>VSWD01000006.1:44353342-45553342 GCA_033119305.1 Pinctada imbricata
GCGATCGTAAACTAGGTATGACGGATTTTTTTTCATAAAAACGTACGTCTCGTCGGTGAAAAATTATAGCGTGTGGTGGTGTCTGGGAAACAACGAATGAATTTTATATGGCCAGGCCTAAATAAAATAAATATGATAAATTAGAGAAACAAGAGGAGCTCAAATACCGACTTCTTTGAAAATTAGGAGGTCGGAGTCCATGGCCGAACATAAATCACAAATATTTCTTTCAATAAAATTGTTTAAACCTAGAATTATAAAGTCCGTAGGAAAGATGCCAGGCACCAAACACGTATGCAAAGACGGAGTTGATCTATAAACTTTCTGTATATAGTCAGATAGTTAAATTGGTAAACTGTAAACAAATCAAAATGATTTATATGTAATAATGAAATGTAAGAATGAAATTTTTGTTCTATTTCCAGTTACTCTATGGTTTTTCTTCCCTTTAAAGAAATTTATATATAAAATCAAAATGATAAGTTTGTAAATATATGATTTTTATTTTATTTCTACTTACCCATACACTTTTTATTTAATTTAGAAAATCATGAATAAGGATAACTTTAATTCGAGTAATATAATAAATATGAATATAATTTTTTAAAATATGAATAATAAACATGATAAAATAATAAAAATTGGGATAACTTAAATTCAAAATATGAAAAAAAAATGATAACTTTTTTTTTGTTCAAAATATGAAACAAAAATGATAACTTGGTTTTTTTTTTTTTTTTTTTGTTTGTTTGTTTGTTTTTTTTTAATTTCTACTGAATGCATGAATTACTTTTTAACAATAAAAATTCTTCCTTAGAAAGGTGACAATACATCTGTATGTCCTATATAGGTGAGGGGAGTTGTTAATTAGCTCAGGTAATAAACATCCCCAATAACACCCTACTACAGGTAAAGTCGCTCTAGGATGGCTCAGGTAAAAACACCTGAAAAACACTGCGTATTCTGATTTTTTCTGCACTGTGTTTTTTGTTTTTTCCCGATTACACCTGGACCTGTCTGTAGCTTTTATCATGAAAAATTATTTGAATTTTCAACATCTGGATTTTCAGATATATCCGGAAGAGTGTGAAACACCCCTCCGGCACTACCAGCATCAGGAGCCCAGGACGCGCGGTACTCGCTTCGCCTTTGTCTCCTATCGCTGTTTACTATATGGACCAATGGCTAAAATTGATGTCCAGTTCTCTTCTTTACATCCTTCCAAACTCATATAAACCCCAAAATTCCAAGTTTTTTATTAACTGTGCCTACTACAAAAAATTCAAGTCTCAACACTTAGAAATAAAAAAATCGTCCCTGGCCATTTCTTCGAATACGAAACTAAAACTGTATATTGGAACCAAAACTCAAAATTCGGGAACGTTGTCAAATTTGGCAACATATTGCCTAGTCCGACTTTCAGACCTACGACGGTGTTAGCTGGTCTTTTCATCTTCGGTCTGACTGGTATGCATAGGCAAAAGGCAGTGGCTCCAGATACGAACATTCGTAAATGTATCTTTAGACCTATGTCTTGCCGTACTAACATGTTTCAGATTGGTCAGTAACTGTCATGTGACTTGGGTCATAACAAAATAAAAAGTTGATTTTTGTAACCATATCAAGGTATACGAGTTTATTCTGCATTATCTGTGATCTGTAATTTAGCAACCGGGACAAGAGGCTATTTTCTATGCTCTCAATCATTAGAGAGGATGAGATTTCCTACTTGTAACTTGTACAGGTACGTCTAGTGTACAGGTTGAACTACACATTACTGTTGTTGAGATTTCTTTTCAAAGACAATTACGTGTACTTGTAAAATCGTAATGAAGTAGAGTTGACTTTTGGACAGGTTAAATTCAAAACAAACATTAAATTCGGTTAAATCTATATTGAAAAGAAACTACAAATCATTCTGAATTGAATGCTATATTATTTATAATATTTGATAGAATAAAGGGGATGAAATATCTTGAAGTAAAGACCTACTTGTACCTCGCACTTTACACGTTCGCTGGCTACGTGTACCTTGTAGAGCAAATGACGTCAAACGCAATAAATAATGATGTCACAATAGCGATCAGAATACAAGTACACGTACAAGTTACAAGTTAGAAATCTCAACCTCCCTGTTATAGTGATCACTGATCAGTAATAGACGCGCACTTGTCGGCTGTTGTGTGCACGTACTGACATTCTGTCGCTCCAGCGGAAGTTGAAGTTTTTGAAAGTTTTGAGACGATAACAAATACGTACATGTAGATGCAACTCCGTGCTTTTCAGAATATGTCACAAAAAAGATACAATTTGAACACAAGATGCCTTGAAAAAAAAAATGAACCAAATTGAAATATATATGCAGAAGCTCACTACGATTTGTGTTCGTACGCCGAGACATAGGTGTAAAGATACGAACGTTCGTATCCGGAGCCACTGCCTAGGCAAAAATTGAGAATTTCGGTGCGAAAAAATTTCCACAAGTGATCTTTTTTTTTTTTTTACATACATGTATTCCAGTATCTTCAACCAAAAAATAATCACCTGATATTTAGTTTGAGCTCCTGACCCCAGGGTCTTGGAAAATGGGTGTGGTCATTTTCTCCTATATGACTCTATGTAATCTTGTGAGTACCAGTTCTTAGAAAGTATAATTGATAGAAAGATAATTCTTTTAGCATTATTCTCAGTATGTGGTGTTGTTGTGCACCTGATATTTTGTTTGAGTCCCTGACCTCCAGGATCTTGGAAATTGGGTGTGGTCATTTTCTCCTACATAACTCTATGTTATCTTGTGAGCACCAATTCTCAGAAAGTATAATTGGTAGAAATTGTTTTTGCATTATTCTTAGTCTGTGGTGTAGCTGTGCACCTGATATTTTGTTTGAACCCCTGACACCCAGGGTCTAGGAAAATGGGTGTGGTAATTTTCTCCTACAGGTATACATGTATAACTCTATCATGTAATATCGTGAACACCAATTCTCTGAAATTATAATTGATAGAGAGTTAATTCTTTTTCCATTATATTAATTATTCTCTGGTCTACATGTAGTATTATCCCTTTATCCCCAGGGTCTTGGAAAATGGGTGTGTCGCTTAGATTAATTTAAGCAAACAACCAGGAGAGCCTCAGTCTCATCAGAGACTTCTGGTTACTTCTGGATTTCTCATCTAATTTCCGTCCAATTTTCAGTTTCTTGGTGTGTGCATTTTTCAGAAATATACTGCAAAACAAAAATACATGTATTTAGTGCATTACCAGTAAATAATGTCAACAGCATCTATAGGGAATGCAGGATGTTTTTATTGCTATTACATAGTTGATTACATGTACATGTAATGCTTGGGCATGTTTGTACATGCATCATAATTTCCATGTATTTATAAAATAATAATTACATGTACACAACATATCAAAATAAGAGAGTGCAGCAAAACATATCAGAATAAGAGAGTGCAGCAAGTTTATTTTTTAAGGGAAAATAGAACTTATTTTAGTCATAATCTTTTTTTATTGCTATCAATCACTTAAGATTTATACCGTAATTATAAATTGTAGGCGAAGTTACATGTATCAATAATGAATATTTTTATTTAATAATTAGGATGAATACATGTAAGTAAAGTACAGAAACAATTCTTAAGATGTTTAGGAGGTATAAACTTAAGATTAGTCAAGAGTCAAAGAAAAGTGCTGGATTTTGGGTGATCTCCGGTGGTTACATGTATGTCAAATGTTCGACAGTTTTTAGATCTGAGCCAGACAATATGTCCGATGGATTTATGATATTACATTATCCATTGAATGTATATATACAGTATTTGATTCGCAAAAAAGATATTTCAGGCCATGTAAATTATCAAACACCGCAGTGCGCTAGTTTTCTGTCAACAATAGCATATTTTTTCGACATCAGAATATACGCTGTGTCCGAGTCTCATTATTGATCATTGGTAGTATCTATTAATTTTATTGAATATATCATCTTAAAGGATATTACACTGTCCTGTAAAATATGTCTTAAAGAAAGTATTTCAGTGAAGTCACAGCTTGCCTGAATTTTCAGCATGGCTTTACAAGTCAATCTTTACAAGTCAATAATTGATGTGCTTTTATCTAGACTTTATTCTCATCTTGTGAATAGAATCTTTAGAAAATTGTATAGCTATTTTGTCTTTTGACAATATAGAGATACTGACCATATGCTGTCACATGTTGGAGACAATTAAACTATATTTGTGAATACTAGATCTAACCAAACGTGTGATGAAAAAGTTTGTATTGTTTTCTCTCTCCTTCTCCTATCTATAAATGAATCAACAGCAAATTTGTATTAATAATTACTTTGTATTGGTTTGGTAATTTTTGTCCAATGGATTTTCAGAAATTTCATTACACTACAGGACAAATGTTCTATGGATATATTGTCTCATTCGTAAACTCTATTAGTCAGCAGTTAAGATAATTTAAAATCAGCATGTGACAGGTATTACATGCGCTTAACATTGGAATAGAAAGTAGATCAGAATGTCACCAAGAATATTTTACAACCTGAGAGACTCATCATGGTCTTTCCATGTATTTGAAGTGATATTTTAATCTTTTTGACAATAAGTGATTTGAAGATAAAAGGATATATACATGTTCATGTATTACTCAAAATGTACATGCCAGGAAACTGAAAATTGGACGGATATTTGCTGAAATATTGGTAAGGAAAAATTGTATGATTCAAGTTTTACCACCGAGAGAAAATGGATATGTACTTGTGGTTTTTATAGTGTATTACATGTATAGAGAAAGGAATGACAAAACATAAATTTTTGTATCATGTATTGATTTATTTATTTAACATCAGCGATCTGTGGTCAGAGCCTTGCAATTACTATGTACCTATGTACATTTTAGCAAAAAAAAAAAAAGAGGGTGAGGGGTAGTCATTGTGCATTTGCAAACCATCTATAGTTATAGTTATTAGTAATGACCAATTGAAGGAGATCTTGAATAACTTTGAAAGGCATCAAGTCCTCAACAGTTACAAAACAATCTACATATTAAGATTTCATTATTCTACTTCACTCTATCATGGATTCCAACACTCTGCAACACATCTCGTTCTGATTGGCTATGAAGGTCTGTGGTGTTCAGTCATAGTTCCCACGATTTGTGAAAGATGCATTGCATATTGTTTTTTTTTTTTATTCTGATAAATATCAGTCATGAGAGGACTTTTTCAGAGCAAATGGACACAATACATATATTTTATCAAAGTATTCATCATATGTCATTCTAATTGTGAAATTTTATTTTCAGGCTTACGATGAAGACTTGTACACTGGGAACTTTACCTTAATCGATCTGTAAGGTGAGGGTGATTTTATTTTTAAAATGGCTAGAAAGATTACTAAAGTTAAACATCTTGAGATGAATCTTCAAGAAATTAAAAAGTTCGAGAATCCAAAAAATGAACTAGAGCAGTACATGACCTCACCTGGACAGGCTGCCCATACTTTGATGGCTATAGAATCTCAGTGGGGAGATATTATTGAAAGATCGGTGGCAGATCTAGGATGTGGTACAGGAATGCTTAGTATTGGAGCATCCATTCTAGGAGCTGATTATGTGCTTGGAGTAGAGATGGACTCGGAGGCAATGGAGATTTGTAAATATAACATTGATAACCATGACTATGACTTGTCATCTATTGATCTTATGGCCATGGATGTTGTTCAGCTACATCAGCATTTAAATTTTTACAAAGAAAAACAAAGTGATAAAGAGGTTAGCGAAAAACAAGCTGTGGTATCAAATTTGTATAAAAAGTTTGATACAGTGATTATGAACCCTCCATTTGGAACGAAAGATGAAAGTCATGGAATCGATATGATATTTCTGGAGACAGCAGTTGCCATGGCGACTTGTGCTGTTTATTCTTTTCACTTGACATCTACAACTAGGTATATAAAGAAGAAGGCAAAGGAAATAAATACAAAAGTGGAAGTTGTAGATGACTTTGACATCAGTTTACCAAAAACATACAAATTTCATACAAAGAAGAAAGACAGTACTCAAGTTTCCTTATTTAGATTTGAAATCAGATGAAATAAAGATTGCTTACAAAATGTTGTTTTTGTAAATGTCTTATGTCGTCTCAATTACACAAGTACATGTATGTATATACACCGCCATCCATAAATAACTATACAAATAATGAAACCACTCTAAATTCTTTATTAGTTTTTTTTTATCATTTTTCGATTCTGAACATGATAGATCCATGAATTGTATTCACATAATTTACAATTATGAATTGCGATAACGAAAATGTAAATAGAAACTTTTTTCATCAGCACAATTTTTTTTCCAGAAATTGTCACTTTTATATAAAAGAGAATGAAAATTCAAAAAATTTATATTTTTTGGGTCAAGTTTGTTACAAGTCATTTCTATAAGGTTCATCTTCAGAATTATATAACAATGTATTCGAAACTATTTGTTTTTTAACAGCAACATGAACAGATATGGTGCGAACTAATTTTTAGATGGCAGAGTATATATTGATCAAGGTCATATTGACAGACAAAACTTAAAGAAGGTCAAAGCTGACCAAAGACACATTTACAGTAGGTCTAAAATATGGTTGGATAGAAACAGTAAACACTTATATATATATTTATTGACACTGCAGTACATGGTATCCACATATAGATCATTGAGCACACAAGGCAAAAAACTAGCCAAAAGTGAATCGGGCTATCAAATCCCAGTTTATTTGTTTAAAATTCAATATGCATTTGGATTACCCATGCATATCCCATACTTAAAGCTGACTTGAAGCTCTGCTTCAATATTTTCTCACTCTATCACTTACATCTTCGGAGAGGCGTATTCTAAGTATGCTTTACTTGTCACCAATCCTTTGCTATATATATGCAATAAATATGTTTAAATCAAACTTACATCTTGAGAATGAAGAAAAAATGTTGACATGGCAGTGTGAGATTTTCTTGTCCCACACTCCACTGAACACATACTATGACATCATAGAAAGGATATTGAATGTTACTACTGATCATCATTAGATTTGTGCAAATTTTATGTCAGCTCCTGTGAAAGAAAAATCTTTTAGTGATAATAAAATGAGTTGAGTGAGAAAATAATCACAACTTTGTGACTGAGACAGGGAAATCTTATCCTCATGCAAAAGATGCTATATCTATGACTCTACAAGCCATGTTGTGATTGCAAATCTTGTGCACTCAGATGAGATTCACCTATCTCAGTCACAAAATAGATTCTGTTAACGGTAATCTCTAATTTCATTGAAAGTCAGGCTTATAAAAATGATGTATGAGTTTTTAACATTACATGAGTTCAACTTTATCCACATAAATATACATATATTTATATGAAAAAAAATGTATGAGAATTTGAATTTTGGCTGTTAGCTTAGAGACCATAGTATTGGGATAGAAAAAAAATTATAATTTGAGAATTAAAATTATGAAAGACTCCAATTAAATTTCAGTTTGTGACCTTGACCCACCATGGATTTTGATCTTGAAGAATGGAAGGGAGTAGGGGATGGTGATCTTAGTAAAGAATTGTTTGGATCTGATAAGGGGGTATGTATAACAAAAAATGTCCCTTTGTGGGTCAAGGTTACATTTTATATCTATTAATGTAATATTATAGGAAAGATATTTTAAAATAACAGTGACAAATTTAATGAAACTGAATTCTAGTCAAGATTGTTGAATTGGGTCTACAAAGTAGAAAATTGTATTTAGATGATTTTATATGCAAACCTATACTTCATCGTACAGAAACATAAAAGTAAGAATAAATTAAGTGATAAATTAAATGCAATTTGTATATAAATAAAGAAATAGTACTGTGAAATCTTTATATTTTGTTTGGGCTCAATTTTTTTCATGGTTTTCATGTATGGCCTCATCCACAAATTTACATCCCCAACGAATAATTGTACATATAAATCAAGAAATTGGAACAACTTTTAATGACAAAACAAGATGCATATTCTAAAGGTGATGGACATATAATTAACACCTTCCAATAACTTGGACACATACATTAATTTCTTTTAATTGCAATGTTTTTACAACTGTTTTTGACAAGGCAACCTTGTGAAGCCTCTTTTAATTAGGTCATATTAAGTGACATTTTGGCATGAGTGGCAATAAGCCAGTTGGTGTGTGCGGCATCCACGAAAGTACATCCTCATGAAAATACTGAATCTCATGAATCCATGAAAATTGGGCCCCACCAAAATGATTTCACAGTAAATAAATTTATGTTGAATGTCATGACTAAGTAAAATTTTACTATTTTGAAAATTTTATTCAAGTTCAAGACAACTAAGAGTAAGAAAAGAAAGATTGTTGATAAAGAGAATGCCTTCTCACAACCTAACACCAAAAAGCAGAAGTCGTCAAATGTTTCAACACCAACAAAACAAGTCATAAAGCAAGGGAGTAAAAACAAAAGAAACAAATACAAAAACTTTAGCAAAAAAGAAGTAGAATTTACAGATAAACAATCAGATAAAGGTAGTAGTAATGAAGGAGGGAAAGAAAAAATTGTCAATAAAAAAGATAGTGACAAATTAAACAAAAAGAATGTCAAGAGAAAGCAAGCTGAAGATGCTGATAAAGGAAATAGTGCAAATTTACAAAAGAAGAATAAAAGGAAAAGAGAAGAATCTGTTCCTACTGAGATACATGAAGGAGCTGGAGTTAAGAAAAGGAAGAGGAAACGTTCGGAAAAATTGGCAGTAAATGGTTTAGGAGAGTCAAGTAAGGAAACAAAAGATAGTATTAGTAATGGTGAAACTAAAAAGAAAAAGAATAAGAAGAAGGACAGTTCGGCAAAGAAAAGTGAAAAAGTTGTTAAAGGTGATGGACAGTCTACAGGGAGCGAGACAGGTACAGAGGGTGTTACTGGTGAGGTCAAGAAGAAAAAGAGGAGGAAAAAGAAGAAGAAACCAAGTAGTAAGAAAAATAAATACAAACATTTAGATGAAGCTAGAAAAGCTGCAAGGGAAGCTGCACAAGAAGGTACTATTAATGCTTTAGAAAACAATTCTTCATCAATCTCCAAGGCTGATGAGAAACGCAGTGTTGATAATTCTGAAATAAAAGTGACGTCGCATAAAATTAGTGGGAAGAAAGGAAAAGTGAAGTTAAATAAAGGCAAAAATAAAGAAACAAAGAAAGAAAAACATTTAAAGATAAGTGATTCAGTGCCTGTGGAAAGTAGCATATCATCTACAGAAGGAAATGTGAAATCAGTTGAAAAAAGGTTGATAGGGAAGAAGATGAAGAAAAGGAAGATGGAATATAAAGAAAGCAAAAATTCTTCAAATGATAGAACTGAGAAATCTTCTTGCATTTCTACAAATACAGGACCAATTTTGGCTTCAGTTGATGGTGTCGATGCTACTGGAAAAAAGAAGAAAAACAAGAAGAGAAAAGGAAAAGAAGTTGGGGAAAGTGGTATTACACATCTCTCTGATAATCTTAGTGCAGTGACAAAATCTAATAATGACCTAGGTAAAAAGTCTCCTAAAACAACTTTTGATTTGAAAAAACTTGGTGAAATCTTGCAGAATTCAGAATCTAAGGCTCAAGAGGGAAAAGGTGAAAAACAGCATGGCAAAAAGAAAAAACAAAAACTAAAGGCTGAAAATTCCACAGAGGGTTCTAACAAATTAGAGAAACTATCAACCAATGAAAAACCAAATCGTAAAGAAAATAAAGAGATGACGCTCAAAGAGAGAATGACAAATCAGCTTAAGGCAGCAAGGTTTCGCTACTTGAATGAGAAACTTTACACCCAGAGCGGAGATTTGGCAATGGAAATGTTCAAGAAAGACCGGGAGTCATATTTGGTATACCACGAGGGTTTCCAGACGCAAGTGGCAAAGTGGCCGACAAATCCTGTAGATGTTATCATAGAGGAGCTCAAAAAATGGTAAGACATAATTCTTTCCCTCTACAATTAGAAGAGGATTCAGATACTGTTTTCAACTCTTCCTATAAACTTTTACGAGTCAAATGAAACGATGTAAAGTAATATCAAAACTTAAAAAGTCAATGAAAAACATTTCAAAATTATGACTAGCATATGATGTTTATTTACAATTAGCAACCAAAGGACTGTGATTGCAGATTTTGGATGTGGGGATGCTAAGATTGCTCGTAGTCTGCCGTTGAAAGTTCATTCCTTTGACTTAGTGGCTATCAATAAGTATGTCACAGCCTGTAACATGGCCAAAGTAAGTATATATAGTTAAATTCCTATTACATTGTACCTCTAAAATGATGTAGACAATAAAAAAGACAGATGACATACATGTATTATGTGTATGCAATACAAGTTTTGAAACTTGAAATATTCGTATGGCTGCTTTAGGTAACATGCACTCTTACCATCTTAATGAATATGAATATACATAATATTCAGGTGAACTGTGGAAAATCTATTTATGCCTGTAATATGTAACTATGTCTAAAACTTTTTTCATATGAATTTAAAGTTGAACTGTATATCTACCTGAGGGTGAACAAAAATTCTACTATTGAAAAATTTTGATGAGCATTCACAATATCTGCATACAATAGAATATATTCAAACATTGACACTGTCAAAATCTATGACCCAGGATATATCATTGTATACTTGAACTAAGACTTATCCTGTGTGACTTTTCAACTTTTTACATGTTTGTTTATAGGTTCCCTTATCAAACAGTACAGTAGATGTAGCCGTTTTCTGTCTGTCATTGATGGGTACCAACCTTAAAGACTACCTGACAGAAGCCAATAGAGTACTCAAGAAAAAGTAGGATTTGTTTTATATGTGGTTTGTCTTTTGTAATTTATCAAATAATGAAAGTGTAGGAGCATGATTATCAATTGTATACCTATAGCAATACAAACATTTTGAAGTAGAGTACTTGTATGTATAAGTAATTTTTCCAAATATTTTGATGAGTTGTAAATGTTTATTTGGTTCCATTTTCATTGGCCAAGTCCCCATTGTGTATTTCTAATCTGCACCTTGATGATTGTCAAACCTCAACTGAAACTATTTGTCAGTCAAAGCGTAAAAAGAGATGATGATCCTGCTTTTAAAAGACACCACGCTCACATTGTATTTCTTCTCCATCCTATAGGTATTTGTCTTATATTTACATTACCAGTAGATTCCCCATGTAAAACGCTCATTAGGCAACTAGAATTATATTCCAATAACTTAGGTTACTATTGTGATGTCACGTTGAAGTTTTGCATGTAGGGAAAATTTACAAACGTAAAAATGCATTTGACGTAGTTACAGGCAAAATCTGCGACAAGCATGCAAATAAAAATGACCAATTATTAGAATAAATGTAAATATAAGTAATGACTGTCTTACTTTTGGTGTTCATGGGTGTATAATTCTGGTTGGACACGTGGAAAATTTCCGAGAATCATGAATTTGCACGTGACCAACCAGAATTATACACCATGTTCTTAAATGATCAGATGCTATTAACTTTGACAGCAAAACATTCTTTAGATATAAAGTGCTCTAAATATGTAGAGGCAAATGTGAGAGAAAGCAAATCAAAGTTTTAGCTAGCAAAGATGATTTGATACAAGTTCAAATAGAAGATAATATAACATTATACAGTCATTTTAATTGTTGATAACTTTTAAGTGTTTACTTTTCAGTGGTACTATGAAGGTGGCAGAGGTTAGCAGTAGATTTAACAGTGTCCCTAGATTTCTTCTTACTGTGGAGAAGTTTGGTTTCAAGCTCACCTCTCAGGTAAATACTCGATCTACTGAAGAAGCTCAATTCTTTGTCTTTCTGCAATTCTTAACACATTTTTCAATCTCAGCATGCATCTGTAGTTTGAATAATGTCGGAGAAAATGAAAATCTGATAGGGAAGTTGTTTTCATATAAAGAAGTACATTTTGTACTAACAAATGAAAAACACATTTAAATGCCCAGTAAAACTGATACAAAATGGATTTGTAACATCAAGGCAAAGTGCTGAATGTTTCCTGTGATGTTTTCATTGGAGATGCAATTCATGTGAGTTGGCCTATCACAAATAAAGGATGATATGGCTGTAATGGATTTTATCACATGATACACATGTTATGCAGTTTCATAAAGCCATTTCATAAATATATGATATGATAACACGTTACATATCGCTCTGCTTGAATGCAATTGTCAGAAACATTGATTTCACGTTAGAAATACACATATTTAGGCAATATCATGTGATAAAAAGAATCTCAAATGAATATTCATTTCATACGATGTATTATGAAACTCGCCAAAGCTCGAGGATATAAAATGCACGACTCGTTTCATAATACATCGTATGAAATGAAAATTCATTTGAGATCCTATATATATGTATGATAAAACATCACTGAGCCCAAATATGTGGGGCCAGATATGTAGATGACTAAATTAAATAGATTTGCTGCAGTCTACTTTGGAACTTCAGCCTTAACAAGAGTGAATAATTTGATCATTTTTGGAACATTTCACAGTGTGAAAATATAGGATGTTAAGTTCAGAATGTAAGTAAGACTTCCTTGAATCCAAACGCATTAGTTTAAAGATGCTCATTGATATTTTCTTTGACAGGATGACAGCAACAAGATGTTTATCATGTTGAACTTTAAGAAGACTGGACTCCCAAAGACAGGTGCCCCGGATTTCAAACTCCACCCATGTGTTTACAAGAAAAGATAATAACAGTTAACAATTGCATTTTATGTGTGAAATTTTAAAGTTACGCAATATGATATCTTATGGATGTATGCTTTGAAAGGATTGTTTGTTAGTCTTTACAATAATTTTACACTGCCATTTTAGAGATGTGTTCATGTAATTGTTCAAGTGTTTACTTTCAGAACGGCAACTGCTGCTATTCATTTACTAGTAAATTGCAAGGAGACTTTTAATCTTTACAATTGTTGTCATTGTGAACTTTCACTTTAAGATAAGCATATGAATATTAAGAATGATTTAAAATTTCGTTATTTTTTGAAGCATGGAAAAATAAAGCTCATCTGCAGTATTATGATTTTAATTTTCTTCTTGCAATGTGGAGAAATATCATAGACTACAGTTAAGTCTGTCCAAGCAGATGTACATGCTCAAAAGAATCGTCCGTTTTCAAGTTCTGGGATGTGACCATTTTACACACCAGACTATGGACATCAAATGACTTGAAGACTTTTGAATTGTGTCATAATTTATGAAAGGCTTCTCATTTATGTTTCCAATGATTAATTTGTGGCGTGAAAATGAAAAAAAATCAACAAAATATTGTACATGTACTTGATGTCCATAGTCTGGCTATGAAATGAAACATCTCAAAACTAGTCCATTGGTTCTTTGCTTACTTTTCTAAGAAATATTACATATACATGTACCATTAGATGATTCCAAAGTATCCATTTAGCAAACACCAAGATTTTATTATGGCCTAGCTTGTTGGGTGTACCTTTTCAGCCTTGATTGTGCTCACTTGTTCTTAAGCCCACCTGAGCCTGAGGCTTAAATTGAGCTAGTGCAGTACCCAGCTGTCTTTATGACATCTGTCCATGCTTTATCACATTCTGTTTCTTCAGATACTCCCTACAAATGCTCAAGGTCTACTATCACTACCATAGATTCAGTTTTGAACTGAATCTATCGAACAAAATGGCCGCAGGGAGCTAAGATTGGCCGCGGCATTTATGACTTCACAATTATTGCTCAGAATATCATTAGCATACAAGGAAGCAAGTACCCAAGGTCATTTGTCTATTATTGTTTGTTTATCCAATCCATCAAGCAAAATGGCCTCAAAGACCATTTACTCTGAACATACTGTATTTTAACAAACTTCGTCTTCAATCTAAGTATTCTTCTCAACATCAATCCTGTGGGAAGTACATGTAAGTACTACTTTAAAAGCTCCAATAACCAATTTACCTCACCTATCGCCAAATTGGCAGTCATGTGAACTGATGGGTCTAACTTACTGTCTGCACAGCTCGCTTTCAAAAATGGATCAACTAATTTTGACCACTGAAAAGTTTCAATAGGTAACAAACAGTAGATCCTGGAATCAAATTAAACAGGCAAAATCCTTTTTACGTGGACCATTTCCTATTCAATTGACTCAATTTTAATCATCAGAAACAACAGGCTAAAATTGACGTTGAAAATGCCTCAACCAAAAAGAGTTTCTTCTATATAATTTGATTGGTTGAATCTACAGCCATATAACTTGTACCAAAATTTATGACCAAGTAATATTTTTTTGAACTGTATCAATTTTAATAGGTTTTCAAGATAAATTAGAAATATTGTGTTTATCCATTTTCCTAAGTGAGCCACCTGGACAGTGGTTTTCTGTACTGAATTACATTTTTACTCAGGTGAGCATTATAGGAACATTAGGGCCTTTTGTTTTTTTCTCCATGACACATGAAAATGCCAGAATGTAATTACTGTCAATACATTTTCTCACGTCCCTTGACTGATAAGAGTATGTTGATGGTAAACTCTTCAGTCTTATGACTAAGAAAAGACGCTTCATTAAGCAAGAAAATCATCAAAACTGGTGGATCATTTCTGAACCACTGCAATAATGTAGCACAAGTCACTGAATAAGATATCGCTCATTCTTGAATGGTTCCTCTTTACAGTGCATGTATTTCAATTTCCTTAGAAAGTTCTTTTTCCTCAATGACTTTTAGGGATTGACCTTGAGCAATCTTTGTTTTTTAAAGTGAATCTGTGAATTGTTGAAGAGATATAAATCCTTCCTGATAATTTAATGAAAGACCTTGGCAATCTTGCCTTATTCTGACATGACAACCATGCACACGATTTGATGATTTCATTTAGGAAATTATCAGGAGGTCAAGGTCACTTACAGACTTGGCTTGTAACATTTTTCATCTAAAGCTGTTGATAAAGAATGATAAGTATAAGACTCCAACCCTCCGGGTTACGGCAATGCAGGCCCTTCATGACCATTACTTTTCTAATTTGGATTTATAAAAGATAAAATTCTATTCAATTACAATGTATATGCACATCAGTTTATTAAAGAAAACAACGTCTTTCTGTGAGGGATCAAAGTTGAATCATTCAAAAAAAAAAAAGAAAGAAATTGTATCATTTCCATAGTACATGTAGTTATTTACATTTGTACAAAATAATTACAGTATACATAATACATAAACAAATTGTCAATAGCACATATACATTACATGTATATACATATACATGTATTTCTCAGAAGTCCATGTCATCTTCCTCACTATCTTTGCTGCCTTGACCATTGGTCAGATAGTCCTTGACCTTGATCCCGGTCTTGCTGATCCCCATGATGGGTTTCATCGCAGCCATCATACTGTTATAGATCTGAGGAAACAGGATTTCTTGTGCGGCCAGAAGCTGTTTGGTACGGTGCCTCTCCTGTTCATACAAAACATGTTTCAATTTGAATAAATGCAACATCATTCATGTGTTAATAAATAGGAGTACTTACAGATATATACATGTAAAGTGTAAAGAGATCTGCACAAACATTTTACAATTATACCTTAAAGTCTCAATTCAGTATATTAAAATGACAGATGCCAAATACTGAACTTGGCTAAACAAACATAATTGTTTATGTAGATATACAAAAACAAAGCCATACAAAATAAAGTTATTTTTTTACTGCATGTACAAGTGCAACAATTTCAAGTTAAAAATCTTACCTTAGGAGCCTCAAAACAAGCAGGACAGTTCTCTGCTATCACTGGCAGCTTATTCTGTAAACGGAAAATCAATTATGAACTTTAGATAGTTTATGTACATGTATTATGTATTATATTATAAAGCACGTGCGTTTAAACTTAAATATTATTGACTTGATTATTTGATTGTAAAGCAATTTTCATAAAACATTCATTATAGAAAAATGCTTTTTGGCTATTTGACACACATCATTACAGAAAGTAATAAAGGGAAAGAATCACTTGCAGGGCCCCTAAGTGAATAAGACACAAGTAGTGCCGTACCTTCTCAGCAAACATCCTGAGGTCCTTCTCTCTCAGCATACACAAATGGTCGTATTACTCGCAGGTCTCGTTCCCTGTTAAATTACAACATTCATAAATGATAAATGACTATCACATGTGTTCACTTCTTTTTAAATTTTTCATTTTGGTGATCACATAAAAAATAATTCAATAATGAAACATATTTTAATATTTATGAAATTTTGAGTTTTCAAAATACTTCTTGAAATATTTCAGCTAACATTTTTCTATAAAGTCTAACTCTTTTCACTTATCTGCGGTACAAAACTTGAAGCTCAGTTTTGTGGGATTTGTGACATCCCATGATCGTCTGGAATGCTTTGAGCATTAAAGTGTCAATGAATAACTTGTTTGATATCCATGTAAAATGACTTACTCTACGTCATAGTGAGCTTTCATTGTTCTCAGTATACCATTGTGGAAAAAGGACATCAGGAAACTGAAATTTACAATAGAAATGTCACAATCTACATGTATATCTCATATACATGTATTATCAGAACACACATGACTTAACATTCGATTTTACTTTATTTTATGAAAATAAACAAGGTGGGCCTGCAACACATACTGTCCATGCTATCTATTTCAAGGGATTTTAAAGTTGCATATTTCATTCTGATTATATTTATTTTGAAATTTATCTTGTGTTCAGGATAAGCAAATACTGTACATTCTCTCATACCCGCGTATGTGTTACAGAGTAGGCCCATAAAATACAGCTCTGTGAGCTAATTCTGTATCACATGACAGCTGTATCACATATCATGTGACGCTATTGTTTCGATTGTTTACGCTATTGTGACGTCATGATTTCAGCCGCAAAACAAACAAGCTAGCGGCGACGTAGCAATAAAACATCGATTTTAAGGTGGTTTTTCAATGTACTCTTGCGTTTTATTTTGAAAAGCCTACTATTCGTAGTTTATTCATTTAGAATAAACCATTTTCGGGGGCGCTGAATTCAGATATCACAAAATTTTCGCGAATAGATCATCTTGACATTATTCAAATTTCGTCCCTTTTCTATCAGTTTTGTTTTTTACCCTTAGATACGAGAGAAAAATACTCTTTCATGGTCTTCTATGAAAGCTACATTGCTTCCACCCTCGGGGTCTCAAAATTTTGTAAAACTCTCGGGTTTTACATGATCTTGAGACCCCTAGGATGGAACCGATGTATCTTTCATAGAAGACCATGAAAGAGTCTTATAATCCCTTGCATTACGGAAACCTGTATTGCTCATACAAAGTAATAAGAATTTCCATTTAATTCATTAAATTAATAATCCTGTCAAAATGTATCAATAAACTTTCATTGCACAGGAAACTTCAACCACATTATAGCAAAGAACTTCAATATAATACAATAATATTCCTGTCAATATATACATGTATCATTATTATATAGTCTATTTATAATCTCACAATCATTGGCTGAGAACTGTCACGTGACGAGTCATTATCACATCATATTGACCTGTGAGGGGTGATTTCATTAAATAACACTACGGCGAAAACTCTTGCTTCCGGTTTACTGTAGAATATAGAAAACGCGTTTATATCTATTACGTCATTTATGTCCTCTCGTAAACAGCAGCAAGAAGGCTGAAGCTGAGCTATTTGAAACAATCTTAGAATAACAACGGAGTTTGACACTGAAATCAATTTCAATTGACTCACTGAATGTTTGCTAAATTACGTTTAGAATAATTCAGTGACAAATTACGCTTAAATCAAGTCTTG
This sequence comes from Pinctada imbricata, assembly GCA_033119305.1. Classification (NCBI taxonomy): domain Eukaryota; kingdom Metazoa; phylum Mollusca; class Bivalvia; order Pterioida; family Pteriidae; genus Pinctada; species Pinctada imbricata. The sequence goes on from VSWD01000006.1 coordinate 44,371,218, forward strand.
AAATCTTTTTTGAAAGAGAAGTTGATACCAGCCATTTTCGAAAAGGTACCTTTATAAATACTTTTTAAGTCCACTACATAATAAAACAATTATGGACTTTTCACTCGGTGAATATTGAGTGATATTTTCATAATTTAAAAATAATGACCTCAGCTGTCGCCTCGGTCAATATTTTTAAATTCAGAAAATACAGCACCATATTCACCTCGTAAAAAGTCCATCATTGTATAATAAACTGGGTGTTTAATTATAAAGGAACCTTAAAAAACAAACCTTTCCGCCAGGTCATCCAGATGCTGACCTAAAGCCAGTACGTTATAACCATTTCTCCTAGCACAAGCATAGATTCTACCCCTCTTCATACGACTACAGAAACTACATATAGATGCACAATCCTCCAAACTCTGTGCTTGCTCCATTATACCTGAGAAAGAAAAGAGTGGTAATGAATGTTATAAATGCAATCTGTACATCATCTACATAATATCCTAGAACTTTACTAACTCCATGTAGTTTTAATTTACACATCAGAAACATACATGTATCATCTTTGTACAAATGGATTTAATCTACATGTACACCATGCACAAATGCTTCACACAACATTTCAACAATAATAAGAATAGAGAGGTTTAAGTACATTGCTTCCTGCGGTCTTTGATCAAATGACATCATGACGTGACGTATAGCTACACATGTAATTACAGAGCGGGTAACTTCTTCGAGAATTTCCACACTTATCATTTATTGAACTTCCAGTTTTCGGTGTTATAAAGTACGTTTAGGATTCTAACTTTCATTATGACGAGGTTTTACGAATCTCGATGTACAATTCTCGCAGATTAAACTGATTGAAAAGAAGCTAGTTACACGTACACCTTTTTACATAGCTATACTTAGACCCTCTCCGGTTCATACGTATAACTAAGTGACGTCTTCCGATTGTGACGTCAAACGGTGACGTGTACTTGTAAGTCATACGTACACGTTGAAAGCACTTGTAACTAAACCTCTCTATTGTCAAACAATAGCTTATCGAGATTCTAAGCAGAATATTCTGGTAATTGTATGAGAAAGCTCATATTGAAAAGTTTTAATTCATGTACATGTATGTGTATATGCTTTGTTGAATCCTGTGAGATATTTACTTGATTTTGGATAGTGAAATTCGATGTGAGAATTTGATGTGAGAATTTGATTGTGAAATTTGATGTCCTTATTCATAGTCACAGATTTCTTTGATACCTCTTGACAAAGCTTAATTGATTATGACATCAAAGGAAAAAGTAATAGAATATCAGAAAATATATTCTTACATTGAGATTCGTAGAAGTAAGGCACACCCAGACTGGCTAGGTACTGCTTCAGTGGGCTGGGATCATAGGAGGGGGTCTGGGGATCTACTGTTACTGCACCAAACTCAAATACCACACCCTGAAATATCAAAGATATGAGTTTAATCATTTCAATTTTGAAACAATGATTCAGAGGTGAGTTTACAACTTCATATGATGTATGATGCCCCATGGTATTATTAAAGCATCTCTGATCTACATTTACATTTATGTACGAGATTTTCTGTGATACAGAAAATTGCCTATCTATAGCCAGAAAGCTACCTTATAACAAAATTTGAAATCAAAACTTAATCATATTGGCAATTCTAATGCACTCTGTTTTTAAAGCGCATTCTGATTGGCTGAGTGATTAAAAAGCTGCAAGGGAATTCACGTTTCACTGCAGTTTTTGCTATGACGTCATACGTTGCTATGGCGACGTCATTAAAAGCAGACATTTTCTAGCTTCTTACTGACCAAAGCATTAGAATAGGGTTACCATACTGATGTTTTACAAAAACTGACAGGGTATCAGCGAATCCCCTGTCAGAAATATCAGTTAAAATTCAATTTCTGACAGTCAGTTTTTTTAAAACACACAAATGGTAATCCCTAATTTTCTGTAATTGTATTCTCTTATTTTCAGCATTTAATTACCTTACAATAGCAGAATGTATTTTCTAACATTATATTAGCAATCTTTCGAAGATGAAGAAATTCAGGACTATTGTAAACGTGGTTATTTTCACTGGGGGAAAATTTCGCATTATAACATAAAGAAAATTCGCATGGGGGAAATATTTGCAATAAAAATGTTTTTTCCATTGTAAGAATACAGCAGGGATATTTTTCGTTTGGGGGGAATTTTCTCAAAGTCTCTTGATTTGTGAAAAACGCAAAAATTACCCCCATGTGAAAATTTCCATGTTTAAAGTTATTAAATTTGTTGAGGTAAAGAGCAGTTTCATCAGCTCTTGTTTGATAAATTATATGTAACTATTCAAGTATGCATAGTATACACATGTACATGTAAATCAAATACTTTACCTTTGATTTGCTGTAAAACTGATACTGTCTGATGGTGTGCAGCAGGGACAAGGAATCTTTGCCCCCAGATAAACACACTAATATTCTATCTCCATCTCTGATCATCTTATACTCCTCTAATGCCTGTAGTGAAATGATCTTTTTACTTATTTTCAATAAAGATATACATTATGATGGTAAGATGAAGGAGTATACATACAAATGTACATTCACAGATTTCCTTCTTCAATTATGGCCATTACCTTGTTTTCGTATGCTAATTACTGCAGTCTTCACAAAAATATTTTTGAGCCACTAGATTACAGCTACTAATTTGTCTTCGCCAAAAAAAAAAATTTTTTGAGCCACTAGATTACAGCTATTAACTTGTTTTCACAAAAAAAAAACAAAACATTTTTGAGCCACTAGCTCAAAGACAAATAATCTAATAGCTGATTGTATAGTTTGTTAGACAACTTCTAACCCAATTTCCAATAGGTAGTAAGTTTTTGTGAAGACTGTATTGTGCAGATTGTTTGAAAATCATAAATTGTAGATCAGAGATATAATATATAACAATTGAAATATGACATACCTTGAGAAATGGTGTAAATATAGTTTTTGGAGGTGAAAACCATTTACACAGTTTCTTATCCTTTCCTTGAGCTTTGCTATCTTTCTTATCACAGACCTCCTTCCCATTATTATCACATACTTTGCTTTCCACAGATTTCTCTGACACAATTATGGCTTCTGTCCTCCTCTGTTTGGACACAGAACAATTACTTGAGCTGTCTATTGCAAATTTCTGGTCTGAACATAGACTTCGCTTTTTACTCAAAGAACAAAAGTCTGACTTCATGTCTATCTCTGCAGACGTGTCTTTGTTGTCTGGATTACATGTAGTTTCGCATTCATTGCCTGATCCTTGTTTTGGATTTGAATTTAATGACAAAGCTGTCCTATTAATGTCATTTAAATCACAATTGTAATTGTTTATTTCTGTTGACACAAATGAACTCTCTCCAGCTGGTTTTCTATCACAAGATTCTGGTGACGTTTGGTCCAAGGTATTGCTCTCAGTACTTTGTTTAACATCATTCTTTTCATGATGAGGAGTTACATGTATTGCTGTATCATGATTTTTTGCGCTATCAACCAAATTTTCAGAAAACCCACGATCAATGTTCTCAATCATCTTATCTCTGAAGCTTTCCTCACTGTTTCCTTCATGCATAGTATTTGAACCTGAATTTTCCAATCCCTGTGATTTTCCTTCATAAATTACATCAGTCGAAGAATCTTCTTCACCAAGAATAAACGGAGGCAGACCAATCTGTAACCTTAGCTTGGGTGGACAAAATGGCAGTTTTGTTGCATAGTTACTAACATGGTTACCATGGAGAAACAGGGCAGCTTCACTTGGCAACAGAAACCATCTGTATTTCTGAGCTTTGTCATCAAACATTTGGGAGTGGTCTGGTAGCTGGTATTTTGTCTAAAACATACAGAGCTTTAGTTCAAATATTTATTATTTTTCAAATTATGTCTTTTCATGTTAACAAATTGTACATTGAATTTATGATTGTCTACAGAGCCAAATAATGATACATGTAATACAGTAAAAGCATAAAAGAGCCAATGAGCTCAGAAAGTTACACAAATATGCTACCTAAATTCTGAAAAACTTAATCACACATAGAAGTTGCATTATACTTACATGTATCATTGTTTTAACATACATGTATCTGGAACAATGACTAACACATGTACATTCTATTATAAACTTTTATGAAATTATGAAATTATGTTTAAAGCTGAGGGAATGATTAATATCAAACCTTTCCTGCTTGTATAAACAATGACTTGGCTTTCTCAAGGCAATCCTGTGGAGAGAAATATAAAATGAAAGATGATAATCTACATGTATTTTAGCTTCAAATAGTCCATTTTCCAGATAAAAGATATGACCATTTCTGACCTTGATTTTATACACAAACACACATCCAACATCACATCATTTGGTAAATTTTCCATTTTGATGTCACATTTGATCGCATCGTCTTGAAGCACCTTGATGTGTTGTCATGCTTTTTATTTTGACGTCACAATGAAAATATCAAGAAATTTTGTGATGGCTGGTGTTTGACTGTCTCACAAATTTATAGGAAAATCATCTATAAACCATGTCTCCTCATTTGCAATTCACAAAATATTTATCATCTGAAATATGGATTAGAGATTGGATCTTAAGAACTTGAAGGGCTGAAAAGTTTATACCTGATAGTCTTTTGGCAGTTCTCCTTTGACAATAAAAGGCGGTACTTTATACTCCATTTTTCCTGTTCCGTATTTTATATGTCCCAGCCATTTACGATCCTTAAACACTTGGAAGTTTTTCTGTCTCCACTCTCCAGTTTCTGGATTGAACATGTACTGAAAACAATATCAGCAATTTACTTTGAATTGAATCGTAAGTTATATTTTTTGCCATTAAAAAATACATCCTGTACCAAACAAAACATTTACATCAACTTCATTTTTACGAGAGTCATAATTCTTTGAAGATGAATCTCATAATTATCAAAAGAATATTAAATTCCCTGCTTTGCAAATAGCAGATAAGCATTAGGTACACATGTACCACATCCTACCTGAGGGAGTAATTTCCATCCATGTTGGGCCACAAGTTTTACGGCTTCAATCACAAAGTCCATTGTGTCTTTGTCCATAAAGTACGGCAGGTTGATCCGAACAAAACCAGGCCTTAAATATTAAATGACATCATGAAATTGTGACATCATCAAGATAACAATGAGATTTTTTTTGTAAACGTTTATTTCACATATCTATACTAAGTATTGTATGAATGTCAATTTTTTTATGAAGATGTTACATATTGAACATAATAACTTGACTTTTCCCCTTCTGAGCCATTATTTGACAACACAATCATTCAAGTGAAAAGAGCTGGTCTAGGTCAGGTTTTAAAATTATTATCAATATTATATAATTGGTGTATTTAAACTTTTCATGCTGCATTTATCCTGATTAAATGAAGTAAGATCATCCCAAAAGGAAAAAAATAATTGGGTCAAGGCAATTATAAACAAGAGCCCCAGGGGGCACAACGCTCACCTGATACCCATGCACGCTCTAATTGACATACTGCTATATGAATACTGATAGTGCCAGTACCGGGATTTTAGCCCACAACCTTTCTAAAAACATTTTTGCCGGATGCAGAGAAGTTTTTTTTTTCAGACAACCTTTAAAAGTACAAACAAGAAAAAATAGTCACATTTCAAAACAATAACTTTTTTTAAGTCATATGCCCAACTAGTATATAGTTCAATTATGCAACATCAAAAATAAAATCATATTGTAAAATCCCACTTTAATGCGCAGCAGAAAAAGAATAAAACAATGAAATGATTTCATAAATTAAGTTTATTTAAAACTGAACGACCATACCTTTCATTATTGATAGCTAGCATGCCAGAAATTATAAAGCCTGACAGGCTGTGTTTGTGAAACGAGAATGCCCCCGGCGGCATCTTTGTTAGTATAAACGCCATTTTCTGTTAAGTATGTGAGAGGTCAGGGTCAGCGTAATATTGGTATCTATGGAAATATCTTGTCACAAGGAATACACATGTAAAATATGAAAGCCCTATCACTAACCAATCAAAAGTTATGCGCAATGTTTAAGTTTTTGAGAAGTACGTCAAAGGTCAAGGTTATGGTCACGAGGTCAAAATTTTGGTATCAATGGAAAGGTATTGTCACAAGGAATACACAAAACCAAGTAAGTATAAAATAGAAATGTAAATTTTAGTTCAGATCTCTCTGTTCTTATAGAGACAATAAATCTATATTCAATAATAAAATTTGAACTATTTCACCAAATAACTTTGATTTATATCCAAGGATAGCCCATTTAAGCTTTTACAAAGCTTATTTCCAAAGACACTCACTAGGACTTTTACAATATTTTTTTTTTTGAAGATGAATTAAAATGGAATATTTTCATACACTTGAATCTTTAAGACTTGACTTACCACTGCAATAACTTTTTCCCTTGCAACCCCCTCCAAATCAAATTTTTCTGACTATTAATGCAAACAACTCATACCCCCCCCCCCCCGCATTTGCAGATATATCTTTGTATGCAATAGTCGCTCAGAGCGAAATATTACTTATAGTCCTAATATTGAATTTCTATGGGATATTTAACCAAATCAGCATGCAGCAAGTAACATGTCACACTACGTATATGAATACATAGCCGTAGGCCTAGATCCAACTCGAAAACATGTTTATACATCAAAATAATTTAAACCTAGGAATTGATTACTTCAAGAACTATACCATCATGTATTTGTTTTAACATAACCAGTGTTACTAATCTAATTTATGTGAAAAATCGCTGACTTACCTTCACAGCGCGCGTTGTTTCGGTACGTATATTGAAAGTGAAAGTACTTTCTATGCCTCCCGGTGGGGGCGCTGCGGACACGTGAACATATTGTGCTATTTTTAGAGTCGGCGATCCCTCTTGATATACGTCGAAGGTGTAACTACAGTTAATCATTTTAGCAGGGAATCCCTTCCCTTTTGACTGGTGAACCGGGCTGAATAGAAGGTGTCACCTCATTGGACATAACTATTGAAAATTTAAAAATAGCACATAAAATCAATGTATGATTCCCTGCTGTCTGTAGAAATTGAGTTTTGAACATGATTTTGCCTTATATGTAATCAATAGATCGATTTGAAAATATATAAAAATTAGCAAATTTTCAATTCGGAAGGAGGGGTCATTAAACAAGTGAATTTTGCAGAAAAGGTATGCATGACCCCCTTTTTTCTTTCGTTTTTATACGTGCCAAAGATGACCTTGGCCAAAAATATTCCTTAAAAATCTAAAAGTGGATATCTTGACAAAATTCTTTCACTTGTAGGGTACCATGCATGAGTACCTCATATCTACAAAATGTCATGACAATCTGAAGAGTGGTTATAGAAAAGAAGCAGAAAATGTATGAAAATCACCCCCCCCCCCCCTCCCTTTTACATAAGAAAAAAATTCATAAAAAATCAAAAAAATAAATTTTAAGCATAAAATGCATATCAAAGCATTAAGTAAGTTAAATATGATAAATATGTAGTAAATGAGTGTGTAAAATCATACACTTATTGAGTTATTTAAAGAAATAGTGCAAAAATGTGCATTTCTGACTAAGTCCGAAAAGACGTCAAAAACGCGTCAAAAATTTGACTTCGAAGTGGAACCAAAAATAACAACACTTCTTAAGACATCTCTCTAGATCATCCTGATGCTTTCGGTTTGTCGATACATGCTTCGGTTCTGAAGAAGAAGTTTGTCAAAGGAGGGTACCCCCCGTGACCTACTTTTTGCTGTGGTGGCGCCACCTGTTGACAGATCCGGACGAAAAACAACAACACTTGTAGGGGACCATGAGTACTTCATACCTACCAAGTTTCATCAAAATCCCTTCAGCCGTTCTGGAGAAGAAGTTTAAAATGTGAAAAGTTTACGACGACGACGGACGACGACGACGACGACGACGCCGACGACGACGCCGGACGACGGACGCCGGACGCAACACTATGACAATAGCTCACTTGAGCCTATGGCTCAGGTGAGCTAAAAAAAGGACTATACATTGTATATGGTTTATTTAGAAAAGTGGCCCCGTTTTGGGCAAAATCTTAAACATAAAGAAATGAATTTGTGCCAATATTTATTCTACAATGTAGGCTACTTATGAAATGATACATATGCTTTAATTTCCTTTCTCAATTTATTCGACTTTGGGCTTCAAAAATGGTATATTTTGCCAAATTTCTGGAAAAACTCACTTTGGGACGTACATGTATTTTCAACAAACTTTCTATTAGTTAGTGTCAAGCGGCTTCTGAACAACTTTTATATTTTGACATGTTGTTACCTTTGCATGTTTTTAAGTCGTGTAAAAGGAAAAAGTTTTTCACGATCCCACTTGATGTTATCTCAATGAAAATAATCCAGAATTATGCTATTTTTTTTTTTAAATTGACAAAATAACCGGTTTTAATAATATTCATGCAAAATTTACAATGTCTTAGAAAGCGAGAAGTAGTTTTTATGACTAGATTTCTCAAATATAGATATTTAAATCTCTAAAAATGCCAACAAAATTTTATTTTTGAGAAGTCGGTTTTAGGGGGCCACTTTACTTATACTCCTTTGACACATGTTGCTTTTACATATTAAATTTCAACATGTTAGTACTTTGCCTAACATTACTGTATTTAGAGAGGATTGTATCTGATATTTACATGTATGATGTCTGCATGTAATTCTGAATTATGTAGCACATATTTGTATTTCTATAAAGACAAACCTAACGATTTCTCTGTGTGAATATTCACGATATCTCCGTAAATGTGTCCTATCCAGTCTGTCATCCTCCGCTAACAGTTCCTCTATCTCTGTCGCCGTAGTCTCGTTTAATCCCAACAAGTCCTGATATTATACAAAAGAATATTAGTCCATTACAAATTCATACATGTACTATTTATACAAGTATAATACACTTGGCATCCTTTATTAAACAGACAAACATTTGTGTGATCCTTTTAAAAAGTCTGATCCTCAAGTCTTCAGCAAATTCAATACATTTTGATAAATTGTACAAACATCTAAATCTGCTATTATACATTGTACATGTTTAAATACATATATGTAGTTGATTTCTATCACCAGAGGCCGACATACCAAGCTTCATTTTTCAAACAAACGCTACCAAGACACAGCAGTAATTATTACCAAACAATGCCTAAGTATAGGTCCATGTAAGAATCAGGCAGGGGTGATACATCAAAAATTTTTGCAAAACTTTTTATTTCTGTTTTGAGAAATATATGTTGTACAAATTAAATACATGTATATGATATTCATTTCTCAATGTAGTGATGGTAAAGTGAGATATTCACCTTATAATTTATAACGGATTATGAAGGAAAATAAATGGTGGGAAAAATTTCTCTATATAATTCAACCAAATTTGCTAGCCCTTTAACTTTCTTCACCATCCAAGTATGAGGAAATTCCTTCAGAACATTCATATGGAAGCTGATCTGAAAACATTTCAAGAAAAAAAGTTCTGCAAAAATTTTAAGGTTTTTCAACTGCCTGATCCTTACATGGACCTGTACTTAAATGGACATGACTTCAGCAAAATTTTCATTTATACAATGGATATGTTAATATCAGATCAATTCATTTGTATGGTGTTGAAAATAACAGTAGCTATAAATAGATTAAATATTCTCATACTCGCAAGATGTCCTGGCGGGACAAAGATCTGTCCCTTATGAACATGAAAATTCCTGTAAAATTAGAATTTGTCCAGAAATGTTCCATGTTTCAGAGTCATTTTGTTTATTTGGTTTTTTTTTTCTTTCTTCATTCAATGAATACCCTAGAACGTGTCCCAGAATTTTCTCAATTTTTGTCCCTTAAAATTTTCATCAATGTGCCAGAATGGCTGAAAAAACCTAGCAAGTATGTATTCTTTAATAACATCTAACTAAATTATATACATGTACATGTACATGTCCAAAATATGATTAAAAAATCCAACGTACATGTACATGTATATGTTAACTTACCATAGCATAGGGTCCTGCACAAGCACATCCTCCTCTGGCCTGAATACCAAACAGATCATTGAGTAGACTGGCCACAAAGTTATAGTGTAGAAACCTTCCACAGTCTGGCTGGTACACAAGGAACGAAAATATCGGTAAACGTTCAGGAGTCAGGTCACCTAGCAATACCAAATTAGGGCAGTCCTTCCATGCTTCACGGCCAATGCTGTAAAAATGAATGATGATGTAGAAAATTCAATAAATGATACAAACTTAGTAACCAATGACAGATTGAAAAAACTGGCATTTTAAAATCCATGCTGATAATGCAGTCTCACTGTCCAAGTCATGTACTTGTTTTGGCGCAATCATACATGTATACTAGCAGAGACATGCTAAAAATGATCAACTGACACAATAGCATAATCATGAATTAGCAAGCTTGATTTTTATTCTTTATGATATATTACATACATGTAAAAAGAATTTATCGAAGCCTGCTCTTACAAATGCTAACTATACTAAAATATGAGTCCAACTAAAATACATGTCATGTAATATAAGTTACATAGTGTGTAGTTTACCTGATATAGGATATATGGGGTTAGTAAATTTCATATGGGACGAGAGCAAAGCTCCTATATCAGGTAAACTACACACTATGTAACGTACATATCTTACCAACTGTACGATTTTTTAATCATTTTCAAGTGTAAAACAAAATGGCGTCTAAAGTAAAATTTCTAACTTTTTTATTTGTGGCTGGATTTAAAAATTGTTTTCTCCATTAAAAAGATCGTACTTAAAAATGGTTTATCCAAAATGAGTTAACTAATACATGTAAATACTTAATTCATCTCAGGCAGAGATTTAGAATAAAGGACATTAAGCACAGTAAAACATTATTGAAATTCGAATTTTTACATGAAATATCCGCTATGACGTCAAGAAACAATGGGTGTTCATGATGTCATAGTAGCATCTACCGATATAAATTTGAGCAGCAGGATATAAGATATACATGGCGTTTACGTGGTATTGATTATACAATGGTCTTTCAGGATTTTAGGTGTTGGTAAGATACATGTATGTACAAATACAGTAATTCTGGTTTCAAATAAAAATATTCATGCAATAACATATTTCATAAGATACACATTCTTAATAGATATGCATGTTGGTACATGTAAATCTAGAAGTGCTGTTATACAATATTAAGAGATGTAACCTAAATAACTGTTGTTCTTTTTCCATAATGACCTCCGGAGTGATGGCATTTTTCAGCTGGAACACCATACCAGCTCTGACGGCTTCCACTATGGCAGGTGTACCCCCCTCCTCCCTCAACTCAGGCTCCTGGAGAAAACGATGACCCTCTCTTCTCACCTACACATATAAAATAATAACAGTGCATCAGTCACTCTTACAGATTTTTGGAAAAGCACTTACTTTAGTTCAGGAAACCATGGAACCTTTTCATCCAAACTCTTTTTTATATCTCTCCTTTAAAGCATATCTTTTCTTCAAAACATTACAGGCATGTTAATACAACATAAATGTAGACAAAGGCATCCTTTAAATGTACATGTAGCAATTCATGTATTTATGTCAACCATCTCATGGAAATAGTCAGGTTTAAACAGTCAACCATCAGATGACCATTCCTAGTCTTTAACCATTATACCATGTTGCTGAAAGTTTATTTACTCTGCTTTTAAATGATGCTAACAAATTTGGAGATGTTTAACATCTTATATTTACATTACTGGTATATTCCCCATGTTGAACGCCCGTTAGGCAACTAGAATTATATTCCAATAACTTGGGTAGGTATTGTGACGTCACGTTCAAGTTTTGCATGTAGGGAGAATTTACCAACATTCAAATACATTTGACGCTATAACAGGCAAACTATGCGAAGTGCATGCAATAAAGAATGACCGATATTTAGAATAAATGTAAATATAAGTAATGACTGTCTTATTTTTGGTGTTCATGGGTGTATAATTCTGGTTGGGCACGTGCAAATTTTCCCAGAATCGCTTCGCGATTCACGGAATTTGCACGTGACCAACCAGAATTATACACCCATGAACACCAAAAGTAAGACAGTCATTTCTTAATTAAATCTACAAGTACATGACACCGGAATTAAGCAACAGAATTATTGCCACTTTAATTTTCAAAAGTATTGCACTTTTAAAAGTCAATTTTTTTCTTATCATTATTTCGCAATTTTCAAAATCAAACATCAAATCAAAACCAAATGAAAATTTAAATAAACATTTTAACAAACTTACATAGAATACACTACCGCCTCCACATTTCTCTGGAATCTTGTTTTTAAATAGCTTCTTCTTAGCAATCAAAACTCCTGAAAAATAAAATCATAATATCCTAGATAATGAATTTTATCATGCATTCACACAATGAATATTATTAAATGATCAGGAATTATTGCCGATTTTGCTTATTTCTGATTGGCGGAGACGCTGCTTGATAGAGTGTACCTTAGAGTGAGTTGACCGCCAACGCTCCAAAGCAGTCTATTCGGGATTAGCACATGCGGTACCAGCGCGTGCGTTGATTTTTGTAGTGTTAGATCTTTGACTTCGCGTATCATTACAATGCAAATATTAATTAAATCCTGATAATTTAATAAAGCAGTTACTGACTTTTGATTTCGGTCTACTTGTGACTATACAGACCTGGTCAGGCATTTCCTCGGCCTTTGGCCTTGGTCAACCAATATATGACCAGGTCGGCCGAGGTTAACCAATGCCTGACCAGGTCTGTATAGTCAAGAGTAGACCTCATCAAAAAGTCAATAATTGAATAATATTCAGAAAGATGTATGACTGTACTTTCACTTGAGTAATTTCAAACATTCAAACTTTTACAAATTAAACGAATTCTGTCTGTCTTAATTATGAAGACAATATTAAATCTACAAATGTTGCTCAGAGATGAAAATTTTGATATAAAACTATTCTGGATAGAGATGTAATATTTTTACCTGGAGTTTGAACACCTCCTATGAATTTATGTGTTGACAAAAACACTGCATCTTTATATACATACGGTTGTTCTTCACTGCTGTAAATATAAATAAGGCAATATAAAGTGTGACTATAGCATATTCCAAGAAGGCCAGAGCACCTTTTACTTAGTTTTCTATTCATTACCATTTAAGACATGACTTCATATCTATCTTGACATAATGTGAAAGTAAGGCATACCGTATACCGGGTAATTTTGGCGCGATGGAAATTTTGGCTTTGTTGGTGAATGCAATAAAATCACCAAATTTAAAAGCACCAAATTTTCCATTAATAAAAGACGGAGATCCACCACTGTAAATGATATTGCCCATTTTCTATTGGGTAATGACTTCATTTGCGTAATTTATTCACCTATGTTGACCATGTCGTAATTACAGGTATCATTGTTTACCTTCAAACCTTTGATACATGTATATAAAGTTGCAATGCACTCAATCCTATTTGGGACAGTATCTGACATTAATGCAATATGACAATGAAACTCCTCTAATGCTGTTGTACATGTAGAGCATGTTTTCCCACAATTTTACGCTTGTTTCCATAAAGAATTTGATGATGTCACAATTAGTGTTACAAATAAGATACTGTCCCAAATTGGATGAAACTCTGTTTACCACACTGACATACATGTAGTGCCAGACAGTCAGAGCACCTGTCACTTACCTTATACCAACTGGATTCATATCTATCTTGACATTAGAAGCTGCTGTGGCGTAGTCCCAGAAAGTCAGAGCACCTGTCACTTACCTTATAACAACTGTATTCATATCTATCTTGTCATAAGGTGCTGCTGTGGTGTAGTCCCAGAAGGTAAGAGCACCTGTCACTTACCTTATAACAACTGTATTCATATCTATCTTGTCATAAGGTGCTGTTGTGGTGTAGTCCCAGAAAGTCAGAGCACCTGTCACTTACCTCATACCAACTTGATTCATATCTATCTTGACATAAGGTGCTGCTGTGGCATAGTCCCAGAAAGCCAAAGCACCTGTCACTTGGTTTAATATCTATCTTGACATAAGGTGCTACTGTGGTGTAGTCCCAGACAGTCAGAGCACCTGTCACTTACCTTATAACAACTGGGTTCATATCTATCTTGACATAAGGTGCTGCTGTGGTGTAGTCCCAGAAGGTCTGAGCACCTGTCACTTACCTTATAACAACTGGAATCATATCTATCTTGACATAAGGTGCTGCTGTGGTGTAGTCCCAGAAGGTCAGAGCACCTGTCACTTACCTCATTTCAACTGGATTCATATCTATCTTGACATTAGGTGCTGCTGTGGCATTGTCCCAGAAAGTAAGAGCACCTGTCACTTACCTTATAACAACTGGATTCACATCTATCTTGACATAAGGTGCTGCTGTGGCGTAGTCCTAGAAAGTCAAAGCACCTGTCACTTACCTTATAACAACTGGATTCATATCTATCTTGACATAAGGTGCGGCAGTAGCATAGTCCCAGAAAGCCAGAGCACCTGCTTTGTGTAAAGCGATTGTTACTGTGTTGACATCAACAAGAATCCCTGTAATGTTAGAGGCAGCACTAAAACAGCCAATCAGCTGACAGCCTGAATTCTGGTATTTCTGGAATAAAATTTTCACGTCATAATTAATAATCAATTTTCATCTTGTTATGATTTAAGGTTGAAGCCTAAGGATCATCTAGTCATTCATAAAAACATATCTTTACCTTGCGTTATAGAATTCAAATCAAAATTGTTCAATTCTAAAACCTATTTTTCTTAGATACATCACTCAAAAAAGTCTTTGCTGTTTGTTTGTTGAAAGACGAAATTTCAAATGTTATCTTGAAATTAATTGAATTTGAACATACTAATTTCAGAATGAAGATGTGGTCCATCTTTTCATAGCATTGTCCAAGAATGATTTCAAATAACTAACAATTTTCAATCAGAAACTTTAAACATTTGTAATCAGATGAAGTATCAACTAAATATATAAATGTATTAGAGTACATCAATGAGAAAACTTCACCTACTGATACATTTTTGTTATATTTTTTACTGTTTTAGATTAATATAATTTATCACCCCTTTGCACAGGGACAGGGAAATCCCATCAAAGCATCAAAGATTTGAAGTCTATGAGGAGGCTTGTGGAGATTTTGATGTTGCAAATTTTCAATACAATGTACAAGGGTGGGATTTTCCTGTTGTTGTACAAAGTGGTGACTGATTTTTCTATCATCCACTTATCTTAAAATATATTATTCATAAAAAATAAATACTGCACCCTTTCATGTGAAAGAGTTTTATGTAGATCAATATGACATCATATCTACCTAGACCGCTATAAAGGTACATGTACATGACATCACAATGCAGGTTTTGAGACAAACATCAGGGGAGACAGAGTTGTCTCAAAACAGGTAAAATTGTCAGTAATTCTGTCCAGCTATGAGAGCATTTAGTTATCTAGTCTCTACTAACCTTTAGCTGTTGGTTGAGATGACCAATATTCACACCACCCCCTGGATCCTCCTTGATCCTTATTATCTAAAACAATTTTAAAATATAGTTAACTTGAACTTTCATGACCCACTACTACAGTACATTTATTGGAATGGACATACTGTAGCTTTCAGAATTGTATTAGAAAATTGGCGAATATTAAATACTTTATGTTTTATGCTAAGAAATATCCCTTTCAGCTCATTCATGGAAAGCATTTGAAATTATCTTATATCATACATACCTTTGCACCAAATTCTGTCCATGGCAAAAAGCTAGAGTGATGTTCATATGGTCCTACAAAGACAATCTGTTAAAAAAAAACAAATTCCATCATTTTAAATTCTGATTTTCAAGCCATTTCATATTGAAATCGAGAGAATCCATAATACTAGTATTTAAAATCTGACAAACAAATATTGTCCTTGTTATATTTTATCAAGCCTATGTGCTCTTCTAAAAATCACAAAAAAATTGTATAATATTTTAATTCATTCTCTCAGTCATAATAAAAAATTATTCTGTTACAAGTAACTGATACTGAACTTTCTAATTACACTTTGCATTACAATGTATGGAATGCTAACTTAAACAAAAAGTTCCTACTTACAGGAGGAGTTTTGAGGTCCAGTCCATGAAGTAGTTTATGTACAGCTCCTGTGGTTCCACTTCCACAAAATATAACCGAGTCATGTTCACTGGCGTGCACCGAATTACGTATGATATCTCTGAAATGATGTCACAGAATCCATGGTTAGTGTAAAGAACTTTCATTGCAACCAATGTACAGCTCATTTGTACACAATCTACACTATAAATTACTGGAAACAGTTTTTTATTCATGAGCATTTTATCTTCGCAATTTTCAAGAGTCAGCTTGTGTCGCAAAACATAAACACTGCGAACATGTTTCAGTTAAGCAACATTATTTACATAACCTACATGTACTCGCGAACAGAAAACACAGCTAATAGGTTAGTGTCATTGGATTCACGAATAAAAAATGCCACGAACAAACGACGGCTTACAGTATGATATTCCATCATCTGCATGAAGATAAAGGTAAAAAATTTTGATTTTAAATTTTAGTATTCATAACAAAAATGTGTCCAATATCCACTTTGTTACATACATGTACTGAGGTTAAAATTGATAATATCATTATGGTTAATAGAGCCTCATATGTTTTTTTTTTACTCTGAGAATATCTGACACAAATGTGTGTGAATCTTTGTGTTACCTGGCTTCATGCCTGTACAGTGTGGTCTGTAGAGAGGTTATACTAGTTGTTGTATGGGTATTACCATAGTCTGGTAATACTTCATTCTGAATATAATCCTCTATAAACTTCAGTGCTCTAAAAAGATAATTCTTTTATTCATATCAAGCCTTCATACACTTCTAGAAAAAAAAAATTACACCTTGTAGTCATACAAATAGTAAACCTAGAATTTTACATTAATAAAATGTATCTTCAAGAAATTAAATTCATATATGTACACATAAAATACCTGTAGCATGTTTAGAACATTATAAAATTTAAAGAAAGAAAAATAAACTATTATAATATTACTTAATATGTACAAATTTCATTCATATTTAAATTGTGATACAGAGACCTGTGATGAAAAATTTTAAATAATTACCGTCCAGATGCAATGTAATCAAGGTAAGTAACTGAAATAAAACAAAATTTGAATGTAATATCATCAAAAATACACATATCAATGAAAGTTCAAAAGCTGAAGTGTATTTTTGTAGATAGATGTCGCCTGCTGTAATGTTTGACCCTCATTGTGTGACCTTGACTTTAAAGGTGTTATAAATACAAGAAGCTCAGAGAATGACCCCAATTTTAATACAATTAACTTGCTAAAATTTTAGTTTTTATCACATGGATTTGTATGAAATTTCACAAACGTGCAGTATCATTTATAGTGAGCATAGCTCATGACCAGTTCGCGACTATGCGACCCTGTAGATAGGAAAGTCTATACATGTATGTAAGTTCCTACTTTGCATCAACTTTTGAAAGATACTTAACTTTCAGAAACTGCCTGTACTAAAAGCCAATTTCTTTTTCTGTATTCTTTCTGCCATTTCCGCCGGAAACCAGTACAGTAGCCCAGCAGAAATTCATACCATGATGAATGAATAAAATGTTTGATTGAAATTAGTGAATTGATCAGTACTTATCCAATTTTAATTAAATTTCCTTTGAGTACACAGCTGAATAAAATTTACTAAATTGACGTTACTCCAGCCTTCATGCAAAAAGTAAATAATGACATACTGATGTCAGTGCTCAAAAAGGTATGACGTGAAGTACGATGTTACAGTATGTGCGATATTGACTTTGCACTTGAAGTCTGATGTTCGAAATCCGAAGGAATATCTTAATTACCTATAATTTAAAATAATTGTAGATAAATGTGCGATATCGACTTTGCACGTGAAGTCTGATGTTTGAAATCTGAAGGAATATCTTAATTACCTATAATTTAAAATAATTGTAGATAAATAAATTGGTATATTATCAGACAATAACTTTGAAACAAGCTATGCTCCCTCGAAGGCAATGCCTAGATTCATATTAGAACCAAAGATTTAGATAAACTGCAATAATTACTGCTCCATGATACTGACAAGTTATGTAACAGAGCTTGACCAGGTTGGGGAACAGATACCGATCGAGCAAATATACCTCAATTGAGCTAATATACCTCGATTGGGCTAATCAATCTGAATATTTTCTGTACTAAAAAATCCAAACATTCTCAAAATTATTTATCTGTGCAAAATCGCATTAGTTCCTTATAAAAGAAGAAATGTTTACAAAAGAAAAATACTTGAAAAGTGAATAGTTACTGAGAAAATATACCTCTATTTTCCAGAATATACTGGGTAAGATTTCTCTAAATCTAGAAAGTTTTCAGGCATACTTGCTTTTTAAATATTGTTTCTTGATATAAAAGCTTGTGCGATTTTGCACCCAAATAAAATTTGGAGGAAAAAAGTTTTTTCTCTGAATAAAAAAGTCAGATTGATTAGCCCGATCGAGGTACATTAGCCCCATCAAGGTATATTAGCTTGATTGGTACCTTTCCCCAACTTGTTGACGCTCTTTCAAGAACATCGCATCTTCGTTGGGCCATAATTAAAAAATTGTTTGTTTCCCCTCGCCCCGACCGGGTCAGGAAAAACGCCGAGTCAGATTTTTTTACAGCCAAAAAGTCCGATTTTTTTTTTTTTCAGAAATCGAATCACAGCCATGTCCATTTTCAGTTTCAACATTACAATATTATATCCAAATAGAATTGTAAATCAACTCGGTTACTAAGCTTTCTCATTCCTACATTATTATGAGAAATCTTGCCGTAACCCCCCCCCCCCCCCCCCCCCCCCCCCCCCCTGTGGGCTCCCATCTTTACATGCAATCTTATGAAATCTCGTTTCACGGATAGGCGTTTGAACACTATGAAGATCAATCGATTATTAGGAAGGGTCCGCTGAGTGGGTCAAAATTCAGGCATATTATCTAAATGCATAAAATCATGTGAATAAGGTACGCACTTGGTTATTATGATTAACCTACGTTTCTCGAGCGGATGTCGGCGGTCCGTGCTAACTTGAACGTCATTATCAATAGACTCAATATTACAATGAATTTTGATGTTGTTCGTATTATCATTTTTCACTTACGCTGTTTACATACAATAAAAAGACCGAGAAAGAATAGTATACAAACTTATTTCATCTTTATTCATTGGAAAACACCGGCCATTTATACTAATAGTCCGTAACTCGTTATTTAACCAGCGATAGAAATTGAGACACAACCGATATTTTTTAACTGAAAGCAGGCGGCGATTTTTCCCGACGAAAGAGGCGAAAATCGCCGGTTGCCAGCTCTTAGTCTTTATCATATCAATTAGAAACACAGAGTGTCACTGGGCAGCTGTAAGGAGTCCAGTTATGTGCAATTTGGATTCAAACGACTTTAAACATATTTGATACATGTAGTTCTGGCAGCAAAAAAAAAAAAAAAAAAAAGAAGTACCCGCCTGCCGGGTCACTTGGAAAAAACAGACTCGGGGGGAGGGGAAACAAACAATCTTTTAATTGTGGCCTTGTGCTGTACTTCCTGACCAGTAACTCTTCAGTCTCATTTCTTTTTCTATTTCTTGTTATGGCTAAGCAAATGTAGAAAAGTATGATAGGGGGGGGGGGGTGTCGTCTTTTACAAACTGTAATTTCTATTATTTTGTTTGTCTTTGTTTGTATTAATTATCTTTAATATCTTAACTTTCATATTTAATCGTAATAATTGCCATATTTGTACTTTTAATTGCTTTATTTATCAGTTTAATTACATCGTTGTTTCATAACCTAATTAGTATTCATATAAAGGTCGATCCCTAATTAATTATGTATGTATTGGTCGATCATTCCAAATGACCAATCAGAGGCCGCGACCTTTGTTTACTTCGGGTCAATCCCTGAGTGAGAGTATAAATAGAGCCCCTTTTTATGAATATCAGATTAGTTGAATTGTGATGCTAGGATAACATGTTACTTGTGCTTCTCTTGGATTTATTTATTTTGTGATTTTGTACATAGTGTGAATATAATATTAACTTTACAACTTTGTTTCATTTCAACTACACTTGGATAATTCTCGTCTGGGACGAGCTTGGATTAATACTTTGTCGTCTGGGACGGCTTGAATTCTCGTCTGGGACGAGTGGTATCAATACTTTACACAGAGACTTAGTCGTCTGGGACGACAAGCTTGCAGATTGTCTAAGAAAGACACGCTACCAAAGATTTGTCTAAGATAGACACGCTACCAAGATATTACTACGCATTCAAGGCTACGCTACACAAATCTACATTCTACTGAAACAGATACATTCCTTTACATATGTTCTGTGACCCACCTCTTCTTAGCCCGAATGGACCACTAAAAACTTTATCTTTTCCTAAAATGTTTGATGACACATATTTCAACAGATCCTCCTTATCTTTTTCTACACCTCCTTGTTTATTTAGGTCGTCATCTTTCTCTGGAATCGTGTAAAACACACGATCTCGTGCTTGACAGGTGCCCTCTTCCATGATTGTGAAAGTAGATCAATGTCATTTGAGCGCTTGGGCCCTTTCAGGACAATTCTTTCTGCTTTCGACTCGCTCTTTGACTTCTCAATAGTATTGAATTACAAGTCATGTCGACCATGTTATCCGTCTAACCATAGAAAGCTATATTTAATTATTACATGTTGTTGAAATTGCATCATATCATAGTGATAGTGATTCAAGCAATTTGGAGAGAATCATAGTAACTGGTAATATAGGGAGGGTTGTGCTCATAATCTGGATATCCACACTGTTCTCCAAATAGAAAAGCATTGCTGATAATGTTAAGATAGTTCAAGACCAATCTAGTGGTATCATGTATGATGATACTCTTGATTGCATTCTGATGTTATTATGTTTGGCCATTTTTTGTCCATTGTTATAAAAGATCGATGTTCCTTTTTTATGCCCCTGAATCACAGATTCGGGGGCATATAGTTTTGTCTGTTTGTCAAAAAAACATTAACATTGGGCTTTTGAATGGAAGGTGATAAAGCTTTCATATTTCACATGTGTATTCCTTGTAACAAGACCTTTCTATTGATACCAAAATTTTTGACCTAATGACCTTGACCTTTGACCTTCTTTTCAAAAACTGTAACATTGGGCATAACTTTTGAATGGAAGGTGATAGAGCTTTAAAATATCACATGTGTATTCTTTGTGACCTTTCCATTGATACCAACATTTTTGACCTCATGACCTTGACCTTTGACCTACTTTTTTAAAACTTTAACATTTGGGCATAAGGGAGCAACCATTTTATTTTTAGGGGGGGGGGGCAGAAAGACTTTTGCCAGCCGGAAAAATTTTTTCGGCCATTTTAAGAGCCGGAAAATTTTTTTCACCGGCCCTTCGGACCGGATTATTTTTTTTCTCATAATTTTCCAATGTTGAAAATTACTCTAAAGTTTAAATAATTCAGCGTGATTTTTCAGCCATATTAAACATCAAACACACAATGAGTTCATCTCTTGCCAGCAGATCACTTCATTTTAATTTCTTGAATGGCATATGGTGCCTATAATCTGTTTACTGATACTCAACGGAGACAGGCTATATGGTGCTAATGACTTTTGAATTTTATTTATTCACTCCAAATTGCGTAAAGTTTGTTCCATTTTTTTATACTTTGTTTATGATACACAAAAAAGTGTTTATTTGGCAGTGGAAAGGTTGGAAGAGAGGGGGGAGAGGCAATTTCATGATCCGGAAAAAATTTTTCGCCGGCATTTTGGGCCGGAAAATTTTTTCCCTAAAATTTCGATCCGGAAAATTTTTTTTGCAAAGTCTTCCTGCCCCCCCATAAAAATCAAATGGTTGCTCCCTAACTTTTAAAATAGTAAGTGATAGGGCTTTCATATTTCACATGAGTGTTCCTTGTGACAAGACCTTTCTATTGATACCAAAAAATTTTTACCTTTGACCTTTGACCTACTTTCCAACAAATTTAACATTGGGCATAACTTTTGAATGGTAAGTGATAGGGCTTACATATTTCACTGCTGTATTCCTTGTGACAAGACCTTTCCATTGATACCAAAATTGTTGACCTTGACCTTTCACCTACTTAACAGAAAATGAAGTTTATACTAACAAAGATGCCACCAGAGGCATTCGTGTTTCACAAATACAGGCTTTATTGTGTGTGCTTTATTGGCCAGATTGTGAAGCAAAATCAGTGGTCAATGAAATTACATCCGTCAATCTGTCTATGTCAACAAATTGTATTTAGGTTAGTAGTGAAAGAACTATATCAGGATACCACTTGCTGGAGAGACAGACATGGAGACATTAGACTGAGACGAGACTGTATGAAGACAGACCAAGGTTAGGGGATCTGAACTCAGGTCTTGAGGTTTGACTTTGACCTTGATTTGGTTAGGAGTTCAGTTTTTTTCTATCAATACTAAATGAATTTCACACTTTGTGATATCACAATGCGTTAGCTCCACAGAAACATGCTGTGATGACTGTTCTAACCTGCAAACTCAGCCCGAGGTGACCTAAATTTTACTTTTACCTTTTTACCTGGAAAAGATGATTTCAGAAAAGTAGAATGAAACTGACAATTGAGGTGCAAATCACAGCAAGTGCATTTATCACATGAAATGCACTA
Source organism: Pinctada imbricata (assembly GCA_033119305.1). Lineage (NCBI taxonomy): Eukaryota > Metazoa > Mollusca > Bivalvia > Pterioida > Pteriidae > Pinctada > Pinctada imbricata. Next base: position 44,394,031 of record VSWD01000006.1, read on the forward strand.
TTACACATTACATGTACGATAAATGCACTTGTTGTATGGTGTATATCCATAACAAAACACAAATTAAGACACTTATTCTCTGTAAAAAAATTATCATGTCATGAATGGTTGAAAAGATTAGCCCTGAAGCACAATGTGAAAGTCATTTAGGCAAACCTTGATACTGGTATTTCTTGATCTCCATCATTTAGGGAGCAAATATCAACCTTGGTCATATCACTAAGCTGTAGTTTATTACAGAATGCAAATAAAAACACAAACACTTGAATACACAAATTTTTTGCCCCTTGGCCTTTATCAAGTGTAAAAAAGACAATGTATGCCAAGATTAAGTACAATCCATCTTTGTACTTGCAATGTCGTTTTTACACTTGATAAAGGCCAAGGGGCCGAAAATCTGTGTATTAATCCTTTGTGTGTGTGTGTTTCTTTTTGTATCATCCCTTCCCTCTGGAAGAAATATTTCAATCCATTACAGAATGATTTATATAAAGCACATCTTCAGATAAAGCAACATGTAAACCATCCATCAAACATTGTCAATATGTACATGTATGTGAATAAGCGTTGTCAACTTTATTTATGTAAAAGTCAAATCTTGTTTCATTATGACCTTCACAACAGATGTCAAGGTTGTTTCTCTTCCATTAGTTGGAGAATAAACTTACTTCAAATGATGTAACTCACAGAATGTCTGAGACAATGTCTTAACACTTCTAGAACATCATTCATACAATCCTTGATATTATGAAAATGTAACAAATCAATTAAGGCTCTGTAGGTCAGGTCCAAAATGATTTTCATTCTGACAGAACAACTTAGCATTCTGCTATATTGTGAAGCACAGTATGTAATCGAACAGAATCAAGAGAGTTAATAAGTAGAGATCATATTGGTGCTACATGTATATGACCTTGACATGCCCTTTTGACCTTTAAGGTGTAGTCATATAGTAACAATGCCTCATAATACCATACCGCATTCACAACAAGTGCAAACACTTTCAACTTTCACATAGATAAACCACCGACATTGACTTTTAACACTGTCAAAGCCAGGTTTTTATGAAACAAATCATACCGCTTTGAACTACACTCCAGCAGTTATTATTATTATTCCAACAAATTAAAACCAAAATGAATGTCAATATTTTAAGGTCAAGACAACTTTCATTTCAAGATTTATCAATTCTATTCAATACCCACATCAGTCAAAACTGTGTATAATATTGAAATTCCATCTTGCATGTTTTTGTTTCCTTAAATATGCTACTGATGAATGATAAAAATATGCATGTTAATTTCTTTAATAGATAACTTTATTTTCACATCAAAACATGAATATAGACTTTCTATTTTCAAAACATTATGCTTATATAAATATCCCATTTTCTAAAAATTAGCAGTATTACCAAGGAAACATTTCCCTCTACAAAGATAAAGTTTTCTACATGCTTCAAAATCCAAGTACACGTATTATGTGAAAATAAATCTAAACAGGTATAATTAGTCATACCTTGGTCTACATTTCCATGCCTACAAAATTTGTGTGTCAAATACATCACACACATGTATATGTTTATTCAACAAGCAGTGAATTGGAATCCTTTAACAAGTGTTAGAAAAACTTAACATTGATCATATATTCATAATATAATTAAACATGCCAATCCCAAAAAACAAAATACATGGAACTTTACTTTTTATTATTATATTAGATAATTACTGTTGTGTAAAAGGATTAATAAACAACTTGATACTCTGATAACCTTTCCTCATTAAATTAGATCTGTAAATGCATATAAACAAATATAAATCTATAGAAGACAAGACGATACCAAATGTTGTAACCTTGTTTAGTCCTGACTATACAGTAAACATAAATGTATATAAAGTACCCCAATCTACTCCTGTCATTAGCACCTTTCACATAAACACGTGACAAAGTTATCATATAGAATACATGGAATATTGGCCTCTCCCTAATGTAAGCTATGTACAAAGTCTGTAATGCCACTCAAACCCTTATTACATGTATATTAGATATCTGGTGATAATAGCGAGCGGAGCTCGCTGCAAAGGCCCGAAGGGCCTTTGCGAGCGAAGCTCGCCCTTATGGTAACGCGTATACACATATCTAATTGAGAAAATATGCTGAATCAAAGAATGGGAATGTACTACTATGCTTTCAAAAACTTTCGTCCCCTCGCACACAGAGCTGGATATTGCCATTTATTTATTTTTTTTTTTTCGACTCCAAGTAGACGTATATGTTATACTCAATTTTTGTTTGTAAGTTAAATTTATTGAAAGCATTTTTCGTAAATCAGGTAACGAGAAAGCATCAACAAGACGGCGTAACCACGGGAAATCCGACATTTCCGGTTTTAAACGAGACGTTTCGCTCTGATTGCTTTTCTCTTCTCGGGTAGTTTCGTACTGTCAGAAGTCGGAATATGTTTGTTTTTTCTTTTGTTCTTAAGTAATTTATTTTCAGCTAGCCTAAACATTATTCTTACAAAATAAAAATGAATTATAAAGAACCATATTTTTAAAGAACCATATTTTAAGCCCCCTCCCCCTTAAAATGTTCATCAGCTGGTCTAGATCAATTTTACTAATGCTTCCGTGTTTCCACTCGCCTTATACTACCTTTTTTGGCAATCATCAAGAAAGTTTTGTAAGATAAGATAAACCATCATAGTAAAAATAAAATAGAAAGATCTTTTTTTTTATTTTATATAATCATATCTATTTTCTCTCCGCTCGCACAAAAAGGCTTTGCCTTGATTCATATTAGAATAGGCGCAAAAATCTCTCAAGTCAGAAAGAAAATGCTCCTGGTATATACTGTATGCTATGCATTAATTTCTGTTTTTACATGAGAAAAAGTGTCAAATATCTCACATCAGCAATCAGGATGGACAGGGACCATGTGCCACTGTCCCATTCATTTGAAAGATGGTCCACTGAAGTCTCTATACTTTCTAAAAACAGGTCAATCGAAATTTCAGAAAATCATAGTAAATGGTTACTCCATAAAATTATTTCCCAATCAATGTGTTGTGTAAATTAATATAATTATTCATGAAATCATTATCATTTTACCCAATCAAAAATTAACAATGTCCAAGAACAAAGTATTGCCAGAAATTTGTTGATCGCATTTGAATCTTTTAAAATGTGACCTTATTTTCAGATGACCTTGGCCCTCATCAGGTTATGAATCTTCAAACATTCTAAATATTCTATTTTATACATAGTGACTAACACTCATTAAGACGTAATACAAAGAGATCCCTCTGTGACACAAAAATAATAGAAGTAACAAATACTATCATACTTAGATTCTACATAACCATAAATTTCACTGTGTTAAGAGATAAAATGATTATCTTCAGGTACATGCACAAATATTATCAAGATCATGATCAATATTATCTATCAAAGATATGAATCTGACAAATGAGGAAAATGCATCTAAACTGACTGTTTTTGGCATCTAAATAAAATGGTATCACTTAGTGTGGAGGAAGGCTTTGATAGATGTAAATGCAACCCTTTGTCTATTCTAAACAAAATAAAATTGTACAAATCTAACCGCATAAAACATGTAAAATTTATACAATGATGTAAGCTATCAAAATATGGTACCAACTTGTGACAAAATTGTGACAAATACTCTATTTCAATGAATGTCCAATGAGATCTTCTAACATTCATATCACATGATATCAAACATTTATTCTATAAATGGACAGTTCTATTAAAATATAATCTAAAGAATATTTGAATAAAACAAAGGCACCAACACAAATATTTTGACGCCGTATAAAATTGTAATATTTAAAACTCTCAAATAATATAAAAATATCACAGATAAAATGGTAAAATACATTATAAATGCACTAGTCTTAAGAACATCTTATTTCATTTTTTTAAAATTCATTTCAATCAAGTGGTAACATTACAATTTCATATTTCTTATATTAATAATACTGATATGGTTTAGTCATCCGTCATGATGGTAATTAACAGGTACATTATACATGTATATGGATTATGCTAGCATGATAACTAAATAACATTGAATGTAAAAGGCTAACAATAAATATGGTAATGTATGATAGCAAAAGGTGAAGGCACTTCATTAGGAATCATTTTGTACATACTGATACATAAACTATCAATGACAATAAATTAGCTAATGCTATTAAATTTTAATGCAGGACGATAGGAGAAAATGCTACATATATTATATAACGCCTACAATAGATTAATTCATTTTTCTCTCCAAATGGACAGAATTCAGACATCACATTGTTCGCTTATATTTTGACTATTCAGATTTTGACTATGCCATAAAGCGATGTTTTGTAACAATGACTATACTTGAGACATCACTATGTAAAAGGTCAAGTGGTTTTATGTTAGGCATCTAACCTTCAGACCACGTTATATGAAAATTGTCTATACTTCTAAAGTAGAAAAAAAAAATTTATCAATGATAGCAAATGTAGAAGAATGTACGTCAATATTGAAGTCCCAATATGATATCCCATATACATGTATGTATGATACACACGATAATAATCAGAGTTCAGTCTTATTGCTCCCCCTACTGGACGGTGTTTTTCTATTTTTAGCTAACTCCTCCTCCAGTTTCCTCTCTTTCTCCTGATTTTCTCTCTCCCTACGTTCCCTCTTTGAGTCTATAACCAGTTTAGCACAAACTTCCAAAGGCGCCTTTTCAACAAACTCGCTCCCTGAAAAAGATTTTTTTTTTTATCATTTGATATTTGTACAAATCATCAGATTGGGTGACAGACTCTGAAATTCAAATCAAAATTTTGTTTTCTATTTCTTTGTCAACTTTTAAAACGCTACTTTTTTTCTAACTTACACTACATGTACCATCAATTTAGATAAGCAATCTGTACAAGAAAAATGTCGTTTTACCACAATTTGAATAAAAATATAACATACAAAGATATTTTGATAGATTTTATTTCAGAAGGGGAATATATTGAGATTATGAACTATCTGTATTAAAATAAAACCTCGAGAGATGGATAACAGACAGTATTTGGTATATATACAGTGCATACTATACTCTACTGAAAAGATTGGGTTAAAACTCAAGTGAGGACAGAATCAAGAAATCATGCAAGATTTCATTTCTTCAACCATTCATTTCTTCTTTCAATCAATCAATCATTCCTCTGTTGATTTATTTTTAAAATACAATGGACTGATTAATTAAATTACGACTAGAAATGTGAGAGAATATTGTAGATGATAAAATACTGAGAATATTATGTGAATTATATTCTATATTACTATATTAACATTAATGAATTAAATTGATTAATAGTTTTGTGTGAAGCATTACTGATCTAGAGTTGTATTGTTTAAAATACAAACAATAATAATTCTATCTTAAAGAAAAATATGATAGGATAGATAGATGCATTTTATAAGATTTTGGAAACAGAAAATAAATACAGAAGTATGTTACCATGGGAAATCAAGATAAACTTGACAACATACTTTCTAAAATCAAGGTCCTCCCCTCGCAACCCCCTTTCACACACTAAAGGTTTAATGTTTTTGTTCAAATTCATTGTGAACTATGATTTTCTAAGTTCATTATCTACAGGAATAAATTTTATCTCAGTTTTTCATTTGTATTTTTAAGAAATTGATAATTTAATCTTGTGGCTTTAATGGTAACAGTAATGGATAAATCACTTCAACTCCATACATGTATGTAGCTTGGAAAAAATGAAAGTCTACAAGGGAAACAGAATGACTTTACATCTTCAAGGTAAAGTTTGCATGCCAAATTTTCCAAAACAAGGGTTTTCTACTTCTAAATCATCATGTACTGTAACTGACAAACAAAACTTCATACAGTAACTCTGAGAAAGAGTTGAAAATAAAGTAAAGGATTTTATACTGTAGAAGAGTATTTTTGAAGTGAAGTTTGACCTAGACTAGATCATGCTGCTATAAGAGAAGTAAAATTGATACATTATAGTGGCCTTACTCTTCAGTTGTCCTTTTTTGCTACGACTAGCAACTGAAATAATCGTACAAATATTTAAAGTACGTATTTTCTAATTCTTTTTTTTTTTTAAACATTCACCACTCAACTGATTCTTGGACCCTCTTGTAGAATATGATGAAATGAAAGCCTCAAGAAAATATATCAAGCAACTACAATATACATTTCATCCTTCTAATCACATAAAAGTTTACATGTAGATGTATTTACGAGACAACATACAAAATCACATCAAGCACTACAATTCATTCAATAATTATGCAAACAATCGCAGGATCACAAAATATGCAACATGTATGCGGACTCTTTCATAATCAAATGGCATGTGATAAAATCATTTTCATTACAGTGGATATGACTTAAATCAATTTGACAATCACACATAATGAAACTTTATGAAAAATGCCATAAATAATACAATAATTGGTGTTATAATCTCACCTATGAGTTTCCTGGCCTCTACACCATCTATGATAGGATTAAGCCATGTTGACTGTCTGGTCATTGGTAAGCCGGTAGCCTTAGGTACATAGATATAGAATACCATCTCTAGGACCTCATTCTTCAGTAAACCTCTCTTCACATCATGACCTGTAGAATATATTACATATGTGTTTGTGGTATGGAATATGAGATTCTAATCTAAAGTTATTATCAGATTGATGTCATTTCAAATACATTCATATCATATTTATTGTTTACCGAAATTAATTAATCACATTAAATGAAAGAGAAAGCACTGAAGCAATGAATAGTTTTGCTGAAATCAAACATGCAATAAGACACATAGACAAAATTTTTCTCAATATAGTAAAGGTAAGAACGGCCACATACCGTGTAACACCACATCCATGGCCTCGTCTATTTCTGATGCAGATGGATACAAGTCACTTTCTCTGAAGAACGCCTCCAGTTCTATCAACTCCAGCTCATTTCCAAACGATTTCTTATCGAAAACGCTCTCATATCCTATAAAAACAAAGTATCATCAAATAGAATATATAACTGGGGGATCATATCAATCTAGCCTTTTTACAACTGCTCAACATTGAGTTTCACTTTCAACAGTTCATAAGTGGCCATTTTTGTATGCATGCTTGTTGTCATTGACTCCTCATGTTTGAAAAATTCATTTTTAATGTTCAAATGTGACCTCATGAAAATGAGCACTTGTTTCCAACATCAGAAGGTTTACTTGCTCACAGTTTTGTTTTTTTTTTAGCTAGAATAAATGCATACATGTAAGTTTATTCTTTTGTCACGCTATGCGTATAACTTTTTATGTGACTTTTCATTATTTTTCGTTAGTTATCATTTAAATACATTGCATTAATATTTTCAACTATAAAGCAATCATGGGTAATCTTTTTTCAATTTTCTGTAAATATCTTTGCAATATGAGCATAATACAATAAATCAATTGAAAAATTTTTACGTTTTCTCATATCCAAGTATTCATTAAAATCATGGATGGTGAAAGGTGTCTTAGGACGATCCACTCCATGCCGTAACTGACATTTCCTGAGCATGTTCTTGTAATCTCTAACCATCTTAGAGAATGTAGACCCGTGCCATACCGCCTGAAAAATGTAAACTACACTGTAAAAGAGTTACAAGTGAGCCTTACTCGCATGATATTTTACTGACAAAGCTAACTGACTCATAAATCATAGATCTTAATCTTATAAGGAATCAGTAACTACATGTATTAGTTATTCATATTACCACAGTTTCACATTTTCCTTTTTTCATGAATGATTCTTCCTCTGATTTCATACTTTTTACCAAAAAAATTTATCCACAATGGGGAGACAACTCTCTTAAAAATATCATATTCGAATAAATTAACCAATGTTGTCTTATTTTGTCAAGTAGATTTGAGAACATTATCATGCAATTTTATTAATAAGTATAAATGAAAAATTGATATACAGTAATCAAGGATTATGAAATAATCTATTAAGAAATTAATTAGATGTTCATTAATGCATGGAAAATGCATTAGATGTGTACCTTAGAAATGAATTTGAATATTCAACAGACACTAAGCAAGAAAATATTCATAAAGACTTAGCTACTAGAAATGTTATGAAATTTGATTATTTGTCTTTGATTTTGTCACTTAGGTACTGTAATTGAATCATGTTAAATAAAATGATTGAGGCAAAATCATAAGGGTTGATGACATCAAAAAGAAATCCTAGGTGGACGAATATAAAATTAATGCTGCTTTAAAAAGCTGTTTTTCATGTAAATGATGACTTCATGAGGATTTTTAAAATTGTTACCTTCCTTTCCAGTTTCTCAAATCTTTTCCTGATAATGAATCCCCTGATATGTTTCTGTATTTGTATGGCAGCTAATGTCAGCTCCTCTTTTGTGGGTCCTGTCTGCTTTGGATGGTATATCCTACATAAAGCCATAATTACATTAGCTTTCTCTTTCAGCATCTCAATTAAAAGCAATAGACAATTTTAATACACTAAAAAATTGTAGAAAAGGAAAATTAAATACAAAAAAGTTTCATTACTTGCTTTGTAGTAGAAACTTTTCTAGAATATTTAGGAAGGGCCAGCTAGTCACCATGAATCCTTTACAAGTTCATTATACTTTAATTCTTCAAAACACATACAAGCACAAAATGCACTTTCATCCAGATTAACAATACGATTTATTAACTGTAAGTAAAAAAGATTTTCCATACAATCCGATGATATATTTTTTAAAAAAGTAATCTGCATGAATGAATAAATAATTTGCCATTTTAACATCAGAGAATTCATAGTTGTTATAATATTCATTATGAACCTTTCAATATACATGGTAATACTTACTGGTATATTTCCACATGTGGTCCAATGACAGAGATCTTTGAGTTTGCTTTGTGGTAATTCACGGTATTTCTGTGTGTGACAACCAGATATATGGAGTAGAGGATGCATATTAAAGCATTGAAACTCAACAAAGTCAAATGTTAATTCCATCACAAAAATTTTGAGAATATGAGAAAAATAAAACTGCCCAACCATAAATTGATTTAGAGAGTTAATGAACAAGCTTGAATGAACAGCAGTAAGCATGATTAGGCAATCCTAATCATCACATTGTACCACTAGATTTGTAGATTTTGTAAAGTTAGCTGATTTTTACTTTTTTTTAATTGTTCAATGAATTTGAAATGAAGAATTTCAAAAACTGAGTATGTAATGATCAGGTTAAGAAGAAGGAACACTTTTAAATTCAGGCTAATTTGCAAGGGTTTTTTTTTCGTTATCATTGAAATGCTTTTGAAACTGCATGAGAAATTTGCAGAGATAAAACCTTTTAAACAATTGGAACTGTCGACAAGTACATGTATTGCTTAAGTTATAGCATTTAAAAACAAGAAGATTCAAACAGAATCAAACTCATGCATGGTTATACTTTGTCAAATCCATCCAAACATAAATTGTTAACTTTTTTAAAGCCTTGAAAAGATACAAAACAAGTTTGCATTCTTAATGATGGGAAAGAATTATGAATACCTGTCGCCATTAATGCTTTTTGTAAACACTGATTACAAATGACTAGAATGTGAAACACATAAAACACTATCCATGATATTAACAAGGTCTGTAGTATTTTTCATTATATTCATCAGTGATAATTAATTTGATGATGTATTCTATTGTATATTAATTTGTATATATAATGAATATTTATGATATGATGTGTAGTATACATGTATAATTGTTTTGTATATAAAGTGAATGTCATAAAAAGTCACCAGAAAATTCAAAGTCACCATAACTGCCCAATGACAAAAGATAATCATATCATTCCTACATGTGATTTACATGTGATTTTATAGTTTCTCGAGCAAATCCATTAATACAGTAACATTAAAATGTAAGGTACGTATCTGAAATAGTGCAAATTCATTCAAGTAGTACGTATTGCCAGTTCTGAAATAGGTGAAATTTTGGTGAGAGTATTATGAATATTACTGTAAACACCCCTCATATAGTAATACCCTGTCAACCAATAATCCATGTTATTGAAACAAGAAGCATAAGCTTAGTATTAGTATAATTTTTTATGATTATTCACGTTAGTTATAACCCTACGTCGAAAGTTTATCTGGTTTTTACAAAATTAGGAAATTATCCCGATCTCAAACAGCCCTGTGAAGTAAGAAGAAATATTACGGGTAAGGTTGGTAAATGTTTCAGAAGTAAGTATGATAGTTATATATATACATGTATAGAAATTATATTATTGTATATATATATATATATATATATAGTAATGACCTTTGATCTAAGAAAGGTTGATGAAACCTGTTTGTCAATAAATTGAGATATTTTGTTACTAGTGTTATTTTAAGCTGAACATAAATGAGAGGGAATATCAAAAGTTAATAGACATTTGAGTATAAAAAATATTCAACATAATTCTAAATGACAAGGTACTAAAAAGAATTGACCCAATACATATCATATAGATATATCATATGGTTTATGAGATCATTTCCAATAGACCCTTTCACATTATCTGCTGTACTAAATTTGAAGCTCAGTAACAGGGGACAAACAATAGATTGGGCATGCACCATGTCATTTGATCGTTATAAGAAGATAAACGCCTTAAGCATTTTTCACAGAACGAAACACGATTCCATGCAAATCGTCTTATAACAATCAAATGACATCATTGGTGAATGTGCAACATATTGCCTGTCCCCTGGAACTGAGCTTCAAATTAAGTACTGCAAATAATGTGAAACGATCTGTATCATATATCAAACCATTTACATGTATCATATCATATCTTATATCAAATATAAAATCATAAATCATGACATCAGCAGCCTGTTTCACAAAATACTTACAAAAATTTTATGGAATTTTTGTAACTTTTGATCCCCTAGTACTTCATATAAAATAAAAATCGTGATGTTTTCCTGTCCGAATTTATATATTATATGTAGAAAGGATATAAGAAAACACAATTTTATCAAAATTGAAAAACATTTTAAGCTTTTATTTGATGATGAAAGTTACGAAAATTCCTGAAATTTTTCGTAAGAATTTTTGTGAAACTGGGCACTGAGCCAAATAAAGTGCGGCATAAGTATAAGGAAATCTGACTGACAAAATACATACGTCTGAGACAAGACTGTCATTTTTTTATGTCTTTCTAATGCATTCTCCATCTGTACTTCCTTAAAGTCTTTAGCCCATTGTAGTAGTTCTGGTGATAGACCCGTCTTCTTTTCTATTTTTGTTTTTCGTGTCAAGTGACCCCTGTATCTCCTGGAAGAAAATTGATATATTGATATGATAGAGAGGTTTCTCTACAGTTCTAAAACCTATTCAATAAATCTGATGAATTTTGATTCATTTAAATCAATAGAATCTGGCTATACCGTCTAATGATAACAAACCTTTGTATTTCAACAGCTGCTTTCTGTTCATCCTCTCGCCTTTCTCTTTCTTCTTTTAAAAGTTTCTTGTACACATTCCTTGCTACATATCCTCGAAAAATCCTGAAAATAGGATATCAAGACAAATAGAAACAAAAACAAAAGGAGAAGGTACGTTATGGGCCAAAATCGGCCCTATCTGAGAAATGAAGCAAACTTTGAACAATGAAAATACAAGATTTACAGAATGTAAATCGGTTTAAATTTTGAGAATCGGATATTCCGTTGCGATTTTATAGCAATTTGAAAACATGTAGGTAAGCTTTCTGTTTCACTGACTTTGACGTCATGTGACGCTATGATCACGTCGTGATATAACGTTGTCAGATAACAAATTGCTGTATTCTTACACTATTCATAATGATTGCTTTGCTAAGCTTTTGCCATGAAACGATTTCATGAATCCTCGAAAATCTACGATTGATAATTAAAGTACTGTATGTCGTCTTTTAGCTTCTGGATTATTCTTGGAGACTGTCTCATTTTAATGATACAACTGATTCTAGAATTTAAGGAAATTACGATGTTTTTAAAAATCATATCCGAGCATATATTACACAGTCATTCAAACGAACGAAAAGACAGAGATATTACCTCTTAAATTTGAGATGGGGGATATAGTGAATATCAGAAAGTCAATGAGTCTGGGAGAGCGACTAGGGTCCCTGTCCAAGGGGTCCAGGGCGTTCCTGAAGGTGGACGGAAAATTATCTTACGGTAATTGACCGTTTTGCTTGATAAAGGCAGTATTAAAATAGCCATTTGAAATCTTTATCATGGTTATTGGATTGTTATGAATAGCTATATTTTTATATGATCGAGAATTATCTGATGAACAAAGCAAGCCAGCGTTTTTTAAGGGGGGGGGGGGGGGCGTTTACACACCCCTTGCTGTAAGGGTATGTTGACTTACTTAGTATAATTATCAGAAAAAGCCGGAGTTTCTTTCATAGCAATTTGATATGCAAATAACAAACAGTTACATGGCGAGCGGCCGGGAGCCAGAGAAAATAATTTTCCGAAAGCTCGACATCAAAACTCAAGTATAAGCCCAGCTAATGCCTTACTTACCGATTTTTTTGTTGTGGTGGTGCCCCAAACGCCCATCTAAATACGCCAATAAGCATAGATTTTTAAAAAATGAACTTTGGTCTAGCTGATATTAATGAATTAGGAATACACGAATAAAACATAAAATGAAACAAATATATACAATAAATCTTGTGTATACAGTTATCACAGCCGTTGCAAGAAACTGTGATAGATGGCGCCACTGAAAGAATTCGATAAAATCACGGTGAATAACAGGAGCTACAGTACACAAGGAATACAATATTAATACAACCCCCTTTATAATACATAAACATTTTTTGTTTATGTATTATAAATGGGAGGGGGATTTATTTTGTACTCTGTGTACTGTAGCCCTGTAAGTAAATTTTGATTTATTGATGTATTTACGAGAAGTCACAAGATTGCGAGAAAACTACCGAAATTTTAAATACATAATAACCAATGTATATCAGGGTGATGTACTTTTCCAAAACAGTGTGTATTTGGTTTGGTTTGGTTAATGATCATAGTTCACTAAATGAACTAAATGAACAGTTTGTAATTGTTCATTAAACATCCCAGATTATTCTATTTCCTTCGTATGCGAATGAAATGTTCTAATAAATGCCTTCGTATGCGAATGAAATGTTCCAATAAACACACATATATGTACATGTATTCACACTCAAGCCGAATGAAGAAAAGTTTAAAATAATATCCTGCGCGCAGTAACATAGTCAAACGCGGGGAAGGGGGGGGGGAATCGGTAACTTCCACTTGCAAGAGTTTTATTACACACGCTTTTTTCCAAAAGATGATGTGCTTTCCTCAAAAGCCCATACACATTTCACTTTGGTCAATAAACAAGGGCACTTAGAGTAATGAAACTGAAAAAGACACGAATAGAGGACTTGTCCTGGGATTTTTTTAAAGAACAATTCGCTGACTCGATATCGCTCGCCATTTTTTGTATAATTATATATCATTATTGTGAAAATTCAAGATTTTAGTACTGCAGTTTGTCGTGAAAATTCAAGAATTTAAGCTTTTTGCTCGCTATATAGCCCTCCAGTCATCTGTTTTATTTATACATGTAATGAAAAATAGATTGTCTGGTGTGTAACTCCCCCCCCCCCCTTTTTTTTTTGCTATTCAGAAAAAATCTGACTTACGGACCAATCCTGAAATAAAATTCTGGATCCGCCCATGATCTTGACCGTCTAAAGATATTTGTCGGGTTGACCATGCCAATAGAATGCGAGGCGAAGCAGAGCCTTCTTTTTTTTGGGGGGGGGGGAGGGGGGGATATATAATTATATACGTAGGATTTTTGTTGGTAAAATATACCTCATATATATTTATATTTTTTTAGTCATTGTCTGGTGTTATGCATTAGCTCACTCTCTCTCTCTCTCTCTCTCTCTCTCTCTCTCTCTCTCTCTCTCTCTCTCTCTCTAGTATTTATTGTCTAAACTAGTATTGAATGCGTTCTATTTTCTTTAAGAATTTTTTCTTGTGCACTATATACATGTATATAGAGTTCAGTTATCTTTTTGTTTCTTCTCAGATTCATTTCTTACTCACTGAACCAACAGGCTTGCAGGCTTGCATGCGACTGCATTTGCTTACATCCCTATCAGTTATAGTGGATTCGTGATCCTTGAATCAACAAATCTAAATTCTGGCGAACTTGCTCGTTTTTTTTTTTTTTTTTTTACTTTTTTACTCCTAAAATTTAAGTTATTTTACTGGCGGAGATTTTATGCGACATGCTCGGTGAACACCTACCCTCTATGTTAGTAAAATATATCAAAGTTCAGCCTTTTTTGTTTGCTTGTTTTTACCGAATATTTCAAGAGAAAACCCGATTCCTGATTTGAATATGTCACGCCAGTGCATGCATCTGCGGTGTCAAGTAAATGACGTCATTATAATGACGTCATAACGCCGTGCCGACGTGGTTCATGCATTTTCCATATACATTCTACGCAAGACAAATCATTAATTTTAAACTAGAGCAAGAGCGTCTGCTACTAATTTTTCACCTTTAATCGACAGATATGGAGATTATTGATCCATTTTTCTACTTTTATTTTTAGCAGATCGTCTTGCTCTATATGAAATTCTCGAAAATATATGTGAATTTCTAGAGAAAAATCCGGATTTGTTATTCCTTCCTTGGTTTGATGAGCTATAATTTCGTAGGGGTGCATCAAGATGAAAAGCACATTTTATGTATATATGTAATTGATCTTGTAGATAAATAAAATAAACCCATTTGATCAATTTTCACGATTTGAATTTCTCAGGAAACAACAGGGCCGATATGGGGTCTTAATGTACCTTCTCCTTTATACATCTAAATAAATGTACATTTTGTGAAAAATTCATTTTCAGGTGATAAAGCAAATTATTTTATTTTAATTTCAAAATAATATAATACATTTATATGAAACAATTCGTATATCAGAAGTTATGAGAAATTAACCTAAGCTTCAATTATGAAAATAATACATCTCATGTATTTTAAACTGCATGTATCAGTACAGAAGCAAACATGGTACCAACATCATATCAAACAATTTTTTGTGGCTTAAATGAAATACATGTATGTAATATTTTACCTCTGAATATCCACAGCAGCTTTAGCTTCAAACTGAATCCTGGCAGCTTCAGCTTCCTCCAGCTAGAAAATTATGAATAAATTCACGTATATAACATGAAAGACTTATTCATCTATGTAAATAATATTCAGATGAACATGCATGAGCCACCATATTGCTGTTACAAGTACACTTTTCATTTCAAAAGGTATGTGTCATAGACTGTATACTTTGGCAGAGTTCTGTACATATTTCTTTGATCAAATTTGAATCAAAGATACTTGCCCCCCCCCCTTCAAATTAAAGGTCAAATCTTTGAATATCAGAATTTATAAATGATGTCTAGCATACTTACAGGGTCGTGAATATTAGAGACTTGAGCGATTGGTCGTCCTATGTGTGCTATAGACTGTCTTGATAAGGGTACACCTCTTGCAGTAACATTCCGTGATGTTATACTATCCATCGTGCTTTCTCTCATGAGGGCTTTCCTCTCGCCCCTCGTCAAACATCACATGTTTACCTATCTCTCTTGATTCATCACCAGCCTCTGTGATATATAAAATGTACTTTGTGAAGAATGAACAATAAGTAGAATATAAAGTCAAATTGGAAAGTTACTGACATATTATCCACAAAATAATGTGGGATTTTTTTTTGCATAATAATTTTGGACCAGCATCTAAATGATAAAATTATGTTAACATCTTTAAAATTCTTTTATATGTCTGTATCTCAAAAAAGAAACATTTTCAATTAATGACCTTGACCTTAAGAGTCAATTATATATAGTTCTACCTCTCATTATGGACTACATATTAAACATTCTTCAACAAAATAGTGAGAATTATGCCTTCTTAGAAGAGAACAGATCAAATACTTGACCTCAGAGAAATTAATTTTATCTCCCTCATTATCTATCTTTACTTCTCTCTATTGGAATCTTAAAACTTAATTTCTTTGAATATGAAGTGCTGAAATTGGATTTTTAACTTAGATTGACATGCTTAAAGGTATGGCTCTACAGTACCGTCTGAAGGTCCAAATCCATTACTCCGTGTCGGTAGCCGACATACTTGTAATGACGTCCCTAGTAAGCTGTCCTCTCTAACAAAAACTGATCCAGGGGGCGCTGACTGAACTGCTCCTTTACGAAGCTCTACCACTGAAATTATATACAAATACATATTGCTTGATTCATAACAATTGCACTTGTGAAATACTTCCTATTATTAATTAATTAATTTTAATACAATTTTGAATATGACAGTAACAATATACAGATATTTGAATTGGCTGATGCAGCTAATTAATCTTTAATATATTTCTTTCACATATGACTGCTTATCCAAATCCATGTTAAGAATTAGAAATCATTGACCAAAATCAGTTAACTTTAAACTTAGCATGCCTGAACTGTAAACTCTAGAAGAAATTTTCTAAGTGTCATTTTGTTGACAGATTATCAAACTTATAAAATAAGAACAAAGTCAGATGCCAAGCAGTGTATATGTCTATACAATACTTATAAAAAGTTAGAATGTAATATGTAAAACAAATCTATAAAGGAATTCATAAAAAAAGATATTCATTAAATGATATGCCCTTTTCAAACTTTGTGCTGCTTTTATTCATGCATTTTGTTCTGGCACTTGTGCATTATAACAAAGTTATATTACATACTTTATTGTGTATGAATTTAAACAACAGATATATGACATGACTTGACATGTGGATCAACCTACCTGTAGTCATTTAACCTAAGAATGTATTCAAACCATTTCACATTTAAATGTAGTTGTGTTATCTAAATACTGTCAAGTTGTAGTCTTGTATGCCAATTATTCTTATTGATTTTGATTGCTAAAATTTCTCCAGATATAATAAGCTTAACAGGCATGATTCATTGTTTTTTTTTTTCAATGGGTGAATGGGGGTGGGGAGGGGGGGGGGTTAACCTCAAGAGATGAAAAAGCTTTATCATTAAGTCAGGTAAAATTGAAAATGGATAAAAAATGAATGTATGTTTCATCTATGACATTTCATTGGGTTTAGGAATGTAGCACTTAATGTAATACTAAAATTAACTTCTAAAAGCATATAGCTTTTTCTATAATAGCGCATCACCCACTCATCTACATTTTTAAGTCATATGACATGCATGAATGCATGTATGTACATATGATTATATACTAGTAATAATGATACTCCAACAAATAAACCATATACATATATATTTACACATAACCTCAAACTGTATACTCCATATCAACTAAGCTACATTTAACTTCTATAGAATAGTTTTTGTTTATTGCTACAGTAAATGTAAAACTGGCATACAGAGTTACCCAGTAACATACTTCGATCATTCTGAGATCCTAGTATAAATTTATGTAAAGATACGGAAAAATTATTACAATGTAACCTAATGTCTAAATGTCAGATAGAAATGATATATAACACAAATAAAGCAATTTTTCACATTCAGTTACGTAATAATGTCCATGAAATAATAATATATGTGAGGGGTAGGACCTGTCTTCTAGAGCTATAACCATTGTATGTTTTCGAATGAATAAGTCTTACAAATCTGGGCATTATTACACTGTGTAAACACAATACTTGTACAAGATTTACTCTTACATAATGATTCAATAATTTATAGCCTAATAAAATACAGGTACTGCTATCTTTACTATTACAGTGTCATATATGCATTTGATAAAGAGTATTACAGAAGAATTTATAGAAAATTAGACCAACAGAATTCAAATTGCATTCATCAACATATTTTATTGGTCCCCTACCGGCAATGCCAAAGGTGACTCTTATTTTAAGTTAAAAATAGATCATATTTTTTAATGAAGTATGTGACAATAACATGTACATCAAAACCTAAAACATTTTTTCAAAATTTTCCCAACTTAATTCATAATTCTATACGCATAATATCTATTAATAAAGTAAAGAGCAAGTTACCAGTATGAGGACAAAAATATCTCAAATGTACCGAATAAAATTAAATTGACTGGCAAAAAATGAAAAATACTCATTTCTGGGAAGTCTATATATATATTTTAAGATTTCAGGAAAGTCAATACTGAGAATAAAAAAAAATTGCTAGTACTTATCATTAAAATATCATGATATTACGTACCTTGTTCCATAAAGTGTCGAGGACTTTTCACTTTACGTGCGTGATGCTCCAATTCTGCTTTATACGTCTCTCCTTGTCTTGGTGTGGTGTCCTGCCCTATGGTCTGGTGATAGGGGCGAGGAATCGACTGGGGGAGTCCTAACAGGTGGTGCCTTCTTAAAGTACTCATTCTGCTTCCTCGCCATGCGTAACACCTGTGATGATGCACTCTGGGTACGCCCAGGCATACGGCCCGCTGAACGACCTACTTTTGTTGACATACTTTCAGGTAAGCAATGAAAACAATAATTCTCAGGTTTGACAATAGCTTTCGTCCAATGTTCACCCTTATGATACAGATCAGGGTTTAAAGTTTTCTTCCTCAAATCCAAATATGGTCGTTGATTTTCATCCAATGGAGTAAATTGCCATGTATCAGACTTTGTTAGTTGCTGTGGTGATGTACCATCACGTTCATTAGGCGGAGTCGGTGGTCTTACCACCAGATGACACTGCTAACACCTCTATATGAACCTTGCCATTGTGTAAATCCTTCGGTATAAAACTGAACTTGTTGATTTGGGTTTGTACGTTAGCATCTACTGAGCATGCATCACTCTGCTCCTCTTGTACAGGCTTCTATATTCCTAGAACTATCCTCATTGTATACACTCCGCGCTGTCTCACTGTCTTCCCTCTCATTAATCTAGTTAGAATATAATTAAATTCTTTGTTCAGTCTAATCATACATTATAAATTGTAACAGTTCTCAGGCCCAAAGTGCAAAATTTACTGAAAGCTGCATTTAAAGATTCATTAATTACGAAAGTGTAAATCATTCAGGAATTTTAACTCATTTTGTATCTTCAAGTAAAATCAATGTACTGTAATAAGAGGATCAGTGACTGAACTTTTTTGAACTCTTGTTTCCCTTGAGTCACCTACCCTTGATATGTCAGTCTGTACTGCTATTTCTCTAGCAACAAAGTTGTCCTCTTGTCTGTCTGTGGTGTCTTCAGTCTGTATGTATTCTGTTTCTTGAGGGAAGGTCTCAAAGGTATTAGGATCTTCGTGACTATCTGTAGCTGTTATTTTGAAATTGTCCCCAATCTGTCCTTCATCTTCAAGTTCTAGAGAAGGTCTGAAAAGAAAAGGAATTTATTTTCTATATACTGTGAAAGTCACACTATGGAGGATAAATCAATGTATGAAAAGTATATGTGTACTTATTCTCGCAAAATCTTGGAAGAGACCAATAGAGGACAAATTTTTACAATAAGTCATAATCATAAAATAGTTCGTTTTCATCATAAATCATTACAAAATACATACATATTCATATGTGTTTTCAATGCCTATTCGAATAAGCTTTCAGACCTTCAGACCCCCCCCCCTTGTTTTGTTCATTTTTTTTTTAAATTCCCTTGAGTGGTAAGGGAGTGAAACAATGGGCCAAATGGTAGATAAAGGATTTGATTAAAGGGCTCATTCTTCTGAAAATAAGTAAATAATAAATAAATCCTAAATAAGTACACACGCAGGATGCATGAGTAAGATGAAAATCAATATAAGTTTGACATGAATTAGCATGATAATCTCCAGTAAATAATTAAATCAACGAGAAATGAAGAAACATACTCAGGCTCCATGAAACTTGGGAAAGTATAGATTTTTCTTTAATTCTTACATTCAGAAAGATTTGATATTTCTTACTTGAATTGTAATTTATGTCATCAACCACATAACAGCCAACTGAAATGTGACCTAATTTAACTAGAAACATTTCTTCCATTCATTATATGTGGTTATGTACTTTCACACTTTTATTCAATCACCTCTAATCCTGATTTTATCAATCTCTACCTGTAGAAAGCAAACAAGCTCAAAAACACCTTAAATCACCAAAAGTTAAAATTGTTTGTCCTTATACCCAAGTGCCTTGTTAATCAAAGATAAGCAGAAAAGTTAACATTTACTGTAAGAAATAAGGTTAAAAACTGCTCCTAAACATATAAGTCTAACAAAAAAACTCACTGTATTCAATATATCCTTTAATTTATTCCTTTTTTTTTTCATTCAACTTTATATTTTTCAAATTTATCGCAGTAACGATAGCTCCATGATCTATATATGATGATATATAAGAAAACCTACAATCATTGATTTTTTCACCCTTTAAACCCCATCCTATAAACTTTAAAAGTTTACAACCAGTAACTCAACGTATCTTTTTTTTTTCGTAGAAATTGCCCTAATATTAATATATTTAAACTTAACTTTGCCTCTTAAACCGACCATGTGAAACATATAGATATTTACATCTTATATGAGATATCTAAATTAAAATACACGTTTATTCCCTTCAGACATGTTTCTTTCTTGTTAACGTTTTTGAGTTGATAAATATATCATGATTCCTTTCAAATAACGCTCATAAAAAAACCTTTGACGCCCCCCCCCCTCACATACACGACAATTAATACAATGTTACAACACATAAATAGCAAATCACAGCTGATTAATTCCTCATATTCCGATCCTAGTTGACTAAATCCCTCCTGTTATGGTATATCTATGTTATATACTATATTTATATCTGGAAACTTACACCTTTATTACGACAGTTTGATTCTTGTCAGAAAAACGGAGTTTTGTACGCCTCTTTCTATTTCACAGAGAAAGTGATACGTTAGAAAAGAAATCAAGTCTTATCCTGACATTTTACATGAATACAAAGTGAACTGTACCATTGCTCTTAGATCTAGACTGTTCAAGGACAAACATCTCGCCTTTCTCATGTTTGATCCTAAACATGTGACCTTGACCTTGAATTTGACCTTGACCTACACTGGATGTGAGTTTCGTCCTACTTGATCATCAAGGCAAGTTTGATAAAAGTCTTGATGCTACCAGACAGACGATGAACAAAGTGATCCCGACATGGGTATGTTACCCTTATGTAGCATGCGACTTAAAAATATACTCTACTTTCATACAAAGTAATTCTAAGAGAAAATAATCCAGAGTTACACGTATATATCTACTGAAACGATCTATAATAAAGAGGAATCTAAAATTCCCCGTGAAAATGTGAATATGACATATCTGTCAAATGGAAATAAGTAAAAACTTTCAACTTACCCCTCAAATCTGCTGTCCGCCCTATCAGATTTACGTGTTTGCCGACTTTGAGTGCGACTCTCTGTAAAGAAAATAGACACATCTTTAAAATTTGGCGATGTCCGATTAAAAAGTCAAATAGAAGCAAATCCCTTAGGCAGCCATGAGTTTATTTTTTCTTCAAACGGTAAATATTGAAGAATTAGTGTAGGATATTGCTTCCTATCCGAGTCAATATCATATATATTTGGCTAAGTAATCAAGGATCATAACCAAGATAAGACAATAGGAAGTGGTTATTAAGAGTTGAATTCTATCATATTTACAAGTTTTTACACCAGTATTGGTGTATTTCCCCTTAAGATAGGGTGGGCAAACACCGGCGCCTGTTCCTGTACTACGGCACTCGATAAGACGGTCCGGACTACGCCAAGCATGTTTGACATTGGCTGGCAATACACGGAATGAAGAGCAATGTAAATTGGGTACTTAAAGTCAATTAAGGAGAATAAACATGTACTGGAATGAAGGAGACTTGATGATATATGGAGTCAACACACAAAGGAAGATTTATTTCATATATTGTCAAATAAGTAAGACGGTGCAAAATCCCATTTTTAAAGATTTCTGTCGGATGTTCTTGTACATTGATAATCATAGGATTTTATTCTCACAATGATTTTTCTGTTTTATAGCCAGTTTTTGTTTTTATCTTGAAAAATGGATTGTCATCCCCTACTTGACTGAAGATATTGGTTTGTGGAAAAACAAACAACTGCACACGAGATGTCGTCACACACGCGGGGCTGTCACATAAAACTCAAGAGAAATTCAAAACATAACAAAGCCAATTTGTCCTTATTTCAGACAAAAATAGAAATATAAATCAAAAACCTATCTGTCATCCCTCCATCAATGACAGATTACGTCCGAGAGACGTGGGGATTTGTTGCTAAGTGGAATTAAATTAGAATGGTAAAACTGAATAGCCAATTTTAAAGACTTTCAGTTGAACTTTTGCACCTCTTACCAACAGACTTTCGACCTGGCATATATTCGGACGATCTTTTATGTAGGTTATGTTTTACCGAGTACCGGTATAGTACTTTGTGTTGGGAGGGTGGGGTTAATTCAATTCATACATGATTAAAGTATACACTCAATTACGTACATGTATTCTACTCATACACGAAGGTAAAATATCTTATTTGTTCATCATTCACTTCAAGTTTTGATTTATCTCGTACGTGATCTATCGTCCGTTTCACTTCATACTCTTTTTATTTCAATATAATAAATAATAAGTCAGCTTTGTAGTAATATAAATGAGGTAAAAATCTTACTTTTTGACGAAAATAAATTATTCCCCAAAAAGTGCTGAAAATATATCTATCTTGTAAAAATGGTATTGCTACTTTTCCGGTATCACCGTTTGTGAAAAGTAAAATATTGGTTTTTCTTTCACCTCTCAAACTTAAGAGATTATAATTTGAGCCTTTTCCAGATTTAGCAGTAGGTTGGGATTATAGTAAAGCATTAATTTACAGTTAGAAAGCCGTGTAATAAAGTATGTTAGGTAAGTACTATACTGATTAAAGGTGTATATTTAAAGTTTGCCCGTAGCTGTCAAATATGGAACAAGTCGTGAGAAATGCAACACTAAATCCGCAAATGACACTCAAGTCAAAATGAGAATACAAACTTAGGAAATCTGAGGAACGACATAGTCCGGCTGATAAGTTCTTTATTATTCATTCAAATGCATTTTTACGAAGAAAAATTTGGAATGTTACTTTATTGTACATGTACTTTTTTCATATATATACAATGAAATTCAACGAAGGAGTCTTAATGTGTTTTCTTTCATCTTTTTTTTCGCTCGCTCCTCTTACTTCAAACTTCCACTATTTTTCACTTTCATTCTATTTTCTCAGGTAAAAATCCCCCAGTCCCCGTATCTAATACCTACAATACAGGTATTAAGTAGGCATGCGCCACTATCATAAGGAACCAACTTGAAACACTTGTTTCAATATGATTGTGAAAGAATATTAGAATTTGAAGTACATCAAAGAACTATCAAAGGAGAGGATATAGAAATTTATGACTTTTTCCTGAGCTATGTTTTGATATGCTTTACAGTTTGTTCCTAAAATCAACACAAGATAAAATCTAAATGTAAAAATTGCGATGCACTTTTACTTCGATTCAAAGTCCACATGGGAATCTCATTTACGGAAGTTTAAATCTGTACACCTACGATTTAAAAGTAGCTTTCTTCATAATGGTATGCTAAATAGCTGATTATGCTGTAACGTTGCGAACGGATCAAGAGATCAACGTTCGTTCATTCGTAAAATGTCTTTTTGTATTCCTTATATGGCGTGAAAAATACTCCGTACAATATTGCAGTTGTATGAAGGCAAAATTTGTAAAAACATTGTATATTGAAAATAATTACATCATGGGGCTGTTCTGCATTATAAAATGATCATCTTGTCAAATTTTCTGAAATAGAAATCAAAATGGGAAGTTGAAAACCCTATCTTGAAATGAACTAGAATCGAATACTAGTACCTTATCACAATTTTCCTAACTTTGACATTGAGTTTGACCTTGATAGTTCAAAATATAAAGCATGCATACTTCTTGATCCTTCCACTGAAAATGACACTCGCTGTACCCTGATAACTTATTGAGTTGTTGTGTCAGGACTAATCACTGTACTGATATTCAAACAACTTTTATCAAAACGGTGACCTTTACCTTTGACCATGATAATTTTAAAATAATTTATCTGCATTTTCTTCTCATGATTCTTTATCTGTATATTGAATAAGAAATAAATAAGCTGTAAGCTGTACCTTGAACATTTATACAGTAATTGAATCACAACTTAATAAATATGAGCTTTGTGTTTGACCTTGAACTTTGACCTTGAAGTTCAGCAAATTGTGTTTCGAAGTATTATACTACTTGAATGAAACAGAGAGCAATATAACATATTTTTTAATCAATCAGGTCCATTCACAAAGTGAATATGTCTTCAAGGTCAATACCTGAAATCATCTATAGTACTGAGTAAGTAATGAAAGGCCCCATCAATGATTTTGTCCGATTTGCACATATTATGCATGGGCAACGTAGGTCACAAGGTTATGGAAAGTTTTTATCTTACAGACTGTAAATGTTTAAAAATATGAAAGTCACATCCCTTGCAATTCCAAGGTTAAAATTTTACAAAAGTAAGTTAGATTCCAAAATCAAGGTCTAGAGGTCAAAATGTTGGTACTCATAAATAGGTCTTATCAAAATGAATACACGTGAAATTAAATTAGAGTCTTTCAAAAGGAGGTCAAACTCCTAGGACCAGGTCACACAGTTAAAGTAAGTTATTGTGTCACAGAATGTACATAGAAATTCTTACCATTCAAAAGTTATGGTCAAGGTTACCAAAGTGTTACGATGAAGTCCAAGGTATGATCTTAACCCTTGACCTTCTGACCTCAATAAGTATAGGTATCATCCTCACATTATAGTGAGTCCATGTATTAAATATGAATTATCTGTCATTAAAACTATTTCAGATAACATGTTACTAGTCCGGCAGATTCTTGCATAAATCGTTCACTTTTTGATAAAAGCATGAAATTTGGTACACATATTCATTAAGACCCATCTTGAAGATTTAGCTATGGCGCCATCCCAGTTTTAGTCTAAAAAGGGATATTTTGGGGTAAAAATGTTTTTTTGACTCAAAAAGCACTAAAAATTGGGAAAAGGCTATAACTCATTGATAAATTGATATTTTTCCCCATTTTTCCCCGTATTTCTATCAGTTAAACTCATTTGAAATAGTAAGGTATTGAATCAACTTGATTTCGGTGAATTAAGGTCTATTTTTGGTAAAAACGTTGATTTTTTTGCTCAGAAATCACCGGAAAATGGAAAAAGGCAATAACTCATGAATAAATGTAATTTTTTTGGAAGTTCTTTCATAATATTATCCTGAAGTACCCTTTTGGAGAATTAGCTATAGTGCCATCTTAATTTCAAATAGCTAAGACACATTAATTTGGGTAAAAATGGTGTTTTTGGTCTTGAAATCTCTTAAAACCGGAAAAAGGCTTTAAGTCTTTGGACCAGATCCCAAATTTGAGGTAATTGGTATCATCCAAAGTGAATAAACGATACCCATATATTCTGATATTACTTTTGTGTATGAAAATGTATTGTTACAATGAATAAAAAGGTAGCTAAGACAGATATTTTTTTCTTTTTTTTGGGGGGGGGGGGGGATCTTGGTTTTTTAGTCGAAAATCAATTGAAATTGGAAAAAATATACAACATTTGTATGGATGATGATTTAAAAAGTTGATAAATATGAATTATATTACTTTTGGTGCTCTTTCATATGTTATAAGTTTTTAGTTCCAAATTCAAATTCTTCTCTGTGTTTTGGGGTAAAAACGTCGAATTTTTGCAAAATTTCACAGAAATTAGACGAAATCTAGATTTTTTTCCTGCTTTTCACTTACCTGGCATTGCATATGACCATTCAATGATGAATTAAACAACATTTTCAATGTCTCTTCTTTCAAATGACATATTTACATTCATATTTTATATATTTACATTCTTAATATTTTGCAAAATCCTCAAAATTTTCGTTTTTATACAGAAACCTGTGTTTTCAATTAGCATGATTAGAAATCTAGGATTTTTGTACATCAATTTAAACAACCTTTATGCATTATGAAATAAATGATTGAAGTCTATTTTGTTGTATGAATTTTCTGACTTTTTCAGATAAAATATGTGTTGCTGATATTTTCATTCATAATTAAATTGTTTTTTGGGGAATAATAATGAACAAAAATAGCAATCCAAGGAATGCTTGTGTCGCCTGCGAAGCGGTTTGATTATTATTCTAGAAAGTAGATCAAAATTCTTGAAAAGTAGGTCTAGGTCAAATATCTAGATCAAGGTCAAAAGGTCAAATTTTATGGTCTGTGTAGAAAGGTCTTGTCACAAGGAATACACACGTGAAATACCAAAGCCCTATCACTTACCAATCAAAAGATATATCCATTCTTAATTTTTTCTGAAAAGTAGGTCAAATATGTAGGTCAAGGTCAAAAGGTAAAAAAATAATGGTATGTGTAGAATGGCATTGTTACAAGGAAAATACATGTGAAATATCAAAGCCCTATCACCTACCAATCAAAAGATATAGCCAATATTACTTTTCTTGAAAAGTAGGTCAAATATCTAGATCAAGGTCAAAAGGTCAAATTTAATGGTCTGTGTAGAAAGGTCTTGTCAGAAGGAATACACATGTGAAATATCGAAGCCCTATCTCTTACCAATCAAAAGATAATAGCGAATCTTATCTTTTTTCAAAAGAAGGTCAAATATCTAGGTCAAGGTCACAAGGTCAAAAATTATGGTATGTGAAGAAAGTTCTTGCCACAAGGATTGCACATGTGAAATATCAAAGTCCTAACACTTACCAATAAAAAGATATATCCATTCTTAATTTTTTTTAAAGTAGGTCAAATATGTAGGTCAAGGTCACTAGGTCAAAAATTATTGTATTTGTAGGAAGGTCTTGTCACAAGGAATACAGATGTGAAATATCAAAGCCCTATCACTTACCAATCAAAAGATATAGCGAATCTTATCTTTTTTTCAAAAGTAGGTCAAATATCTAGGTCAAGGTCACAAGGTCAAAAATAATGGTATGCTTAGAAAGGTCTTGCCACAAGGATTGCACATGTGAAATATCAAAGTCCTAACACTCACCAATAAAAAGATATATCCATTCTTAATTTTTTTGAAAAGTAGGTCAAATATGTAGGTCAAGGTCACTAGGTCAAAAATTATTGTATTTGTAGAAAGGTCTTATCACAAGGAATACAGATGTGAAATATCAAAGCCCTATCACTTACCAATCAAAAGATATAGTGATCTTATCTTTTTTTCAAAAGTAGGTCAAATATCTAGGTCAAGGTCACAAGGTAAAAAATAATGGTATGTGTAGAAAGTTCTTGCCACAAGGATTGCACATGTGAAATATCAAAGCCCTATCACCTACCAATCAAAAGATATATCCATTCTTAATTTTTTTGAAAAGTAGGTCAAATATGTAGGTCAAGGTCACAAGGTCAAAAATAATGGTATGTGTAGGAAGGTCTTGTCACAAGGAATACACATGTGAAATATCAAAGCCCTATCACTTACCAATCAAAAGTTATGGGCTGTGACACCCAAAGTGTGACAGACAGACAGACAGACGGACGGACAGACGGACAACGGACAAAGTGATCCCTAAGTGTCGCTATGCTTCGCAGGCGACACAAAAATCGCCTATTTCTGGAGAATTTTTTATCGAATCTCTAAGAATTTTTAAAATGATATCAGGAACGTACTTTAAATTATGTAGGTTCATCCATGAATTTTAAAATTGTTTGAAACAAACATGATATATCTGCTACTTAATTTTGGGCAAAATGCCTGTTTTTCGTTTAAAAACAACATATTTCTGAAAAAATTCTTTAAAATCAATTGTCTTATCTAATAATATAGATTTAAGGCAATTTTCATAAAGAAAGTAAATGATCTGATCAAACGAAAGTAAAATGCAAAATAATAGCTCATTTCAGTCAACATTTTGGGGCAAAACTTGTATTTTTTTTTTTAGCAAAAACCACTTATTTTGAGAAAATGATTTATATTTCTTTTAAGCTGCCAATTTGAAACATCTTAGCTTTGATAATACTATTGTCTCCTATAAAATAAATAAAATAAAAGTATAATGAATGGATATGAATGTCCTTCAATAACTGAAATTCATTTTTTATGCTATTTTTGGGCAAAAAACCCTAACTATGCACAAAATTACATATTTTGTGAATCATTTTTAAAATTTATATACCTTAATGAATGAAAACAGTAGAGCATTCCTTTAATTTAATGGCCTTTAAGTGATCAAGTGAAATGAGTCAGAAGAGATTGTTTTGCTATTTTGGGGTAAAATATTCATTTTCATTTAAAAATCACTGACTTCTCGGAGATCTTTTTTACTTTGAAATGCTACATTACTGATTATATTCAAAAGTGTTCTGGGGTATATCATAGTTTGCCATAGTGAGTTATATAAATCTAAGGTATCTCTTGCTAATTTGTAAGATATTTTTCGACCAAAAGTATGTTTTATATATAGAAATAGATGAAAACAAGAATTTTACTTAAGAAATAAGTATCATTTTCAAATTTGTACTTTTATTTTCTTTATTTCCTATCAAATTGTTTATTCCTATTTAATGTTCTCATCATTTTATTCTAATCTTATAAAGTATTTTACATTTTGGGTAAAAGTAAAACTGAAAATGCAATAAAACTTATTTACAAGTTATGTATTGCTAGCATTTGAAAGATAAATGCTTGCTTTACGACCTTATGTTTATGTATTTAACCCAAAATATAACATTCACAACTGAGGATTGATGAATAAGTAAGAAAAAACCAGCTAGATAAGAAATAAAGAATTTTAAAAATGATTTTTTTCTTTTATACTTCTTGTAAATATGTTCTATGTCGGTCTAAAACCTCAGTAGAGCTTATGTTTTGTACCTGTTATAGTGGCATGCCGACTCTAAATAAAGCTTATCTTATCTTATTTTCCTGTTTTCTATAAATAAAAATGTTTTGCCCAAAAATATCATTCAAATTAATAAGGAATACATTCTTGTATCTTAACGTACAAGGACAAACTATGATATACCCCAAAACACTTTTGAATATGTGACTACAATAAAGATGTAGAATTTGATAGTATTAAGATTTTTCCAGAAATCGGCAATTTTTGAAGAACAATTAAGATATTACCTCCCAAAAATATCAAAATAATCAAAGTAATCTCTTCTGGCTCATTCCATTTGATCACTTAAAATGCCATTAAATAATAGGAAACCTTTCCTGATTTGATTCACAAAAATAATATTTTCTAGCCAATTCGACCAAATATTTCATTGCAGACAGAAATTAAGGTTATCGTAAAAAAAAACCTTTAAATTATAAATGAATTAATGAGTTATAGCCAAGTGTTTCGAAACAACAAAATTGAAGTTTTTAACAAAAACATTCCTTGATACAGTTGTTAAGATGACCATCACTTAAGGCTTTATAGCCTTTTTCCCATTTTCTCGGGATTTTAGAGCAAAACACAACATTTTTACCCAAAAAATATTTCGTTATACTCTGAAATCAAAGTAACATCATTGCTCATTATTTCAGATTAGTTGTAATGATGAAATAATATTGATCTAAAATGAACAAAATATAAATGAATCAATGGATATAAGCCCTTGAAATTCCAGTTTTTAGAGATTTTGAATCCAAAAACACTATTTTTACCCAAAAAAATGTGTCTTTGATCATTGAAATTAAGATGACACTATAGCTAATTCTCCAAAAGTGTACTTCAGGATAATATTATGAAAGTTACTGTCAAAAAAATTAACAAATTTATGAGTTATTGCCTTTTTCCATTTTTCTATGATTTCTGAGCAAAATTTGACATTTTCACCCCAAAATGATCCATTAAACTTTAAAATCAAAGAAACATCATTGCTTACTATTTCAGATTAATTGTAAGGATGAAATATGATTAAAGAATTGACAAAATATGAAAGAATCAATAACTAAAATCCTTTTTCGAGTTTTTAGAGATTTCTTATCAAAAACACAATTTTTACCCAAAATTAATGTCTCTTTGCCCATTGAAATTAAGATCGCGCTATACCTGATTCTCCAAAAGGTCAATTCAGGATAATATTATGAAAGAACTTCCTTAAAATTTACATTCATTCATGAGTTATTGCCTTTTTCCATTTTTCTATGATTTCTGAGCAAAATTTAACATTTTCACCCCAAAATAATCCATTATACTTTTAAATCAAAGAAACATCATCACTTACTATTTCAGATTAATTGTAAGGATGAAATATTATGAAAGAATTAACAAAATATGAAAGAATCAATGACTAAAAGCCTTTTCCCAGTTTTTAGAGATTTCTGTTCAAAAACACAATTTTTACCCCAAATTAATGTCTCTTTGCTCTTTGAAATTAAGATCGCACTATACCTGATTCTCCAAAAGGTCACTTCAGGATAATATTATGAAAGAACTTCCTTAAAATTTACATTCATTCATGAGTTATTGCCTTTATCCATTTTTCGGTGATTTCTGAGCAAAAAACAATGTTTTTACCCAAAAACATTATTTTATGCACTGAAATCAAGATGTTTCAATATCTTGCTATTTCAAACAGGTCTTAATGGCAAAAATAAGAAAACAAGAGGCCCAAGGGGGCCACATCGCTCACCTGAGGAGACTGTATGTATGTTTTCAATCAAAGTCAAGACCTGAAGGAAATCGCTTTTAGTGAAGCTTTGAGAAGGACAAGGTGTACAAGTTACTTTCTGTAAAGTTCAG
Source organism: Pinctada imbricata (assembly GCA_033119305.1). Lineage (NCBI taxonomy): Eukaryota > Metazoa > Mollusca > Bivalvia > Pterioida > Pteriidae > Pinctada > Pinctada imbricata. The sequence continues at coordinate 44,424,972 of VSWD01000006.1, forward strand.
TGACATTCTGTGCAGTAGTTTAAGAGGATAAGTCAAAAATGTGTCATTCAAATAGGGCCTATAGAGGACGTCTTGGATTTCCAATCGGCTCGAAAAACACAAACTAAGTAGAGGGCAATTAGTACTTGCGTCCTGTGAAGTTTCAAGAAATTCTGTGAAGCAGTTTTAGAGGAGAAGTTAAAAATGTGTCAGCCAATCAGAGCCTGTGGCGGCCATCTTGAATTTCCGATAGGCTCCAAAAACGCAAACTTGATAGAGGGTATGAGTACTTGCATCCTGTGAAGTTTCATGAAATTCTGCGCAGCGGTTTCAGAGGAGAAGTCGAAAATTTGTCAGCCAATCAGAGCCTGTGGCGGCCATCTTGGATTTCTGATCAGCTCGAAAAACACAAACTTGGTAGAGAGCAATCAGTACTTGCTTCCTGTGAAGGTTTGTGAAATTCTATGCAGCCGTTTGAGAGGAGAAGTCGAAAATGTGTCAGTCAATCAGAGTCTGTGGCAGCCATCTTGGATTTCCGATTGGCTCGAAAAACACAAACTTAGTAGAGGGCATTGAGTACTTGCTTCCTGTGAAGTTTCATGATATTCTGTGCAGTGGTTATAGAAGAGAAGTTGAAAATGTGTCAGCCAATCAGAGCCTGTGGCAGCCATCTTGGATTTCCGATTGGCTTGAAAAACACAATTTGGTAGAGGGCATTGAGTAGTTGCTTCCCATGAAATTTCATGAAATTCTGTGCAGCGGTTTCAGAGGAGAAGTCGAGAATGTGTCAGCCAATTAGAGCCTGTGGCGGCCATCTTGGATTTCCAATTGGCTCCAAAAACACAAACTTGGTAGAAGGCATTGAGTACTTGCTTCCTGTGAAGTTTCATGAAATTCTGTGCAGCAGTTTCGGAGGAGAAGTCAAAAATGTGTCAGCCAATCAGAGCCTGTGGCGGCCATCTTGGATTTCCAATCGGCTCAAAAAACACAAACTTGGTAGAGGGCATTGAGTACTTGCTTCCTGTGAAGTTTCATGAAATTCTGTGACGCAGTTTCAGAAGAGAAGTCAAAAATGTGTCAGCCAATCAGAGCCTGTGGCGGCCATCTTGGATTTCCGATCGGCTTGAAAAACATAAATTTGATAGAGGGCATTGAGTACTTGCTTCCTGTGAAATTTCGTGAAATTCTGTGCAGCGGTTGCCGAAAAAGATATCGAAAATGTTAAAAGTTTACGTCGGACGGACGACGCGCTATGACAATAGCTCACTTGAGCTTCGCTCAGGTGAGCTAAAAACAACAATACTTGTAGGGGACCATGATTTCTTCTTTCCTACCAAGTTTAACGAAAATCTGTTCAGTGGTTCTGGAGAAGAAGTTGAATATGTATGAAAATCATCCCCCCTTCTTCTTGAGTAATCTAAGTAACCCAAGAGAGATAGTTATACAGAAGCTAAAGCAAAATAACAGACCCCCTCCCCATCCTTTCACTGTGTTATTGATAACATTGATCTGTTCTTACATTAATATTTTGAGCTGCTCTCAATATTGTAATTTCATAGTTGTATATCTAAGTCTTCACAAGATAAATTTGAAAATACTTATTCATCTTTTTAAAATAATTTAGTTTCCTTTTCCATACCTATTTAATAATTCAAAATATATAACATTCAAATGAATCGATAATCCAAAAATTTAAACCTCAAAAACATAAATCTATATTAAAGAAAGACAACTCTTGCATACATGAACATGTACCAACTTATACGAAACTAAAGTTACCAGGGTACCAGAACTTGAACTTACAAGCCTTGGGTCCATGTTCACAGTAAACATATCTATTCATGATTGAAAAAATACTCATAAAAATCTGTTCAGCAGTTCTGGAGAAGAAGTTGAATATGTATGAAAATCACCCCCCCCCCCTTTTCCTTTTCACATAAGAAAATAATTCATAAAAAATCAAAAAATTAAAATTTCAGTATGAAATACATATCAAAGCATTAAGTAACTTAAATGTGATGAATCTGTAGTAAATGAATGTGTAAAACCATACACATATTGAGTTATTTAAAGAAATAGTGCAAAAATGTGCATTTCCGACAGAGTCCGAAAAGACGTCAAAAACGCGTCAAAAATTTGACTTCCGAGTGGAACCAAAAACAACAACACTTCTTAAGACATCTCTCTAGATCATTCTGATGCTTTCAGTTTGTCGATACGTGCTTTCGTTCTGAAGAAGAAGTTTGTCAAAGGAGGGTACCCCCTGTGACCTACTTTTGCCTCTGGTGGCGCCACCTGTTGATGGATCTGGACGAAAAACAACATCACTTGTAGGGGACCATGAGTACTTCATTCCTACCAAGTTTCATGAAAATCTTTTCAGTGGTTCTGGAGAAGAAGTTGAATATGTATGAAAATCACCCCCCCCCCCCCCTTCCTTTTCACATAAGAAAAAAATTAATAAAAAATCAAAAAATCTAAATTTTAGAATAAAATACTTATCAAAGCATGTAGTAACTTAAATATGATAAATATGCAGTAAATGAATGTGTAAAATCATACACTTATTGAGTTATTTAAAGAAATAGTGCAAAAATGTGCATTTCTGACGAAGTCCGAAAAGACGTCAAAAACGCGTCAAAAATTTGACTTCCGAGTGGAACCAAAAATAACAACACTTCTTAAGACATCTCTCTAGTTCATCCTGATGCTTTTGGTTTGTCGATACGTGCCTCCGTTCTGAAGAAGTTTGTCAAAGGAGGGTACCCCCTGTGACCTACTTTTGCCTCTGGTGGCGCCACCTGTTGATGGATCCGGACGAAAAACAACAACACTTGTAGGGGACCATGAGTACTTCATTCCTACCAAGTTTCATGAAAATCTTTTCAGTGGTTCTGGAGAAGAAGTCGAAAATGTTGAAAAGTTTACGACGGACGACGGACGACGACGGACGACGACGGACGACGGACACCACGCTATGACAATAGCTCACTTTGAGCCTATGGCTCAGGTGAGCTAAAAATGGGGGGAAAATATCAATTTATGAATGAGTTATAGCCTTTTCCCAATTTTTAGTGATTTTTGAGTCAAAATAATATTTTTGCCCCAAAATATCCCTTTTTAGACTGAAATTGAGATGGCACCATAGCTAAATCTTCAAGATGGGTCTTAATGGGTGTGTGTGCCAAATTTCATGCTTTTATCACGAAATGAACAATTAGGCCCATTTTTGGCCAGAATCTGCCGGACTATACCACCAAAGTAACGGTCAGATGGATGGATGCACAGACAGACTACCAGACAGAAAATGTGATTCCTATAGGGCTCCTGCATTCCTTAATGCAGGGCCCTTACTATGTTAATTCATGTAAGTTCTACTTGCTTGCAAATTTTTAATGTGATTTTTTTTTATATTTGTACAGTATTGTTCATGGTTCATACTGAAATTCTATACTAAAATTCCATGACTTTTCAATGACTCGGAACACATTTTCCATGACTTTAAAGACAGACAAGCTGATTGCTATGACCATTATGACAAACCCTTCACTGATTTTAAGCAAAGCTAAACAAATGAACCTACTGTATCTTCATAAATTCTGCACTTTGTGATGTTTTAAAAAGATCATAAACAAAATTTCTGGGTTATAAACATCGTCTGGAAGACAAGTACTTGATTCCATGATTTTCCATGACTTAATAACACCCTCTTTTCCATTACTTTTCAAGACCCAGGTCAAATACCATGACTTTCCATGACCCATATGAACAATGATATAGTCTGAATTAAAATTTGCAAGTTCAAGGTCAAACCTGAATGTCGATATCTGAAATTAAATCCACACATCAAGTTCCATCTCCATGCCAAATTTTTATATGACATTTCTTAATATAGATTCTGTGTAAAAACCTAAAAAATCAGACATGTTTGGCCACGACATGTCTCAGATTTTGGATATCTTTTGAGTAAAAGGTAAATATGATGTCCCCAGAACGAATTGACCTTCCATTTTTTTCTCCGACGTTCCGTTGCCATGGTAACCAAGGTTTTGTATAACAAGAGCCCCAGGGGGCACAACGCTCACCTGATACCCATGCACGCTCTAATTGACATACTGATATTGAATACTGATAGTGCCAGTACCAGGATTTTAGCCCACAACCTTTCTAACAAGATTTTTGCCGGATGCAGACAAGTTTTTTTTCAGACAACCTTTAAAAGTACAAACAAGAGAAAATAGTCACATTTCAAAACAACAACTTTTTTACTGATTTGAAAAGATGGATTATGCGATCCAAAGTCATATGCCCAGCTAGTATAGTTCGATTATGCAACATCAAAAATAAAATCATTTTGTAAAATTCCACATTAATGTGCAACAGAAACAGAATAAAACAATGAAATGATTTCATAAATTAAGTTTATTCAAAATTGAACACCAAACCTTTCATTATTAATAGCTAGTATGCCAGAAAATAATAAAGCCTGTGTTTGTGAAACACGAATGCCCCGCGGTGGCATCTTTGTTGGTATAAACACCATTTTCTGTTAAGTATGTGAGAGGTCAGGGTCAGAGTAATGTTGGTATCAATGGAAAGATCTTGTCACAAAGAATACACATGTACAATATGAAAGCCCTATCACTAACCATTCAAAAGTTATGCCCAATGTTAAAGTTTTTGAAAAGTAGGTCAAAGGTCAAGGTCAAGGTCACGAGGTCAAAAATTTTGGTATCAATGGAAAGGTATTGTCACAAGGAATACACATGTGAAATATGAAAGCTCTATCATCTTCCTATCAAAAGTTATGCCCAATGTAAAGTTTTTCGGACAAACAGACAGACGGACAGGCCAAAAACTATATGCCCCCGTATCTTTGATTCCGGAAGCATAAAAAACAAAGACTTTTCGGTTTTGCCTTTATTCATATTAAATTATACAGAAATCTATGAATGAGAGCTTTTGAATAGTATTGATTTCATCTTAATACATGTAACGTACAGTCAAAATCGTGTTAATCCAATTAACACAGACAAGTTGTTAGCGGACAATATTAATTCAAGTGAGTTGTGCAGAAAATGAGCCAATTTCTTTCCAAACAGCAGTGTACGGTGTATCAAACCTCATGACCCAGTGAAGCCACTTGGACAAATTATTTTCGGTAAATATGCTGAAATGCGGTGCTTGGAAATGTATTTTTAGCATATTGAATCAATAGTCGTGATAAATTTAACTTCGAACTTGATCTTGTCTTTTATGCAATCTACAGATAGGTTTGAAAATATGCAAAATTCGGAACATTTTCGATGAGGACGCAGAGTTCCTGTAAAAAAAGTGAAAATTGCGAAAAAAGGACATGCATGACCCCCCCCCCCTTTTTTCTTTACATTTTTATACGTGCCAAAGATTCGCAATCAAAAAAGACCAATTTTACAGACTTCCGGGCACTTCAAGTCAGTCAAAATTTTTAGTGTGCACCTTTTTATTTCCTGTAGTTACCCCTACTAAAGGGGCAAGGAGGTATTGAACCAATCAAATCTGTAACACAAGATATATGGCGACTATGTTTACCATAGATACAGAAATAAGACAGAGAAAATAATCATTAAATAGGGATATTGTTCTGAAATATGCATGTATGAAAAAAAAGCAATCCAAGGAATGCTTGTGTCGCCTGCGTAGCGGATTTTTTTTTTATTGAAATTAGGTTAATTATCAAGGGCAAGGTCATTAGGTTAAAAATTATGGAATGTTTAGAAAGGTCTTTTCATAAGGAATACAAATGTGAAATATCAAAGCCCTATCACTTACCACTCAAAAGATATAGCAAATCATAGATTTGTTGAAAAGTAGGTCAAATATATAGGGCAAGTGCACGAGGTAAAACATAGGTAATCACAGATTACGAAGCTCACCTCATGACAGCAAAATTCAATTCAAACATATTTCTTAGTACATGTATATTGGCTTTTAAAGGCAAAACCACTCAAGCAGAAAAAGTATGTCAAGGTCATTTTATGAAAGTTTGATCAAAGATACATCCAATATGCAAGTTTGGTACATGTAGCAGTTATACTCTGCTCAATATTGGCTTTTAAAGGCAAAATCACTCAAGCGGAAAAAGTAGGTCAAGGTCATTTTATGAAAGTTTGATCAAAGATACATCTAATATGCAAGTTTGGAACATCTAGCACTTATACTTTGCTCAATATTGGCTTTTAAAGGCAAAATCACTCAAGCGGAAAAAGTAGGTCAAGGTCATTTTATGAAAGTTTGATCAAAGATACATCCAATATGCAAGTTTGGTACATGTAGCACTTATACTCTGCTCAATATTGGCTTTTAAAAGCGAAATCACTCAAGTGGAAAAAGTAGGTCAGATGCTGCATCCGATGCATGGGTCCATCTCGGCATCCAAAGATGAATCACTTGTGCAAGTTTGGTTACTGTAGCATCAGTACTTTGTCAGATACTGAGCTACCCCAAACTTCGTATCCAAATCACTCAAGCGGAAAATGTAGGTCAGATGCTGCATCCGATGCATGGGTTCACCTCAGCATCCAAAGATGAATCACTTGTGCAAGTTTGGTTACTGTAGCATCAGTACTTTGTCAGATACTGAGCTACCCCAAACTTCTTAACCAAGTCACTCAAGCGGAAAATGAAGGTCAGATGCTGCATCCGATGCATGGGTTTACCTCAGCATCCAAAAATGAATCACTTGTGCAAGTTTGGTTACTGTAGCATCAGTACTTTGTCAGATACTGAGCTACCCCAAACTTCTTAACCAAGTCACTCAAGCGGAAAATGAAGGTCAGATGCTGCATCCGATGCATGGGTTTACCTCAGCATCCAAAAATGAATCACTTGTGCAAGTTTGGTTACTGTAGCATCAGTACTTTGACAGATACTGAGCTTCCCCAAACTTCTTTACCAAGTCACTCAAGCGGAAAATGTAGGTAAGATGCTGCATACGATGCATGGGTTCACCTCAGCATCCAAAGATGAATCACTTGTGCCAGTTTGGTTACTGTAGCGTTAGTACTTTGTCAGATACTGAGCTACCCCAAACTTCTTAAAAGGACGCGGACGCGTGGGTTTATAGCATAAGCTCACTCAACTTCGTCAAGGTGAGCTAAAAATGATGGTATGTGAAGAAAGGTCTTGTCACATGGAATGCACATGTGAAATATCAAAGCCTATAACTCAGCAATCAAAAGAAATAGCCAATCTAAGATTTTTTGAAAAGTAGGTCAAATATCTAGGTCTTGGTCATGAGGTCAAAAGTTATGATATGTGTAGAAAGGCCTTGTCACAAGAAGGAATACACATATGAAATATCAAAGCTCTATCACTTACCAATCAAAAGATATAGCAAATCTTAATTTTTTTGAAAAGTAGGTCAAATATCTAGGTCAAGGTCATGAGGTCAAAATTATGGTATGTGTAGAAAGGTATTGTCAAAAGGAATACACAAGAGAAATATCAAAGCCCTATCACTTGCCAATCAATAGATATAGCCAATCTTTGTTTTTTTAAAAGTAGGTCAAATATCTAGGTCAAGGTCATAAGGTTAAAAAATATAGTATGTGAAAAAAGGGCTTGTCACAAGAAATACACATGTGAAATATCAAAGCCCTATCACTTACCAATCAAAAGATATAGCCAATCTTAGATTTTTTGAAAAGTAGGTCAAATATCTAGGTCAAGGTCACGAGGTCAAAAAATGTGGTTTGCGTAGAAAGGTCTTGTCACAAAGATTACACATGTGAAATATCAAAGCCCTATAACTTGCCAATCAAGAGATATAGCCAATATTAGATTTTTAGAAAAGTAGGTCAAATATCTAGATCAAGGTCACAAGGTCAAACATTATATGTGTAGAAAGGTCTAATCACAAGGAATTCACATGTGAAATATCAAAGCCCTATCACTAATCAATCAAGAGATATAGCCAATATTAGATTTTTAGAAAAGTAGGTCAAATATCTAGGTCAAGGTCAAAAGGTCAAAAATTATGATATGTGTATAAAGGTCTTGTCACAAGGAATACACATGTGAAATATCAAAGCCCTATCACTTACCAATCAAAAGTTATGGGGTGTGACACCCAAGTGTGACAGACAGACGGACAGACAGAGGGACGGATGGACGGACAGACAAACAACAGACAAAGTGATCCCTAAGTGTCACTGTGCTTCGCAGGCGACACAAAAAGTCAACATCTTAAAAATAAATTCAGCGTATATTTGATAGCGTATGTGGCCAAGTTAATTCGAAGTATGAAAATAAGTACACAAAGCCAAACTAGCTATAGCTTGTCTTATTTAAAAAATCATTAAAAATCTGAAAGTTGATATTTTGACAAAATTCTTTCACAGTTTCATTTCTAGTGATAAATATAAAAATAAAAAGAGAAAAAAAAACTGAAAAAGGGAAAAAAAAATTGTTGGGGTCCCGCCGGGGTTTGAAGCTACTCCCCATGGGTCCATTGGGCATGGAAAACATACATTATACCTATGTACAATCTTAAAAAATATTCCTTAAAAATCCAAAAAAGGATATCTTGACAAAATTCTTTCACTTGTAGGGTACCATGCATGAGTACCTCATACCTACAAATTGTCATGACAATCTGAAGAGTGGTTATAGAAAAGAAGCAGAAAATGTATGAAAATCAACCCCCCCCCCTTCCTTTTTACATAAGAAAAAAATTCATAAAAAATCAAAAAAATACATTTTAAGCATAAAATACATATCAAAGCATTAAGTAAGTTAAATATGATAAATATGTAGTAAATGAGTGTGTAAAATCATACACTTATTGAGTTATTTAAAGAAATAGTGCAAAAATGTGCATTTCTGACAAAGTCCGAAAAGACGTCAAAAACGCGTCAAAAATTTGACTTCGAAGTGGAACCAAAAATAACAACACTTCTTAAGACATCTCTCTAGATCATCCTGATGCTTTCTGTTTGTCGATACATGCTTCGGTTCTGAAGAAGAAGTTTGTCAAAGGAGGGTAACCCCCCGTGACCTACTTTTGGCTGTGGTGGCGCCACCTGTTGACAGATCCGGACGAAAAACAACAACACTTGTAGGGGACCATGAGTACTTCATACCTACCAAGTTTCATCAAAATGCCTTCAGCCGTTCTGGAGAAGAAGTTTAAAATGTGAAAAGTTTACGACGACGGACGACGGACGACGACGACGACGACGGACGACGGACGACGGACGCAACACTATGACAATAGCTCACTTGAGCCTATGGCTCAGGTGAGCTAAAAAGGGCTTGTCACAAGAAATACACATGTGAAATAATTCAAAGCCCTATCACTTACCAATCAAAAGATATAGCCAATCTTAGATTTTTTGAAAAGTAGGTCAAATATCTAGGTCAAGGTCACGAGGTCAAAAAATATGGTTTGCATAGAAAGGTCTTGTCACAAAGATTACACATGTGAAATATCAAAGCCCTATCACTTGCCAATCAAGAGATAAAGCCAATATTAGATTTTTAGAAAAGTAGGTCAAATATCTAGATCAAGGTCACAAGGTCAAACATTATATGTGTAGAAAGGTCTAATCACAAGGAATACACATGTGAAATATCAAAGTCCTATCACTAATCAATCAAGAGATATAGCCAATATTAGATTTTTAGAAAAGTAGGTCAAATATCTAGGTCAAGGTCACAAGGTAAAAAATTATGATATGTGTATAAAGGTCTTGTCACAAGGAATACACATGTGAAATATCAAAGCCCTATCACTTACCAATCAAAAGTTATGGGGTGTGACACCCAAGTGTGACAGACAGACGGACAGACGGAGGGACGGATGGACGGACAGACGAACAACGGACAAAGTGATCCCTAAGTGTCGTTGTGCTTTGCAGGCGACACAAAAAGTCAACATCTTAAAAATAAATTCAGAGTATATTTGATAGCGTATGTGGCCAAGTTAATTCGAAGTATGAAAATAAGTACACAAAGCCAAACTAGCTATAGCTTGTCTTATTTAAAAAATCATTAAAAATCTGAAAGTTGATATTTTGACAAAATTCTTTCACAGTTTCATTTCTAGCGATAAATATAAAAATAAAAAGAGAAAAAAAACTGAAAAAGGGAAAAAAAAAATTGTTGGGGTCCCGCCGGGGTTTGAAGCTACTCCCCATGGGTCCATTGGGCATGGAAAACATACATTATACCTATGTACAATCTTAAAAAATATTCCTTAAAAATCCAAAAGTGGATATCTTGACAAAATTCTTTCACTTGTAGGGTACCATGCATGAGTACCTCATACCTACAAATTGTCATGACAATCTGAAGAGTGGTTATAGAAAAGAAGCAGAAAATGTATGAAAATCACCCCCCCCCCCCCCTTCCTTTTTACATAAGAAAAAAATTCATAAAAAATCAAAAAAATAAATTTTAAGCATAAAATACATATCAAAGCATTAAGTAAGTTAAATATGATAAATATGTAGTAAATGAGTGTGTAAAATCATACACTTATTGAGTTATTTAAAGAAATAGTGCAAAAATGTGCATTTCTGACAAAGTCCGAAAAGACGTCAAAAACGCGTCAAAAATTTGACTTCGAAGTGGAACCAAAAATAACAACACTTCTTAAGACATCTCTCTAGATCATCCTGATGCTTTCGGTTTGTCGATACATGCTTCGGTTCTGAAGAAGAAGTTTGTCAAAGGAGGGTACCCCCCGTGACCTATTTTTGGCTGTGGTGGCGCCACCTGTTGACAGATCCGGACGAAAAACAACAACACTTGTAGGGGACCATAAGTACTTCATACCTACCAAGTTTCATCAAAATCCCTTCAGCCGTTCTGGAGAAGAAGTTTAAAATGTGAAAAGTTTACGACGACGACGGACGACGGACGACGGACGACGACGACGACGGACGACGGACGACGGACGCAACACTATGACAATAGCTCACTTGAGCCTATGGCTCAGGTGAGCTAAAAACACCTTTAAACAAGGCATTTTTATGCATCCCGTTACCATGGAAACAAATGTTGAATGTATATGTAATTTTCCGAAAAGATTATTTAAATCCTCTTAAGTTGATACAATTTGATTTTTCGATGCTCCTTCTTTCTGTGTGTCATGTAAATTCACTTCAATTTCAAGAAAAATTGCTTATTAAAAATGAGCCATTTTCGGCCAATTTATGCCTTATTTTACCTATATTTTACTTACTTTTGACAAGAGTAATAATGCAATTGCACAAGATTTGAAATACAGTTGACTATTTCCTGAAGAGTATTATCCTAGGACTTCATGGGAATCGAAGGAAATTTATCTAGAAGTGAGATTTTTTTGTTTACATGCCTTTGAAATAGGTTACCATGGCAACATTTGGTACGAAGGTGTAAATACCTGTCATAAGTAAAAAGCTAAATTCTACAAATGAATGCCTGCTATTGTTACAAAACTTGGTATGTAGATGTATTAAAGACCAGTTGATGCTATCATGACCTTGAGAAAATGTCAAGGTCATTTGCTCAATTTTCAAGGTCATTTAAAAATATATGCTATTTTCAGGCCAAATTTTGTGGTTTTTCACTTAAAAGAGACATGATTAACAGTAAACAGTATGGAACCTTGGCAAAACAATCAATTATCGGTAAAAGTATGATAAATGTATTATTTGTTGGGATGAGTATCACATTTATCAGAGTTCAATGAAGACCCCAAAAAATGTCACATATTTTACGAGAAATTTTTAGAAAATCGCAATTTTATGCTCTTTTGAAAGTATGTCATACATAGAAGTGAAATACAATTTAAGAAAATTGTGATGAATTCTACTTCTTTTGATCGGCTGTTCAACTGTAAATATTTAAAATCAAAATATCTAATGAAATAAGAAAGAGAAATCAATTTAAATTAATTGGAAATCCTGATTTTTGTCTTAATTTTAGTCTAAATTAAGAAATGACCTTGAGATTTGAACAGATGACCTTGAAATGATTTGAAGGTCAATTGATAATGATAAATATCATTTGTATACTGGTATGCTATTTCATAATCATAGGACTCAAACATGAGGAAAAACAATGTTTTTAAATATGCGGTATATGGTAATATGGATTCCAAGTTGCTGTAGCAACGGATTTTGATTGGCATTCATGACAAAATGGTGAGTTTCACCATAGATTTTATTTCTTGATTTTTCCCAGCTATAGACATTTATTTTGGCAAGGTGATGTTAAATACAAGGAAAGGTGTTTTTTTCCAAGATAGAATTTAAGCAGAAATACCTTCCTAGCATTTTAAGTTTAACTAAGATCCCCCTTCGTTTGCTAGCTATTTGAGAAGGTATGACACTTGTTGTAGTCTATATAAGACATAAGACATGACTCACCCATCAAACTTTTAGGTGCGTTGGCCACTATAGGGACATACTCCATGGGAATAGGCGTTGCAGTCACTGTAGTACCAGGGGTGTATCGTCCACTGCTAAAACTACGCAGGAAATTCTGAGAATTCAAGAAGAAAATGGATTAGTACAACTCGCAAAGATACTCTCAAGTAGCTCTTCTAAGATTTTTTACTTGGATTAAAAAAAATGTATTTTCTTTAAACTTAATCACTAAGATACCATATTACCCTTCAAGTAATGCTTTGATTCGAAATTAACAGTTGATGGCTTCTAAGTAATCCTAATCCCTCTAGTATGACAAATTAAATAAAAATTTCAATAACAAAGTAACTTGGTTGATTACAAAATGTTGAGTGACCTTGTAAATATTGTGAGTAGTGAGTTCAAGACCTAGGAAGTATAAGACTTTATTCTTGTTTCCCTATCCTTGCAATTTATTATATTTATTGTTATCATATATATGTGAAATTGAAATAAATACAGTTAAGGTAGTCAACCCATAACTAAACAATGGATGGTGTGCAAGTACCTTTTCCATTACATTACAATTTGTTACATTGACGTAGCTAAAGTTGACATCGATGTAACAAAAGTTGACAATAGTGTGATTAGGCGAGTCCCAAAAAATTGGCATCGAAATTTTATGAATTTAATTTTTCGAGAAAACCTTATTAATGTATGTATTTTTGAAAAGGTCACATCACAAACAAAATGCAATCTACAAAGTTTCTTAATTTCAAAACAGTTCTTATATCCTATCAATATTCTTAGAGATGAACTTCACTTTTGATCTTGTTGATAAAGAAACCCTGTATATGTAAACAGAATGAAATACATACAAAAAATGGATATTAGAGCTTATATATTACAACTGATCTGTGGATGGAATGAAGATATTGTGAACAAAAAGAACACAGTAAATTCAGGGCTGAATTTTGTATCATATGAACTTGGAAAAACATACCTCATCAAGGTAAATTGAATTCATGGAACCAAGTCTGAAATAATCAAATTATAATTGAACCTTAATACGAGTGCTTCAGGAGAAGAATAAATGCAAGAAGCTGTTACATAAGAATGTGAGGAAAAATAAATTGACATTTCTAATTAATAGTGTTTAATTATTTGACACGAGATGAAGTTTTCTCTGCACAGTTATATGAAAAGAGATTTGTGGGTGCATAAATCATAAATAATATCTCAATTTGAATAGGATAAGCATAACATGGAATATTGAATCAGAAAATTTGTTTTCAAGTGCAATGAAGGGTACGAGAAATCTGAATGCCTTTCAATATTAAAACTTTTAAACTTACAACAAAAATTCAATGTTTATATAGCCTTTTCTGACTTGTCTTCATAAAAGAAAAATAAATATTGAATCTTAGACAGATGAAAATAATAACTAACATAACATTTTCTTAAATTTAAGAAAATAAATTCTTCTCTGTTTTTCTATCTTACAAACTTTTTCTCTGTTCCAGAATGTACATTATTGGTTATCCATAGATTATATGATAAGTGTTTGTAAGAAATTATAATATGTACAATGTATATACCTGTATGATGAGTGTAGATAAAACCTTCATGCAAAATTATGCAACAATAATGAAAAGAATAAGTACATTTAGGATTTATATGATAACATAATTCTTGAATATTTCAAGCATGCAGGTATAGAATACCTTTTCACCCATGCTGGTATATAGTACAGAAACCTATTGTTTGAAGAGAAAGTTGTATATTTAAGGTATGTTACATTTAAATAATGTTGCCTAAAAATGTATGATCTCAGTACTACAGGGAATATGTGAATCTTTTAAGTCTAACATCAATTCCTTCCATGTCAACTAATACAATAAATAAAATACTTCTTTAAAATAACCAAGATAGACAAAATTAATATTTATACAAGATTTCTTTTAGAAAACTATGAAAATAAAACCTAAGATTTCATTCTACCGTAAAAGCTCCTAAAACACCCATAAAATGGAAATTTAACATATGATTATAACTAACCCAGTATTCCATTGTTCTATAGGTTGTACCATCATGATGTTATCCATGGTTTTATCATCCACCAGTGTCATAGTGTTAGTGGCTGCCTGTGACGATACCCTGATGTTACCTTCATTTGGCTGGAAAAAAATAAAACATTGTTAACAATTATAGCAAATGATGAAATGTGAAAACCTCTTGCATATAACTCCGAGAAAATGAAACAAATATTTATGCATATTATTATGTATTATACAAGAACTTTTTGTAATCTTTACATAGACATGTAAATGAAAATATTTAACTATCATTAAAATAATGTATAATTCATTATGTGGTGTTGCAAAATCCATTTTAGTCATGCTGTGCCTGCAAGAAGAGTTTTGTAGGCTATTTGATAAAAAAAAAAACATCCAAATACATATGTTTCCAACAGGTGTGATGTCAGAAATTGGGAAATACAGCAGTTCTCTGAATACATGTATATCAACTGACTTGACCTCTAAGAGTAGGTCCTTTTAAAAACAATCATTTCTTAAAAATAAAACAACAACATAAATTTTATTAAAAAAATTGTTTCAGCGTTTTACTGAATACGATTTTTTACACATGTCAATGGTCATAGTATTTCAACAAAAATAACTTCCAGTCTATCATACCTTTTCTTCTATCTTCCATTTCTCTCTGACAGTCATGGGAGCAGTCTTTGGTCTGTTTCCAGCATGTGTTGCACCTACAGGTCTTTTCCCAGGATACAGCTTCTTGACAAATGAGTGCTCCCCAAATTTCTGTCTTTGCCACCTGAAGAGAATACAATAATATACATGTGAAGAACCAAAGATGGACTCTTGATTTTATATTCATAATTTACCGATACTCTATGCATCACTTTCATTAAAATAAGTTTTAAAACAAAGATTTTTTACCATAAGTTTCTACAAATATTATGCATGAAAGAAAGATTAATTTCAAATATATAACACATTGATTCCATTGCTATTCATGGTGGTTATGAATTATGCATCAAATTCTTAATTCTACATTTTTCTGAATTCTTGTGAAAGATAATCAATATAAAGTAAATATTTATATTCATACAATAATCAATGTTTTAAAATGAGAGTTTATTTCACCTGAAACTTAATGTGATGAATGTCTCTTACATCTCTCATTGCTGTCTATCTAGTAAGTTTTAAATCATCAACTATGTAAGCTCCAAACCATGGCAAATGAAATTTTACTTCAAATCTTTTACAAGAGGTTTACAAGTATTTACAGTGTCAGAGCATTGAATTGTACACTTTTTTTCAAAAAGAGTTAACTTTGATCATCTTTGCCTGTTCATATGGTGCGTAGTTCACTCAGCACAATCAAATAACATCAATGCTATGTTCTTAGGTATAGGGATATAATGTCATTTGATTTTGCTGAGTTGAGGAAATGTCACATGAAAAGACACTAGAGTGGTTCAAGTGGTATCTTGGATGCATTCAGAATTCCATCATAGGTAACAAATGTAACATATGTCACTAATGGTCACAGTTGAGAAAATGGCTCAAAATAGTAAACAGTTTTTACTACTGGTATTTGGTCGGCAAACTTTGCACAATGTACATTTACACTCTACAGCTAACTTTACATGGAATAATAAAGAGAGATGAGAAATAAAAATTGGCAAAGTTTAGTGACCTAATTAGAAATTTCTTCCACACCATCAGAAAAAAAAATACCAATGTTTGCCGATATCTGAAGCTTGCGGCTCACTTTAACATTTGATCATATTTACATGTAATCTTCTATTCCCTTATACATGTAATGATGGAAATTCTGAATGTCCATATTATCAAACGGTCACTTAGTAAAAGGTCTAGATAATGTAAAACAACTATAAAGACTACACAATGATTGACTAATTCACAAACAAACTATTCATTATGACTCTAGATCTATTCAATTATTTTGGATAAATCCTCTAATGCATACAACTTACTTCACACATCTAAAAAAAAATGCAAATTTATGCACAAACCGGAATACTCTCAGCTTTATTTTGTATGTCAATTTCGCTAGGTAAATTGCAACATTTTTTCCTTTTTTTTTGTCTTAGAACATACATGTATATAACCAAAAATTCTAGCATATTAAGATAATGGAAATTGCAGGCAAGAGTTAATCTATAGCCTTAGATAGCACACCAAGCATACGTCATACGTACTTGAGACTTTTTTTCTGTTCAGGGGAGATCCTTCCCCTCCAGTCTACAGCACGGGCAGTTCTGTTAGATTGTGAGGAGAGAGAGCGTACAGATTTGGGCTGGGGAATTTCGGGCTCGCGCGAAGGAAGCAGAAGGTCTTTATTAACTACATTAGAGTTAATATTTGAATTAAGGTCACCATGGCTGAAAGAAAACATCAATAAAAGAGTGCTTTGTGTACATGTAGTGTTGCATGATTGAGAAAACTTGTTAGAGCTTTTGATTCACTTGTTTTGCCATTTGTGACACCACCAGCTCAAAACAATGGAAGAAACTAAGGTTTAATAATACAAAGCATAGCTTATATAATTAGAAGTGAAGAAATCAAACACCAGTAATTGTACATGTAATTCATTATATGTGCATTAAAAATAGAAAAGCCATTGAGTAATTGTGCACTTAATAACATAAAAAGAAGTATATGTTCCATTAGATATAATAAATGCAGTGATATTGTGCTTTGATTATTTTAAAAGAGAAGCTTTTTTAAAAGAGAAAGGAAACCCACTGAAAATTAACAGACAGAATACAGTGTAATAAGATAATAATGAATATGGTTAGAACAGACTTAATTCATACCTCTCTTTATCATAACAGGTGGGATATAAATGTGTCTATGTATTACTTACATGATAGAGGGTGAGTTTGTCCTCTGTAGGGGAGGTGGTTGTATTGGACTCGGTGACCTTCGACCTGAGGCAGTGGCAGGTCGTGACAAAGGTCGCCTGGATACACCTGTACTGGATGGCTGTCTGAAACCAGGGGCTGGACTTGGAGCAAGCTATAATGGAATGTCATAGGTGAAAAGTACATTGAATAAAAAAAAAACAACAACAAATGAATAAAATCATATAAGGGGTTATATTTCATATTAATTTCCTATTCTTTGTTTTTGTATTTCTATATTATTCAAACACCTATTTGTTCTCCAAACAATGTATCATTTCTATTGAGTCTGAATTTTCTTTCTTCCTGAATCTTTCATCTTGAGTAAGAGTTACCTTCTTTTAAAGATACCTCATATCTGACACAGAACCAGTATCAATCATGTTGGCTTGAGTTATCTTTTTACATAGCAACTCATTTCTCCTTACATACTTTTTACATTATAAAGGTTTATGTCTCATGCATCATACTGAGTGAGCATAACCTTTTTTCAGGAACTGTAGTGTATGCCTTTCATACAGCCCACTTCAGAAATTGGATGAACACGATTTTGATAACCGGACTACTTTGTCATGCAAAATTTAGATAAAATTGATATCACTGAATAATTCTTGCCAAGTACTAAATTTTGGTACATGCTACATGGTTGTGTTTTTATGCAATCATATCAAACAAACAAAATATCATAGTGATGGGGTGATTTCAATGTTAAATGTTCATTAACTTTGTATCAATTTCATTTAAATTTTTGCATGATAAAGTAGTCAAAATCGTGTTCATCTAGTTTTCCGAAGAGAGTTGTGTGAACAGTATAATAATCATTCCCCATGCAACACTAGTTATAAATCAAGAGAGCAATAATTTTCATTTTTATGTTAATTTTTTTATCTGAGTTAATTTTACCTGAAAAAGTATTTTTCATGTCAATGTGACTTTTTTTCTTTTAATTATTACATGTAACAGTTAGTAAGCATTACCTTTTCTTTTAAACATTACATGTAACAGTTAGTAAGCATTGCCTTTTCTTTTAAACATTACATGTAATAGTTAGAAAGCATTACCTTTTCTTTTAAACATTACATGTAACAGTTAGTAAGCATTACCTTTTCTTTTAAACATTACATGTAACAGTAAGTCAGAGTTACCTTTTCTTTTAATTATTACATGTAACAGTTAGTAAGCATTACCTTTTCTTTTAAACATTACATGTAACAGTTAGTAAGCATTGCCTTTTCTTTTAAACATTACATGTAATAGTTAGAAAGCATTGCCTTTTCTTTTAAACATTACATGTAACAGTTAGTAAGCATTACCTTTTCTTTTAAACATTACATGTAACAGTAAGTCAGAGTTACCTTTTCTTTTAATTATTACATGTAACAGTTAGTAAGCATTACCTTTTCTTTTAAACATTACATGTAACAGTTAGTAAGCATTGCCTTTTCTTTTAAACATTACATGTAATAGTTAGAAAGCATTACCTTTTCTTTTAAACATTACATGTAACAGTTAGTAAGCATTACCTTTTCTTTTAAACATTACATGTAACAGTTAGTAAGCATTACCTTTTCTTTTAAACATTACATGTAACAGTTAGTATTACATTTTCTTTCAAACATTACATGTAACAGTTAGTTAGCATTACCTTTTCTTTTAAACATTACATGTAACAGTTAGTAAGCATTACCTTTTCTTTAAAATATTACATGTAACAGTTAGTAAGCATTACCTTTTCTTTTCAACATCACATGTAACAGTAAGTCAGAGTTACCTTTTCTTTGAAATAGTTCATTTCCCCTGACACGGTATCGATCATGTTGACAACGGTGGTTAACTTCATTTCTGACTGACTTCTCCTTGGAGTCTCTTCTTTCTTCTCACTCTCTCTGTATAAATATTAAGTTTTAAATCACACTACATGTATTGAATTCTTTATTTACTAATCATATGAAACATTGAATGGCAATTTTTAATAGGACTTATTTTATGCATGACTTTAAGCCGGACTAATATTCTAGCTGAGTTAGCTATGTTACGATTGTGCTTGAATATTCAAGACTAAGCTTAATCATTTAAGAATTGAATGTTTATTTTTGCCATTTTATTGGCTACACGGTTTTACACAATTTGTGGTACGACAACTGACATTTCATCATCCAAAAATAGTTGCCAGAGTCACCTAATGCTCGACTGCATAGCATAATATCTCTCATGACAGCCAATTTATTTAAACTCCCTTTCTCAGGCAACAACATATATCAAGTCACATAAAAAATTTAAAGTTATAAATTAAAATTAGTTTATGGTGAACCAATGACTGAGGATACACTATGACAAAAGGTCACTTACGCTTTGCTCATATGAGTATAAGTAGGTCAAGGTCAGATTTCAATAGTCTAACCCAAGATGCATCCAATATGCAAGTCTGGTGAATGTACCACTTATAGTTTGCTCAATATTGGCAATTTAAAGCAAAATCACTGAAGCAGAAAAAGTAGGTCAAGGTCAGATTTCAATAGTCAAACCCAAGATGCATCCAATATGCAAGTCTGGTGCATGTAGCACTTATAGTTAGCTCAATATTGCCAATTTAAAGCAAAATCACTGAAGCGGAAAAAGTAGGTCAAGGTCATATTTCAATAGTCAAACCCAAGATGCATCCAATATGCAAGTCTGGTGCATGTAGCACTTATACTTTTCTCAATATTGGCTTTTAAAGGTAAAATAATTCAAGCGGAAAAAGTAGGTCAAGGTCATTTTATGAAAGTTTGATCAAAGATACATCCAATATGCAAGTTTGGTACATGTAGCACTTATACTTTGCTCAATATTGGCTTTTAAAGGTAAAATCATTCAAGCAGAAAAAAGTAGGTCAAGGTCATTTTGTGAAAGTTTGATCAAAGATACATCCAATATGCAAGTTTGGTACATGTAGCACTTATACTTTGCTCAACATTGGCTTTTAAAGGCAAAATCATTCAAGCAGAAAAAAGTAGGTCAAGGTCATTTTTTGAAAGTTTGATCAAAGATACATCAAATATGTAAGTTTGGTACATGTAGCACTTATACTTTGCTCAATATTGGCTTTTAAAGGCAAAATCATTCAAGCGGAAAAAAGTAGGTCAAGGTCATTTTTTGAAAGTTTGATCAAAGTTACATCAAATATGTAAGTTTGGTACATGTAGCACTTATACTTTGCTCAATATTGGCTTTTAAAGACTTTATTGCTATCTTAACATTTACCTTATCATCTCAACATTTGCCTTATCATTTGAAATAATTTTAAAAATCCCAACCCCAGGGGCTATATCCTCATCTGGATATATTAAATGATGTATAATTAAATATTTGCAACAAAAAAAACCAACAGAATATGAATATAGGAAAGGTAAATGTGTAATCTTAACATTTACCTTATCATCTAGTTGGGACGACGCCGACGCCGACGCCGGGGGTATTGCAATAGCTCTTTTGCACTCGAGTGCAGTCGAGCTAATAAAATGGCAAAAATAAACATTCAATACTTATAATTACCAAACATATGAATTTTTCCCGAATGCCTACAAATTCTAATGAAAAATAAACATTTGAGAACATGGCGTATAAAAATATTAAACTGGTACGAACTAGTTCCCTAACAACAACAATAAAGCCTGTGTTTGTGAAACACGAATGCCCCCGGTGGCATCTTTGTTAGTATGAACACTATTTTCTGTTAAGTACATGTATGGGAGGTCGCTGGGTTAAAAGTTCAAAGGTCAAGGTCACGAGGTCAAAAATTTTGGTATCAATGGAAAGGTCTTGTCACAAGGAATACGCATGCGAAATATGAAAGCCCTATCACTTACCATTCAAAAGTTATGCCCAATGTTAAAGTTTTTGAAAAGTAGGTCAAAGGTCAAGGTCACGAGGTCAAATTTTTTGGTATCAATGGAAAGGTCTTGTCACAAGGAATACACATGTGAAATATGAAAGCCCTATCACTTACCATTCAAAAGTAATGCCCAATGTTAAAGTTTTTGAAAAGTAGGTCAAAGGTCAAGGTCAAGGTCACGAGGTCAAAAATTTTGGTATCAATGGAAAGGTCTTGTCACAAGGAATACACATGTGAAATATGAAAGCCCTATCACTTATCATTCAAAAGGTATGCCCAATGTTAAAGTTTTTGAAAAGTAGGTCAAAGGTCAAGGTCAAGGTCACGAGGTCAAAAATGTTTGGTATCAATGGAAAGGTCTTGTCACAAGGAATACACATGTGAAATATGAAAGCCCTATCACTTCCCATTCAAAAGTTATGCCCAATGTTAAAGTTTTTTGAAAAGTAGGTCAAAGGTCAAGGTCACAAGGTCAAAAATTTTGGTATCAATGGAAAGGTCTTGTCACAAGGAATACACATGTGAAATATGAAAGCCCTATCACTCACCATTCAAAAGTTATGCCCAATGTTAAAGTTTTTTGAAAAGTAGGTCAAAGGTCAAGGTCAAGGTCACGAGGTCAAAAATTTTGGTATCAATGGAAAGGTCTTGTCACAAGGAATACACATGTGAAATATGAAAGCCCTATCATTTACCATTCAAAAGTTATGCCCAATGTTAAAGTTTTTGAAAAGTAGGTCAAAGGTCAAGGTCAAGGTCACGAGGTCAAAAATTTTGGTATCAATGGAAAGGTCTTGTCACAAGGAATACACATGTGAAATATGAAAGCCCTATCACTTCCCATTCAAAAGTTATGCCCAATGTTAAAGTTTTTTGAAAAGTAGGTCAAAGGTCAAGGTCAAGGTCACGAGGTCAAAAATTTTGGTATCAAAGGAAAGGTCTTGTCACAAGGAATACACATGTGAAATATGAAAGCCCTATCACTTACCATTCAAAAGGTATGCCCAATGTTAAAGTTTTTGAAAAGTAGGTCAAAGGTCAAGGTCAAGGTCACGAGGTAAAAAATGCTGGTATCAATGGAAAGGTCTTGTCACAAGGAATACACATGTGAAATATGAAAGCCCTATCACTTCCCATTCAAAAGTTATGCCCAATGTTAAAGTTTTTTGAAAAGTAGGTCAAAGGTCAAGGTCACAAGGTCAAAAATTTTGGTATCAATGGAAAGGTCTTGTCACAAGGAATACACATGTGAAATATGAAAGCCCTATCACTTACCATTCAAAAGTTATGCCCAATGTTAAAGTTTTTTGAAAAGTAGGTCAAAGGTCAAGGTCAAGGTCACGAGGTCAAAAATTTTGGTATCAATGGAAAGGTCTTGTCACAAGGAATACACATGTGAAATATGAAAGCCCTATCATTTACCATTCAAAAGTTATGCCCAATGTTAAAGTTTTTGAAAAGTAGGTCAAAGGTCAAGGTCAAGGTCACGAGGTCAAAAATTTTGGTATCAATGGAAAGGTCTTGTCACAAGGAATACACATGTGAAATATGAAAGCCCTATCACTTCCCATTCAAAAGTTATGTCCAATGTTAAAGTTTTTCGGACAAACAGACAAACAGACAAACAGACAAACAGATAAACAGACAAACAGACGGACAGGCCAAAAACTATATGCCCCCGAATCTTTGATTCCGGGGGCATAAAAAAATGTTGGAGAGGAAGAAGCCAAGCCAGAAATTCTGGAAAAAATATTTCCCCCTTCAGAACCCCAGCATGTTTTACCTATTTGCACTAACTACTGTACTGTTATGACATAATTTGTGACATGTTGTTTATCAAAGGCAGTAGACATGACAGTTGAAAGTTTAACATGAAGCAATTTGTGTTGGGATTAATACGGACTATCGGACAGCATTTCTTGTACTTGTAGATCTTATGTGTAAGGAAAAACCACACAGTTAAGATCTACAGGTATCGGAATATCAGCTGTAAATTATTTCTTGGGAGTCAGAACGAAATCGGCATGACAAGTTTGGTAAGTTGCTGATCACGCTGTAGCTTTTGCTGGTATTTTCAAATTTACTCATCCTATATCCATGTTTATTAGATTGATTTTGGTGAAGAAAAAGATCAAGGAAAAGTATTTTTCCATGGGTCTCTAGTAGGCCTACCATAATTTCCCTAGACACACAAGAAACCCGTCAATGAACTGATGTTATGTTCACTTGTTGCATGCAGTTTTCAAATCATGCGCATAGCAACCGATGTAATCACTGCATAAAATTCACAGTACTGTGATGTTTATAAGTCAACACATGGAGATGTTTCAAGTTTTAATGGACTATTTGATACCATTTGTATTGTCTGTTTCATGCGTTAGAGCACTAATTCATAATTACGGTAATAATATGTCAATTTGCCCATATCAGTCTTTCCATTATTGAATACCAATTTTTCATTTATCTCAGTCTAGATGGTCATTAAAATAATACAACTAAATTCATTGAACTTTCATTTTAACAAATTAATATCTACTCAGTTTCATATCTTACCCTTTGCCCAATAAATCCCTGCCCAGTGGAGCTGTCTTAGCTGACGTGGCCCTAGAAGAGGGATCCAGGTGGTCTGACTTGGTGGATCCAGGGGTTTTAGGCTTACTGACCACAGGATGATGGTACTTAGGTAACTTGGGAGGATAATAACCGTCTGTCAGCTGGTAAAATTCCTCCAAGGAATTCTGGGTATAAATTTCCTGTACTTCCGTTGGTCGTGGAGTCAGGGGTACAACTATATTAAGAGATGAAATATATTAAGCCTGATGAAATGGCTTGGTGAAGTAAAAGGAGCGGTTCTAATATTTCATAGACTAAACAATGATAAGACAAAAACAAGAAAGAGAAATAAGATAGAAGAAGATAGAAGACCTATTTCATTTTCTAACAAGATAAGAAACCAGTCTATTTTATTTTCTATAATAATTATAAGTAAGTATCATCAAATATTCAATACTACTGAATTAATGAAAAACTCTAAATCTTACAACAATTTCTGTCTAGCAATGAAAAACACTGAAAAGAGGCCATCATTTGATACAAGATTAAAACCACTTCAAAAACTAGCATGTAATTTTGTTACCTGGATACTCACTATTATTGTTTCTTTTATGTCGTCTTTTAAAGACTTTAATTAGAACAAATATTTACCCATAATCAATAACATTAGGATTATCATCACATAAGACCTACATACATATGCCATAGCCATGAAATATTATATAAAATATTTTGAGCATTAATATTGCTTATTCCACAAGAGGAGATAACTCCAGGTTAGCTATCAATGATGTATTTTCAAAAGATTAAACAAAAGCAAAAAATTCAATGACGGTACTGATAAGCAAAGAAATTAATTTAGTTACAGAATAATCAAAGGATGATTAAAATTATCACATAAAACTATTTCTAATATCTACCCTTTGCAGTAGGAGGAGAATTTTCACTATCGCTAAACAAAGTCAGTAAAAAAGGCGTTTCTTCTTCTGGCATGTGACCATAGTCGTGTGCTGAGTAACGCACGTCCATCGCCGTGCCGCTCCGACCAACAAAGTTCAGGTTACCTTGGTTACGACGAAATGCCATGCAGATTAAAATTTAGTACATGCAACAAAATTACAGTGGTACGATCATGCAGACTAGAGGGAGTATGGAGAGTGTTACAGAAGGATATTGATGTTAAATGCTAAGAGAGTTTGTTCTTTTATTTATGTTACAGTAATGTTTCAGTACTGTTTCAGAAAGAATAATATATAATTGAAAGAAAAATGTAATAAAGCAGTTTAGTTGTTTTCAAAGAATTTGTAAAAGAGGAGATTGATTCTTTATAATTACTATTCTAAATAGAAAAGAAGGAAGGTGTTGTCCATTGTAGCACTTCATTTATTTTCTTTACTTTTTTAAATTTTGTTTCTATCTACTTTAAATTTTCATCAGATATTCTGCAGATTTTCTAAAAAATTTTGAAATGATGTCAGAAATTGAATATATTAAAAAAAAAAAAAGCTACCTGTGATAATTTTGGGCATAATTATTCACTAATTAATATGAAAGAAAAGCTAGTTTCTTAAACTTAAGTTTTTTTTTTTAATTAATACAGTATTTCTTAGGATGATGGAATAGAGATTAAAGATAAGATAATCTACTTAATAAATAACAATATGATGGTAAAGAATCTACAGCAAATTATATAGAAGGTTAAGTGAGATTTTTTATTATTCAGATTACTATGTTTCTAGAAACACTGAATACTTAAGCTTTCTCTGACATGCAGGGCATCATTTATGAAATGATATATATCATCTTATAAATGATGCCCTGCATGTCAGAGACATTAAATACATAATAAAACATTCAAATTGGTAGGGTGACATATGATTTATACTCAGCAAATTGAAATTAAATGTGCAAGGGGGATTCAAAATAATGTGTTTCATTAGGTTTATTGCATCAAAAGTGAAATTAGTTCTGGGATATTTCGTTAAAAATTATTCAAATTATAAATTTGCCTATATGACTTTAGTCAAATAGAAAAATAAAACATAGGATCACAACAGCTTTGAACTAAACCTACTTAATATGTCTTGACCAT
This sequence comes from Pinctada imbricata, assembly GCA_033119305.1. NCBI lineage: Eukaryota > Metazoa > Mollusca > Bivalvia > Pterioida > Pteriidae > Pinctada > Pinctada imbricata. Next base: position 44,450,801 of record VSWD01000006.1, read on the forward strand.
AAGCCATATCTCTGTTGAAGTTTTTCCATGAAGCCAGGTTTTCTGCCCTGCTATGAAGGCTTTCGGCCCTGGATATTGCCCTGGCCGGCATCATTGGCCCCCCTGCTACACTGGCAGGGCGAGGGGCTGGATGGACAGAATGTGAGGTGTTAGGCCTTGATGAAAGATTGGTATTCTGTCTGGTCATGGACATGGGTCTGTTCTTGGATGCTAAATAAAGATATAAATAATAATGGACTATTTTCATAAAATATTTGAGAAAATATGATAACAACCTAGGCAGTCACTACCAGTGTTTATTGTCTAGTATATTCTTCCAAGTCAAGTGCATTTAATTTATCAAATTTGTGAATGATAAGTGGAGGGGATTACAGAATATATCATAGTATGATTAATTTTGCTTCTATGTTAAAGGTATTTGCTATGCTTTTGGTTGACTTGATAGACTTGTACGCAGTGTGGGAATTTACTGGACAATAAACAATATGTGATAGCTATTTCTATTATAATACACTGCTAATGAAAAACTACAGCAACTGTTGTGGAATGAAATAATCAAGTCAACCAAAAGCATAGCAAACACCTTTAACACAGAAGCAAACTTAATTATACTATGATGTATTCTGTAATCTCCTCCACTTTAATCTTTTACTTTGATCTCTGACCTTGAAAACCAATAGATGTTACCCTGATTATGATCAACTTACATGTAAATTTTCATGGTATTCAGGTAATCTAATGTAATCTTGTGACTAAAGAGTGAATAATGTTTTTTTTTCTGTTAATGCCTATTGTAACCTTGACCTTTGACCTTAAAATATGTGTCATACTCTCATTGAGCAAAACATAAGAATTCCATAATGACCATTTATGGTAGTCTGTGACTAAATTAAGTGTTCATGAGAATAGGATGGATACACTTATGGACACTTGTATGGAATGTACGTGGCATATTACTACTTCCCACTCAGAGACAAAGTTGCACGAGAGGATAAACTGTGAATATTTTGGAGAATAAGTACAATGGTGGAAGAGAAACACAAGATTGTCAACACCATTGTTAAAATATACAAGTATTTGCAGGAAAAAGTAATTTCAGGGAGAACTGACTTTGTGAATTCTACAGATTAGGGATTATTGTCTAAAATATATTTTTTTTATATAAAACCATGCAAAAAGGAAAAAATCAGAATATGGATAAAACACAGCAAAAAGGGTGAGGAGGAAAGGGATGGGGCTGTCTCTATAGAATCACATACCAGAATACTGCATTCTGCTACCACCTGATGCCCTCATGGACATACTAGAGTTCTCCCTTGATGCCAGGTATTCCTGTTCAGCTTGCTGGGCTTCTATAGCTGCTAGCTGGGCATGAGGGTTAACGAGACTGGCTATTGGGTGGATCATCTTCTTGGGCATGTAAGTTGACAAATTGGATGACTGAAAAGATAAGCTCAAAATGCATCGAAGATGCAAAATGCCGAGTTGCAAAACTGGAATGTAAGTATGAATATGCAGACTAACATGAAATGTGTATGGGTTGTAACAACATTTTGTGGTCCTAAATGAAAATTTCTGGATCAAGAAATGGTCTTCTCTTTATTCTATATCAGCGTGTAATATATTTTCAAAGATACAGATTTTCCTGTGACCTTGATCTTTGACCTTTTGACCCAAAAATTAATGGCAAGTTTCATGATTATAGGTGCAATACAGGCTCAAAAATGGTCTGGAAACCATTTTCAATTACCTAAGTCCTGTGACCTTGATCTTTGACCCTTTGACCCCTAAATCAAAAGTGGTCATTTTCTATTCACTGGAAACATTTCTGGCAAGTTACATGATTATAGGTGCAATACAGGCTCAAATTCAGTCGGGAAACCATTTTTAATCATCTTAGTCCTGTGACCTTGACCTTTGACCTTTTAACCCCAAAATTGATAGTGGTCATCCTTGATCCATGGGAAACATTTCTGGCAAGCTTCATGATTATAATTGCAATACAGGCTGAAATATGGTCTGGAAACCACTTTCAATCATCGGAGTCCTGTGACCTTGACCTTTGACCTTTTGACCCCAAAATCAATAGGGGTCATTCTTGATTCATGGGAATCATTATTGGCAAGTTTCATGACTTTAGGTGCAATACAGGCTAAAATATGGCCAGGAAACCATTTTCAATCATCAGAGTCCTGTGACCTTGACCTTTGACCTTTTGACCCCAAAATCAAAAGTGGTCATTTTCTATTCACAGGAAACATTTCTGGCAAGTTACATGATTATAGGTGCAATACAGGCTGAAATATGGTCCGGAAACCAATTTCAATCAACAGAGTCCTGTGACCTTGACCTTTGACCTTTTGACCCCAAAATCAATAGGCCTCATCCTTGATTCAAGGGAAACATTTCTGGCAAGTTTCATGATTATAGGTGCAATACAGGCTGAAATATGGTCCGGAAACCATTTTCAATCATCTGAGTCCTGTGACCTTGACCTTTGACCTTTTGACCCCAAAATCAATAGGCCTCATCCTTGATTCAAGGGAAACATTTCTGGCAAGTTTCATGATTATAGGTGCAATACAGGCTGAAATATGGTCCGGAAACCATTTTCAATCATCTGAGTCCTGTGACCTTGACCTTTGACCTTTTGACCCCAAAATCAATAGGGCTCATCCTTGACTAATGGTGAGTAAGTGTATGAAGTTTCATTGTTATAGCCTCTTTCGTAGTTGACTTATAGTCCGGAAACCAATTGTTGACGCCCTCCCGCCCGCCCGCCTGCCCGCCCGCCCAGACGCCCGCCCGCCCGCCCGTCTCACATCAAATTAAGAGCCGAGTTTTGCAACTCGGCTAATAAAAAATTTTAAAAATTCCTTTTTGTGTTTTGAAACGTATAAATTAGTTACAGACATCAACAGTATGAAAAATGTCTTCATTTGTTACATAGCAGAACATTAAGAGTATTTATTCAATAAACAGGCACTAATTAATGAATGAAACCCTATATATAATATTCAAATTTGTGCAGATTGAACTTGGTAAAAATCTAAGTTAACTTCAAAACTCCTATCCACAATTCAAAATAATATTTCTGTCATATGGTAGAACGACAATGAAATTTCATGATATACATGACACAATATAATACATATAATACATACCTGTTCCTGTGACACCATGGACATCCCACCCCTAATACTAGCAGACATAGTCTGACCTCGTGACAGCTTCCTCCTTAATTCTGGCATGCTTAAGTCGTCTTCTGGGTGACCTGAGTGGGGCGTGCCAATGTCGTCTTCATCAGGGTCAATGTCAAGGTTACTACGAGGAGTTATGCTTTCTACATAACGCTGACTAGCTACAGAGGCGGGTCCCTCACGTGGGGAAGAACGAGGAGCAGGGGTGTGGCCACTTCCCTCCTCTACCTCTCCTAAATCACCAAGGGGACTGTCCAAGCCGTGTAACTGTTGAAAAGAGGACAATATTCATCAGTATCCAAAAACACAAAGGTTAAGACTTTTTCGCTAGCTATTTTTCACTTGAGGTTTCAAACAAAGCACAGGATTTTCTTTAAAATGTCCGTGTAGTCATTCATAGAATTGTTGTTAACAGCTCTCTGAATTCTAATGCCGTATGAATGGATTTTGTATGTAAATTTGGGTTTTTTTTTTCTTTGTAGTGTTCGTCTTATTAGAATACTGTCTCAAGCCGTTGGTTCGGATGAGCTAAAATACACAATATGACAAGTGGGAATCAACGCACACTCTTTTTCTTTTGTTATTCGTAATTTTTCTCTTGTTTTCAATTTCGTAAGAATCGTAATTGAACATGCTCATTTCAATTGAGAGATTCCCCTGTTATTAACCCGACATCATTCATCGACACTTCAATCAGAAATACATTTTATGAAGGAACATGATAAAAACTGTTCCTTTTACAAAATGTCATATTCCTGATTAAAGTACCGATGTATGGTGATCAGGTTAATAACAGGGGAACCCCATAATGAAATGATCGTGTTCAATTACGGATATTGTGACAGTCTGATATCGGAACAAATAATTCATCTCTTTTCATAATAAATCTATAACAAATATTTGTTTCCTTCGTAATTCCAGCCCCCTACATCTTCCAGTATGAGAAATCTTATAAAGAAACAAATGGCAGGATTCCAACAAAATGCCATGTCAAACTATTCTAAATGACTCGATTCAAATATCATCTTTCTACTGCTAGTTACGTATTCTATTGACGTACATGTTATATAGTGTACTAGAGAATGCTTGGGTTTTTTTTTCTTTTGTCGTTTCGTTTAACTCGAAAAGCCTCAGAATAACGTCTAACAGTTCCACTACAAGAATGCAACCTCCTACCCTTCATCCATCCCAGATCTCGCTGAATAACGATCAAACTCATGAATTTCTCCCTTAAAATGATGGAGGAATTTGCCGAAGTATTGAATGAGCAATACGAGAGAAAATACAGAAATTACACATGACGATAATTTAAGAGACTATTTTTTTTCTGTTTCTTTAAATTAACTTTTCGAATTTAGCTTTCACGTATTTTTTAAAATTTGCTTTTAAGTGATTTTAAGTAAAAAGTGTCGATGTTAAACTCGGTGCAAGATATTACATTTTTCCTCGTTTAGAAACATACTTGTTAGATTTTTCGTTGATTAAACTTGTATTTACTTATCCGATTTCGATAAATGTTTCCAATATCAGAAAACCAGATAAATAGGAAATTACATTACCTGATACGGTTGTAAGATTCCTTGCAATAGTGCCCGCCTCAGCGCGGCTGATCAAATAGAAGTTATATTGGGAGTATTTAACTCTTTAAACGCCTGAACGCTACCTAAGTTCAATTTCCATTAGTGAAATCAACAAAAAGTATAAATCGATAAATTGTAACTAAAAGCATAATTCACCAAAACAATAACTACTGTTTCCCGCACGAAATTAAAACTCGGAGCCGTGGAAAATAAATCTCAAAAATATAAATCAGCCGAGATAGACCATATTGACTTCTTTTGATCTGATTTAATTTATCTTGAGAACTAAAATATATATGAAAAATTTGTCGTTATCAGGGAGAGAAAATTCAATTTCTGTCTGTAAATGTGATCGATTTAGTATTGACGGAGACAGTATTGGCGATTCTATTGTGTGACATCAAAGACGGAGAACTTATTGTGTTTTACAATAAGTTAGTACAGTACATATGCTGTACGATGCATACATATTGATGCAAAGTCACTACAATGTAGAAATCCAATGAAAAGTATTGAGACCATACTGTAATTTGTTTTGATTTATTTGAAATACTATACGTATTTTTGTGAATCCATTCTGTAACACATTATTATTTAAATTGGTGCTGCTTTATTTACCGGCGTTACTTTATACATTATATAGCGTATAAATCCTGTAAATTTTCCTTCTTTACCATGTAAATTGATTAAAGATGTAATCCTGATGACAAATATAAGTCCAGACTTTCTTGTACTAAATATTGGAGATCGTTAGATCGATACCGGTGGTAGGGGGAGCTCATTACATGTATGGCCGTACAACCCCAAATTATGTAACGACTTGATGATTTTGTCATAGTTTACAATAAGAGCTTGGTATTACATTACGTGACACTGAGTTGTGAAAGACATTCTAAATATTATTAATTTTGTACAAAGCAGATATTCATTTTGAAACTTGTATGTATCACTAGTATTCAGGATCATTCAGTGACTACTTCTCACCATCGATTGTCCTCAAGGGATATTTTGCAGATGATGCTGATGGTTTCATATACTAGTAATATACGATCTTGAGTCTTCATTTGACACTTGTTCAATAATCTTTCTAATGAAATATGATGTTCATTGTGCAACCTCTCCTCAGTGAATATAACATTGCTGTATCATTCCTTTATGGAATAACTTTCTAAAAGTGAACTTTCAACCTTGAGGGCTACAGAAGACAAAACATAGATTATATCTCTGAAACATGTTACCATGACAACAAAATTAAAGTAATTGCCTTTTTGTGGAGTAATGCCATCCTGCGTTTTGCAAAAATATCATTTGTTCACACAAGGATTGTATTTAAACAACTTTTACTTGTTCAATATAGGCAACATAAACCAAAACATTCAAGTGGAAAATTATGTCAAGATCAATTCAGGAAAAACAGACCAAAACTTTGTCTGAATCAACTTTAAAACTGACAGCCAGAAAAGCCCTATCTGGCACTTTGTGGCTATATGAATGTTAAACGTCTTCAAATTCAATAGCATCATTTTTAAAGGACAGATAGATTTGCAGCAAGGACCAGACATGCACGTTTGGGGTTCTTAACCCTCCTCAGTGATCCTCAATCTAAACAATGTAATATGGCTAAAGAGAGTGAAAGTTGTTATGTCTAAAAATGTGCATGTCTGTTTCTGTTGATATCAAAGTTTTGTTCACTTTGGATCATGGACAGAATATTTTTGTTATAGCAGATATTTTAAACATGTCATACATGTACTCTTCTATTGAATGGATCTGTCAAATGCAAAAGATAGGTAAGAGGTCATAGTTTTCGGTCAAATGATCAACACCTTTGATACAAGCAGAATGGTCATGTACAAAGGCACAAACAGATCAATTATAAAGATCCTGCATCGTAAACATGTTTAAAAAGTATAGTTATGACTGATGCAAAATTAAACTTCTTAAATGTAGATCAAAGGCCATAATCAGGGTCAAATCAAGTGATAAAGAACTTTGACATCAACAGAAAGGTATGAAAAAAATCTTGTGCCATGGATCACTTTAATGCACAACCTTTTAATATTTCTATGATAAAGTAGTTAAGATCAATTTAAAGTTTTTCAAAAGTAGATCAAAGGTCAAATTTTCATAATGACCTTGACCTACTGACACATCCTGATAAAGTAATCATATACATGTACCTAAAAATTTGATTTGGATAGGTGAGAAAGTCCGAAACCAACATTTGAGTATGTTTTCCTTAAAGTGACCTTAACCTTTGACCTGGATATGAAAGTGTGCCGGAATGATGGACACATCAAACTTTTACTATAAAAAAACAGCAAGTGTAAACAATTATAGTTCATGATTTGTGGTCAATGAATCTATTTGGAAAGTTCCTTAATAATGCAATATTAGAAAGTTGATATGTGATTCATTGTTTGGTAAATCTGACATGATCAGCTAGCTCAGTATAACAGTACATCAGATTGCCAAAATATGTAAGTACAATTTATTCAAACTTGAGGAAATTCTGAAAGTTCCTGAAATTGACCATGAATCCATACACCTGTATGAACAGTGTTTTGAATATTTCTCCCTGACATAATCGCCATAGCACTTTCTACATAGACATAACCTCAGACAGTGCATGTATTTCGTGGGTGAACATCAACAGCAGGTGCGGCTAGCTAAACAGGGGATGCTTACTCCTCCCGGGCACCTGGCCCCACCTCTAGCATGCTAGGGGTCCATTGATGCTCAATTTTGTGCTCTATTGTGAGTGCTGTTGAGATTATCGTCAGGATCCTCTTTAACTTGTAAGTAACTAGTTTCTTGTCATCACTCTTTGATACTTCTGTATTACATAATTTTAAGTAAAGAATGTAAACTGTTTTAATCCCAGGAAGTCAAAGTTGAACTCACCTCCAGATCTGGTCCATCTAAGAAGTTAGGACTAGTTATAAATCTTTCTATGGCCGGGTTTCTGTCTGTTGGCTCTTGGTCACCAAAGTAAACACGATTGGTTGGGGTTTCTGTGGTAGGAGGTCTACCAAATCCTGTTAATTCTCCCGCCATAAAGAATCGACTGGTGAGAAACTCGTTTACTTTATCGCTGTGAGTAGGTAGATCTAGATGAAGGAATCCCTGTGGAGTTTCTGCTCCGTTTAACTGAGTGGATGGCGTTACACTCTTAAAGAAGTTTCTCATGCCCTCGGCCGATGTAAGTCTAGTTACTACAGGCTTTTCCTCTGGTACCTCTTTTTTCTCCTCCACTGGTTTAGGTGTTCTGGGAGTTTTACTTTTCCGTGCTGTTCCAGCACTTTTTGGAGTTCGAGGTGTGGTTTTCCCATATTTTTCATCAACTTCTTTCTTGATCTGTTCTTTGCCAAATTTCTGTTATTGGAAAGGAAATTCAAAGTTTACATTAAAACAATAATTATCAACTGACATTTAAATGAAGATCATTCTGTTAGATAATTTCAAACATGAAAATATGACTTAAGCTTATAATTTACTTCTAATGTTATCTTTGAACAATTTAGTATCTTATCTGAAAATGTTTAAATTCATTCAAAAACAAGTCTGAATCTAACTCATAACCTGTGGTAAAGGTATCTCAGGTCAAGGACAAAGGGTTAAAGTTCAACTGAAGATTCAAGATCTTGTCATAAAGGATTGCACAATTGAAATATGAAAGTTCAATCACTTATCATTTATAATGTATGGTGACCATCCATTTTTGAAAAACAAACATTAATCATCAAGATAGCAACTTAATTTCAGAGAGGGAGTTTAATATAAGAGTTACTCTTGTTACTCAATCCCAAATTTAACTAAATTGTATTTCTTACACTGCATGTAATCTTTATTTTTCAATGAATACTTATTAAACCAATCATTTGATATCAAAAGAACAGTTATGCCTACAGAATACATGTAAAATTTGAAAACCTGAGACTCTAAAATTTCATGGTCTGTATTAAGTTATTTGACATATGCAGAAAATCATACTAAGCAGACTGATATACAGGTAAATTCTTAGCATTATAAACAACCAAGGACAGACAAGTCTAATAATTTGATATTGAGTTTATTCACTAACACCCAAAATTAAAATCATCTTGCTTAAAAATGGATGTAAGATGTTCAAACTTACAGGCCCACTGTGTAGAATATGCTTGTTAGACTGGAACCAAGTGTGGACTTTCAGCAGTGACTCTCTTTGCTCCTTTGTACGCAACCTATTAACAAGACAAACATTTTACAATACTTTTAAAAAGAATTACTTTACAAAATCAAGAAATGTAAGGATATTTAAAATCAATTCTTAGCTTTATGGATCTTAATACCTTGTACATGTAAAAAATATTTAGCATTTTATTTTACTACTCATCAATAAATTTGGGATGTAAGAAATTATGAGAGAACAAGAGAAATATGCAGTTTATGTTTATGCATCCTAATACTCAAAGGGGTAGGGCCACGAAGCTTGATATTGGCCTTAATTTTCAACATTGTACTTCAAAGAATTTTTATTTGTTATTTGACATTTTGAAACATTCTCTACCGAATTAAGGATCTATCTTTCGTAAACATTGAGTTTATTGTGACCGCGTGGGATTGGAGGTGGGGGTCTGTGGGATGCTGACTGCATCACTGCTACTACTAGGTTCCTCTGTAGCCCCCACTCCATTATTTTGTAACATTCGGGTCACTTTTCATTTCTCTTAACTCTACCTAGCTTTAGCTTAGCTAGGTAGAAAGATCACTAAGAGTTCCTTCTACATTTCTACAGTTTATTACAACATCTATACAAAACTATGTACAAATATATAAATCCAAATTGTATCTAAGTCATGTTCATGAGGTTGTATCTCCACCAGTTAGAAAGATAAATTTTTGATGTTGACTGTTCGAAGTCTAGATAGAAGTCTTCTTTTTTGATTAAGAATGTTAATCCTATTTAATCTAAAATGCCAATGGCTCAAAGGCTTAACTTCAAACATAATTTGCTTAACATATAATTACACTAATTGGTGTGAGTTGATTGTCATGTCACCTGGCAGACAGAGCAATCAAACCCAAGCCTAATCTTTTGTATAAACAATTTCCAAGATCTAAATGTTGTTTTGGCCTAAAGCTGTTTTGTCAAATAAAAGGTGTAAATTGTAAAGAGAATGATAAGATAATTGAAATTCCTCTAAACCTAGAATGTAATTACAAGAATTTATGACTTTTGAAATACTAAATGACAAGTTACTTAATAACCAATAAAGAATGATATATAATTAATGTGATGAATTATGCATGTTAAGAGGATGCAAATTATATATGCATAATTTGCACCCCATATACTTTATATGCTGGTCATACATCCCCTTGGCCACCTAATTTTACTCCTGTAAAATTTTTGAAGGATGTAGTTGGCTCAAATTATGTTAAATATCATGAGAGATTGAATGTATTATATCAATAAACAATTAAAATAATCAAAGATTGAAAAAGTTCATTATTTATAATCTTATGTTCATCATTAGTGTTCAATTTTCTATTCTAGTATCAGTTTTTCATCTTGCATAAAAGTCTGCTTCAGTCTATCTTCTTCTTTGTTGATATCTCCCTTTCATGTGAGAATTTTGCTATCCATATCCTTTATATTTCCATAGGCAAACTTCTGCTCAAAATGAATGCGCATTATTCACCCTGAGTTTTAAATCGCATATCATTTAAAACACAACAGCTAATTCTATTAGATTGATGTACTGACATCTCCTTGTGCCGCACATCTACATTATATTTCCATATATCACATTTATCATTTCACATTATTTTCACTATTATATGCACATCATTTTTCACATATTTATATTTCTCATTCACGATTTTTTTTGTTGTTGATCACTATAATATTCTCCTTTGGACATGTTGGAATACATATCTTCTTGTATCAAATTCTTTCATCATCTCAAAAGGTGTAAATTGTAAAGAGAATGATAAGATAATTGAAATTCCTCTAAACCTAGAATGTAATTACAAGAATTTATGACTTTTGAAATACTAAATGACAAGTTACTTAATAACCAATAAAGAATGATATATAATTAATGTGATGAATTATGCATGTTAAGAGGATGCAAATTATATATGCATAATTTGCACCCCATATACTTTATATGCTGGTCATATTATCAATACCTTTTAGACCTTTGAAAACACCAAAATTGGTTATATTTCGCGAAATTGATGCAAAAACTGCATATTTCTAATAAATTAGCAATGGCCGCATGCATTAACTAATATGTGAAAGATTATCATTATATCCTTTTGTCATAAACATTTTGTCTCAGATAACGCATGCGGCCACATTGAATTCTTTGTCAAAAGACAAAATTTCCAGCAATTTTCGCCATATTTTGTCAATAACGTCATTACAGTTAAATGGCACTTTGTTTGGTGATATTTTTCTTTTCATGAAAAGCAGTAAACATTCCTGTATTTTCATGAGAGATATTAAGTAAGTCTCATGAAATTTATTTCTAGTGAAAAATCGAGGGCTGATTTCCGGGTCTCGTGGCCCTACCCCTTTAGAAACATAACAATAGTAATGCCAAAAGGTAACAGTTACAGCAAGATAATTTATTTTATATTTCATTCTGTTTTTTCCTGTGATTCGGATGAAAAATACCTTTAATCAATAAAAGACCTTAATTATCACTTAAAGAAATCCCTCTTAATAGTTTTATCATGTTAAAATTCATATAATTGCAGAAAATATGAGTTGGTCATTTGAATGTTTGATGCAAGTCCTTTGTTTTATAATTCAAAACGTGAATTAATTGCTTTATAATTCCAAATAAAATATTTCCAAAATGATTCAAAATACCATGTATAACCTGATTTACACTTACAGTTTAACTTCATTCATCATTTTAACGAGTATATTGTAGAATCTGGTATCCTGCTCATTGTGTAATCTGAAAAAAAATTGTTTTCAAAATTATCTTCTGAACCACAAAAGTTAAAATAATTTGAGACATAAGCTGAGCATTTTCGATTGTCATATCATATTAGAAACATACTCAGAATCTTCTATTTGTCATTTCTTATTTTGTATTTTTGTATCATTGGAACACTTAAAAGAACTTCAACAGTCATTTTAAAGTCAGATATAACATAGCAAAGGTTTATACAAACTACCAATTAATATGATATATACATGTGATAAGTTCTTATACTTGAGGTCAGGTACCTGTCCTAAGACATGTGCCAATCTCATATTCCTATGAGATTACTCATATTACATATGATATATACATATAATAAGTACTTTCTTGAGGTCAGAGACCTGTCCTGTGAGATGTGCCAATCTCATATTCCTGTGATATTACTCATACTACATATGATATATACATGTTATAGGTACTAACTTGAGGTCAGGTGTATGTCCTGTGAGATGGACCAATCTCATATTCCTGTGATATTACTCATACTACATATGACATATACATGTTATAGGTACTAACTTGAGGTCAGATGTATGTCCTGTGAGATGTGCCAATCTCATATTCCTGTGATATTACTCATGTCACATATGATATATATATATGTAATGAGTACTTACTTGAGATCAGGTACCTGTCCTGTGAGATGGGCCAATCTCATATCCCTGTGATATTACTCATATTACATATGATATATACATGTAATAAGTACTTACTTGAGGTCAGGTGCCTGTCCTGTGAGATGTGCCAATCTCATATTCCTGTGATATTACTCATGTCACATATGATATATATATATGTAATGAGTACTTACTTGAGATCAGGTACCTGTCCTGTGAGATGGGCCAATCTCATATCCCTGTGATATTACTCATATTACATATGATATATACATGCAATAGGTACTTACTTGAGGTCAGATGTATGTCCTGTGAGATGGACCAATCTCATATTCCTGTGATATTACTCATACTACATATGATATATACATGTTATAGGTACTAACTTGAGGTCAGGTACCTGTCCTGTGAGATGGGCCAATCTCATATCCCTGTGATATTACTCATATTACATATGATATATACATGCAATAGGTACTTACTTGAGGTCAGGTGTCTGTCCTGTGAGATGTGCCAATCTCATATTCCTGTGATATTACTCATGTCACATATGATATATATATATGTAATGAGTACTTACTTGAGATCAGGTATACATGTACTTGTTATAAATGCTTACTTGAGGTCAGGGGCCTGTCCTGTGAGATGTGCCATTCTCATATTCCTGTGATATTACTTATATCACATATGATATATACATGTGCAATTTGTAATAAGTACTTACTTGAGGTCAGGGGCTTGTCCTGTGAGATGTGCCAATCTCATATTCCTATGATGTTTTTCTATAGCATGATACATATCACGAAATTCCTCTATCCTCATCAACTGAAATCAGATGACATACCATCAAATACAGCAAACAGTTCAGTAAGAGTAAAGGTCTTAGTTTACCACATTTAAGAGCCAATTCATACTACATGTTAAATTATATTTTCTCTTTAGCATTTTTATCATGCAGGGTCTATGTGGCATGACCAAGAAAGTCCTGATAAAGCAAATATAAGCATAGCTAAGCTTTTATCTTTTCTTTCAGTATTCTAGAAATCCCATTACCCGTGGTCAGTGAAAAATGAGTTTGGGTTACCAAAATGTTGTCTTCTTCTCACTCACTGGGAAGTAGATATATATCACAAATCTATTATTTGAGGCATTACATTGTCTGAATAAAATGACGAAAATTGAACCTGATTATAAGACAGTTGCTACTATTTATATCGGTTTTACTTAAGTATTTGCGTAATCCGTTTCCTGTTTGGCCTACTTAGAATTTATATTTATTTATTCAAGCTTCTTTTCTTTTTTCTATGGTGAACTTACATCCATCTAAGTAAGTGGATTTTAATGAGTCACAATGCTTTTTCAAAAAAAATCTAGAACACTGTAGATTAAACATAGAAAGACTCTCCTCTATTATATAAGAGCCTCACTTAAACCGATCATCATTTTACATTGTTTTAGTATCACTGTGAGCCACAAAAATTAATAGCCATTCTCTGTAAGGACCAAAATCGTTCGGCACGGCATGTCATGGATTTTGATGATTTTCGGTATAATGGGTATATATTGAGTACTGACCATGAAAATAACACTTTTCATCCAATGTGACCACTGGTTGCCATGGTAACAAGGTCATTCTATTTATAGCACTTTTGGGACCATGAAATAAGCCTGCTCCGGAGACTTCGTTGCCATGGATACCACTGTAACAGCTTGTTCATCTTTATATAATCTATTCTTCCTTACTTCCATTCTTACTTAAGACACTTAGTTATGTGATATTTATTACAGGAAACTTATTGTACTAAGCCAAACTAAGTCAAAATGAAGCGAAAAATAGAGGTGAAAATAAGGGCCAATTTAGAGTGTTTTTGACCATTTTCAATCTTAAACATCACAAAAGGCACCAATAGGAGACTAGTGATTTTCATCAATGGAAATGTATGTTTATTGACAAATAAAATGAAAGAAAAATTGGAGTGGGTATTTAAGAGTTTTACCTAAATTCTGTCGTCAAAGACCGTTGCCATGGCAACATTAGACCTTTTTGCTTGTTTCATAATATCTTTGAAATTGATTTTATTCCTCTTTAGAGTTACATAAGATTGTCAAAATGTATGCATGTATAGATATGACTTGTATCTTTTACATAAGAACAATTAAAATGTTCAAGGTCATTGGCTTGATGTTCAAGGTCATTTATACTTTGAGAATCAAATTTTGCATAAAATATTGATTTTTTAAATTTTTTTGTTACCGATTTTAGTGATTTTTTTATTTAAATATTTTCATAGGTCATATATATTATGAAAGCACATGAATATAAGAAAGACAAATCTTAGAATTTATTGAATTGTAGCTATTCGATAGGAAAATATTTTTCCGTCAAAAAACAAGAAAAATACAGATTTCGTCCCTTTTTTATCAACATACTCACCAAGAATTTAGATATTCGAAGATGTGAAGAAACGTAATCAATAGTTCTAAGAAATAAGTGATACATTTATCATTTTATGACAAATAACTGTTAAGTTCAATATTTCAAGGTTTCTAAAATATTGACACCTTCATTTTATGAAAAATCAGGATTTTTCGTCAAATCTGGTCAATTAAAGTTTAATGACCTTGAAAATTCAGTGGGTGACCTTGAAATATTTTCAAGGTCATTTTTATATCAAAACGCCTTTGATAGATGTATACATGAACTTCTGTTCCAATATCATGCGTAGATAGTTTGATAGAGGTTGTGTTTAAATTCATCGTATTGAAACCTTTCAGCCCATTGTTGCCATAGCAACTAAATTTGATGCTGCTTTGCATATAAAAAGACAAATTAGCCCAATTAATTTTTTAAATTCATGTAGAGTTCAAAGATGATACTAATTGGATAACTACAATTTGGACTTCAAAAATTGGTGCTTTTATGAAAATTTCAAACTTGTAAAACAGTAAAAACATGCAAAAAAGGGTCTTTGAGTGCCCAAAACAAAGCCTTTTGATACCCTGTTTCGGCCCATTTTTTCATTTTGTATACATAAGGCATCCGAGATGAATGTAAAAATCTTTACAAATATGCGTAATAATAAGGATTAAAAGAAAATAATCGAAGCAATTTAAGATTTAAAATGTACCTGTTTCTATGGTAACGAAGTCTACAAATATGCCTTGTCCTATAGATTTTCCCGATTTTTGAAACTTCAGACACGGTTACCATGGCAACGACAACCTTTTTGAAAAAACTGGGGTTGATTTACATACTAGTACTTCATATTGAACTTCCATACCAAAAATCTCAAAAATTCATGACATGCCGTGCCAAAATGTTTTGAAATTCTTTGGTTCTTACAGAGAATTGCTGTTAAGAGATAACTTTTTATGTACATTTGTACTTATTTACACATTTTTTTTTTTTGGTTTCAACAGTTCAAAGCACCCAATTTCTTCCTTCACATTTAAATGCTATGATTTGCAATGTTATATCACTTTGTCTAAAATAATATTCAACATATACACAATATATGAACAGTTGCATAAATATACTTACCCTACACTGTTTGAGATCTTTCAGACCTGTTTCTAGGGCCTTCAGATCTGACTGTAGGTACATAGTCCCCATTGTTGATTTTTAAAGTTTATATACACCAAAACACCTGTAAATAATCAATAATAAAATTTATTCAAATCGCATCAATCATACAAAATGGTCGATTGGTGTATCTATTTTGTACAAAATAAAGTGGAAGTCTTCCAGTTTTAACATTATTTTCAATCTATGATGCAATAAAATTTATTAAAAAATTCAAGCTGGTGACTTCTGACATTCAAGGCGATGACAGTTAAAATTGCTGGGGAACCAATGGCACATAATTATTGAAATCCCTGTGTATAAGTCTTTTCTCTAGCCTCTAAAAGATTTCAAAGACTGAGTGAAGTGACGATATCATAAAATTGCAACATGAAGAGAGGATAGGGCTCAAGGTAAATGCATACTTTACCTCATCTCTATAAAAATATCTTCATGACATGATTAAGAACAAGTGGCACAATTGTGTGTAGTGGCTTCCGGTAGAAGCAGTTACCGATAGTTCAGTACAAGTTCTAAGACTGAGCTATCGGGATGTCCCTTTAGCTCACTCGACAAAGAGTCTGAATATCACCCAGAAGGCCGTGGTTTGACTCCCGGACCGGGCACCTGCAAACTACTGCATGTGGCTGATTTTAAAAGTTATTCATAACAAAACAAGTACCTGCATAACTTTTCTATTATCTTGTTATATCAGTTCATCTATATGCTTTATCCAATGATAAAATCGCCATTGCTATCTGGTTGTCTTTGCAGGTGCATATTATCACGTGCAAAATTGATCAGAGGATTTTCGAGCAAAATTGCTTTATACGTTGACAACGTGACCAACCAGTTTTTAAATAATTACTGAAAAACATTCTTATCATATTTAAAGGTAAAGGATGTCTTTTAATACCTAACAAATGCCCTATTTTCTATGTGATTTCTGCCTCCATCTTCTTGGCAACTGGGAAGCTTGATCACGTGGTCAAAACATTTTCTAGAGAGCAAGTGCCCGCGAATTTTAAAAAATGTTTTATTTTTTTTAAACGCAGCCCAACGCTGCCTACATTTAAAACACAGGGGCCACCTTACATGGAGGTTAAATCTCCCCACTTTTCCCCAACAAATCCAGCAAAAGGGATTTGCTGGATTTGTTGGGAAATCGAGGGAAAAGTGGGGAGATTTAACCTCCATGTAAGGTGGCCCCTGTGTTTAAAACGCATTAAAAACAATACACATACCTTGTTTAATTAAGCTTAATTTTTACTGTAAGTCAAGTAAGCAGATAACATTTGCGGATCTAGGGAATTGAAGGGGCATTGCCATTGAATCTGAGTGCAATATTTTCTTTGATTTTGCACCCCCTCTCTACCTCTTTTACAAGGTAGATTTTCTACATTTTTGAATGGATTACTAAAAGCAGCATAAAACACAACATTATAACCCAAATCGTTTTATACAGAAAATAAAAGTCCAATAATGTTGAGCAGGTAAAGCGTGAATACAAACGGCATGAATGACCCCACCCCACCCCAATCAATATCAATGCATTCTCACAAAAGTTGAAAGTGCCCTTCAACCATACATTTTTTTTTAACCAATATCACTTCTCATAGAGCTTTCATGTGTGAACTTGAAATTCTGAAGTCACAACATATGCAAAACATGTGCCAACATTAATGAAGTTCCTAAAGTGCCCTCTATATATCTGTGACCTTTGACCATGATAATCAAAAGGGTTCTTCCTAATATCAATTGCATTGACTGTATGAAGTTTGACCAAGATCCATAGATTAAAGACACCTCTAGGGTGTATTCAAGAATTTGACCAATTCAAATCTATGACCTTGACTTTTGTCCTTTGACCTTGAATATCAATAGTATTCTTCCTGATGCCACACAATACACAATTAACACAATGCACAAAGAAAGATCAATTAACACAATGCACAAACAAAGATCATTTGAAAAACGAAACTTCTAGAGTCTATATTAATATGAACTATGGCAAAGCCATGAAGGGGACGTAGCACTGATAGAAAAGTTAAAAGAAAGGAGGGGATCTCCAACAACACTAGGTTGCAGCACCCACAGCAAAACCCCAAAACACCCTATGCAAAAAAAAAAAACAACAACAACAAAAAACAACACAGAACAGACACCCACTGAAATTGAAAAGACGCAAACGCGACACCAAATTACACCATAGAAAAATTAAATATAAAACTAAAAGACCACACATAAACCAACGAGACCCTGAATGGTCAACCGGTGCCGACTTAGGACGGCCATCTGCCACATTAGAAGCAGACGGTGTGGTTATCCTCGATTAAGTGCGCACAACCCTCCCACTATTTCGATTTCCAAGAGGTCTCGAAGAAAGCACAATTATGGTGTAAAACAACCTCCTCACTGTTACTGTGTGCAATGACCACACACAAAAAAAGACCGTAAAACGCAGGGGTCCAACAAACACACATGAATATGTACATGTAAATGGATATTTTATGTCACCATTGGAACTACTTTTCAATAAATTTAACACACAGTGGCGGATTCAAGGGGGTACGGAGGGGGCTTCCCCTCTCCGGCACTGTCACAAAAATTTTCCAAAAAAAAAGTATATATTTTGGCCGATTTTCAGTAAATAATCGGCAAAATTTGCCCCTTGACCCATGGCAAAGGGGGCGCTAGATCCGCCACTAACACAGGTGATTTAGCCAGAGCGAAATAATATTATAATTTCTACCACATAGACAAAACGGCATGATGACATGAAGTTCTTACTAGCCTCCTGAAAAGCGAAATGTAAATCATGTCTAAGTAAATAAAATGACCGACTTGAGATTTCTCATCAAATCATAGTAAGAACACCCCCCTCCCCCCCCCCCCCAAAAAAAAACCCAAGAACAGAAATAGATTAAAGACGAAATACTTCGCCGAATCATGCTTAAGAATTAATTAACACCCCCCCCCCCCCCCACCTTCCATGGGAAAATGAAATAATAGTAGATCCAGCATGAAATTAAGTACGATTTGACGTGTCATTCCGAAAAAATGTTTTCAATCAATATTTGTAGCTCTATAGATAATTAAATAATAGACAAATAAATAAAAATGATAGATAAAAAATAAATATCCCCCCTTTTCAAGAAAAATGATAATGATAATAAATCCAGCTCGAAATAAATGACGACTTGCGTGTCATTCCAAACCAAAAAAAAAAATGTTTGCAATCAATATTTGGAGATAAAGAGCTGTTCAACAATAAAGTAGAAACCACAGGTTGCCGATGTTTAAATATCTATTTCAAAATAAAAATCAACCCTTTCAGCCTTTGTTGTTATTTATCATACGTACAGGGGAAAAAAGATCCACAAGGAATTTAAATTGTCAATTTGATCGATGTACTATATCTTTGTCGATTCCCCATTTCTCCTAGTAGTTGCATGACATAATTATGAGTGCACGTGTACACTGTGTGAGTGACCTAAATGTCAATGTGACGTAGTCAGTGACGCGGCATGCCAGACGAAGTTCTAGTCCGGCAGATTC
The DNA here is from genome assembly GCA_033119305.1 of Pinctada imbricata. Taxonomy (NCBI): domain Eukaryota; kingdom Metazoa; phylum Mollusca; class Bivalvia; order Pterioida; family Pteriidae; genus Pinctada; species Pinctada imbricata. The sequence goes on from VSWD01000006.1 coordinate 44,470,304, forward strand.
TGGCCAAAAATGGGCCTAATTGTTCATTTCGTGATAAAAGCATGAAATTTGGTACACACACTCACTAAGACCCATCTTGAAGATTTAGCTATGGTGCCATCTCAATTTCAGTCTAAAAAGGGATATTTTGGGGTAAAAATATTATTTTGACTCAAAAATCACTAAAAATTGGGAAAAGGCTATAACTCATTCGTAAATTGATATTTTCCCCCCATTTTATCTTATTTTTGTCATTAAGACCTGTTTGAAATAGCATGATATTGAAACATCTTGATTTCAGTGTGTAAAATAATATTTTTGGGTAAAATCATTGTTTTTTGCTCAAAAATCACCGAAAAATGGAAAAAGGCAATAACTCATGAATGAATGTAGATTTTTCTGAAGTTCTTTCATAATATTATCCTGAAGTGATCTTTTGGAGAATCAGGTTTAGTGCGATCTCAATTTCAATGAGCAAAGAGGCATTAATTTGGGGTAAAATGGTGTTTTTGATCAGAAATCTCTAAAAACTGGAAAAAGGCTTTCAGTCGTTGATTCTTTCATATTTTGATAATTCTTTCAGCATATTTCATCCTTACAACAAATCTGAAATAGTAAGCAATGATGTTTCTTTGATTTTAAAGTATAATGGATTATTTTGGGGTGAAAATGTTAAATTTTGCTCAGAAATCACAGAAAAATGGAAAAAGGCAATAACTCATGAATGAATGTAGATTTTTTGGAAGTTCTTTCATAATATTATCCTGAAGTGATCTTTTGGAGAATCAGGTTTAGTGCGATCTCAATTTCAATGAGCAAAGAGGCATTAATTTGGGGTAAAAATGGTGTTTTTGATCAGAAATCTCTAAAAACTGGAAAAAGGCTTTTAGTCGTTGATTCTTTCATATTTTGTTAATTCTTTCATCATATTTCATCCTTACAACAAATCTGAAATAGTAAGCAATGATGTTTCTTTGATTTTAAAGTATAATGGATTATTTTGGGGTGAAAATGTTAAATTTTGCTCAGAAATCACAGAAAAATGGAAAAAGGCAATAACTCATGAATGAATGTAGATTTTTTGGAAGTTCTTTCATAATATTATCCTGAAGTGACATTTTGGAGAATCAGGTATAGCGCGATCGTAATTTCAATGAGCAAAGAGACATTAATTTGGGGTCTATTTTGTAGTATGATTTTTCTTACCTTTTAAGATTAAATATGTTTTGCTGAAATTTTCATTCATAATTAAAGTGTTTTGTTGGGAATTTTAATAAACAAAAATCGCATATTTCTGGAGATTTTTTTATTGAATCTCTAGGAATTTTGACAATTATGATAGAAGGAACGTACTTTAAATTATGTACTAGGTTCATCCGTGAATTTTAAAATTGTTTGAAACAAACATGATATATCTGCTACTTAATTTTGAACAAAATGCCTGTTTTTCGTTTAAAAACAACATATTTCTGAAGAAATTCTTTAAATCAATTGTCTAATCTAATAATATAGATTTAAAGCAATTTTCATAAAAAAATAAATGATTTGATAAAATAAAAGTAAAATGCAAAATAATAGCTCATTTCAGTCAACATTTTGGGGTAAAACATGTATTTTGAACAAAAACAACTTATTTTGAGAAAATAATTGATATTTCTTTTAAGCTGCCAAATCGAAACATCTTAGCTTTGATAGTACTATTGTCTCCTATAATGAAAGGATATGAATGTCATTCAATAACCGAAATTCAATTTCATGCTATTTTGGAGCACAAACCCTAATTATTCACAAAAATTACATACTTTTGTGAATCATTTTTAAAACCTATATATCTTAATGAATGAAAACAGTAGAGGTTTCCTATAATTTAATGGCATATCAGTGATCGAGTGAAATGAGTGAGAAATTGTTTTAATTGTTTTGCTATTTTGGTGGTAAAATATTCATTTTCATTTAAAAATCACTGACTTCTGGGAGATCTTTATTACTACATTACTGATCATATTCAAAAGTGTTCTGGGGCATATCATAGTTTGCCATAGTGAGTTACATAAATCTTGTGAATTTGAATGATTTTTTCGGGCAAAAAGTATGTTTTATATATAGAAATAGCTGGAAACAAGAATTTTACTATAGAAAGTATCATTTTCAAATTTTCACTTTTATTATCTTTATTTCCTATCAAATTGTTTATTCCTATTTAATGTTCTCATCATTTTATTCTAATCTTATTAAGTTTTTTTTTTACATTTTGGGTAAAAATAAAACTGAAAATGCAATGAAACTTATTGAGAAGTTATGTATTACTAGCGTTTGAAAGATAAATGCTTTCTTTATTACCTTATGTTTATGTATTTACCCCAAAATATAACAATATTTCACACAAGAGAAATGATGAATAAGTAAGAAAAAAAACCAATAAAGAATTTTAAAAATGTTTATTTCTTTTATACTTTCCTGTTTTCTATAAATAAAAATGTTTTGCCCCAAAATATCATTCAAATTAATAAGGAATACATTCTTTTGTCCTGATTTTGTATGCCTTCGGTTTCTGATTTTCTGAATTATCAATTTTGTGTTGTATACAGGGATATGGTCATTATCCATATTTGTCATTGTATCTTAACGTACAAGGACAAACTATGATATACCCCAGAACATCTGAATATGTGACTACAATAAAGATGTAGAATTTGATAGTTATAAAAATTTTTCCAGAAATCAGCAATTTTTGAAGAACAATTAAGACATTACCCCCCAAAAATATCGAAATAATCAAAGCAATCTCTTCTGGCTCATTCCATTTTCTTCCCGTTTAAATGCTATTAAATAATAGGAAACTTTTCCTGATTTGATTCACAAAAATATATTTTTTTGTAGCCTAATTCGACCAAATATTTCATTGCAGACAGAAATTGAGGTTATCGTAAAAAAAAACCAATTGAACTTTAATTTTTATATTATAAATGAATTAATGAGTTATAGCCAAGTGTTTCCAAACAACAAAATTGAACTTTTAACAAAAACATTCATTGATACACTGAAATTGGGATGGCTACATCATCTATCAATATATGACTACAAAAGCCTTTTTGCCAATTTTCAGTGACTTCGAGGCTGAAAAAAACCTATTTTACACAAAATCAATATGGCTTTACAAACGGAAATTAAGACACTAAATGTACAATGTACTTCTCCAAAATTTGTCCTTAAGGAAAAGGTTTAAAAAAACTTGTTAAGATGACCATCACTTAAGGCATTTAGCCTTTTCCCATTCCTCGGGATTTTAGAGCAAAGCACAACATTTTTACCCAACAAATATTCCGTTATATTCTGAAGTCAAAGTAACATTATTGCTCATTATTTCAGATTAGTTATAAGGATGAAACATGATCTCAAATGAACAAAATATGAATGATTCAATGAATATAAGCCCTTTCTAGTTTTAGAGATTTTGAATTCAAAAACACAAATTTTTCCAAAAAATGTGTCTTTGATCATTGAAATTAAGATGGCACTATAGCTAATTCTCCAAAAGTGTACTTCACGATAATGAAAGTTACTGCCAAAACAATTAACAAATTCATTAGTTATTGCCTTTTTCCATTTTTCTGTGATTTCTGAGCAAAATTTAACATTTTCACCCCAAAATAATCCATTAAACTTTAAAATCAAAGAAACATCATTGCTAACTATTTCAGATTAGTTGTAAGGATGGAATATGATGAAAGAATTAACAAAATATAAGGAATCAATGACTAAAAGCCTTTTTCCAGTATTTAGAGATTTCTGATCAAAAACACCATTTTACCCCAAATTTTGCCTCTTTGCTCATTGAAATTGAGATCGCACTATACCTGATTCTCCAAAAGGTCACCTCAGGATAATATTATGAAAGAACTTCCAAAAAATCTACATTCATTCATGAGTTATTGCCTTTTTCCATTTTTCTGTGATTTCTGAGCAAAATTTAACATTTTCACCCCAAAATAATCCATTATACTTTAAAATCAAAGAAACATCATTGCTTACTATTTCAGATTTGTTATAAGGATGAAATATGATGAAAGAATTAACAAAATATGAAAGAATCAACGACTAAAAGCCTTTTTCCAGATTTTAGAGATTTCTGATCAAAAACACCATTTTTACCCCAAATTTTGCCTCTTTGCTCATTGAAATTGAGATCGCACTATACCTGATTCTCCAAAAGGTCACTTAAGGATAATATTATGAAAGAACTTCCAAAAAATCTACATTCATTCATGAGTTATTGCCTTTTTCCATTTTTCTGTGATTTCTGAGCAAAATTTAACATTTTCACCCCAAAATAATCCATTATACTTTAAAATCAAAGAAACATCATTGCTAACTATTTCAGATTAGTTGTAAGGATGGAATATGATAAAAGAATTAACAAAATATAAGGAATAAATGACTAAAAGCCTTTTCCCAGTATTTAGAGATTTCTTATCAAAAACACCATTTTTACCCCAAATTATTGACTCTTTGCTCATTGAAATTGAGATCGCACTATACCTGATTCTCCAAAAGGTCACTTCAGGATAATATTATGAAAGAACTTCAGAAAAATCTACATTCATTCATGAGTTATTGCCTTTTTCCATTTTTCGGTGATTTTTGAGCAAAAAACAATTATTTTACCCAAAAATATTATTTTAAACACTGAAATCAAGATGTTTCAATATCATGCTATTTCAAACAGGTCTTAATGACAAAAATAAGAAAAAATGGGGGGAAAATATCAATTTATGAATGAGATATAGCCTTTTCCCAATTTTTAGTGCTTTTTGAGTCAAAAAACCGTTTTTACCCCAAAATATCCCTTTTTAGGCTAAAACTGGGATGGCACCATAGCTAAATGTTCAAGATGGGCCTTAATGAATATGTGTACCAAATTTCATGCTTTTATCAAAAAGTGAACGATTGATGCAAGAATCTGCCGGACTATTCAAGGACTGGCTTAGTCCGACTTGCAGACCTACGACGGTGTTATCTGTATTTTCGTCTTCGGTCTGACTGCTATGCATAGGCAAAACTTGAGAATTTCGGTGCGAAGAAAAATTCGGTAATTCGTCCTTTTTATTCACAAATTCCAGTCTCCTCAACCAAAAAATAACTCACCCAGTCCTCCTACCCCTAAAAAATTCCCTCTAAGCTTGGTTTTACCTCTTCTTCTCTTCCGACTTTCCTCTGATTGACAATATTTTGTCATGCGCACAGAGGCGAAACCAGGCCTAGAGGGGATTTTATAGGAGCAGGAGGACTGGGTGACTTATGTTTTGGTTGAAGAGACTGGAATTAGTCAAAAAAGGGAGAACTTGTCAAATTTTTTTTTCCCACCGAAATTCTCAAGTTTTGCCTATGCATAGCAGTCAGACCGAAGACGAAAATACAGATAACACCGTCGTAGGTCTGCAAGTCGGACTAGGACTGGCTGTGTATGCAACGACACTGTGTACAGTGTGTACAGCACTCGTGGGTACCCATGGATTCCATTAGTTTTTAGGATGTATACTTTGCAAATTCGGGTATTAGTGGATCAGACTTATTCAAAATTTAGGTTGAATGTTTGATCTACTTTTGTCATTCATCTTCACCAGTGAAATGTTATGTCGAGGTAGGTTGTGATTATCACACGTTTCTAACTGTAGTTTCGACTGAAATCGATCTGTTACATGTTGCGCGTATTTGCGTGCGGTTCGGCACTACGATCTTACGATGAAATATTTCATTTCGTGTTTAAATCTCTGTTCAAAGGCGTCTTCCCTCTTTATTTTTTTTACTTGTTAATGTATACGGTACACAAAACTTCACGCGCATTTACGTTTCAAAAAACGACGTCATAATGAACATCACAAGCTGCCGATGTAAAATAAAAAGAAAAAACTGACCGTTTGTTGTTCTTCTTTCCCTGTATGTGCGATAAAAAACAACAAAAGGTTGGTTTTTATTTTTTGATAGATAAATATCGGCAGCCTGTGATGTGCATTTCCATTCGTAACCTTTCTGTCTTTTCTAACGTTCGCCGTTTCCGCATGTACCGTGCACACAAATTTTGAATCGAAGGTAATGGTAAGAAAAACGGGAAAATGCATGCTTTTTGCTTATTCATGTACACACGTCTATCTTGATGGTGACTTCGTCGGGCGCTTCGCGCCGACTACGTCCCCTATTACAGGCATTTTGACAATTTCCAGTCTGTCACCTTGACCTTATACTTATGATCTTGAAAATCAATAGGGTTCTTTCTCTTGTCAAATGCAATATTGTGTATGACGTTTGGTCAAGATCCCTCTAGGCTATATACAAGGATTTTTAACTATTTCCTATTTGTGACCTTGACCTTTGACCATGAAATTCAATAGGACTCTTCCTTTTGTCATAATCAATAAATGATTGAAGTTTGGTCAAGATCCAATCAAAACTGTTCCCTCTAAATTTTTTACAAATATTTTAAACATTTCCTATCTTTGACCTTGACCTATGAACATGAAAATTAATTGAATTCTTCCTCTTGTCAATAAATGACTTTTTTTTTTGGTCATGATCAAATAAAAAAAAATGTGCCCTCTAGGCTGTATACGAGAATTTGAAACATTTCCAATCTGTGACCTTGACCTTTGACCCTGATCTTGAACATCTTGAATCAAGAAAAAAGGACAAATATGTCGGTTAGTAACAGTTACTAACAGAAAGATATCGACACAAAGAATACACATGTGAAATATTAAAGCCCTATCACTTATCATTCAAAATTAAGTTATGCCCAATTGCAGGGTTCAAGTTTATGTGGAATTCAGACAGACAAACAGACATGCCATAATTTATTTTCATCGAATCTCCTATTACAGGGGCACAAAAAGTTCAAATAAAACTTCCATATCTGAAGTACCAGAGTACCTAGGTTTAATGTTGAATATATTTTAACCCTAGATTAAAATTAATCTTTAAAGATCAACAAGTCGTAACTTAATCCACCACAATAAATCTCTTGTATGTACTAACAATATGGAAATGTATTTACTAAATATGAAAATCCTGGCTTATGCATGTAGCATGAAAGATCAAAGTTGAGTGTTTAAATAAACTGCTTTTGAGGCAAAAATATTCTATGTACTATATGTATGCCATAATATTAAGCCATCACTCATTTTTAGAATGTTATATTTAGATGCAAATGTAAAATACATTTTTTGTATGTACCATATATACATTGTAGATTATCTAAAGACAGATGAAAAGATAATTACAAGAAAATAGCTGTCAAGAGAGGTAAAAAATGTTTGCAAAACATTTACCCCAACTGTACATGAAAAATCAAATTCAAGGAATTGTGGTCCCCCGCTTTTGGGTGTTTGTCTTTAAAGGAATGCTTACAGACATCCCCCCATTCTTAAGTTTTAATAATATATCTCATATATTATCAACATTCTAAATATGAAAGATTAACTCCAAGAAAAAGTCAAAAGGTCCAAACTTGTGTTTTGTTTCCAAGGGACAGGGCTTATGAAAAGGTATGCACATGTGAAATATTTAAGACCTATGATTTAAATTAAGGTCAGAATGTTATTACCAACAGAAAGGTCTTGTCACAAGGAATACACATGTGAAATGTGAAAGCCCTATCATTTTCCATTAAAAAGTTATGGACAAGGTTATAGTTTTTTGAAAAGTAGGTCGAACTCAAAGGTCAAGGTCAAAAATTTTGGTATCCATGCAAAGGTCTTGTCACAAGGAATACACATGTGAAATATCAAAGCCCTATCACTTTCCATTCAAAAGTTATGGCCAAGGTTAAAGTTTTTAATAAGTAGGTCGAACTCAAAGGTCAAGGTCACAAGGTCAAAAATTTTGGTATCCATGGAAAGGTCTTGTCACAAGGAATACACATATGAAATATCAAAGCCCTATCACATACCATTCAAAAGTAATGGTCAATGTTAAAGTTTTTAATAAGAAGGTCAAAGTCCAAGGTCAAGGTCACAAGGTCAAAAATTTTGGTATCCATGGAAAGGTCTTGTCACAAGGAATACACATGTGAAATATCAAAGCCCTATCACTTTCCATTCAAAAGTTATGGTCAAGGTTAAAGTTTTTAATAAGTAGGTCAAAGTCCAAGGTCAAGGCCACAAGGTCAAAAATTTTGGTATCCATGGAAAGGTCTTGTCACAAGGAATACACATGTGAAATATCAAAGCCCTATCACTTTCCATTCAAAAGTTATGGTCAAGGTTAAAGTTTTTGTGACTGACGGACAGACGGACGGACGGACAGATGGACGGACGAACCGGTTTTAATGTCCCCGTGCTTTCGCGAAAGCGGGGGACAACAAGTTGAACTGTACATGAACTCTAACCTATGTACCACAAAACCTGAAGGTACTGGTACCTTACCTTCTTATTACAAGTATAAGTATATTCCAGTTATCACTTGGAAGGATACTTGACATACCCTTTTGGAACCAAAACCTTTTCCCCAAAAAATGTGTAATGACCTTGACCTCAAATTAATAGGTACCTTCCATTCTTATTAAAAACTTATACATTTACTTGTATATCCAACTATGGTTTGGATTGGGGGACTGCGTTTCAACTTATCAGGAAACTTAAACTTGAAGGCCATACATTTCTTGACAGTGACCTTGAATTTTGACCTATTGAGTACCAATTACACTCTTGATTAGTATGGTATCCATATGTTGCTTTCGCTTTGGATTGGTTGAATGGTTCTTGAGTCATCATCAGGAAACTGAAATGTGATTTAAATGCAAATGGATGCATAACATTGGTGCAAAACACAATGGATGCATAACATTTCTGAAATTCTCTTGATAATTTCTCTCTAATTGCCTTTGTGTTACCAAATATTTATTGAAAGTAGAGCTATACAAAGACTAAGCTTACACCACAAGGCTGGTTTCTTCAGTAGGTTGTACATGAATCAGAAATCTCTACAGCTGAGGTATTTTATGAACTCAGGAATTTCAACGATTTTATATGATAACCATATTAAATCATAGGATTCATGTCAATTAATCATTTTATGAAGAAGAACTTATTGGTCAGTGATGAAAATCAAGACTTTTGCTTATTTGGAAAATAGGGTTAAAAGTGCTGGAAATTTGTTGCTAAAAATAGCACATTTGTAACGAAATACAAAAAGTGCTAAAATGCACTCATTTGATTCTAATTTTAGTTTCCTTTGTTAACATATGATAAAACAGGTTAAAAATTTAGTATAAAACTTGATTTATATGAAAATCATCTAAGTTTAGGTCAAAATTTCTTAGATACTGAATATTACCGATTTTTTTCAAACACACAGTACAGTAATGTGCTCCTGAGAAAGACTGTTCAAAATATTGGAAGAAAAAGTATATGTCCATGTTGGATTAAGAGAGTACAAACACTCAAGAATAGTGCCATTTTGTGGTTTTCTTGAAAAATTGTCAGCTCTTCCTTATAAAACAGTTTTTCTAAATAATATATCAAGCTCAATCACTGCTAAAACAGGAGATGTGCAAGAACGGTCCTAAATCGTGACCAATGACACACTTTTGGTATAAAAAAACTTCAGACATGTTTACAGTGTAACGTTTATTTTATAAATACACGTACATGGACATATTAAATGGACATCACTGTCATAGTTCAACGATTATTTTATCACAACAAAGTGTGACATCGTAAAATTAACATCATAATTGGTATCAAGATGATCTGAACTTAAACCTGGTGTAGGCAGCCCTAGCAGGTTTTATACAAATGTTCATTACATGATCGATCATACATGTACATACATATAAATGTAGTTACCCTTTATAAAGAAATGTCTAAATTTTACTACTCTGATACAAATACTCTACTTTTGCAATTCAACTCTAGGTTAGATGAGAAATGCTAACAACAGATTCATAAGTTTTAGAATGTTATTTTCTTTTATCAAAAAAGATATTCAATTACATGTACAAGTATGAAAATGCACAAAACACAAGTAGCACAATAAATCAATAAACAAATATTTGATTGAAGAAATAAATTTGGGAGAAGGTGAAGGATAAATGAAATGAAAATATGTTACACAAAATATTTATTGCAACAATGTTGAGAGTCATAAATGATGAAGGTAAACTTTACACAGGATGTACATTTGTAATACATTTATAGTGTAAATCGTGCAAGATGTAAGTCACATACATTTGTATGTATACATGTATAGCAAAACTGTTCAAATGCACACATACATGTACATGTATTGCCTTTTGCAAAATTTGCAAAGTTTAATCCTTATTGTGTGACCTTGACCTAAAAGGTGACTTGACCTTCTTTAAATGTTGAATTTCAATGTGATTTGCATTCTGTGCATGTTTAGTAAATAACAAAGTTTTACCCGAGATTTGGAAAAAAATGACAAGCAAACAGAGAGAGAGAAATGATCATTTAAAATTGTTTTGCTTTGCAATGGAGTAATAACTATTTGTCTTTAGCAAAAGTCACATGTTTAGCATTCACAAAAATATTTTTTGAAGATGTACATGCTATTCATAACACTTTAGAAGAAATATGTCAAAGCTATAGAAGATAATTCAATATCATGATAATAAATTGATATCTTTGATGTATCTGTATCATAGCAAACTTTTATAAACTTCAGATTTTCAATAAATTTGGATGCCATTTTGAAAAATGATTACCATGAATATCTAACATACATAATTTGAGTCAAGTTCTTCAAAATAAATGCAGGGTCATGATAAATTATCATTCCTTAAACAAATGTAATATGTACATGTATATAAAATGATAGCATATTTCCGTTTTTTAACAAGTCAACTGCAAATATTCAACACAACTCAATATAACCTCTAGTGGCAGTTTGCATATATCTATCAGTAATTCCTAGTTTATAAGCATGTACATAAGTAATATTTCTTTTTCTCTTGAAATCAAAAGGAAAATTGCAGATATTATACGATGGAGTCTTGCACAAGTTTCAGTGCATACATGTAGAACCACACCTCTGAATGCTTCACCCTAGATTTCAAGACATAGACAAAGTTTTTAAATATTATATCAAACAGTTTTCATCAAAGACTATCTGCGTCTGAGTTGATACTACTTACAATAATTCTAAGGTCAGTAATAGGTAGCTTGGAGACCTTATAAACTGAAGTCATTACTCTATGCATTTTCAAAACTCATCAACTCCAATTTTAACCATTACCAACAAGAATTAAATTCTCTTTTCATCAAATAGTTTGTTTAAAAAATTTAGAATTAACTTTTGGGCCTTTCACCAATTACCAAAGATATGGCTTCAATTTGTTTCCAATAAATTCTTCCTAAAGGTACCAAGAAACCAAATTTTAACCTACACCTAACAAAAATTGCGTAATACAAGTTTTTTTTTATGTCAGGGTCATACCTTATTTTCAAATCTTTTGATCTGTCATTTTCTATCCTCATATTAATTGGTTTACAATTCTTACATGTTAGTTTCATGCCTTTTATATACAGGTGAAAATGCTCTCAAAAGTTTTCATAATACAAAATGTATAAATGACATTGCATTATTTGTAAAAGAGAAAATCTTAAAAATGGTTCTCAACATAAGCACAATATCTGTAATCAATTTGAAGTGAAGCACTAAATTTGTAAAAATATGTACATGTACATTGTACAATGCAAAAAAAGGTGATACAAATTATGGGAATAACTCTTTACTTTTGGTCATATGCGTGCATCATTGCAAAAATCTATTCTACGATAGATAATCCAAAAATTGTGTAAGGAATGCAGCAAGTTTGGAAAACACACATTAGGCACGGTCCATTTGATATTCTGGGGGGGGCTTGGGTTTTTTTCGAAAAAAATAATTTTGCTCTGAATTTTGAGGAAAAAAATAGATTTGCTTATGGTGTGACAGAAAAAAATAATCTTGCTCTTACAAGTAATCTGAATTTGAAGAATAACCATAAAATTTGCTTAAAATTCCTGAAATTTTTTCGGCTCGCCGCAGGTTTTACTTTCTATGAAAAATTTTTGGCTCGCTTCGCTCGCCATAGTTTTCTTCTGTAATGGCAAGTTCATATTTGAAAATATCTAAAGAATGCATGTTACTGAAACAATTAAAATGCTTATATACATTACCAATATAATTCATTACTATGATAGATACATGTATCACCATAGCTTGGAAGGAGAATTTAAATAAGTTTTTCACTAGTTATCATTTTTACATGTAAAAACTTGCATCAGGCCCTTTTACTTGTTACATGACCTTTTATACATTTTGTTAACTAAACATTATATATCACATATTGTAAAAATCTTTCACCTCTCTCAGTTTAGATGTGAATACAAGTTTTACATAAAAATAATGTTTGGAGTATTTTTAAAAGTAAAAATAAAGAATTTCTATTGAAAAACACAAACATTCTTAATATTCACATCAATTGTTATAAAAAAAATTTCCTTGCTCCAACTTTGCGAGAAAAAAATAATTTTGCCCCGGTCCGGGGCAAAAAAAATAATCTTGCTCCGACAAAAAACCCAAGCCCCCCCCCAGAATATCAAATGGACCGTGCCTTACTATAAATAATACACCTATCTATGAATCAAATATGCCTTCATAAAAATACAAGGAATCATTGTAGAACAAGAAATGCATCATCATACGACAAACTTTAACCCATCCATCCATGTTAGAGTGTATGTTTTTCTGAGATTTCTTGAAAAATGCTCCGTAAATAAATGTACATATACTTCACAACCTCGGGTGTTGCATTTTCCCGAAAAAAAAGTTTTGAAATGAAGCACACATGATTTGTCAGTCAGAGGAAATATTCTTTTTAAAAAGATTTAGAATAAATTGTAGACAGCAAAGGTTTGTATTATCACAGCTTACACTGTACATATATATACAGGAGAAGAGATTTTTACCGGTGGTCATTCTCGTGACTGGTAAAACAAGATGTACCCAGTCTCTGAGTTCTTCTGTAAGTCAGATGGCAGTCCATAAAAATCCTCTATAGCACTAGAGTCTATTTTCTGTAAGATAAATGTATTAACGACAAATGTAAACAACTCTACAATAACAAAGTAGATTTTGGATTTTCAATACAATCTAGTTTATTGAGGAACACAAATGTTGTACATGTACATTTGTATATCATAATATTAAACCTAAAATGTCTGACCTAGTCTTTAAAATTGACCTTTACTTCCACTGGTATTTTAGACTCAATGTGATTGCCATTTCCAGCAAGTTTGATTACTGTAGGACATACATGTATAATAAGAACAGTACCAGAAATGGACAATTGATTGGGAGATAAATTGGATACTAGTCAACATAATCCCTATATGGAAAATACTATACAAAATATTGTAAAGTTATTGAAAATTATGGTGTACAATGTGCCAAGATACTGTACCAGTCCATATTGCAGGGAAAACATATATTGTAGAAGATGAGACGTAAACTTATCAATTTCTCTTTACAATGCAGGACTTTCCTAAAGCATGGACAAGTGCAATATTTTGCTCTTGAAAAATTTGATTGTTTGCCTTGTGACACCACAATAAAACATTTGCTACATTTCACAATTTATGAATGAAATGAAGGGTCAATATAATAATACATGTACCATGAATACTGAAAACGTGGAAAATTTCACGCTACAGTAATTTTCATGTTTTCATAAATCAAGGGATATCTAGAAAATTTCCTACACGTAAAAATATCCCTCTTGCATTCTTATAAACTTAAGGCAGATACATTCATACTGTGAATATTTCCGCCAAGCCTAACATTTGGATGTTATAAAAATTATAGCAAAATTTTCCCCCAGAAAAATAACCATATTTACAGTACTTCTGAAACAAATAACAAGATCTGCATGAACTAATAAAACATAAAAATGGAAAGTGTATACTTACATCTACAATATCATCATCAAACAGAAGCCAGAAGCCGTCACTTTTGACGATGCTGATATAATGGCCTCTATTTAAACTGCTTCCTATGTGTATCACCACGGCAACCAAATCATACATACGATCAGGATTACATGCGTCATCAGACTAAAAATAAAAGTTTTCATAATTAATAGACAATAGGTGACAGGAAAAATAAGACAGATTCTGATGATATCAGAATCAAGGCCCAATATTTGAACATTATTGTACTATAATTTATGATATACATGATATAACTATCATTTATATCCCTGAACTGGCTTTATTTTCTGAAATCTATTGAATTATGATACTTCTAAGAATATGAAAAACTTGAATTATTCATTCTAGCTCACAGAAGTTGCATTACCTACAATTTGCTAAATTTGGCTTCACCACAAAGGGTGTATCAAATATAAATGATATACATGTATCTCATTATTAATTATGGAAAACAGTATACTTTTTGTGCTTATTTTATCCACATTTTATAAATAAGTTACGGAAAAACTGAATCACAAGTAGATTCAGAAATAGACAGCCACCTTAAGTTTAACTTAAATCATTATTTCCACTGTGGCCTCATCCTTTGTTAAATTTCATAAAATTTGACCTTCATTGAATTCACATACTGTAAAACGAGAATTTTAAGTGCTTGATTTCATTAAGTGCCTTCAGTACATACATGTAGGCATAATTGCACTACATGTATATTAAGTTTTGCACAAAAACAAAGATGAAGAAGTTTCTCTTTTTGGAACAAAAAAGGGAACTTGTATTTGGTCGGATTTTTTTTTAATCCTATCCATCAGTAAAAATTCATAGGCGTGTATTGTATGCAAATGCATTTACCTATTAATGCCTGTAAATGTGGGTACTATTCTCTAATAGTGTTGCTTTGAAAGGAATAGTGCCCGAGCGTCAGCTCTCTCTCTCATTTATAAGAGATCTAACATTTGCGTGTCAAAACAGCGTTTTAGTCATATCATGCAAACTACATGTATATATTTCACTAAACGATGTTTGTATGTTCTGCAAAGACAATTAATGCTAATTTATAAAGATCTTAAATATTTCTCTTTTACAATGTACTTGTACACTACCGGCATCGCGTGTTTTTACCCTGTCAAATCATCCCCGCAATCTTTTTTGACCCAGGGTTTTAAATCCCCGCGGTCATGAATTAACAATGCAGTCATTGTCAACGCGGACATCGATCCTGGCAATTCACCGCAACGATCGCCGGGATACGCGGTGGCGATCGCCGCAGTTCTCAGCGGCAATTAATTTTAAACTTGTTATTCACCTGTAACAGTACTATAACCATTATTTTAAATTTCACTTTTTCTTTTAAAATTTACGTCCTTTTTTGTATTGTTATCAATGGTGACATAAAAATGTCCTTTCAAAGTGTTACGTTGTACATACGAAAAGAGAACCGTCCTGTGATTGAATGATAGAACTAGTAATAATGTCCAGCTGTGTTTATCTAAGGATTAGTGAACAATGTACGGTCAAGCATGAATGGGTCTATACATCCACTGGAGGCTTTACGACATTTTTTGCATATCTTTACTGTTCAAGTCCAAAGCACTGTAAACCGTCTTTTTTCGCAGATTCTTCAGTTTGATTACTAGTTAGCGGTGTTTTATGTTCGCTAGATCGTATGTTAAAATATTGAAAAGCGTCCATCTCCCAATTAGTCAAATATAGCCTCGATTGCCTTATTAAGTAATTGATTGTTTATTAAGTTGTTTTGTTTGCGCAAGTTAGGCGATGTACAGGGGTCTAGAATTCCCATTTCCCGTTGCCCGGGGCAAGTGAAAAGTGGGGGGGGGGGGGGAGTGCAAAACAGATGTTCACTTGCCCGTGGGTAAGTAGATTAGCCCAAGCAAAAATAAAAAGTTGGTTCTCAGGCTAATTTTTTTTTTTCAAATCATATGTGGCAGGGCAGGTTATTTTTTTCATAAAACATTTTCAGAACAACTACAAATTGGAATGTGTTGACATCTTCTATACTAATAATTTGTTTCCTCAGCGTGTGATTGACATTTATGTCCAGTTTTATTACTTCAATTTGTACCCATTGAATGACCGCTTGAAATTACATGAAAATTTTACGGACGAACGCAAACGTAAGTACATGTACAGTTAGATAAGATAAGATATAAGTGGAGATTTAAATCTCAGGCGCAGAACAAGAATACAAAATAATGTCCGACATAGAAAAAATCAATATTTCATCTAAATTAAATAGAACACTTTATTGAATACTTCTGGTGAGCTGGGCAGTTGTCAAGGAACATAAGAATTTTGCGCATCTGCCTGGCCATGTGAGCTGTCATTTACGCGTTGCTAGTATCGTCACCTTCTTCTTGAACTCCTTGGATCCGCCACTGATGTCCGTGCTGAAGGTCTGAGTCTGTCTGATAATGCTATAAAATGTATACCCGTCTTGTCTGCATTGTAGATGTGATCGGAGAAACGTTAGCTATGTTTTCACCGTCAACGGAGTGCCTGCTCCGTCATGCATCGGCGTCCTTATTCCGTAAATTCTCTGAATTTAATATGTTAGCCCGGGACTTCTATCTCTCTAGTCGGATATTGTTTTTGTTTTCGTCTTTTTTTTTTTTTCTTTCTTTTTTTTTTTTTTTGTTTTGTTTTGGTTGGAAAAAATTGAATGCGGGGGGGGGGGGTAAACACGTATGCGGCGGATCCTGAGATTTCAATAGATGAGATTTCCTGAGATTTCACACAATGTCCTGCAAAGTTTACAATAGAAGATTTCTTTATGGATAACATGTACATGTATCTAGAAGTTAATATCCCATTTCACAATGCATATATATCTTTTTATTGAAAAAAGCTCCGTTTTGTATGCGCCAGGGACGCACGACTCAGAGGTAGATTAATCACCTGCGGCCGCCCGGGAGCAGGGGATGGGTAATTTTCCTATAAAATGGTAGAATAAATTTTCTAGCTTGTCCGTTTATTCATACTATTTTCATCATTAAAAGCATTTTGCGCTGTAATCCCCCCCCCCCTCTGTCCATGCTTCACGATTTAAGAAAGTGTGAGATCGCGATTCCACCCCCCCCCCCCCCTTTCATGATTCAAAAAGGCGTGAAGCCAAAATCACAAATTAGATAATATAATTTCATATTATATTAATACAGGGGTAGACGATGTTTGTGTAGATCGAAATAATCCGGGTGTCTTCCTGTCTCTTCGACTTCCGTAAAAAATATATATGTAAACACTATTTTATTTCTTTCTCAAGAAAAAAGAATTATATCGTACGTAAACATAATAAACAGAAAGGGGAAGGTTTTACTCCGTACGGTTATAATCACGTGACCTTACATGTCTAGTCTTAAGGTGTGAAGACATCGCCTCTCCCCATACAGAGGATGGTATAGAAGCGCAGGGTAACTGAAAAGGTGTGAACAACTTGCGAGGCATCGTTTGTTGATTGGGTTTAGATTTGGCGTTCACCGGTTTACTTTGGGAATTCAGTACGAAAAAAAAAGGGGGGGGGGAGTTTATTGTATTACATTTGTTTTATTATTAGGCTATCCTCATTTTTTCGTTTTTGGCTGTTGTTGTTGTTTGTTTTTTTTTTGCTTGTTTTTATTGGGGGGGGGGGGGGGGGTGTTTTTTGTTTGTTTTGCTTTTCTTTGTATGCCGGTCTTTAATTTTTTTTTACTTTACTTTTTTTACATGGTTCATCTTTGTCTGGATACACGTCCTGAAAGTCCAATCATCGTAAATAACTATTATTTTTTCCGATTACATGACGTCATAGGCAAAGACATTACAAAAAAATCAAACATATACGCAATATATCTTTTCAAAAGAAGCGATAATCACTCATCAAATTCAAATACATGAAATACTTCTGTGGAACCGAGCGTACACTTCTGGAGGGGCGGGGAGATGAGGCGGGGTATATTGGATTGAATTATTGCTAAGGAGCGATACTTTGACAATCAATGGGCAGATCTAACTCGGGGGGGGGGGGGGCTATGAAAATCAGCATTACTATGATGGCAAATTCCAGGAGATGGGGGTTGGATCCTGACCTCCTATCTCTAGATCCGCGCGTTGACAAACAATTCAAAGCTTGAAAGCTTACCTAGCATATGATGCAATAGATGGATCAGAGTTTTTATTATTTCTAAAATAATTGCATTTGTTAAAAAAAAAAATCCGCTCACCCTATATAGGATCAAGAAAGGTAAATATGGGGTTGCAATCCCCTTCTTTGGTTAGAAACGGAAAATTTGGGGGAGGGATATTTTATAGAGAATTAATAGTATATTGTATGCTTCAATAAAAAAAAAAATCGGCTCGGACGGACTGACATCGCTATACCCGTTTAAAGACGGGTGCTTATAAAGCTTCCTTGGTATTTTCTTTAAATTATTAAAAAAAAAAAGAAAAAACCCATTAATTTAAATGCGACTTTGTAACCAGACTTGTCAGAATGACAACATAGCTCGCCAGTGGCAACCATATGTAAATTGCAACAATAACAATAAAAAAGGTCTTATCACAAGGAATGCACATGTGAAATATCAAAGCCCTATCACTTACCAATCAAAAATTATGGCCAAGGTTAAAGTTTTTCAAAAGTAGGTCAATCATCTCCAAGGTCAAGGTCACAAGGTCAACAATTTTGGTATCCATGGAAACGTCTTGTCACAAGGAATACACATGTGAAATATCAAAGCCCTATCACTTACCAATCAAAAAAATAAGGCCAAGGTTAAAGTTTTTCAAAAGTAGGTCAATCATCTCCAAGGTCAAGGTCACAAGGTCAAAAATTTTGGTATCCATGGAAACGTCTTGTCACAAGGAATACACATGTGAAATATCAAAGCCCTATCACTTACCATTCAAAAAATATGGCCAAGGTTAAAGTTTTTCAAAAGTAGGTCAATCATCTCCAAGGTCAAGGTCACAAGGTCAAAAATTTTGGTATCCATGGAAAGGTCTTGTCACAAGGAATACACATGTGAAATATCAAAGCCCTATCACTTACCATTCAAAAAATATGGCCAAGGTTAAAGTTTTTCAAAAGTAGGTCAATCTCCAAGGTCAAGGTCACAAGGTCAAAAATTTTGGTATCCATGGAAACGTCTTGTCACAAGGAATACACATGTGAAATATCAAAGCCCTATCACTTACCATTCAAAAAATATGGCAAAGGTTAAAGTTTTTCAAAAGTAGGTCAATCTCCAAGGTCAAGGTCACAAGGTCAAAAATTTTGGTATCCATGGAAAGGTCTTGTCACAAGGAATGCACATGTGAAATATGAAAGCCCAATCTGTATTGGTTTAAAAGTTATAAGCAAAGTTAAAGTTTTTGTGCACACGCACGCAGACGCAGACGCAGACGCCAACGCCGACACCGGGGGTATGACAATAGCTCTCCGGACATTCGTCCCGGCGAGCTAAAAAAGAAATCTATATCGAGAAATAAATCTTACCAGCCCGAAGTGTTGGCGTAAAATTCTGTATTTTATTTTAATAGGCAGCGACTGAAGAAAAAAAAATTAGATGCCGCAAATGCATGTTCAAGTAGCTCCCTCTTACCATTTCTAAAATTTTACAATAAAAAGCCAGGGGAAAGGGAGGGTTATATAATTCCAAACTTCCCGGTCGAGCTCCCTTGTACATATCTATATGTCGATATCATGACTCGGAACGTACAACCCTCATTTTATTACCTCCGGCGACGTAAACGGAAGCAAATACAAATGATGGACGCAAGGTGCGAGAACTTTTTTGTCTGGTCATCCATCTTTCATATAGTATTTATTTTATCAACGCTAGTTTAATATGTTTTTAATAATAAGAAGTGAACAGGGACCACGACACGCGACTATCGCCAAGTCATTGTTTTCATTGTATCTATGACATGCCTATTATAAGTACCCGCGTATACACTTAAAGTCAATAAAACCGTGCAAATAGGGTCTGAAGAATGAGGTGACATGAGTGGCCTCATAAAATTTCAATCTCTTGGGGAAATAAAGCTACATACCCGAGGGTTTAATTCCCAAAATATTTTCAACATTATTTTTTCCGTTTTTCTTAAATATGAATTTAAAAGATGGCCGTATTTTTTAAATCTACCTCAATGTAACATGTGTTACCTACATATTGCGTCACTATAATGCGTAAAAAATGTTTCCTACTCTGTTATTTCTCCATTATTATCACTAATTCTTCAAAATATAGTTTTATTCTACAAAAATAATGGATTTTTTTTTCATCTTTCTTCATTTTTGCCCTTTCCTGACGAAGAAGAGCTACAGGTACAAAAAAGCGACCAAATCAAAGAAATATGCAAACATAATGACCAGGTTTCATTATCAATATCTTTAATTTGTGACAATTTAATATCCGGAAAGCCATTTATATATCTGTTTCATATATATAAGTATGCAAATACACTTGATTTAAGAAACTTTAACAGCTCTCTTTAATTTTTGAAGCATATTACTGAAGTTAATCAGAAGTAAGGTATGTTTCAAAGTATCAATTACTGATGACTTTAGTACTCCAGAGTTGCTTGAAGTTAGTATATTTTTTGACATTTTATCAGCTTTCTCTTAAGATTTTATCCTTTTCAATATTCAAGCACCATATTTTCAACTAAGTCTTTATTTTAAGAACTTTTCATCGGGGTGATTTAAACATTAGCAAATAAAAATTTAATTTATGAAAGATATTAATTCTAACTTTAATCCAAGAAAATCATATGGGACCAAAACGCCAATTTTCCTCGTTAATTAACGAACTTGGATAAGTCTTAACCGTTTTACTTAACTTGAGGTTGGTGATGGACCAAAGAAGTCTCCAAACTAATGAGAAATCATGGTAACGTATGTTTCCCGAAAGAAGAATCATAATTTTACATTTATTATATAGTGCAATCATGGATGTATCATCAATTATCAAAGAATTTGAATTAAAACATAACGGTTCAAACTGTAATGATAGAAAAGTCACTAAAAATTAATTCAGAGTGTAATTTTTTACATGTGAGATGTATTCTTTCACATTTTACTTCATTCTTTGAAGCAAAATGCTCATATTTTGCCAAATATTGTATAGAATGAAATTTTCTTACATGCTTATGCTCTAATTGTTTGATTCTAAGTGATTTCTTATAGAGCACAGGACTTACAACCAACGGTTCTTCGCACTGATTCGTAAAACGGAAAGAATTGCACATGGTAACATTTGTTACCAATTGTAACGTATGTTACGAACTTAAAATACACAATAATATGTACAACAGAGGAAATTTGAGCGTATCATGCACAGTTATGAGTTTTGAAAATAGCATTGAACTATTTTTTTCGTGAGATACTTAATTTCTGAAAATTTTACATAAAATATCCGACACTATCTAAAATTGGATAAAATTTGGGATAAAAGTAATTTCACAATTTTTTCTCCTACGTAGCAGTGTTATTTTTGCTTATTATGAAGGAACAACATCTCCCCAAACCATGTGACCTACCATGTGATCACTGATCATCAGAAAAATGATTTTATACCAATGAATTGTAGTGGCAGACAACGTATGTTACATCACGTATGTTAAAATTCAACTTTCATCTCCAGTTTATTTCATAATTTATGATACATTTCTCGTTGCACTTGATTGAATTTCTTCTTACGTTAGCAAAGAAGGATAAAAAGAGTGTGGGCACCATCTTTCATGTTCATGAGAAATATTATGATAGGTATCGTATGTTACATTCTTAAATGACCAATCAATTTTTTGATGAAAAACTTGACTTTTTTCAAAGGTACTTCTGTTTACTCAAAAAAATGTTCAATGCATGTTAAATTAGACCTTTTCTCTTTATCATAAAGTCGTTTAATCATTTATAACTATCTTTTTAGCAAACATAGTATAACTGTATATGTTCATTATGTTGAAAAATCGAAAATTGGCGACATTTTTCAATGTGATGGAAATCAAACTAATAAGGTTTAAAGGGAAAATTAATTAATCTGAAAAGATGTAAAACACGTCACCCTAAAATTAGAAAATAAAGTTTATCTGGGTTGAAAGTGTTTTACTTTGTTTTCAGTGACTTGAATGTAAAATTCTTAAATGGCGACAGTCACGTATGTTACAAAAATGGGGGTTTGAGCTGGTCTGCAGACCGCATGATAGTGAGAAATATATTTTTTCTTATATGGCCAATGAGGTCCCATGTACTCCTAAGTCACGACATATAGAAATGCCTTGTATCTGTTGTCTATGAAAAATAAACAGCCGGGGGCACCATTTGCACTGTTTTATTGACTTTGAGTGATAGAGCCTACAGACATAATTTGATCATACTTCAATTTTAATATGAATAGATTCCGCTTCATCTGGACTTGACGTCAGGAGATGTAAATTTTTTATTATTTTGACCTGCTTATCCGATAAAAAGAGTCGGGATGAAAATAGGATCGATCCACAGGAGCTCGATGCCAACAAACCTCAATGACACCCGCCCCTTCACATCTCTCTATAGTCAAAGTCAATATATATAACTTAAGGAAAGTAGAGGCGAACGTTGGCATCGAGTCAGGTTATCAGAAACATTTTTAGGCCCAATTTACAAAATGTACTTATGTTTCATGTTGTCCTAATGTTTAAATCATCATTTTATTTATACGTCTTAAATTGTTTAAACATTTGTTGATATTATTATCATTTTTAAAATGCACTTCCTGTGATATATACCATAAATTAGTGCTTTCAAATCTTAACACAAATATCTTATTGTCACAATTTATTATAATTTACCTACCTCTGTATTGTTTTATTTGCTCAAAATTTGAACATGCTCAAAACCTGTGATATATTTATGTATTGTTATTTAATCACCTTATGTGTTGAAATTGTTGTAAGATGACATTGTGCTACTGAATAAATACTACTACTACGTCATGCTTAAAAACAAGTTTCTATTCATCCGTAAGAAATAGCACCTGGTCAGGTAACACCTGGACAGGTAATTGACAGCGCGGCAATCAACCGCAACGCCACCGCAACTCCCGGCGATCTTAGGCACCGCGACGAAGTGATTTGCGGGGGTCAGCGGCGATGCTGAGGTGGAATTCCACCTTAAATAAGCCAGCCGCGATAGGTGGGCTCAGTAAAAAAACGCTTTGCCGTATGTGTATGTGGGCTAAAATTATCAACAAGACAGAACTATTGCACTAAATTAAGTTTGCACTGAAAGATTTTCTTTCCTTTTTGAGCTAAATTTTGTTTGCGTTTTAAAATATTCTCGTTTTACATAATGTATAACAAAAATGTAAGTGTTAGAGTGATGAACAAACAGGCTGACATATGAAACAAGAGCCCCAGGAGGGCACAACGCTCACCTGATACCCATGGATGCTCTAATTGACATACTGACATTGAATAAGAATAAGACGTAAAATTGATAGTGCCAGTATCACGATTTGAGCCTACATTCTTTCTAAAAAGATTTTTGCCGGATGCAGACAAGATTTTTTTTTACAGCCTTTAAAAGTACAAAGAAGAAGAAATAGTAACATTTCAAAACATTATCTTTTTTACTGATTTGAATAGACGGATAATGTGATCCAAAGTCATATGCCCAGCTAGTGTATAGTTCAATTATTCAACATCAAAAAAATCATTTTGTAAAATTCCACATTAATGTGCAGCAAGTGATGAAGAAACAGACAAAAAGAATAAAACAATGAAATAAACTTAATACTCTGGTGTATGCTGCTTTTAGGGAAACAAATTAATAGGCCCATGATACTGTAAAGCTTGTCCAACTAGCAGACCTACCACATCGTTATTTACTGTTAACTATGTTTCGCCTCGTGATAGGACTGTTACACGGACATATTATTAGCTGACAGAGTTCATGAAAGTATCAGCTGCATCAGATTTGCTGATAAAAAATCATTTGGTCCGATAAAAACTCATGTTCTATCTATTATTTGGACAGATAAAAATTCCCAAATGTCTTATTATTCACAACCTTCAAAGCCTCTTGTTTTCATCTTTAGAAATGTTGTATACATACAAGATGTTGAACACAGTGGCTTAAGGTTGTGAATCATAATTTATTTCCTCTTTTAAAACAACAGCTTCCTGTGGTCCAACATTTCATTGAAAGATTTCAAGAACTCTGAACTGAACTATTTGTTTTCAAGAATTTCAGATATATCAAATGTCCTATACATTCTCAAAATCCTCGGGAAGAAATTAATTACTCATTTGTTTTCAAGAATTTCAGATATATCAAATGTCCTATACATTCTCAAAATCCTCGGGAAGGGATTACTCATTAGATGTTTCTTCAAGAAATCAGTCCGTATACAATTCATCTAAGAGAGTCTAAGACAAAGGAAATTCGAGCTAAGTTTATAAATGATGACAAGTATGGAATTGTTCCAAGTACATGAATAATAACAAGCATGAAAGTGTTCCCAGTATATGCACATTAAATAAAATCTATTAAATACCGGCAGTACTATTTTGTTTGCACGATAGATCATCTATTAATCTCCTGAAATGTATCACGTGTACAGTACTAACACGGTGGGTAATCTCGCAACGCAGAACAATTTATTTTTCTATATTTTTGCGCAAAATAGATAATTTATTACAAAAAGGGAAATGTGATGCAGTGTAACAACGTCCTAACTATGAGTTGTATCCAAAATAAGGTGGATATTATAGCTTTTTATATTGCACAAACACGATCGGCGTTCTACTTTCACTTTCATCTACACCAATCATACCGATAGTTTTTCGGCTTTATAAAAGGATATTACCTCTCTTACTTTCGATAAAACTCGTATCTAAGGCATCCTTACACTGCATCACATTCCCCTTTTTGTGAAAAATAATTTGTAATACACAAAATTTTAGATAAACCTAGTGTTCTGCGTTGCGAGATTACCCACCATGACTATTAAATGGGCGTGGAGGAATTAACCAATCAAATCTGTAACACAAGATATATGGCGACTTTGTTTACCATAGATACAAAAATAAAGCGGAGAAAATAATCATTATATAGGGAAATTGTTATATAATATGCATGTATGGAAAAAGTCAACATCTCAAAAATAAATTCAGAGTATATATTTGATTGCATATGTGCCTGAGTTATTTCGACGTACGAAAATAAGTACACAAAGCCAAACTAGCTTGTCTGTTTAAAAAATCATGAAAAATCTTAAAGTTGATATTTTGACAGAATTCTTTCACACTTTCTGTTCTAACAAAAAATATAAAAAAAGGAGAAAAAAAACTGCAAAAGTGGGGGTCCTGCCAGGGTTTGAACCACTACTCTTGGGTTCATTGGGCATGGAAAACCTACATTGTACCTATGAATGTTTTTCCGTAAAAATCCAAAAGAGGATATCTTGACAAAATTCTTTCACTTGTAGGGAACCATGAGTACCTCATACCTACCAAGTTTCATGACAATCTAAGAAAAAAAGGAAGTTAGATATGATAAATATGCAGTAAATGAGTGTGTAAAATCATACACTTATTGAGTTATTTAAAGAAATAGTGCAAAAATTTGCATTTCTGACTAAGTCCGAAGAGACGTCAAAAAAGAGTCAAAAATTTGAGTTCGGAGTGGAACCAAAAATAACAACACTTCTTAAGACATCTCTCTAGATCATCCTGATGCTTTCGGTTTGTCGATACGTGCTTCCGTTCTGAAGAAGAAGTTTGTCAAAGGAGGGTACCCCCCCTGACCTACTTTTGCCTGTGGTGGCGCCACCTGTTGAGGGATCCGGACGAAAAACAACAACACTTGTAGGGGACCATTAGTACTTTATACCTACCAAGTTTCATCAAAATCCCTTTAGCCATTCTTGAGAAGAAGTCGAAAATGTGAAAAGTTTACGACAGACAGACGACAGACGACACACGACAGACGACAGACGACGGACAGATCGCTATGACAATAGCTCACTAGAGCCTTTGGCTCAGGTGAGCTAAAAAGTGTCAGACAGAAAGTGAATAAAGTAATCGTAATTTTTCCAGTAAACAAAGTAGTCACAATTTTTCCAGTAAAGAAAGTGGTCATAATCTTTCCAGAGTTCTTCTCACTTAAAAGCAAAAGTTACTTACAGTATTAAATAAACGTAGCTCCAGTGGAAACACAACCCGATATGATAATTTGGTAAAACGATTCATCTGCTCCATGTATTTGAACCGCTTCAGATGTAAAGCTAAAATCTGTGGTAATTTTTTAACCCGCATTCTAAAAAATAGAAAATATAGCCATAAAAAAATCAGCGATAGATAATGATTTAAAAATATGATAAATCCATAATTCATCATAAAAGGCATTTTTTTAATTGACAAAAGACCAAAATTGGTAATTTGCGATTGAAAACAATGTTAAAGTATCACTACACACTGGCTAAATTTAAGTTATTGGAAGTTAGTTCTGAGATTTATACATATTTGTTTCAAATTATAGCTGTCATGATTCCAATATATGACAACAACAACAAAATAGATGGTAAACATATATAATAAGCATACATTTGAAATCACTCCATTGCAATTGCATATGACTAACCTTTTTTGAGCTTCTTGTTTACTACAGCACACTTCACAGTAGTATTTTTGTTCAGCACACAGTGTTTCTGTACTGCTAAACCCCCTCAGACAGTGTGTGATGGACGTGTTCTGTTCCACGTCTACGGAGAGATCTAGGAAGTCCTCGTCTTTACTGCTCACCTGAAAAACAATTCATAATTGTATGAAGGATTTAGGAATATTCATCCAGTCACTATGTCATTAAATAAACCACTTACTTTCTATCTCATTCATAAAGATATACATGTAAATCATAAACTATGCATACTGTAAACATGGTTATTTTCGATGGGGGTAAAATTTTGCGATTATAACATCAAGATGTTACGCTTGGATGAAATACTAACAATTGTGATGTTTTGTCTCTGAATTTGTATTTAGTATGTAGAAATGCTATCAGAAAGCACAACATAATCTAAAGTGAAAAAGATTTCAAGCTTTTATTTTATGATGAAGGGTACGAAAATTCCAAAAAATTTTCGTAAGTACTTTTGTAAAACAGGCACCTGATTTTCAATTTAAGATTCCAATGTATAGCAAGTTCCAAATGATAAGTAGTATCTTACAATTCTTGTTTTCTGATGTACTACTAAAGGAACCTGTTTCTAATACAAAGAACTTCTCTAATCCTAATGTTATAATTGAATAGAGGCATTTCCAAATGTTTTATCCAGACTATGCACAACCCATGCATATTTTCTACTTACTGTTTCACAGTTGAGGCAGCGGGTTTCATTGGTAAATGTTCCCTGGAATAAATCTTCTACCCAGGTTGGCTCAGATTTACTTTGACCTTCATTGGACCCATTCTTTGGTTTGTTACCTTGCTTGTCAGCTGCAAAGGAAAAGACATAAGACATATTATAACCACACGTATGAGAGACATAAACTTCAGATTAAAAGTCAGATCCTTTATGACAATTTGAATATCTATGATCAATTGCTGATTAGTGTTCTTCTAACCATATCAAATAAGAAATGACTGTCTTACTTTTGGTGTTCATGGATGTATAATTCTGGTTGGTCATGTGCACATTCTGTAAATCGTGTAGTGATTCTTGGAAAATTTGCATGTGACCAACCAGAATTATACACCCATGAACACCAAAATAAGACAGTCATTACTTACATGTATACATGTATTTACATTCTTCCTTTAAAATTGAATATATTTTGTGTTACAGCGTGTTCAGTATCTTGAAGTTCGTAGATTGTCCCTACATTAAAAACATGAATGCAACGTCACAAAAGGCAACTTAAGTTATTGGAACTTTATTCTTGTTGGGCTTTCAACATTGAGAATCTACGTAGTAATGTAAATATGTCACATTATACTTCTGTACTACATGTACTCTAAACTCAAATATAAGGGGATTTGGTTGCATCATCCAATTTCCAATTTTTAATTTTAGTATATTACTATGCCCATGAAAATGCCATACATTTAAAAGCTCTTTTTGCGGAAGTTTTGTTACCTTATATGTTAGAGGCTAAAACACATTTGTCACTGGTTCCTTCAATGATTTGTATCAATACAAAAATATCAGTTCATTATGATGCAGCAATACATGTTAAAACATGCTCTTTGATAAACCAAGGTTTACCCCCTGTTGATATCTAATTTCTATACATTTTTATAAGATCTCAAATAATTTTCTATTTCATATGGTATTTATGAAATGAGTTGTGTGACTTTTTAATTCCTTGGGCCTTGGTCAGGGGATTAAAATCACACAAGTTTCATAAATATGTACCATTTGAAATAGAAACATCATTAATTTTGAGATTCCTTTTATCACATGAAATACAACATAATTTATCAAAATAGTGTCAAAATGTTAAAATTATCTCCAGATAATAATAATTTCAACTTCGATTCTTGCAAGAAATGTGCAAATGTTGCGGTTTCTATTGTGACCTCACAACCAAATTCAGCACTTCATCCTATGACAATGCGCTTAAAGTGATATGTGACATGTCATCATAACATTTAATTGTGTACTGGGTTTATGCATATAACGGGTGTATCATGTGATGTAAATATTTATGTAACGTCTTACTGACTCCAAGTACACACCTACCTTGTAGCAGTTCTGAGACTCTGTTGAGGAGATAATTAAGGAACTCGTGAGCATCCTGCTGCATAAAGTTGTCAAACAACTCTGAAATAAACATCACAAACAAATTAGTAAACTAGATATAATTCTTTTCTTTCAACAAAGGATATGTCATTATTTCCTTTATCATTAAATTTGAAGGTCCTTGTTGTAAAGAATCACCTTTAGTAATTTATTCCATAACGTATTACATATCATTCAAAAGTTATGTAAATAACGTTCTTGTCACTTACAAACTGACAGACAAATGAAAAAGATTTTTAAATGTACCAGGGCTTTTGCAATAAATAAAAGAAGTAAAGATTTCTGCAAAATATATTCGCTTGTCATACTGATCCCTGAAAATATTTAAGAAATAACAACTAGCTAGCCGTGGTTTATTGTCAAGTAATTCCACGAGTTACATGAACCAATCAAATTATCACCGAGCCGCAAAGCGGTGAGGTGATAATTTGATTGGTTCATGTGACAAGTGGAATTACTGGACAATGAATCACGGCTAGTTAGTTGTTATTTCTATTCTAATATAGCACGTGAATGGGTGGAGCTTAGTGCACTGGAAGTTTGTTGGAGATTTTACACCAGGCATGTTCTATGGTACATATAGGGAATAAATTTCAAGTCATATTAGAATATACAATAATTTACTTTTATCGAGGTAATACAATGGTTTAGCTCCCTGTGAAGACAATATTCACCGAGCCTGAAGGGCCCGATGTGATTAGTGTTTTTGAGGGGAGCTAAACCATTGTATTTACTGAGGTAAGAGAAAAAAATAATTATTTCATTTCATGAAGTTTCAAAATCATCTATATAAATAACTCAAACATTACTTTCATACTATAAAAAGCCTTTCTGAGCTATTTTTAGCACATGGAGAAGTGTTGGAATGTTATATCATACATGTAGGTCATAGGCTCATAGCGACTTACTTTACTCAAAATATAGGAATATCAGTATATTCTCTATGGAAATATAGGACATTTTCAAGAAAAATAGAAAATTTATGGGCATTTCAAATGTTCAAAGCCCAAGTTGAAAAAGTAATTAAAAGAAAATTTGCCTCCAGGTATCTCCTTTTTACTTTACATGAATAATTTAAATAAAACAATAGATCAAGGTATGAAAGACATGTTAAAGATAGGAAAGGAAAAAGAGCCAAATTTTTTTGTAAGAAATTGTTGCAAATTGCATTTTGTACATGATCTAATTATACATGAAGCAGCAAATCAATTGGCAGAGTAATTTTTTTCGGACATTTGAGGCCAAAATATAGGATTTATAGGACAAATTTCTAAAATATAGGACTTTTATAGGTTCCTATATTTTTTACATGAAAAATAGGAATTGTAGGACAGCAAATGCTATGACCCATGTTAAATATACATCACCCTGGGTAGATATAACATTTGAGCATTTCATCCAACAGCGGTATTAGCCAATCAGAAAAGGGATCATGTTCCATTCATATCATAAATATATCTGTTTAATTTTTTGAAATAAATGTATACCATATTCTTTCCTTAATCTTGTGATGAACTTCTTAGGAGCCATAGTTCCCACTTTCTTCTTCTGTGTGGCTATACTATAGAACAAATCAGCCAGGCATGTCAGCAACGTCTCTTTCTTGTTATTCTTTTGATGTTGTTTAAATTGAAGCACTCGTTCTCGGAAGGGTCGACAAAAATACAAAGCTTGCAGGACGGAATTACAGTAACAAGTGTTTCCAAACTGAAAAGGAAACGTACATAATTTTATGATATAAGCAAACGTAAATTTATGCAATTTTTTAATCATCAATATTCTCAGGTGTGTAATATTTATTACAGTGAAAATATTCTATCTTAATAGATGACAGATATATTGCTGAAAGTGTACTTTCTGGAAAGATCATCATACTGAGGGCCAAAGTCATATCATAAGATAATTTAAAAGTGCTACATGAAATACATGTATGATACAATACAGTGAACAATTCTTGTTTACTGTAACTGACAAAACTTGGGCTTAATTGAACAAACATCTGTTAAAAATACAGACATGGATAACTTGAATAAGAATGTATACAAGCAAAATACAATGATAATTACTGAATATTTCATAAACTTACATTTATGAGTCCAAAGTAATGTTCATTAGCAGGAAGTTGTTCAGAGCCAATCTCTTTCTCTAGTTGAGATGCATTATTACCCTGTAAAATAAAATAGTTCATCTGAATCATACCAGAAATTGTAGGTGATAAATTTTAAATTTGTTTAATTTGGATGCATCATTGGAAAAAGTTTATACATGTATGGCGAATTGAATAAGAAAATGTCCCATTAGATTTTAAATATATAGGACAATTGTCCCATAACCTCTTTGGTCCTTCCTAATCACTGAAAGAGGAACCTGATTTTACATAAAAAATGATTAAAATGAAAAGAAAAGATACACAAAATATCGCAATTCCCCTTTGGCATATCATCTCACCCCTAGTACCGGGAGAAGCTGGCCTATACATAGTTGGCACCATTTATACCGGTACCAGTAGGGTTAAAGCCATGAAATGATAATTTGTCAGAAGTATTGTATGTATTAGTTCATCCTAATTCACAGAAATACCCAGATTTTATGGCTTCATGTTTTTACAAAAGATATTATTTGACATGAATTCAGAGGTTGGGAAAAGGGTACTTAACTGTAGGATAATCTACAGTACCAGTTACAGTGATCTTTACTTCAGAGTTTTTGATTTTTCTGCAATAACATATATGTATCAAAATTCTTGGGAAATAATCTTTTTCATTATTGTGAAGGAAGTGGAACAAATATTTCTCTAGGAAAAATGAGAGCATATGTTGACAATTTTCTGATCTACTTCAATATCAATCAATATAATTTACATGTAACATAACTATTCAGCTTACATGAACAAATCTAATACATATATAGTCTATTCAGGTAGGACATAACTATTGACTGTAAAGCATCAATTAAATATTTTATTAAATGTGCAATCTATAATTTAGCAAAAACCCTCGCCACTAGACTACAACACCTGCGACCCTTACACCCGACACCTAGGTCCTGGTCGGGGGCCAGTTCCCAGCTAAACCCAGTTACAGACTAACCCTACAGTAATTTGAAGGCCTTGTCAATCAAATTTTGAGAAAATTTTTACACATGGGATTCTGTTTGTCATGTTATTCTAATTTCTAAATCTGTTAAAAAAAATTAATCTGTTTCATTTTGTATTCACTTAATGGCAGCAAAGAAGATTTTGACATCTATTTTGAGGTTGGGGAGAGGGTATTTCAGTCCCTCTCTAGGGATAATTACAATGTACTGGCACCATTTTTTTTTATTTTGCAATCAGGGATTTTTTTTGCCCCTTTTTGGGGCCGTTATTCGGCCCCATTCCCAATGAGAAATAGTATCTTTTTTTCCAAATTGTGGCTCTAAAATTTCCCAATCACATAGAGATGGAATAAAAACTGAAATTAGTGAAATTTACTGGTTCAAAAGTAGCAAATTTACTAATTATTTGCCATATTGTTGTAAGCATAAGAAATTAAATCTTATTTAAAAGAAAATTATCTGATTAAACATTCAATTCTGAACTTTTGATTGTATAAACTGTCATTGAACTTTTAATATGAGTACTTCGCAAAATATTCCCAAATGTCAATAATTTTCCCAATTGCACGGGCCCCGACCCTATTCCCAAATTACTGAAAAAAATCACTGGCAATTCTTTTTTTTAATTGTTACAAAGGTATTAAATTTCATTTCTGTACAGAAATTTGTTAAAAATTTAAAGTTTTGAATCAACAGGAAATAATTAGCCGGGATCAGATGGTCCAGTAGAAATAAATCAAAGCACTAAAGGTACTTAGTGCGAATAGCTAAAATGTGTATCATTTATAATGTATTCCAAATATTTTGTTTTCAAACTTATATTTGTACCCGAAAACCTTCGTAGGTGAGTTTATGGAAGTATAAAGTAATACTTATGCAAATCCATGCATACTGATGTCATAATGAATTGAAACATCGAAAGATGATGTCAGACACTGGAAATGAAAAATAACTTTTCTTCAAACTATATAACATATTTTATTTTGTGAAATAGGGCACAATACAATTACTTGGAGTTCGTTTTACGTTTCATTTATTCAGCTTAATATAGTCCTATGATACATCTTTCCTCAAAAATATATCAACACAGCTATTCTATCTTTATCAATAGTACCGTTTCATTATTATATTGTCCACTAAATCGGTTGGAGAAGGTTTCCAACACACACTCTAAGTTCATCTAAGTATATACCGATACACACGCAATTTCCATAAGGTCAAGCACATGATGTATGCAAAAAACACGACGGTACCTTTCAATTCATTGATCCATATATTGATCAGATGACGTTGAAGCAGACCAAGGTAAACAGAGTAACATCGTTTATACGTCATACTCAGAAGACGGGGCATCCCTGCGTGAAGAAATCAGGCAATCGCTATGTGCTATTCGCACAAAAATGGTGTTTTTACTAATAAAATATCATCCTAAATTGACCCAAAGGTTTAATGTTTGAGATGAAGAACTATTACATGTACAAAACATGTACACTTGTATGAAAATTAGATTTACCTGTAATGATGATTATTAAATTTTGTGAATGTTTCAATACAATAAATATTTGGTTAAGTGCCAAACACTTAAATTTAGCCAGGAACTGTTTCCCGCTATAGATGCTACTTTCTTCTTCGGTTATTTTCCTGGCAGGAAAATAAGAAAATAGTTTCTTTGTCGCAGACAGGAAAATAAGAAATAGCGTCTCTGTTGCACTGAAACTACATGTAAACTATGGGAGGATTGTAAGCCTGCAACTGTGAAAAAATGTCCCTTTGAAGTTCTCGAAAATTGTGATGTCCGAAAAACTGGCACCAGTATCGAAATGTGATTCTCAAAAATACAAATGAATACGAAAATTTCCGATTTCTGTCAATTCTGAAGCGAGCTGTGCGGACACTGGTCGACTGACAGACATGATTCAATGAAATACACGTCCCTGGTGTCATGAAGGTGTGATTAACAACAAGGAAAAACGAACATCAAGAGAAAAGAATTGAAAATGCAAACCATTATGACCAAAATATTCTGCCAAACAGTTATTTGTCATTGACGTCCATTCCTACTTTCATTTTCATATTATAAGGACTATTCGACCTTTTAATATTCGTTCGACGTATGTTCGACAACAGATCGAGCCGACTTTTAAAACGTGTTGTTATGAATAAAAGGAAAAACAAAAACGAAAAAACACGCACAGTTTTAGATAATCCAAGTAGGGAAGGTATTTGTTTGGAGAAAGAAGAAAAGAAAAGGAGAGAAATTAAAAATACCAAACCATGCCATTTTAAATCAAGGTAGAGCATCCCTCAGGTCTAAGATGCTCATATTTCCTAAATAACCACTTTTACAATATTTTCATTTCCATATATTTAAGGCAGTGGCTCCGGATACGAACGTTCGTACCGTTAGACCTATGTCTCGGCGTACGAACATGTTTCTAATTGGTCTGTAACTGTCACGTGACTCTGGTCATGTGTCCATAGCAAAATAATAAGTTGACTAAATCAAGGTATACGAGTTTATTCTGCATAATCTGTAATTTAGCAACCGACAAGAGGCTATTTCTATGCTCTCAATCATCATAGTGATCACTGATCAGTAATAGACACACAATTGTCGACTGTTGTGTGTACTGACATTCCGTCGCTCAAGTGGGATTTGGAAGTTTTTGAAAGTTTTGAGACGATAAGAAATATGTACGTGTAGATGCAACTCAGTACTTATTACTTAATTCACTTTTCATAATGTGTCACAAAAAGATATAATTTGAACACAAGATGCCTTGAAAACAAAAGCCCGAACCAAGTATATACATGATATGCAGGAGCTAACTACGATTTGTGTTCGTATGCCGAGACATAGGTCTAAAGATACGAACGTTCGTATTCGGAGCCACTGCCTATATTTAAAGCTTATATTAAACCTGATAAACAAACAAAATATAACTCTTGGTTTCTTGATTATACCGAGAGTGTAGCCGTTTGAACTTTAACATTGGACCCTATGGGAAAAGTAAGAAAAATCCCTTTTTAGGGGTGATGAAATGTAACTATAAAAGTTTCTTTTCCCAAAACCATATTCGTTTGATAATCTGAACAATATTCTGAAGAGAAAAATAGGGTATCCAGGCATAAAATTGCCAGAATTCTGACCTGAGGGGTGCTCTACCTTAATTAAAATGTATACATGTAAGTCCTTGTCCAAATCAAATTTTACAGTTTTTCACATGGAAAACGTGAAAAAAAAATCATTTTAATTTTTAAAAAGATGAAGGTACATGTATAACCGAACGTTCATATTCCTAAAAGCAGGTCAAATTCCAAGGTCAAGGTCATGGGATCAAAGGTACATTAATTGAGTCAAAAGAAAGGTCTTATCACAAGCATCATATAAAATATCTAAGTTATATCTTATATGTTTCAATAGTTATTACACTAAGTTAAAGTTTATGGTTAAAATGATTATATTGAGGTGAGGCTTAAGGCCAAGTTCACTGGATCAGAAATCATGGACTGATGCCTTGCTCAGGGGAACATGCATTAAATCTAATTCAAATTAGATTTGATGTGCATTACATGTGCCGGTATTTTAAATATCCCCTTGCACAAATTCCTTATGGCAGAAGGAAGAACCCTATTGATTTTCAAAGTCATATATAGGTCAAAGGTCAAAGTCACAGATTAGAAATTGCTTATGTCCTTTTATACAGCCTAGAGGACCCAGTTTTGATCGGATCATGACCAAACTTCATACACTTATTCCTTGTGGCAAGAGAAAGAACCCTATTGATTTTCATGGTCATAGGTCAAAGGTCAAGGTCACAGACTGGAAATGGCTAAAATCTATTTATACAGCCTAGAGGGCACAGTTTTGATTGGATCTTGACCAAACTTCATATGCTTATTCCTTATGACAAGAGGAAGGACCCTATTAATTTTCAAGGTCATAGGTCAAAGGTCAAGGTCACAGATTGGAAATGACTAAAATCCTTGTATACAGCCTCAAGGTTGTAGTTTTGATTGAAT
The DNA here is from genome assembly GCA_033119305.1 of Pinctada imbricata. Taxonomy (NCBI): domain Eukaryota; kingdom Metazoa; phylum Mollusca; class Bivalvia; order Pterioida; family Pteriidae; genus Pinctada; species Pinctada imbricata. The sequence continues at coordinate 44,506,164 of VSWD01000006.1, forward strand.
GTTGACCAAACTGCACACACTTATTCCTTACAGCAAGGGGAAGAACCCTTTTGATTTTTAGGTGTCTTCCCGGAATGCCCACATTTTAAATGAAATATATTCCCGGAATGCCCACATGCAAAAGACAATGGGTGTTGTTTTAATCAATTAAGAATTAAGGTCCAATTACCGTATATGATCAGGTAAAAAGATTTTCAAATATCAACAGTATTTTCCGTTGTGTTGATGAATTTGACGACGATTTTTAAATGAATTTGATAAAATTTGAAAAGAAAAAAACTGCATTTTTTCAATAATAATTATATATAAAGTATTTGAATTGAAACATGCATGTTCTTGTAGTGCTTACAATTATTATATATGTATTTATTATTAAATACCTTGCATTTGTTTTGTAAATATTATTGACACAAATGCAGAAACTTACAATAGAAATAGTGAAATTAAACATTTCTGTATAATTTCTGTATCATTTTGCGTTCACATTTAAATTATGACATTGAAAAGTGTCATGACCTTGGTCAAAGTTTAAGGTCACAAAACACATTTTTTACATTTATGTTGAACATTCTTATCAGGATCATAATTTCAGTGTCTGAATAATATTTCACAGAATTGTGTGCCCAAGGTTACAAGGATGTGTCATGACCTTGACCCTAGGTAGATTTTCAAGGTCATATCACATGTGAATAAAACCTTTCACAGCTCTTATGAATCTTGAATTGCATTTCCCAGAATGTTTGACGAAGATGAAAGGATGTATAATGAAATTGATTCAAGGTCAAGGTCACATTACATGTGGGGTTCAAAAATCTTGTCTGGACTATCTTTTCACTGCCTGCATAGATGTAAATAATACTGCACTGAATTGTTGCTCAGGACCTAAGGGTATCAGATCTTGGTTCAAGTTTGCAGTACATTTAAGTTGAAAATCTTGTCTTTACCATTTCTTTTCATTGCTTGCATGAATTTGAATATTTCTCAGAATGACCCAATATGTCATGACCTTGGTCAAAGGTCAAGGTCACAGTGCATGCAGCTTGAGAAAATCTTGTCAGTACATGTACCATAATTGCTCACTGCCTGCATGGATCTGAATAGTATTTCACAAAATTGTTATCCATATATAAGGATGTGTTATGATCTTGATCCTAGTTCATTGGTCAAGGTCACAGTACATATGGTTAGAAAAAACTTTCTAGGCAAAATTTGTCATTGCTTTGATGGATCTGAATAATAGTTACTCTTGTACTGTGACCTTGACCATGGACTCTGCAACTCATCACTTTGAGTTTCCTCAGTGTGGGGACTATAAACCACTGTTTATTATAAGGTACAAGGGAATACTAACTTTGCATTGTTTCTCCTCTTAGAATGGCAAATTATGTTGAGAATCTCCAAACTGCTGCTTTAAATTGTTCCCAAAACAAATATTGCTTGCAGTAGTTTTGTCCTTGGACATGACCTTTTTTTTGTCCTTGAAGATGATTGTTCATAACTTTTTTTTTGCTACTTTCTTTATTCGGCATGACAAAAAACTGTGAACATGACCTTGAATATTCAAAAGATACATAATTGTTTAAAGAGCATATTTTGTCCTTGAACTTGAATGTTCCGGACATATTTTGCTTGAGCATGAACAAAGACTGTTGGCATGACCTTGAATATTCTTCAGATGAAAATAGTTCACAGAGCTCTTGTCCTTGAGCATGACAAAATACTAGCTGTTCACATGTTAATAGTTTGCTTGATTTTAAAAGTCTATGACATGACTTTGTTACTATTCTCTAGCTTTTTCCTCATCACAGTGAATACTCCTCATCTTCATCAAGTTATATGATATCTATTTCCAACTATGAACAAATTCAGAAATGCTGTGAATTAACTTCTGGATATGGTGACAATCTGATGTATGTCAACTATAAATCACAGACTGACTAGGAAGGGAGATAACTTGTTATCAGTATAACCACAGTAATCTTTTGCTTTCAAGGCCATGGTGATGAAATCTTTTGTTTACATTGGTAGGTTCAAGGTATCTTTTTGGAGAAATATAAACATTAAGTTAAATTCAAATCAAATAACATCTTTATCCTCATCAATACATTGTACCAGAAAATGATTGATTTTTTAAACATAAAATTTATCAAGTTTATGTGTTTGTGAGTTTGGTCTTGCCTTGTGATTAAGGTGTGGTACAAATAATTTAATCACGGTCATGGCCTGATTATTGCTATTTCTGGATAAAGAAAATACTCAAAGATCACAAACACTTAATTTTCTTTTATTTTGTAATCAAATTCAATTTTTGTACATGTAATTGTAAATAAATGCTAATTGTATGAAAACCGTTAATTCTATTACATAAAGATAACTAACATTGCTGTAATAAATTTCTACAACTTTAATAACATTATCAACATAACAAAATAATAAAAGGCATATTTTGGTGATTTTAAGTAATTGCTCTTTATTTGTTCTAAGGCATGGGTACCACAAAAATCATTAAAACATTTGTAAATCTGATCAAAATTATTTATATTTATTCATTGTTGTTTAATTATAGTAAGATATTTGAACAAAATTTATTTTTTGTTGATTTTTGTTGCTGATTTATTTAATTATATGTACATGCATACTTCTCAAATTGAATTATATTTTAATATCTCTGAATTAAGTTAAAAATAGAAAAATACATAATTTTTTAGAGTAAAAAAAAATCATACATAACAGTTGTCCATATTCTTAAGTCCAATGACATACACAGTATTCATTCTTCTTGTTTAAATTCATATAAATAACAAAACACAAAATCCAATTTGCAAACATTCCAACTTTGCTACCAGACGTCGCTTATATTCATTCATCCATTTTACAATTCTTGAAACAAAAATATTATATATTTTCACAGTGTTTATATTTTCCAGCCATATTCAGTATTACATTTCATATGAGAGGTCACTTTTGTTTTTTACACAACAGATTTACATCAGACCCAGGGGAAAACAGAGAGAAAAACCCTTTATTTGGGATAAAAATCTCTGAAACTGGGCAAGATATAAACCATGCTTGTATAATTACATCATCAAACATTTTACTTTATATTTTTATAGAAATATTTTTCTATCTCGTATTAATTTTTATAACGAATTGAAATTATACTAATTTCCAAATTATTATTTTCATATACATTCTGCAAATATATCTGATTTTTTAAATTTTCACTTTGTCTACATATTCAGTTCAGTTCACATGATTGGTCGTAGTCTTTTGTGGTAGCCTATGTTTTGTGGTAGTTTTTCTTAGTTTGTGGTAGCCCTTGTTTTATGGTAGCCCTTGTTTTGTGGTAGCCCTTGTTTTATGGTATCCCATGTTTTGTGGTAGCCCTTGTTTAGTTGTTAACTTGATGCTGTGATGTGTATTGCTGATTGTGCTTTATGTTGTGTGCTGTCTCTGTGTGCTCTATGTGCTATCTTCATTTTCTTGAGATTAGTGTGCTCTATTGTGTTGCGTGCTGTCTTTGTCTCACTAATGTGTTCTATGTGCTATCTTAACTTTCCGCTGTAATTCATGTGCTCAAATTGTGGTTTTGTGTTTGTTGGTTTTGTTTTCTTTGTATTTTATTTCTTTCTTTGTTTTATTTCCTTTGGGTGTTTTTTTTTTTTTGTATTTGTTTGTTTTAATTTCTTTGCTTTTTTAAAGTTCACTTTCTTTTTTTTTTGTGGTTTGTATTTGTTTTGTTTTCAGTTTCATATATATTTTTTTTGTATTTGTTTGTTTTGCTTTCATTGTTTGTTTATTTTAAAGTTTCTTTTTTTTTTTTTGGCTTTTTATATTTGTTTGCTTTGTTCTTTACTTGTTTACTTTACTGTTATATTTTCTTGTTTTCAGTTTCTTTTATGTTTTGTTTTGTGTTGCTTTTTGTTTTGTTTTGTTTGATGGTTTATTTTACAGTTTCATTTTTTCTGTTTTCAGTTTCTTTTCATTTTATATTTTTGGGGGTTTTGTATTTGTTTTGTTTTCTATGCTTGTTTATTTTAAAGTTTCATTTACCAAGGTTTTTTAAATCTTTGTTTTGTTTTGTTTTTGTTTTGTTTTCTTTGATTGTCTATTTCAAAGGGTCTTTTATCTTTTTGTATGGTTTTTCTTTTTGTTTTCTCTGTTTGTCTGTTTAACAGTTTCATCATTTTCTTTCATGTGTGTGTGTGTGTGTGTGTGTGGTTGTTTGTATTTGTTTATTTTATTTTCTATGAGTGTTTTTTTGTTTTTGTTTGTGTTTTTTTTTTCCTTCTCTTGTTCATTTTAAAGTTCATTTTTCTTTTTTTTTTTTTTTTGGTGGTTTCATATTTGTAAGTTTTGTTTTCAGTTTCTATTATTGGGGATGTTGAATTTGTTCGCTTTGTTTTTGTTTTTTTGCTTGTTTATTTTACAGTTTCATTTGTAAATTGTTTTCAGTTTTTTTTGGGGGGGGGGTGTATTTTTTTGTTTTGTTTATTTTAGTTTCATTTTTTCATAGTTTTTGTATTTGTTTGTTTTGTTTTCAGTTTCTTTTTTGATTTTGTTTTGTATTTGTTTTTCTTTGCTTGTTTATTTAACAGTTTCATTTTTTGTTTTCAGTTTCTTTCCATTTTTGGTTATGGTATTTGTTTCTTTTGCTTTCTTTGTATGTTTTATTAAATTTGTTTTACTTTGTTTGTGTGTGTGAGTGTTTTTTCGTTTGTGTGTGTGTGTGGTTTTTTTTTGTTATTTATTTTCTTTGCTTGTTTATTTTACAGTTTCATTTCCTTTTTTGTGGTTTTGTATTTGTTTTGTTATCTTTGCTTGTTTATTTTACACAGTTTCATTTTTTTGTTCTCAGTTTCTTTTTCTATTTTTGTATTTGTTTCTTTTGTTTTCTTTGTGTTTTTTTTGTATTTGTTTGATTTGTTTGTGTGTGGGGTTTTTTTTGTTTGTATTTGTTTGTTTTATTTTCTTTGCTTGTTCAGTTTAAAGTTCATTTTCCTTTTTTTTTTTTGTTATTTTGTATTTGCTTTGTTTTGTGTTCTTTGCTTGTTTATTTCACAGTTTCATTTTTTGGTGGTTTTTGCATTTGTTTTGTTTTCAGTTTCTATTTTTTTTTTGTATTTGTTTGCTTTGTCTATTTTAGAGTTTCATTTTTTCGTGGTTTTCTGTATTTGTTCAGTTTCATTTTTTTGTATTTATTTGTTTCTTTGCTTGTCTATTTTAAAACTTTTTTTGTGGTTTTGTATTTGTTTTGTTTTCAGTTTTATTTTTTAGGGGTTTGTATTTGTTTGTTTTGTTCTTTGCTTGTTTATTTTACAGTTTTTTTGGGGGGGGTTTTTTTTGGTGGTTTTTACATTAGTTTTGTTTTCAGTTTCATTTTCTTTTCTTGCTTGTCTATATTTCATTTTCTTTTGTGTCTGTGTGTTTGTGTGGCTTTTGTATTTGTTTCGTTTTCTTTGCTTGTCTATAGTTTCATTTTGTATTTTTTTGGTGTGGTTTTTGTATTATTTTTTTTTTGCTTGTCTATATAACAGTTTCATTTTATTTTTTGTATATTTTGTTTTTCTATTTGTTTATTTCCATTTCTTTGCTTGTCTATTCTAAAGTTTAATTTTGTATTTTTGTGTGGTTTGTGTATTTGTTTTGTTTTCTTTGCTTGTCTATTTCATAGTTTTATTTCTCTTTTTTGTATGTGAATTTTTTTGTACTTTTTTTCTTTGCCTGTGAATTTTGAAGTTTTCATTTTTCTTTGTATTGTGTGGTTTTGGGGTTTTTTTTTTTGCTTGTCTATTTCAAAGTTTTCTTTTTCTCTTTTATGTTTGTGTGGTTTTTGTACTTGTTTCTTTTTCTTTGCTTGTGTATTATTTTAAGTTTTATTTTTCTTTGTTTTTTTGTGGTTTTGGTTTTTTTTCTCTGCTTGTTTATTTTAAAGTTTATTTTTCTTTTGTGTGTGTGTGTTTTATGTTTTGTTTTTTTTTTCCATGAATTTTATGTGTTATTAGTTTCTATGTCATTTTGTCTTTTTTTTTCATTTAAAAAATTCTAAAACTATATTTTGTATTGCATTGCTTGTATGTTTATTTTTTCTTATGCTTTGATTTTTACTCTGTTGAAACTTGTTTTGTTTTCGTATTTGTGTTGTATTTGTAATTAGTCTGGTTTTTTGTTTTGTTTTTCAAGTGTAATGCTTTGATCTGTGTTTGTACTGTTTCTACTTTTATAGGTGTGCCATCGTGTATACAGTATAAAGTATTTTTGTAACCATGTACAGCCCATACTTGTTTTGCTGTATCTGCTTTGCTCCAAAGAGTTGTGTGCTGTTTCTGTGCTGCTGTGCTCTCATTTCTGCTGTCCATTTTCTGTACTCTGTGTTGTCACTGTGCTCGTCATCTATGCACCATGTATTCTGTTCTGATCTGTGATTTTTCTGGTGTACTTGATATACTGCCTTCCACTGTATCCTGCTTAAAGAAAAAATGATATAAATCTCTTAGGCAAGGTCATAACAGCAAAAATTTATATAAAGTAAATTAATAGTTTTACAGATACACTAGAGTATATTATATACAAATTTACTGTAAACCATCTTTTATTTGCAGCATCTTAGATTCGCGGACACCATTGAAGTGACTGGTTCGCAGTGTTTTATTTTGCGACATCATCGTATGTTCGTAGCTTACTATACATGTGTAAGGACATATTCGCGGCTTTTTATATTCGCATATAGAAGGACCTCGCAAATATCGCGAAGATAAAACGCTTGCGAATAAAAGACGTTTACAGTATTAAAGTTATATCACAAGATCTTGTGGTTATACATGCATCTCACATTGATTTTGTGATATCCCACTATTAACACTCATGAAATCATAATTAATGATCACAATATCATATTTTTTTCATATGATAATATTTTCATGATATCACCATGATCTTTTGGTGAAAATTGGTGATATCAATCTAATATAGTATCACGAAAACAAGATGTTTTTGTGAAAAACTTCTACATCAGATGGCATAAACGCAAAGCAGCTATATTTTAGCAGATTTATACAAGGTCAAGGTCAAGGTCAAAAATTCAAAAGTTTGAGTGGAAATATAATTCAAGTAATACACTTGTGAAAAATATGAAAACCCTATCACAAGTAATGCCTGTTTTTAATTCACATAAACAAGATTTGGTTGTGAAATATGGATGCCCCTGTCTGCATCTTTGTCTGTATAAACTGTCTTCTGTGAAGTCAAACTCCAAGGTCAAGGTCACAAGTTTTGGTACCAATAGGAAGCTTTTGGGATAAGGAATATGAAAGCTGTCACCTTCCATTCAAAAGTTATGGCCAATGTTGAATTTCATTAAAAAAAAAACTAGGTCAAACTGTACGCTCAAGGTCACAAAAAAGAGAGGTCTTGCCACAAAGAATATGTATGCGGAATATGACAGCCCTATCACAAACATACCTTTAGAAGGTAAAGTCAAGATTAAAGATTTTTAAAAGTGGCCAAACTTTTAGGTCAAGGTCACAAAACAGTACCCTTGGAAAGGTCTTGCCATATGATAGAGCCATACAGCTAACCTTAAACAACTAGAAATTTAACTGTTATAGTCTCAGCAAGTTTGTTTACTTAGGGTATAATTAGCTTGCAACAAGTAAATATTTGATTTTCTGGTTACAAACTGAGTTTTTCTGACACCACCCTAGCGGAGCCAGAAAAACTGGATGTTTGCACTATTGCAGTTAGAATGTAGTATTTGTACATAGTCAAGTACTGAGATACCACTTACTTGTTAATCTTAAATAGGTATAGCATAAGCTCACTCAATTTTATTGATTGGAGCTAAAATCTTCTTATTTACAGGAGTTTAATTAATAAGCTATATTAATTACCTTAATATCAGTGCAATCCATCCTTTTTCTTCATGTCTGTCTTTCTGTCTGTTGGTCTTCCTATCACAACATCCTCCCTGGAACATAACAACTTGTGGTAAATCGCAATGATCATATCATCAATTAAAATACATGTACTGTAATATTAATAGTACATACAATTTTATATCAATATATTCTTATCTTTATTCTATTGGAATAACTAGCTTCTGACATTATAATTGTAGCACTTAAATTCTGATTTTAAGGTCGCAGATTGTTTTTTTTTTTTCTGGCGACACATTAACCAAGCCAAAAAAGCAGATGTTTGTACCATAAAATTAATATTCTAATATGACTTGAGATTTTCTCCCTATATGTACCATAGAACTCGCCTGGTGTAAAATCTCCAACAAACTTCCAGTGCGCTAAGCTCCGCCTATTCACGTGCTATATTAGAATAGAAATAACAACTAGCTAGCCGTGATTCATTGTCCAGTAATTCCACTCTTCAAATGAATTTACCGGCCAAAAACATAATGTCAGAATCTAGTTATTCCCATTCTAATGCAATCTAAGGCAAAATGTTACATTAGCAACATTTGCAGTAAGTATAATGTTTTAATTTTATGGCCGTTACTAATTAAGGCATTAGGGGTATAATACTCTACTTCCGGTTGTTCTGATAACAGAAAAAATTAAATACCACGAAGTTGGCCGAAGACGCACGACTTCAGGCAATGTTCGTGACTATACATTTTCAGGGTGAGTTGAATGAAACATTAAAACATAGGTAATCACAGATTACGAAGCTCACCTCGTGGCAGCAAAATTCAATTCAAACATATTTCTAAATACATGTATATTGGCTTTTAAAGGCAAAATCATTCAAGCGGAAAAAGTAGGTCAATTTCATTTTATGAAAGAATGATCAAAGATACATCCAATATGTAAGTTTGGTACATGTAGCACTCATACTTTGCTCAATATTGGCTTTTAAAGGCAAAATTACTCAAGCAGAAAAAGTAGGTCAAGGCCATTTTATGAAAGTTTGATAAAAGATACATCCAATATGCAAGTTTGGTACATGTAGCACTTATACTTTGCTCAATATTGGCTTTCAAAGGCAAAATCACTCAAGCAGAAAAAGTAGGTCAAGGTCATTACTTGAAAGTTTGATCAATGATACATCCAATAAGCAAGTTTGGTACATGTAGCACTTATACTTTGCTCAATAATGGCTTTTAAAGGCAAACTCACTCAAGCGGAAAAAGTAGGTCAAGGTCATTTTATGAAAGTTTGATCAAAGATACATCCAATATGCAAGTTTGGTACATGTAGCACTTATACTTTGCTCAATATTGGCTTTTAAAGGCAAAATCACTCAAGCGGAAAAAGTAGGTCAAGGTCATTTTAAGAAAGTTTGATCAAAGATACATCCAATATGCAAGTTTGGTACATGTAGCACTTATACTTTGCTCAATATTGGCTTTTAAAAGCAAAATCACTCAAGTGGAAAAAGTAGGTCAGATGCTGCATCCGATGCATGGATCCATCTCGGCATCCAAAGATGAATCACTTGTGCAAGTTTGGTTAATGTAGCATCAGTACTTGGTCAGATACTGAGCTACCCCAAACTTCTTAACCAAGTCACTCAAGTGGAAAATGTAGGTCAGACGCTGCATCTGATGCATGGGTTCACCTCAGCATCCAAAGATGAATCACTTGTGCAAGTTTGGTTACTGTAGCATCAGTACTTTGCCAAATACTGAGCTACCCCAAACTTCTTAACCGGACGCGGACGCGGACGCGCGGGGGTATAGCATAAGCTCACTCAACTTCGTCGAGGTGAGCTAAAAATGTCAAATATCTAAAAAAATATATGAGATATAGAGGAACATAATTTCTAAGATTTTTTTATTGATATTGTTATTATACCCCTAATACCTTAAGGAGTGAACAACCCATGAAACTATGTTATTGTTAAGTTGCACTTAGATTTAAAATTATCCTAATGGTTTGTACTTAGAAAAGGGTAAAAACAAAATGCTGGTGAAAAGGTAACCTTGACCTTGGCCTACAAATAACTAAAAATATGTAGAGAGGGCCTTGGGAAGACCCTTTCAGACCCTTGCACGTAACATCATGCATATCTATGTATGATAAAAGGACAAATACCTGTCATCAGTTGTGATAGCGTCTTTCTTCTCTTTCTGTATGGTCATGCTCTGTTGTAAACTTCCACCAAATGATCCACCCCTGTAACAATAAATCATTTCATAGTAACATGTTATTTATCTATTTATTTATTAGACAGCATACTAAAATTATCAATGGAAAAGAAAACAATACAGAATGCAACACCCCCACCCTATAACATTTATGACTCTTTAACAACAATCAATGGATCCTTAAACTAAAGGTACATGTATCTTACTACTAATAAATATGTTTTAACTATAAATTTATTAGTTGGAGGGTTCTTGAAACACTATCTGGGTACCAATGTTTTAATTTTTCCTAGCAGTGACCTTGACCTTTAATTCTGAATTAACACGTCTTGCCCTCTTGATAATAATTTGTATAAATACAAGAAGTAAATCTGTGTTGAACTAGAATGCTGATGCAGATTATTTTAATGCAAATTAGATTCACATAGCATTCACACAATTTCTAATCCGCTATATTAGCTTTTGGTACATTTGCACGGACAGCCATATATTTTGAAATCATAAAAGGTTAGAATTTATGCCAAATTATTGTATTTCTCATAATTTTTTTCGTCTCCTGTAAATTCTTCAAGCAAGGCTGAAGCTTAAGATAACATGATGTCATTACAGGAAAAATTACATTACAGTACAACGATACTTTTACTTTACGTAATTCAAAAGATGTAGTGCAGTGCACATAGTATAGGGAATGAAATCACGTATTTTGGCCACTTATTCTAAAATTTCATTATTTGAGGTCCAAGGGTGGCTGAAAAATGCCAAGTTGTGGTGTATGCGTACTGCAGAATTCAAAGTACCCATATACACAGCGCTAGATTTAATGCTAATTAGATTCGCTTTGCGTTCACACGATAAATCTAATGCAAATTAAAGTCATGCAAATTAAAATTGTCGTGTGAACCAACTCTGATTTAATGCGCATTAAACCTCTCGCGTAAACAGGGCATTAATCAGTCTTAAGGAAGCATAAAATCATTCAATCAGAGATATGAGCAGAAGATTTATGAATCTAAAGGAAAAATATTAATGAAATTTACCATTTGAGTAAATGATGACATCGGTACTTTTGTTCTTCTCTCTGTTGTTTGCCAAATTTCCTTCCTCTACAATTGGCAGGCATGTCCAATCCATTGGTCACCTAACTTTGTTTTGCTTCCTCATCAATGTCACCTGTTACTTTGCTCTGAACTCCATATTCTGCTTGCTCATTGTCACTTGTAACTCCATGTTTTGCTTCCTCCTAACATGTCACTTGTTATTTTTCTTCCACATTTCATGTCACTTGTTATTTTTCCTCCTATCACATGTCACTAGCTGTTTTGATTCCTTATTTATTATTTAGTTATACATGTCACTTGTAACATCATATTATAAGTTTCTTCAGCACACCTGTATCCCCTCAGCTTATTTCACACCTTATCACAGTGAACATGACAGCTGTCCTCTTAACTGCATTAGTGGAATTTGTTAGTCATGCAGGGAAAGGAGGGAGGAATGAGTGCAAGTGCAGGGGGAAGGGAAAGGGGTGTGGTTGTTAGGCGGCGCCTGTTAGAAATTTGGAGTTTGCAGTTGTAGAGTAGACCGACATGTCACCGTTAAAGTAACGTATTGTCACACACACATCATAATGTTTATAACTCAGTATGGAGGAAGCTTTAAGTAATGTACCGTCACACACACTGTATACATGTAACTCAATATGGAGGAATCCTGTGGCGTGAACCTCACCCTTTTAGATAGGAGACTGGTGACCTTGATGTTCTCTGTAAAATAGATAAGGAAATCGTTAAATAATGACAAACAATACCTCTCCAGAAAGGCCAAGGTGTGCTAACCGGCCCCTAAACGGATATATTTCGATACAAAACTATAATGAAATCAAATAGCACTCCAGGCCTTGCCCATGAATATTTTTGTATCAGTGAATGGATTTCTGATCAGCCTTTTAATTTGCATAAAAAAAATTGTGGGCAAGGCCTGGAGAGTAGATGGATTTCGCAGAGGTAGATTAATCCCTCAGAGTGCAAAAGGTCAATGTTCAAATAGAAGGTTATTTTTTTAAAGTCCAGGTCACAAGGTAAAAGGTTTAGTACCAATGGAAAGATCTTGTCAAAGGAAATATTATATGTGAAATATGAAAGTCTTATTCGCTCTACATTCAGAAGTTATCCCCCAGGTTAAGCCCCAGTATTAAAGTTTTTCCGAAGAAGGCCCCCAATTACAGGGGCATAATGATTTGTTTCATTGTTAGAACTAAAACTCCAAGATTTGATAACCAGAATTGTTCTCCCCCTGCAACATAGTTGTTCACAACTACACTAGCCCATGGTCCCCAGGTACAACAAATGATCCCTACAAGTTTCAATGAATGTCTGACCATAAAAGTCGTACATCGATCAGCTTTACCTTAAGACACTTCAGTACAAATACATCTGTGGTTACACACCATTAATGAGTCTATTCATATAATTACCTTCATATCTGTCAATGAAGTGCCGTTTTTCTTCCTGGGTCTTCTTGGTTTGGTTTTTCTCCTGTGGTATGGCTCCTAATATCTGTGAATAAACATGTAAACTCATAAAAAATAATGTAAGAAGTTTTCAATTCAGTCAAAATACTTATACAGGAATCTATGAATTAGCCATGAGAGTAAAGTCACTAAATTCACAGAGATGAATGAGCTATGAAAAGAAGACAATGACTCGACATTGCCATATTCTTGTCACTTTGTACATGTTTTTCTCAAGAAAATAGTGATACCAATTAAACACTTTAAGCGTGTCGAAAATTTAACACCATGAGGCAAATGAGCTGAAATAAGAACTAAAGGGGGACACTGACACAAGAATATTGACAAATGTGAGAGGAATAAGATTTCATCAATTCATAGCTCATTCTCCTCCATCTGTATTAATTGTAAAAGTGGATGAGCCGGACTTAACTATATATGATCATGACTTTAATCAATCTTCATGTCTATAAAATATTACCAAGTTCACAAAAGATTAATAATCATAACATTCACCTTAATTTCTGTCGTTGTACTGCCTTTCACTTTGGGCCCTGTCCTGCTGATCTTCCCTGGTTTCTTTCTTTTCTGTAATGACCACGAAAAATATTCAATATCACAATAGATAAAACACATGATTATAATATCATATTATTACAAGTATAAGATGTCTATGAGAATGATGAAATTCATAAAATATAAACCACAACACCAACCTTAATGTCTGTCATTGTACTGCCTTTCTCACTGGATCCTGAACCATTGATCCTCCTTGGTTCCTTCCTTTTCTGTAATAATAATGAAATTTATCACATGAAACACCCGTTATGCAGTTTCATAAAGCCATTTCATAAATATATGATATGATAACACGTTACATATCGCTCTGCTTGAATGCGATTGGTCAAGTTTGGAACCTAATCACATAAACCTTGACAAATGTGACCTTTCAAATATCGGTCAACTGTTTAATTCAGACCCAGAGTCTATATCAATGATAAAAATTGTTGCTGTTGAATTAATTCTTGCATTAAAATACTATTCAGAATTGAAATACTTTTCTCTTACGCACAGAATATCTATGCGATGGGGACACTACTTCTCATGGCGTAGCAGACGACTTCTAATCACGTCGTGGTTCGCCTCTGTAGTTCTCGGAAACGTTGATTTCACGTTAGAAATACACATTTTTAGGCAATATCATGTGATAAAAAGAATCTCAAATGAATTTTCATTTGATGCGATGTATTATGAAACTCGTTGTGCGTTTAATATCCCCTCGCCAAGGCTCGGGGATATTAAAACACACAACTCGTTTCATAATACATCGTATCAAATGAAAATTCATTTGAGATCCTATATATATCACAACTTTATAAAATACATAAATGCATCAATACAAGTTTATGCTTACAAGATGTCCATGAGATTTACAAAGTTAAATAAAGGCAATGCAAGCATAGCATCTCCTAGCAGTTGCATGTTCTTTTCTATCTGCAAAATTACTTTGGTTTAAAATTAAGTACATAGTGACCTTGATCTTTGACCTTGAAAATCAGTAGGATTCATTTTCTTTTAATGGTCGACATTTAGAAGATTTGATGTTTCTATGATGATTACTTTGTCTTCTAAGCTGTTCACAAAGATTTTAGTCAAGTTCATAGTGACCTTGGCCATTGACCCTTGATCTTGAAAGTCAATACTAGGTATCACAAGAATTCTACTGAAGTCCAAAGTGACCTAGACCTTTATCCCTTGACCTTGAAAATCAAAGGGTTCATTCTCTCCCCATGGCAAATAGTTGTGGAAGGTTTGTTGTTTCTATGATGAATACTTGGTCTCCTCAGCTCAACAGTTCTCAAGAATCTGGACAAACACACACAAACACACCCCAACACAAACACTGGCAGCGCACCTACATGTATTACCTTCTCCACAACAGAGTAGTAGTGAGGGTATCAAAAAGTTAATTATAACACTAACCTTGATGTTTGTCATTGTATTGCCTTTCTCTCTGGATCCTGTACATTGTTCCTCCTTTGTTAGTGTCTCTTCTGTAATAATCATGAAGTAATTATCACAACTTTATAGAATATGTAAACCTATCAATACAAGTCTGTGCTTACGAGATGTCCATGAGAATTACAAAGTTAATTTTTTTTATAATAACACTAACCTTGATGTCTGTTGTTGTACTGCCTTTCTCTCTGGATCCTGCACCACTAATCATCCTTGGTTCTTTTCTGCTCTGTAATTACAATACAATATTACACATTGTAACAGATAAATCATGATAATATTGATACAGTCCGAGGTAATAAGATGTCTATGATAATTATCAAATTCACAAAATACAACAGCACTAACCTTGATGTCTGTTGTTGTACTGCCTTTCACATTGGATCCTGCACCACTATTTCTCCTTGGCACCTTCCTCTTCTGTAATGATCATACTGGATAAAGTAAATGACATGATCATATTGATTCAAGTCTAAGCTCATTAGATGTCCTTTTGTAAGATGTTCATGAAAACGACCAAATTCACAAAAGATAAATGACACTAACCTTATTATCTGTATTTTACTACCTTTATCTTTGAGTCCTGTCTTACTGATTGTTCTTGGTTCCTTCCTCTTCTACAATGATCATAAAATGTTCACAAATAGATAAAATTCATGTACATTATCACAATGATACAGGTCTTTAGCTTATTAATTGTCTATGAGAATTGACAAGTGCATAAAAGAGAAGAAAATTCAGAGAATTGTGATCTCCTGTTTTTGGAGATTTTCAAAAAAGTAGGTCGAGGTAACAAAGTAAATACTTTTGGTATCCAGAGTTCAGAGAAAGTGTCGGTTTTATAGGATTTGACAATAAACAATTATTTGGTCCGATAAAAATTACTATATGTCTGACATTTCAAGAAATCTGGGTATCAATAAAATGTTCAAAGTTCTTGACAAATAGAATAAACATATGAAATTTGAAAGCCTTTCTATTTACCATTCAAAAGTTATGCTCAAGGTAAACAGTTATTCAATCAAGCTGAGATGACTTTGGGCCTCTGATGATGGGCTCAAAAAGCTAACTGACCTTGAGAAATGATCAGCTTCTTTAAGTATAAATTTTTGTTTTAAGGTAAAAGTTTTCTTGTGCTATTAGTCCTTACCCTTCCAACAAGGTTCTAGTTCTGTTCTTAAATTTGACCTTGACCTTTGACCTTGAATTTCAAGAGGATCCTACCTCTTGTTATGGCAGGCTATGTTATCACCACCGATTTATTGAGACAAACAGGGTTCTATGAATCGAACTAAGAAAACTTTAGTATACAATATTACCTACCATTCCACATCTATCATAATGCCATTTTCTTATGTACTGGCCTTCTAATCCTCTTGATTCAGCTTCTCTTCTGTAATAAAAGTGATATAATGAAACTTCAAATGTTTTGATAAAGAATCTTAATGATTCTTTTTATACATTTTGTTAATTCAACACACATATAACTAAAGAATTTTGTTTAATTTAACATATGTCAGACTTTTGAAAATACATGTACAATGAAAAGAAAAGTTACCTTCACCTTTGACCTACCTCTTTATGTCTGTCATAATGCAGTCTTCTTCTATATGGCTAGTCCTTGGTATGCTCCACTTCTGTAATAAAACGGAATTCTTACTTTACCTTTTCTACACTAAACTTACATCAATGGATCAGTATCCATTTATTTAAATTTTGTTTGAATAGGTAAGAGTTGTTGATCATTGACTTCTACTATTTCTAATGATGACCTTGACCTTTGACCTTGAATTTCAAGAGAATCCTACCTCTTGTTCTGGCAGGCTATGTTATCATCACAGAGGGATAGAGATAATTATATTACACGTAATAATTACCTGTCTCTTTCAGCTGTGATGCTGTATTTCCTCCTTAGGCGTCCTCCAATCCTCCACTCCTTTTCTGTAACAATTATTAAACATGATTTGAGACAAACATAATCATTGATTGGGAAACATGAATACAATTATCAACTCAACTAAGAGGGTATGTCCTATTCACTTTATAATCAATGCTAAAATATCAATACTTTGGAAAAATAAATAAAACTTTTATTGGGAAGGGATACAGATCATTATATTACATGTAATAATTACCTGTCTGTTACAGCTGTGATGCCGTATTTCCTCCTTAGGCGTCCTCCAATCCTCCACTCCTTTTCTGTAACAATTATTAAACATGATTTAAGACAAACATAATCATTAATTGTGAAACATGAATACAACATGTTAAAAGTCATGTCTATAAAACATTAATGTCCCTCTACTCCTTCTATGATTATGAAAGCAACAGTTCTTATATTTGGATTAATGAATCTATCATGGTCTTGACCTAGATTTTCATATGATATATCTGTATACCAAATTTCAATATATGCATACATGGCAGAAATAATGAATGGAAACCTTTAATTTTGGGGACTTTTTATAAGTTCAAGGGGCACAACTCTATAATTTTTTTTTCTTCAATTGGACCATGTATGAAGTTGATCTGGATTTTCTCGTGATGTATCTTTAAACTAAATCTCAACTCAAAAGGTGAACTCATTGCAGATATAATGAATAGAACCCCTTAAATTCTTTTATTTATCTAAATTCAAGAGGCATAACTCTGTGACCAGGCTTTATTCTCCAACTGGACTCAATTTTGAACTTGTCATAGATTTTCATTTGATGTATCTGTATTCAAATTTTAATTTCTATATGTGAATCGATTCCACAGATATGAACAGAAACACTTAGATTGTGGTATTTTTCTAGGTTCATGAGGCATAACTCAAACAAATTTGTTTGATCAGACCAAAGCACAAACTTGACCTAGATTTTCATTTTATGTATCTGTATTCAAAATTCCATTTAAATATATGCATCTATTCGATATTGAACGGAAACACTAAAATTTTTGTCCGTTTTTCTTAGTCCAAGGGACATAACTCTGTCAATTTTTTTTAGATTGGACCCATATATAAGCTTGACCTAGATTTTCATTTGATGTATCAGTATACCAAATTTCATTTCAATATGTGAAACCATTTCAGAGATAATGAGCAGAAACTGTTGTGAAGGATCAACAGGCCAACCGACTGACTGACTGACTGACTGACTGACTGACAGCGGCAATGCAATATGTCCCCATCTTCTTTGAGGAGGGACATAATTATCAACTCAACTAAGAGAGTTTGTCCTATTTACTTTAATAATGCCGATATATCAATACTTTGGAAAAACAAATAACTTTTATTGGGAAGGGGTACAGAATATTATATTACATGTAATAATTACCTGTCTCTTTCAGCTGTGATGCTATATTTCCTCCTTAGGCTTCCTCCAATCCTCCACTCCTTTTCTGTAACAATTATTAAACATGATTTAAGACAAACATAATTATTGATTGCAAAACATGAATACAATTATCAACTGAACTAAGAGGGTTTGTCCTATTAACTTTAATTATGCTGAAATATCAATACTTTGGAAAAATAAATAAAATTTTTATTGTGAAGGGATACAGATTATTATATTACATGTAATAATTACCTGTCTCTTTAAAGCTGTAATGTCATATTTCCTCCTTAGGCGTCCTCCAATCCTCCACTCCTTTTCTGTAACAATTATTAAACATGATTTAAGACAAACATAATCATTTATTACGATACATGAATATCATTATCAACTCAACGAAGAGTGTTTGTTCTATTTATTTTAATAATGCTGAAATAATCAATACTTTGGAAAAATGAATAAAACTTTTATCGGGAAGGAATAGAAATTATTATATTACATGTAATAATTACCGGTGCCTTCTTGAGTTGTTCAGTGAGCCTTCTTGTGTTGTTCATGGTGCCATCTTGTGTTGTTCATGGTGCCTTCTTGTGTTGTTCATAGTGCCTTCTTCTGTTGTTCATGGTGCCTTTTCGTGTTGTTCATTGTGCCTTCTCGTGTTGTTCATCGTGCCTTCTCGTGTTGTTCATAGTGCCTTCTCGTGTTGTTCATGGTGCTTTCTTGTGTTGTTCATCATGCCTTCTTTTTATTCATGGTGTCTTCTTGTAGCTCATGTTTCCTTCTGTTGTTGTTCATGGTGCCTTCTTCTATTGTTTTTTCATACTGTTTCCTCATCTGTATAATCATAATTAAATTCAAAATACAATGTTGCAAATTTTGATGCCAAGACATATTTTTTTCAAAGACGCTTGTCTCCATTCAACTAAGAGGTTTTGCTCTATTAAATTTGATAGCGCTGAAATATCAATACTTTGGAAAAATGAATAAAACTTTTATTGGGAAGGGATAGAGATAATTATATTACATGTAATAATTACCTGTCCTTCTCAGCTGTGATGCTGTATTTCCTCCTTAGGCGTCCTCCAATCCTCCACTCCTTTTCTGTAACAATTATTAAACATGATTTAAGACAAACATAATCATTAGAAACATGAAAACAATTATCAACTGAACTAAGAGGGTTTGTCCTATTAACTTTAATAATGCTGAAATATCAATACTTTGGAAAAATAAATAAAAAACATGTGTTTGTGAAATACGAATGCCCCCGTTTGCTTCTTTGTCAGTAAAAATTGTAAACTGCTAATCTCCAAGGTCAAGGTCACAAGATAAAAAGTTTTGGTATCCATTGAAAGCTCGTGTCACAAGGAATACACATGTAAAATATCAAAGCCCAATCCCTTACAAATCAAAAGTTATGACCAAGGTTAAAGTTGTTCAAAAGTATGACAAACTCCAAGGTCACAAGATCAAACATTTTAGTATCCATTGACTCCAAGGTCACAAGATCAAACATTTTAGTATCCATTGACAGGTCACAAGGAATACACAAGTGAAATATCAATGCCCTATCCCTTACCATTCAAAAGTAATGACCAAGGCAAAAGTTTTTGCAGACAAACAGACAAACGGACAGGACAAAAACTAGATGCCCCCGAATCTTTGATTACAGGGGCATAATAAAACTTTTATTGGGAAGGGATACAGATTACTATATTACATGTAATAATTACCTGTCTTTTTCAGATGTGATGCCGTATTTCCTCCTTGGGCGTCCTCCAATCCTCCACTCCTTTTCTGTAACAATTATTAAACATGATTTATTAAACATGATTTAAGACAAACATAATCATGAATTACAAAACACAAATACAATAATCAACGCAACTAAGAGGGTATGTCCTATTTTAAAAACTTACTAGTGCTGAAATATCAATACTTTGGAAAAAGAAATTAAACTTTTATTGGGAAGGGATAGAGATAATTATATTACATGTAATAATTACCTGGCTCTTTCAGCTGTGATGCTGTATTTCCTCCTTAGGCGTCCTCCAATCCTCCACTCCTTTTCTGTAACAATTATTAAACATGATTTATTAAACATGATTTAAGACAAACATAATCATGAATTACAAAACACAAATACAATAATCAACGCAACTAAGAGGGTATGTCCTATTTTAAAAACTTACTAGTGCTGAAATATCAATACTTTGGAAAAAGAAATTAAACTTTTATTGGGAAGGGATAGAGATTATTATATTACATGTAATAATTACCTGTCTTTTTCAGCTGTGATGCCGTATTTCCTCCTTAGGCGTCCTCCAATCCTCCACTCCTTTTCTGTAACAATTATTAAACATGATTTATTAAACATGATTTAAGACAAACATAATCATTAATTACAAAACACAAATACAATTATCAACGCAACTAAGAGGTATGTCCTATTTTAAAAACTTAATAATGCTGAAATATCAATACTTCGGAAAAATAAATAAAACTTTCATTGGGAAGGGATAGAGATAATTATATTACATGTAATAATTACCTGTCTCTTTCAGCTGTGATGCCGTTTTTCCTCCTTAGGCGTCCTCCAATCCTCCACTCCTTTTCTGTAACAATTATTAAACATGATTTAAGACAAACATAATCATTCATTGCAAAACAT
The DNA here is from genome assembly GCA_033119305.1 of Pinctada imbricata. Classification (NCBI taxonomy): domain Eukaryota; kingdom Metazoa; phylum Mollusca; class Bivalvia; order Pterioida; family Pteriidae; genus Pinctada; species Pinctada imbricata. The sequence continues at coordinate 44,526,782 of VSWD01000006.1, forward strand.
GGATACAATTATCAACTCAACTAAGAGGGATTGTCCTATTTACGTTAATAATGCTCAAATATCAATACTTTGAAAAAATAAATAAAACTTTTATTGGGAAGGGATAGAGATCATTTTATTACATGTAATAATGACCTGTGTCTTCCTGTGTTGTTCATTGTGCCTTCTTGTATTGTTCATTGTGAATTCTTTTGTTGTTCATGGTGCCTTCTTCTGTAGTTCATGGTGCCTTCTTCTGTAGTTCATGGTGCCTTCTTGTGATGTTCATGGTGCCGTCTTCTGTAGTTCATGGTGCCTTCTTGTGATGTTCATGGTGCCTTCTTCTGTAGTTCATGGTGCCTTCTTCTGTAGTTCATGGTGCCTTCTCGTGTTGTTCATGGTGCTTTCTTCTGTTGTTCATGGTGCCTTCTCGCAATTGTTATGGTGCCTTCTGCTGTTGTTCACGGTGCCTTCTCGTGCTGTTCAGTGCCTTTTCATGTGCTTTCTTGTGTTGTTCATAATGCCTTCTTTTTATTCATGGTGTCTTCTTGTAGCTCATGTTTCCTTCTGTTGTTGTTCATGGTGTCTTCTTCTATTGTTTTTTCATACTGTTTCCTCATCTGTATAATCATAATCAAATTCCAATTACAATGTTGCAAATTTTGATGCCAAGTCATATTTTTTTCAAAGACGCTTGTCTCCATTCAACTAAGAGGTTTTGCCCTATTAAATTTGATAGCGCTGAAATATCAATACTTTGGAAAAATAAATAAAACTTTTATTGGGAAGGGATACAGATTATTATATTACATGTAATAATTACCTGGCTCTTTCAGCTGTGATGCTGTATTTCCTCCTTAGGCGTCCTCCAATCCTCCACTCCTTTTCTGTAACAATTATTAAACATGATTTAAGACATAATCATTAGAAACATGAAAACAATTATCAACTGAACTAAGAGGGTTTGTCCTATTAACTTTAATAATGCTGAAATATCAATACTTTGGAAAAATAAACCAGACTTGTCAGAATGACAACATAGCTCGCCGGTGGCAACCATATGTAAATTGCAACAACAACAATAAAAAAGGTCTTATCACAAGGAATGCACATGTGAAATATCAAAGCCCTATCACTAACCATTCAAAAAATATGGCCAAGGTTAAAGTTTTTCAAAAGTAGGTCAATCATCTCCAAGGTCAAGGTCACAAGGTCAAAAATTTTGGTATCCATGGAAAGGTCTTGTCACAAGGAATACACATGTGAAATATCAAAGCCCTACACAGCCAATTGTGCCTCACATGAAATTCATATGAAATTTACATGAACTTTACATGAAAGTTCACATGAAATTTATGTGAAACGAGCACGAACATGAAATTTACATGAAATTTTTCATATGAAATTCATGTGAAGATTTTAACATGGATGTTATTTAAATTCAGTTTCCTGTGAAGGTCACTTCGAAAAATTCATGTGAAATTCATGTGAAGGAAATTTATGTGAAATTCATGTGAAATATTTTTCACATAAATCTTATGTGAAATTTATATGAATTTTACATGAATTTTCATGTGAAATTTACATGATGCTCATTTCATGTAAATTTCATGTGAGGCACAATTGGCTGTGTATCACTTACCATTCCAAAAATATGGCCAAGGTTAAAGTTTTTCAAAAGTAGGTCAATCATCTCCAAGGTCAAGGTCACAAGGTCAAAAATTTTGGTATCCATGGAAACGTCTTGTCACAAGGAATACACATGTGAAATATCAAAGCCCTATCACTTACCATTCCAAAAATATGGCCAAGGTTAAAGTTTTTCAAAAGTAGGTCAATCTCCAAGGTCAAGGTCACAAGGTCAAAAATTTTGGTATCCATGGAAAGGTCTTGTCACAAGGAATACACATGTGAAATATCAAAGCCCTATCACTTACCATTCCAAAAATATGGCCAAGGTTAAAGTTTTTCAAAAGAAGGTCAATCTCCAAGGTCAAGGTCACAAGGTCAAAAATTTTGGTATCCATGGAAAGGTCTTGTCACAAGGAATGCACATGTGAAATATGAAAGCCCAATCTGTATTGGTTTAAAAGTTATAAGCAAGGTTAAAGTTTTTGTGCACGCGCACGCAGACGCAGACGCCGACGCCGGGGGTATGACAATAGCTCTCCGGACATTCGTCCCGGGGAGCTAATAAAAAACATGTGTTTGTGAAATACGATGCCCCCCATTTGCATCTTTTTCAGTAAAAATTGTAAACTGGTAATCTCCAAGGTCAAGGTCACAAGATAAAAAAATTTGGTATCCATTAAAAGGTCGTGTCACAAGGAATACACATGTAAAATATCAAAGCCCTATCCCTTACCAATCAAAAGTTATGACCAAGGTTAAAGTTTTTCAAAAGTATGTCAAACTCCAAGGTCAAGGTCACAAGATCAAACATTTTGGTATCCATTAACAGTTCTTTTCACAAGGATTACACATGTGAAATATCAATGCCCTATCACTTACCATTCAAAAGTTATGACCAAGGAAAAAGTTTTTGCGGACAAACAGACAGGACAAAAATTATATGGTCCCAAATCTTTGATTACGGGGGCATAATAAAACTTTCATTGGGAAGGGATACAGATTATATTATTACATATAATAATTACCTGTCTCTGTCAGCTGTGATGCCGTTTTTCCTCCTTAGGCGTCCTCCAATCCTCCACTCCTTTTCTGTAACAATTATTAAACATGATTTAAGACAAACATAATCATTCATTGCAAAACATGGATACAATTATCAACTCAACTAAGAGGGATTGTCCTATTTACGTTAATAATGCTCAAATATCAATACTTTGAAAAAATAAATAAAACTTTTATTGGGAAGGGATAGAGATCATTTTATTACATGTAATAATGACCTGTGCCTTCCTGTGTTGTTCATTGTGCCTTCTTGTATTGTTCATTGTGAATTCTTCTGTTGTTCATGGTGCCTTCTTCTGTAGTTCATGGTGCCTTCTCGTGATGTTCATGGTGCCTTCTTCTGTAGTTCATGGTGCCTTCTTCTGTAGTTCATGGTGCCTTCTTCTGTTGTTCATGCTGCCTTCTTCTGTAGTTCATGGTGCCTTCTCGTGATGTTCATGGTGCCTTCTTCTGTAGTTCATGGTGCCTTCTTCTGTAGTTCATGGTGCCTTCTTCTGTTGTTCATGCTGCCTTCTTCTGTAGTTCATGGTGCCTTCTTCTGTAGTTCATGGTGCCTTCTCGCGTTGTTCATGGTGCCTTCTTCTGTAGTTCATCGTGCCTTCTCGTGTTGTTCATGGTGCCTTCTTCTGTTGTTCATGGTGCCTTCTCGCAATGGTTATGGTGCCTTCTGCTGTTGTTCATGGTGCCTTCTCGTGCTGTTCAGTGCCTTTTCATGTGCTTTCTTGTGTTGTTCATCATGCCTTCTTTTTATTCATGGTGTCTTCTTGTAGCTCATGTTTCCTTCTGTTGTTGTTCATGGTGTCTTCTTCTGTTGTTCATGGTGCCTTCTCGTGTTGTTCATTGTGCCTTCTCGTGTTGTTCATCGTGCCTTCTCGTGTTGTTCATAGTGCCTTCTCATGTTGTTCATGGTGCTTTCTTGTGTTGTTCATCATGCCTTCTTTTTTATTCATGGTGTCTTCTTGTAGCTCATGTTTCCTTCTGTTGTTGTTCATGGTGCCTTCTTCTATTGTTTTTTTCTACTGTTTCCTCATCTGTATAATCATAATTAAATTCAAAATACAATGTTGCAAATTTTGATGCCAAGTCATATTTTTTTCAAAGACGCTTGTCTCCATTCAACTAAGAGGTTTTGCCCTATTAAATTTGATAGCGCTGAAATATCAATACTTTGGAAAAATGAATAAAACTTTTATTGGGAAGGGATAGAGATAATTATATTACATGTAATAATTACCTGGCTCTTTCAGCTGTGATGCTATATTTCCTCCTTAGGCGTCCTCCAATCCTCCACTCCTTTTCTGTAACAATTATTAAACATGATTTAAGACAAACATAATCATTAATCAAGATACATGAATACAATTATCAACTCAACTAAGAGGGTTTGTCCTATTTACTTTCATAATTGTGAATTATCAATACTTTGGAAAAATGAATAAAACTTTTATTGGGAAGGGATACAGATCACTATATTATATGTAATAATAACCTGTCTTTTTCAGCTGTGATGCCGTATTTCCTCCTTAGGCGTCCTCCAAACCTCCACTCCTTGTCTGTAACAATAATTAGCAAACATAATTATTAATTGCAAACATGAATGCCATTATTAGCATCAAATTTTGTCACCATAAACTCTGTCAACTTTAAATCATACCACAAGTTCACAAGATCAAATATTTTGATACTATTAGAAAGGTCAGTTCACATGGAATACACTTGAGAAATATGAAAGGTCTATAACTTAACATTTATATTAATGTCAAAAGAAGGTGAAACTTCAAGGTCAGATGTGAAAGCCTTGTTACTTTAAATTTAACACATTCGTTATTAATCATAATTACCGTAAAATTAGTTGCTACATGACGTCTTACTGCCCCTAAGGCCTCAATTTCATGTATCATCTCTGTTGATGTTCTCCATGCGTATCCTCCATCTGTGTTTGTGTGCCTCTTGTATTGCCTGATATCTCTGTTGATGTTCTCCATGTGTTATCCTCCATCTGTGTTTGTGTGCCTCTTGTATTGCCTGATATCTCTGTTGATGTTCTCCATGTGTTATCCTCCATCTGTGTTTGTGTGCCTCTTGTATTGCCTGATATCTCTGTTGATGTTCTCCATGTGTTATCCTCCATCTGTGTTTGTGTGCCTCTTGTATTGCCTGATATCTCTGTTGATGTTCTCCATGTGTTATCCTCCATCTGTGTTTGTGTGCCTCTTGTATTGCCTGATATCTCTGTTGATGTTCTCCATGTGTTATCCTCCATCTGTGTTTGTGTGCCTCTTGTATTGCCTGATATCTCTGTTGATGTTCTCCATGTGTTATCCTCCATCTGTGTTTGTGTGCCTCTTGTATTGCCTGATATCTCTGTTGATGTTCTCCATGTGTTTTAATCTCCATCTGTGTTTGTGTGCCTCTTGTATTGCCTGATATCTCTGTTGATGTTCTCCATGTGTTATCCTCCATCTGTGTTTGTGTGCCTCTTGTATTGCCTGATATCTCTGTTGATGTTCTCCATGTGTTATCCTCCATCTGTGTTTGTGTGCCTCTTGTATTGCCTGATATCTCTGTTGATGTTCTCCATGTGTTATCCTCCATCTGTGTTTGTGTGCCTCTTGTATTGCCTGATATCTCTGTTGATGTTCTCCATGTGTTATCCTCCATCTGTGTTTGTGTGCCTCTTGTATTGCCTGATATCTCTGTTGATGTTCTCCATGTGTTATCCTCCATCTGTGTTTGTGTGCCTCTTGTATTGCCTGATATCTCTGTTGATGTTCTCCATGTGTTTTAATCTCCATCTGTGTTTGTGTGCCTCTTGTATTGCCTGATATCTCTGTTGATGTTCTCCATGTGTTTTAATCTCCATCTGTGTTTGTGTGCCTCTTGTATTGCCTGATATCTCTGTTGATGTTCTCCATGTGTTATCCTCCATCTGTGTTTGTGTGCCTCTTGTATTGCCTGATATCTCTGTTGATGTTCTCCATGCGTTATCCTCCATCTGTGTTTGTGTGCCTCTTGTATTGCCTGATATCTCTGTTGATGTTCTCCATGTGTTATCCTCCATCTGTGTTTGTGTGCCTCTTGTATTGCCTGATATCTCTGTTGATGTTCTCCATGTGTTATCCTCCATCTGTGTTTGTGTGCCTCTTGTATTGCCTGATATCTCTGTTGATGTTCTCCATGTGTTATCCTCCATCTGTGTTTGTGTGCCTCTTGTATTGCCTGATATCTCTGTTGATGTTCTCCATGTGTTATCCTCCATCTGTGTTTGTGTGCCTCTTGTATTGCCTGATATCTCTGTTGATGTTCTCCATGCGTTATCCTCCATCTGTGTTTGTGTGCCTCTAGTATTGCCTGATATTTCTTTTGACGTTCTTCATGCTTTATTTTCCATCTTTGTTTTTGTACATGTCTTGTGTTGCCTTATATCTCTGTTAATAATTTGCTTCATGTGTTTTCCTCCATCTGTGTTTGTGTGCCTTTTGTACTGCCTGATATCTCCTTTGATGTTCTTCATGCTTTATCCTCCATCATTTTTTATTTCGGTCTATTTCAGTCATTTTCTGTGTTGCCTATTTTATCTTGATCATCTGTGGTCATTCATGTACGTCCTTTGTGTTCGGACCTCCATCTTCATCTATGAGTCGTTTTTGTTGCCTTTTTATCTCTGGTTGTTTATGAATATATTGATCCTCTTGCTAGTTGTCGTTTATTTTTGTGCTTAATTTGCTAATGTCTATTTCAATGAATTGTGTACATTGCCGAACGTATATTTTTCTCTATTACTGCTGGCATGTGTCCTGTCCTTTCCTCATAGGTTTCTACAATAGAAAACAGTTATGCAAGTTCATTTTCAAGCTCTCTGCAGCGTAAATTTAAACACACAAACAATGTTTAAATAGTCAAAGGAAAAATATACAATTTGTACTGCTTGGTTTGGTGATCTATCACTGTAATTTGGATTTCACAAAATTATTTTTAAATCAAAGATCATTACCTCTAGCTCAAATCTGCTCTAGTCTTTATTTCATTTGTTTCTTCTTGATCGATCACTGCTTTTTAAACTTTCTTCTTCTGTATTTAGTCATCCTTCCCAGCTGTCTTAACTCATCACTTTAGTATTATGGTAATGCATCATCTCTGTATTGTGCCATCCCCACCACTGCCTTTAGTAACTGTTCACTACTATTTTATGAATTTCACCTCTCAGTGTTGACTCCTCACTATCTTGATTAATTCTTCATTACACATCCTGACTTCTTTATTGACTCCTTATCTTCTTCTATACAGACTTCTTTATTGACTACATGTACTCACTTTCTTGACTGTCTTCTTCTATACTGAATTCTTATTGGTTCCTCACTATCTTCTCCAATACTGACTACTTTATTGACTCCTCACCATTTTGACAGTCTTCTTCTGTACAGACTTCTTTAATGACTCCTCACTATCTTGACTATCTTCTTCTATACTGACTTCTTTATTGACTCCTCACTATCTTCTGCAATACTGACTTCTTTAATGACTCCTCACTATCTTGACTGTCTTCTTCTATACTGATTTCTTCATGGACTCCTCACTATCTTCTGCAATATCGACTTCTTTATTGACTCCTCACTATCTTGAATGTCTTCTTCTATACTGATTTCTTCATGGACTCCTCACTATCTTCTGCAATACCGACTTCTTTATTGACTCCTCACTATCTTGAATGTCTTCTTCTATACTGATTTCTTCATGGACTCCTCACTATCTTCTGCAATACCGACTTCTTTATTGACTCCTCACTATCTTGAATGTCTTCTTCTATACTGATTTCTTCATGGACTCCTCACTATCTTCTGCAATACTGACTTCTTTATTGACTCCTCACTATCTTGAATGTCTTCTTCTATACTGACTACTTTCTTGACTCCTCACTGTTACAAGTAATTCTTCACCATTTTTGTCTATATATAATCTTCTCCAATGTTGTCTTTCTTCATTACTTCATCCGCAAGACTTATCGTTCATCACATCTTTTGGTAATCATTCATCTTTGATTGTTGAACATTCTTCATACTGTAGACTTTCTTCTACTGATCTTGTCTTTGCACCATCAAGTATAAGGAGGATTTGTTGAATGGCAACACCAGGAAATGGATCGCTGCAGATAACAGAATGACCGCTACACGTGATCTTAATGGGAAAGAAGCACTTTCTTCCAACCTCCAGACAGGGAATGCCATATTTGGTAATCTCGGAATTTAGCTCGAGAAGCATCTAGCCAGGAGAGAGTGACCTGTTGACAATGATATTAATTTATCTGTGTCTTTTGGTATGGTACAGAAGAGTGAATGGAACGTTACAATCACCTAGAAACAGGACTTTGAATGAAAAATGTGGAAAAGCTGGAAATGAAAAATCATAGACAAGATGAATACCTAAAGTTCAATCATCCACTCCCATGACTAAGCTTGTCTACATACTGTCTACACTCTGCACCCACCGAGATACAAATCTAATACAAAAAAAGAAAAGAAAAAAAAAGGAAAAGAAAAAAAAACATTCCAAGGGACACACCTAAAAACCTGATGTAGTCAATCTGAGTCAAGAAAGCTTCCAATCAATCAATAGGCACACCTTGTCTACAAAGTTTCATAATCCCTCAAATCCATATTTCCCATTCGCCATCTTGTTACCAGGTGCTTGCATTCTTCCATTTTCTCTTCTCCGTCACACCTCACCACAGACAAACCAATATCAAAGTCAACGGGAAAATCTGCCCTGACTATAGATGCTGCTTGATCCAAGTTCTGAAATTATCAAACATGGTTCGCCCTGCCCAAAGGTAAGAAAAAGATGCTTCTTGCACATCAAGGTCATATATATAAATCATCCTGCTATCCACATTGATACCATTGGAGTCATCTATATGGCAAGTGGTGGCACCGTTGGGGTGGCAAACTTTATCTTAAAAAACCAGCTGGTAAGTACATACCAGCCTGGAAATACTGCAACAAGTGGTGGTTTCAGTCAGGTTGGACACTTTAACTCCACAACCCAGCTGGCAAACATAGCACATCTGGAAAATGTCACTAGCAAGAGAGGCTTCGGTAGCGTGGCAAATTCTATATCCATAAATGCATGATGGCTATCTCCACCTACAATGTCCAGGCTAGAACATCCCCATCTCGGTACTAAAAATAAAATAAAATTACCTAAGTATGGTAACCCATGCTGCAAAAATTCATGATGCTCTATTGTAGGTGACTGTAAATTAACCAAAGTCCTCATCTTTATCCTGGCATAGTATTCATTAAAAATATAGACACAAAATCAGTAAAACTGATGGATGCTCCCCAAATTAATAATTTTGATACCAAAGGTTTAGTTTTATTTTCTGATTGTTTTGACCTTTAACTCTGATATGACCTTGAAGACCTTTGTCTGAAAGCCAACATCCTGCAAAAAAGTTTGAATCTTTAACAAATTATCCCCCTGAATTTATGTTTATGCACCCCCCCTTTTTTTGGTACACAATTTCTCATTAATGCAATAAAAATACCTGTCAAATCAAATATGTAAAAAATAAAACACCGCTAAAGACGGTATGGCCGGATTGCAAAGTAAGTTTTTGTCACTAACTGGGTCAAGGTCAATAGGTCAAATAATACAGCGTAAATTGAAAGGTTTTGTCAGAGGCAACCTACATGTATAAAATAAAGTTTCTACTGCATACAGTTCCATCGACTTTGCTTGAACCAGGAACTTTAACCAAAATCCTTAACTAGGTCAAAGTCCAAGGTCAAGGTCACTAGGTCAAACGCTGCGGCATAAATTGAAAGGTCTTGTCATGGGCAAGCTTCATGTATAATATAAAGTTTCTACTGCATATAGTTACTTAGATTTTGCCTCAACCAGAAACTTTAACCAAAATCTTTAACTAGGTCAAAGTCCAAGGTCAAGGTCACTAGGTCCAATGTTATGGCATAAATTTAAAGGTCTCATCATGGCCAACCTAAATGTATAATATAAAGTTTCTACTGCAAACAGTTCTTTAGATTTTGCTTAAACCAGAAACTTTAACCAAAATCTTTAACGAGGTCAAAGTCCAAGGTCAAGGTCACTAGGTCCAATGTTACGGCATAAATTGAAAGGTCTGGTCATGGGCAACCTAAATGTATAATATAAAGTTTCTACTGCACACAGTTCCATAGATTTTGCTTAAACCAGGAACTTTAACCAAAATCTTTAACTAGGTCAAAGTCCAAGGTCAAGGTCACTAGGTCAAATGTTACGGCATAAATTGAAAGGTCTTGTCATGGGCAACCTTCATGTATAATATAAAGTTTCTACTGCATATAGTTCCTTAGATTTTGCCTCAACCAGAAACTTTAACCAAAATGTTGACGGCAGACGGACAGACGGACATCATCAATCCATAGACCGGAATTGCTTTGCAATCCGGCCAAAAATGTGTTTGTGAAACATGAATGCCCCCCGTTGACATTTTTGTGGGTAAAACAGCTGAAGAGTAGTTCTGATCACATTCTGAGGTCAAGGTCACAAGGTCAAATTTAGTATCCATGGAAATGTCTTGCCACAAGAAATTCACATGTGAAATATGAAAGCCCTTTCACTTACCATTCAAAAGTTACTGCTAAAGTATAGATTTTTAAAAGTAGGTCAAACTCCAAGGTCAAGGTCACAAGGTAAAAATTTTTTATATCCATGAAAAGGTCTTGTCACAAGGAATACACATGTAAAATATGAAAGCCCTATCACTTACCATTCAAAAGTTATGGCCAAGGTTAAGGTTTTTCAAAAGTAGGTCAAGGTAAGAAGGTCAAAAATTTTGGTATCCATGGAAAGTTCTTGCCACAAGAAACAGACATGTATAATATGAATTAAAGGCCTATCACTTGCCATTCAAAAGTTATGGCCAAGGTTAAAGTTTTTGCAGACGAACAAAAACAAAGACAAACAGACAGACAGACGGACAGACTAAAAACAATATGCCCCCGAATCTCTGATTACAGGGGCATACTAATTATGCATTTTTCTTTTGATAAACAAATTTCAGACCATTTTGAATTGAAATACATGTAGATTTTAGAATGTATTTCTTATTTATATTCTTATAAATTTTCAAACTTATACAGGAATAGCTATTTTTAGCCTGAAAATGACCTTGACCTTTATGAACTACCTGAAGTGACCTTTGTTCTTTTGTCGGATATTTGGTAGAAATCTCATAAAACAGCCTATTTATATGTACATGCACATTGTATATACATTTACCTGAAGAAATGTGCAACACCCCCCCCCCCCCCCCCCCTTGGGTACATAATTTCTTGTCAACGCAATTAAAATCTCAAAACATGTGACATAGGTTAAAGATCATGTACCTTTCTATGATTAATCAAAATTTCAGATCATTTGAACAAAGTACTGATTGTTAATAAAATCTTTTATACAGGAAGAGCTATTTTAGCTTCACGAATGAATGTATTAAAGATTTTGCATTTTTCTATCATTATTCAAAATTTCAGACCATTTGCACAAAAAAACTGATTTTTAATGAATTTTAAATTATTCAGAAAAAAAAACTAATTAAAGCCTGAAAATGACCTTGAACTTTAATGATTGACCTTTAATGACCTTTATCCCAAAGGATCTATCCCAATGAACACTTATGTCAAATATAAAATTCTAAGAATCACTGTGGGGTATCACGTGATACACAAATGATATGTTCCACTGGAATCCCCTTTGATTGAACCAGGTAAATACTGTCTAAATCTACTTTATATGAATTTATTTTAAGCCTATCATATGGTCATTATTATAAATTATATGATGGTAATTTATTCTGGTCAAGAATAGACGTATATTTGGAGAACACTTAAACAGAAAATTTTGTATCTGTCCGTGCACCATATCATAACACGTGGCGAGCATTGAAAAATTTCTGTTTAAGTGTTCTCCGAATACAAAAATATAACAAGAATATAAAAATTAAACCTGTGATTGTGAAACATCAATGTCTCCATTGGCATCTTTTTTTAGTATTTTAAAACACCATTTTCTGCTCAGAGGGCCATAGGTCAAGGTCAAGAGGTCAAAAAGGGTATCAATGGAAAGATCTTCACATGTGAAATATGAAAGCCCTTTCATTTACTATTCAAAAGTTATGTCCAATGTTAGTAGGTCAAAGGTCAAGGTTGTGAGGTCAAAAATACTTGTAACAATGAAAAGGTCTTGTCGCAAGGAATATGCAAAGCCCTATCACTAACCATTCAAAAGTTATGCCTAATGTTGTAAGTTTTTGAAAATTAGGTCAAAAGTCATGGTTGTGGGGTAACAAGGAATACACATGTGAATTATCAAAGCCCTATCACTTACCATTCAAAAGTTATGCCCAATGTTTAACTTTTTGCCATGGACATAGATGGTCAGGCCAAAAACTATAAAAATATTCATATAGAAAGAAGTCAGATCCAGCATAAACATAAGGCGACAGAAATTTATAATTTTTAGTTTTATGGATTTTATTTTTTCAAAATAGGGTAGGAGGAGGGAACAAAAATAAAATGAAAATCAGTAAATTTCAACATTTCATGTTTTGATCCACGGTCACAATGGATCTTTAAATTTAGCTTGTTTATCATGTTTTCATAATTGCATTTTATATTGTACAATAAAGCTTAAGTGAGAATGAAAAGAAATAACCAGTAATTCAGATGAGCAGAAGAAAAAAATGTACAATCAATTAATTTTATTTTTTTCCAATTGTGGTAAAATTAGGGACGGCAGATCCATAAAACTAAGAATTAAATATCTGTTGTCGAAAGAAGTAAAACAAAGCATCCCATCACACAGTAAAATAAAGCATCCCATCGCACTGTAAAAAAGACAGTATCAATTGCCATATTGCTGGTAGCAAATTCTTTTTTGAAACACTATGTCAATTGAAAGCTACAGAGTGCAATATTAATATCTCCGTTCAAAGTTTCAATGTGAGATTCTATATAGTTTTGACACATTTTAGTCTAATTCAACATCATATCTTCAAGGACAATGTCCATCCTCAAGGTTAACTTCAACACCAGATGTTCTAACACTATTGAAAGGTTTACAGTGTAAGTAAATTATTCTATGTTACTTACCAAGGCGTACTACCGAGACGGCCACACAGGCTAGAATGACCCAAGCAAACAGAGTCATTCTAGTAGATACCATTACAGCCATATCCATGTCTTCTCTTCTGAAATAAAATAGAAACATGTACTCACATGCCTTCACAATAACAATGATATAATGACAATAATACAAAGTTTCTCCATCATTAATGACAACTAAGGCATGGTCCATTTGATATTCAGGGAGGGGGGGGCTTGGGTTTTTTGTTGGAGCAAGATTATTTTTTTCGCCCCGGATCAAAGCAAAATGAGAGAATGTTAGTGTTTTATCAATAGAAATTCTTTATTTTTCTGAAAACTCTAAAATATTTCTTTATTTTCATGCAAAAATTTAATTTATTTCTTAATAAAAGAATTTTACAATAGAATCCCGACATACACAAAATTTATGTAAGGTACAAGTAAGACTTAGTCTGAGTGGAGGGTCTTCTAGACAAATTTTCAAATTCAGAATTGTTAATTTGTATAAAACTGAAGTTCTCCTTCCGATCTTGTGTATAAAATTAGACTTCAAGGTGATACATGCATCTATTAATAGTAACATTATATTGATAATATATCTAAGCCTTTTAGGAAGCCCTTTTTTCCTCAACATGCATTTTTTTGTCAATTTCCAAATATGAACTTTGCCATTAAAGAATTAATGTTTTTGGTAGAAAGCTATGGCCAGCAAAGCAAGCCAAAACTTTTTGTATATATAATTAATTGAGAACCGCGGCCAGCGGAGCGAGGAGGAAAATTTTCAGGATTCTAAACAAACTTTTATGGCAATTCTTCAAATTCAGATTACTTGTAAGAGCAAGATTATTTTTATCTGACATAGAGAGAGCAAAATTTTTTTTATCTATACCAGAAGAGCCATTCATAAAATATATATAGGATCTCAAATGATTTTCTATTTCATACAGTATTTATGAAACTAGTTGAGTGGTTTTTAACTCTCCATGCCTTGGTGAGGGGATTAAAATCAAACAACTTTCATAAATACTGTATAAAATTGAGATATCATTTGATGTTCTTTTTATAACATGGAATACAATGTAATTGCTCAAAATATTGTCAAAATGTTATAATCTTGTTTCTTGCAAATAACGTGCCTACATTAGGCGTTTCTATTGTGACGTCACAATCTTAAGCGCTTCATCCAATTACAAGGTGATCAAAGTGATATGTAACATATTATCATAATATCTTAAAATATAATGGCTTTATATAGTTCATAACATGTTTATCATGTGATATAGAATATATTTATATTTTTATTCAAAATATATTAATAACACTAGAGCTTAGCACTTGCATAAGGGTTCTGTACAAAATTACAGGCTAGTTTCAAGATACAGACAGTTTTCGACAAACGGACTTACAGCTGAATTATCAGATGCTCATTATTTCAAACTCAGTTATCTCATTAATCTTCAAGTTGAGCAGATGTCTCAACTTTTTTTCCTTTTTATTCTAACCAATTTGACTTTGGATAACTTGAAATCGGTTATCTTTAAATTTCGCTTATCTCAAAGTAATTTCGCAGTCCCAAGTAATTTTTCTCATGTATTTTATAATCGCTAATTCTGAAGTTTGTATAAACAAACCAATTTTAAAACGCACCAGATAAAACAGAAATTTCATGGTTATCAAACAATTGTAGGTACCAGTAACGCTGGATACAATGTAAGTGGTTCGCCTTAGATTGATCGACCATGAAATTATTAACAAAGGGGGATAACAGTTAATCTAATAATAATAGGGAGGTTGAGATTTCCTACGTGTAGCTTGTACGTGTACTTATAATGATCCGCTATTGTGACGTCAATTTTTATTGCGTTTGACGTCATTTGCCTTACAAGGTACACGTTGCCAGTGAATGTGTAAAGTGCTAGATACACTTAGGACTTTTCTTCAAGATATTTCATCCCCTTTATTCTATCAAATAGTATAAAAAGTATGGCATTCAATTCAGAATTATTTCAAGTTTTTATTTCAATATAGATTTAACCAAACATAATTAACATTCTTTTTGAATTAAACCTGCCCAAAAGTCAACTCAAATTCACTAAGATTTTACAAGAATGTGTTGTCGTCTTTGAAAATAAATCTCAACAACAGTAACGTGTAGTTCAACTTGTACAATAGACGTACCCTGATGATACAAGTTACACGTAGGAAATCTCAACCTCTCTAATAGCATAATGGAAAAAATGATATGTGCATATTTCATTCATTAAAATAGATTCAGATTCTTAAGTATGTTTCATTCATTAAAGTAGACTTGTTTGTTTTGTTAAATTCTTATTAGAAGCAACAGCCAATACAAAAACAAAAACAAAAAAACGTAGCAAAATTCACATGATTTATCGCAACTAAAAGAAAACAATATAAGTAACAATGATATAGACAAGATATAGCCCAGACAGGATAGCATGTAGAATTTCATTAAAAATGTACTTAAAGACCTTGACCTTGGTCACATGACCCTGTGTCAAGGTGATGTGAAACCTTTGGGTCATAAGCAACAACATGCTAAAACATCACAGTGATCGGGTAAATGGTTCAAGACTTAGAGATATAGCCTGGACAGGCATGTATGTACAATTTCTTTAAAATGTACTCGGTGACCTTGGTCAAATAATCTTGGGTCATAAGCAACAACATACTAAAATATAAAAGTGATCAGGCAAATGTTTCAGGAGATATAGCCTGGACAAGATATGTGACAGACAGACGCAAAGGCAAAAACAATGTCTCCTCCTTGTTGGGGGAGACAAAATACAGTAATAGATAAACGATTCTTTACTAAAATTTAGCCTTAAAAACGGTACAATACATTCCAAAATAAAGAGTAGTTTCAACTGACGTTTATCTTGAACTCAACTTATGTCAAAGTATTTTCTAAACTATCCATTGATTTCGAGATAACATGTCAGCTGTATTTTAAAAAAAATTTCATCTTTTTTGTTAATTTTAAATCTCTGAATATGGAATTCAAATCATGAATTATCATAACAAAATTTTGCATTGAAGTTGCTTTATTTTACTTTTTTCAGGGGTCTAGAATTTTTTTTCGAAATCAACTTGTCACAAGCCAACTTGACATAAAATTTACTTGCCCAACCCAAAAAATCACTTGCCCATAATTTAAGATTAAGTGTAGAGAAGGATAATGAAATGTGGCATATACATGTAATATTCAAATTTAAAGTTTTTGAAAAGTAGGTCAGTCCAGTCAAGGTCACTAGGTCAAAGGTCACTGTCTTGGGTGAAACATCTTGTAACAAGGTATCTACATGCAAAATATCAAAGCCCTATGTTATTCCAAAAACATCCATACCAGAAGGTGCAACCATTCATGCGATTTTTATGGAAGGGGGAGACAATATTACGGCTTGGATTTCGTATGAAAAATATATTCTGGTCATTGAAAGAAATTTTCAGGCTAATGCTTTTGCCTTAGACGTACATTGTATATCAATCTATACTTCTATGCTTTTGCTGAAAGTTAACTGAGAAATAATCATCCGGCCCGGACGTCCCCGCAAAAATTCGACTCTGAAATGCAGAAAAAAAAATATTCCCCTGGCAAAAGTCTTCCCGTCTCCTCCCCATCCCATAAAAATCAAATGGTTCCTTTATGATTTTCATGATAGCTTCTCCTTTACAGACTGTCAGAGTTGTCTTTAAAAGCGCTGTTCTACCTTCACCGGGAGTAAAATCCTTGATACTTTTCCCCGGATTTTTACGGGAGAATTTCACAAAGATAATTCAAATTTCTGAATAACTACGACGTCGTTCTTAAAGCAGATAGAGATGGTTTCGATACGCTTTTCAAAATGATTTCTATTTTTTTAATTACTTTTCTCAAACTTATTCTGGAAATTTCTTTTATTTCCCCGCTTTTTTGAACGATATGCGTTCATTTGGCGCTAACACGTACATGGGCAAAGAGAGATAATTCTTCTAAAAATAAAACTATTTCTGTGATTAGCTAATACATTACGTTTTTATTTTATTTTTCTAGCAATTTTAAAACACGTGCGTACAGGCAGATATATATTTTTTTCCATTGAGGATCCTTTAACTTATACGAGAAATACTGACTAAAGGACAGAATGTACAAAAGATAATTTCATGGCTATAAACAATAAACCCTTGAATAGAATTTGTATAATGAAGTAAATCAATCTTAATGCTTTTACTTAAACCAGGGCGGATACAGGATTTGAGTTTTGAGTATATGGGGGGGGCGTGAAACGTGAAAAATATCAAAAAGGGATAGGGATAGGGTCTTTATGGCCGCCTGAAGCCTCTTCAACCCCCCCCCCCCCCTTTTCAGTGGCCCAGGGTGAGGATGAACCGTTTTTATTGAAGTTACAAATCTGCGAAATTTTTTTTTAGAGGGAGGTTACACACCTTAAATCCCATTCCCTTTGCTGTTAGGTTATGTTTTCTATACTAGAAAAAGTCAGGTCAAAATTGTATAACGTGAAGTTGCAGTGTGGAAAAGGTTATATAACATGCCATAAGGTTATATAACATGCCATAATGTTCATATCATGCCCTTACGGGCCCTTCTTTAGGTAATAAAGCATATCTTATCTTATCTTATCTTATAACACTTCATAATACGGACTATTCAGCAAATAGCTTTGGAGTTTTGTTACAAAAATAATATGGAAACCAAGTTAGTTGGAGGCGAGCGGTATCGATCCATCGAAACTTTTCTGGAATTCGACTCAAAACTGCCAGAAATTGAGTCTACACATTATTGACGTTTGAGCAAAAAAAAAAACCCCTTACTTTGACGATTTTAGTGGGGGGGGGGGGGGTCGCGACGTACACCTCTAAATCCGCCAGTGACTGACATACATGTATATACCATCGATACTTTTGATCTTTTGATTCCGATCGCTTCCTTGGAATAGTCGAGTGGTTAAAAATGTTTTGGTGAAAGAATGGCACTGGGGAGGGTTTATCGAGGACAGTTAAAAGCGTTCTCGTTTATTTATTATTTATTTATTTATTTATTTATTTATGTCAGAAACTGGTTACTCTGAACTTCTTTAAATTACAATAACACATGCATATATATGTACGTATATAATTATCATCGGAATTTCTCGTAATGTTTCTTAACATCACAAACAAAAGGTCAATGCTTCACTGACCATGCAATGGTAAATGCTTCGCTGACCATGCAATGCTTAATGATTAGATTAATTGTCGTTCTGTCGTGAGTGCTCGATTCTCACCTCGCTCTCCACGGTATACAATTCTTTTGTTTGCAACACGATATACATGTACATTGCTTTGACATAACTTTAGAAAACAGTTCACATACACATACTAGGGAAAAATAAAACAAAAGTAAACCAAAAAACAAACAGAATTTTGAAATTCTTACATGCAAAATCTAAAAAAAATATCCTTTGATGTACCATTTTATATTCATTTGTATTCATCTAGCTCTGACATTACTTTTTTATCTCTTGCAGTTTTTCGTTGAAAGGGATCAAAAGTTGTTGTTGTAAATTTTTTTTTTTTGCGTTGTGGTACAAAAATCGATGAAATGTTGAATAAATGAATGGATACGAAAAACGTTCTCGTCTGAAAATTAAAAGAAAAAATGTAACTACGAAAATTACTAATGCAGGGGGGGGGGGAGAGGGAGGTTAAGGTTTTCTCACGACGAGGTGGTTCTTTGGCTGATAAAATTGCAGATAACATGCATACTGTAACTGAGGAGAAAATTATCATATATTTGACAAAATCCCTGGATCCAATCCTCTACCGTCCGGTAAACCATAGTTCACGTAGAATGTGAGATCTTAACGAAAATACGATCATTGATGAAATGAAGAGTAAAATAACTTACGATTGCTGGGAATGGTATAAGCTGTACTTGTTCTGTCTTTGGATGCGTTGTACTATCTCTGTATATATTCAAATCTCTTTGGGCGCGGCAACAAAATTCCGAGTCTTCAAAGGCGTCTATCTTTGTCTTTGGCAATAGATTTATGTTCAAAAATCCCCCCAGTCGTCAGCCAATGAAAAAGCGACCTCGAAGTGATTTACCAATGAAAATTAATGGTAACAGAGTTATGGGACATGCTATTTGCGGGAAAATAAAATTTTAATGGTTGAGACAAATATTGAGAAATCTTTCATATGAGTGTGTTATATAAAATGATGAGTTGATATAAACCTAAAAATTAATCTTAATACTTTGCAGGATAATATTACTTCTATTGCAATGGAGAAATCAAGATATGCGCTCATTTTCATTCTTAACTCATTTTATGTAATATAACAATGTTTTGAAGTACCTCTTTTACATATATATATGCAGAGAACAGAAATGGCAGGCAATTGAAATTATACAAGCATGTACAAGCGTGTATTTTCCAAAATGTGAGCTTTTAAGACAATGAATTGAGATAGATTTAAGAACAAATTGCGGGTAAAATAATTAATTGTAGAAAATATAAGGCGTATATTGAATTAAATCTTTTGGCTTAATATCATATAAAGTTATATGGGACTGAAAATAAGGAAAGAATAAGGGAGGGGTCTCCACTCCAAAAAATAAGGGAGGGGCTCCCACTCCAAAAAAATATAATAATGAAATGAAATAAAGAAATAAAAATACCTAACGAACAAAACATTCAAACAACCCCCCCCCCCCCAAATAATTTTGTTTCTTCTTCCGTTTGGGTACCCGGCACACCTCTATTGGGTCAGTTGGCTGTATTTGATCTTACACTGCGGAGAACTCATCCACCAACTGCCCGTTACAGAGTATTTACGCCTGGCCGTTTTCCTTTGGGGTGCCTCATAGCCCCTTCTAATATTTCAGGGGCGGAGTACTACCCCCCATTTATTAGCCACCCTCCACTTGTGTGTGTGTGGTGTATGCATGTATGCAGGAGGGTTGTATAATTATGTACTGTTGGATGGTCCGTATTCCCAACGGCCTTAATAAGGTGCCACCACACCTGGATACCGAACGTGTCAAGTACCCAACCGGGCCCTTTATAGTCCCCCGGTCAGGAGACTAGGTAGGGACGAACGAATGGATATTCGAACCCCGGTCGTCTTCGTTAGATCTACCCTCAGATGTCTTGTACTAAAGTAATGAAATTTTGACAAAGGTACTGCTTATTTTATTTCGAGTTTTGCTGTTTTAGTACACCTAAGAAAATGTAGATATATTTTTTTAATGAAGAAATGTCAGGTTGTTTCGATATGAAATATTTTTGGGTCGGTCCATTTTTTTTTTAATTTTCTAAATTTAATTAATTTATTTTGTTGTTGTTGTTGTTATCAGGGTTTGGCTTTGTATGATTTTGGGTCGGTCCGTTACCTTGGGGTCGATTCGTTTTGAAAAATTATGTTTTAGGGTCGGTCAGGGTTTGCTTGTGCCTGTTTTGGGTTGGTGAGTTTTTGCCGTATGAGATATTTTGGGTCGGTCTGTTTTGGAATAGGATATTTGTAGGGTCGGTCCGTTTAGGTCTTCAGTGAATGTCTTATATCAATCAATGAATTTGGGTGTTTTGGATCGTCCGTTTTCTCATCAATTGGACATTTATGGTAGGTTCATAAACTAAAAAAATGAACTTTTGAAAGTCTAAATAATTAATCTTTTTTTTTTATCCATTGTAATTTCATCAGGGCTTGCAATATACAAACAATTTTCCCCTTATTCTAATGACTGTGTAGAATAGAGTAAATGGAGTTTTTAGTGCCGAGTCAAGTTTGATGTATATGGAATCGAGGTTCGTTTTGGTTAAATCATAAGAGACTAACTGTTGGTACTGAGATAGTTTTGGTCGGTCAATTTTGGGTATTAGATATATTCTTGGGGTCGGTCCGATTTGATGTGAAAATCTGTTGGTCGGTAAATTATTTTTTAATCTATTTTGATATTGGATTTTTTTTTCATGATATTTATTTATAATCTTGGGTTGGGAAATTTTGGTAAAATTGATTTTTGTTCTTCAGATGGGGCTATTTTACAAACCCTGTATTACTTTGAAGCGAATAGAAAAACACGTGTGATTCATCCATATTAATTGAATTTGCCAAGCATGCTTTCAAGTAGTTCTATTTATATAACTTAGCTGCGAGACGTTTCAACAACCAAATAAAAAAGAAATGGAGACAACTACAGTAGCTTTCAAGGCTCAGTGCTGTTTGGATAATCTTTGAGCAACACAACTGACAAGGCCAAACGAAACTACTCTATTTTGCCCTTTTATCGACCTTCACATACAGTAATTGTTTTAAGATTTTTCTTAAATTCATTAAAAACAACCCTTTGACATTGTACTGATGTAAAAAAAAAAAAATCCGGAAATGCTCTACCGTTATTGACTCGTATATTATTTAGGGGTTCATCGACGGGGTATAGATTCGATTATCTGTTTATTTACGAAGAGGAAAAAGATAAAACCGTCGTTCTTTTACATATGTTTAATGATGTAATATACAGATATGTCGCGGTTGTACTTTTCATAAATTACCTGTCGTTCAGATTGCGGATACCTGTGTTTGCAAACTTTATTATCAGAGGAAATTCAGTCCTTTGATTTTAAGATATTCATTTCCTTGAACAAAGTGGTTTGGAATGGATGATATATTCACTCAAGTTCGAGAGGGGAATGCTTTTCAGGTGCGGATATGGCTAGACAATACAGAAAATGATTTGAATCAAGGGTAAGTGATCTTTCCGGGAACACCTGCCGTGCCCTTCCTGCACTTGGTGTTTTGCATTCCATTCCTCTGATTATTATGTGAATTTCTCATGTACCTCTTGATGACATACAATTTTGAATACAAAAAATAATAGTTTCAACTTAGGTTTTGTATCAAAATCCAGGATAATGTGTTGATATGAGCTCGAAACATTACTTTTATTTTGACCTAAATACCTTTGATTGGGGCACCCAAGGGGGTATTCTACCATAGAAATGGGAAAAAAAAGGAGTTAAGTTATATTTTTCATAAATCTTCACCTTAAATGAATTGTAAAATAGTTAAAACCTCATATTTTTAACACACATACATGTATGCTGCGAAATGAAAGTAATAAAAGGAAGTTCAGAAAAAGAATGATGAATCAAACAGAATTCCTTCATGTTTACATGTTGTCCAATGTAATTATGTGAGGGATGCTGATTGGATGCTGCTCCTCCAAAAAAGGTGTTTTAACCTATTAACTTCAGAAACAATACAGCTTCACAAGAGGCTCATCAGGGAAAATCTGAATGTTTGCCCAAAGAATTCCTCATCTTATTGCTGAAAGCTACATGTAGTATGCAAGGTTCCCCTAACCTTTAGGTGAAGAGAATAAATAATACATGTATACATTGTATCAGAGGATTTGAAGGGGGGGGGGGGGGGTTAGAAAGAGGAATAACAGAACTGATTATACTGGTATTATAGTCATTCCGTTTCATTTATCATGTACTGGTAATTTCTGAATACTGAAATACTGTACATTAATGCAAGTGTCTTAATTTGTGTTTTGTTATGACATAAAAGCTAAATGAGTGATTTTGCCTTTAAAAGCCAATATTGAGCAAAGTATACAAAGTGCTACATGTACATGTTTCAAACTTACATGGTGGATGTATCTTTGATCAAACTTTCATAAAATGACCATAACCTACTTTTTCCCCTTGAGTGATTTTGCCTTTAAAAGCAAATATTGAGCAAAGTATAAGTGCTACATCATAGTACATGTTCTAAACTTACATATTCGATGTATCTTTGATCAAACTTTCGTAAAATGAACTTGACCTACTTTTTCTGCTTGAGTGATTTTTGTCTTTAAAAACCAATATTGAGCAAAGTATAAGTGCTACATGTTCCAAACTTGCATGTTGGATGTATCTTTAATCAAAGTTTCATAAAATGACCCTGACCTATTTTTTTGAATGGTTTTGCCTTTAAAAGCCAATATTTAGCTGACTATAAGTGCTACATATTCCAAACTTTCAAATTGGATGTATTTTAAATCAAACTTTCATAGAATAATCTTGACCTACTTTTTTTCTGCTTGAGTGATTTTGCCTTTAGAAGCCAATATTGAGCAAGGTATAGGTGCTACATTAGTATACAACGGTGTATAATTATATAAATTGGGGAAAAAGTGAGCTTAAGAAATTGGCTGTCATTAAAGACATTATGCTATGCAGTTAAGCATAAGGTGACTCTGGCAACTATTTTTAGAAAGTTAGATACATGTACATTTACATGTTACACTGTCTATATATGATTTTGAATTTCAGAGATGATCATAGGTTTAGTTTACTTCACTGGGCAGCAAGAGAGGGTCGGACAAATATTGTAGATATGTTGATCCAGCGCGGAGCACGGATAAATGCCACCAATATGGGAGATGACACAGCTCTACATCTGGCAGCAAGTCATGGACATAGAGATATAGTTATAATGGTTTGTCAGTTTTGTACATTTAGCATCTTGATCCCCTTTGTGTTCTTTGATTCTAAAAAGATTTCTTATTTCATCAGTTGAGAAAGTCGATGTATTACATGCCCTGTTCCAGTGTTTCCTTTTTTGAATGTGTTTATCAGATACATGATCACCATGTTATCTTCCTTGGAGGTACCGTATTCAGCCCTAAATACATTTCCAATGAGAAATGCCAGAGATTAATTAAAAATTTCACTCTATTTGTTCAGAATTATATGTATACATACATGTATATATGTAGTTTAATTTGCCGAAGTCAGTTATTATACTTCTCATAAAATGACAAATTCTACCTCCTCTGAAAATATGCTAAATCATCAGTACACAATGTATTTGTCAGAAGATTTTGAAAATAGGTAAAACCCATATGAACTCACTGGAAGTTTTCCATTAGGGTGATAAATGTACATATATACTTTGCGTTCTTATCTGATTTTCAATTCTATACATTTTATTTTCAGCTTTTGCACAATAAGGCCAACATCAATGCCATAAATGAGCATGGGAATACACCCCTTCACTATGCCTGTTTCTGGGCACAAGACCAAGTGGCAGAGGTATAGTATACAATGTACATCATACTACATGTATCTGTATCTTTTTGGTATGCAAGTGGTTGACAAGTTAGCAATTGAAAAGTTTGGTTTGAACTTTCAAAAAAGATATTCTGATATTTATAGCAGGTTTCAATCTTGCTGCAATCTGTCAAAGACAGTCTTGATTTTGGTCAGCTGCCATACCGATATGAACTCCTGTAAGATGCATAAAATTGATTACATAAATTTGTCTCCTGAATGATCATTATGTCTCCCCCCAAACGGGGAGGAGACATATTGGTTTTGCCTTCGTCGTCCGTCTGTCACACATCGTGTCCGGGCTATATCTCCTGAACCGTTTGCCCGATCACTTTCGTATTTTAGTATGTTGTTGCTTATGACCCGAAGGTTTCACATCACCTTGACCCAAGGTCATGTGACCAAGGTCAAGGTCACTTAGTGCATTTTTAATGAAATTATGCATACATTCCTGTCCAGGCTATATCTCTTGAACCCTTTGCCGGATCACTTTCATATTTTAGTATGTTGTTGCTTATGACCCGTAGGTTTCGCATCACCTTGACCCAAGGTCATGTGACCAAGGTCAAGGTCACTTAGTGCATTTTTAATGAAATTATGCATACATTTCCTGTCTGGGCTATATCTCCTGAACCGTTTGCCCGATCTCTTTCATATTTTAGTATGTTGTTGCTTATGACCCGAAGGTTTCACATCACCTTGACCCAAGGTCATGTGACCAAGGTCAAGGTCACTTAGTGCATTTTTAATGAAATTATGCATACATTCCTGTCCGGGCTATATCTCTTGAATCATTTGCCGGATCACTTTCATATTTTAGTATGTTGTTGCTTATGACCCGAAGGTTTCACATCACCATGACCCAAGGTCATGTGACCAAGGTCAAGGTCACTTAGTGCATTTTTAATGAAATTATGCATACATTCCTGTCCGGGCTATATCTCTTGAACCGTTTGTCGGATCACTTTCATATTTTAGTATGTTGTTGCTTATGACCTGAAGGTTTCACATCACCTTTACCAAAGGTCATGTGACCAAGGTCAAGGTCACTTAGTGCATTTTTAATGAAACTGTACATACATTCCAGTCCGTGCTATATCCCTTGAACCGTTTGCCGGAAGACTTTCATATTTTAGTATGTTGTTGCTTATGACCCAAAGGTTTCACATCACCATGACCCAAGGTCATGTGACCAAGGTCACTTAGTGCATTTTTAATGAAATTATGCATACATTCCTGTACGCGCTATACCTCTTGAACCATTTGCTGGATCACTTTCATATCTAAGTATGTTGTTGCTTATGACCCGTAGGTTTCACATCACCTTGACCCAAGGTCATGTGACCAAGGTCAAGGTCACTTAGTGCATTTTTGTGTCGCCTGCGAAGCATAGCGACACTTAGGGATCACTTTGTCCGTTGTCCGTCTGTCCGTCTGTCCGTCCGTCTGTCTGTCTGTCACACTTTGGGTGTCACAGCCCATAACTTTTGATTGGTAAGTGATAGGGCTTTGATATTTCACATGTGTATTCCTTGTGACAAGACCTTCTTACACATACCATAATTTTTGACCTAGTGACCTTGACCTACTTATTTGACCTACTTTATAAAAAAAAATAAGAATGAATATATCTTTTGATTGGTAAATATTAGGACCTTTATATTTCACACATGCAATCCTTATGGCAAGACCTTTCTACAAATACCATAAATTTTGACCTAGTGACCTTGACCTAGATATTTGACCTACTTTTGAAAAAAAGATAAGATTC
Source organism: Pinctada imbricata (assembly GCA_033119305.1). Lineage (NCBI taxonomy): Eukaryota > Metazoa > Mollusca > Bivalvia > Pterioida > Pteriidae > Pinctada > Pinctada imbricata. The sequence goes on from VSWD01000006.1 coordinate 44,552,473, forward strand.
GCTATATCTTTTGATTGGTAAGTGATAGGGCTTTGATATTCCACATGTGTATTCCTTGTGGCAAGACCTTTCTACACATACGATAATTTTTTAACCTTGTGACCTTGACCTAGATATTTGACCTACTTTTGAACAAAAGATAAGATTCGCTTGATCTTTTTATTGGTAAGTGATAGGGCTTTGATATTTCACATGTGTATTCCTTGTGGCAAGACCTTTCTACACATACCATAATTTTTGACCTTGTGACCTTGACCTACATATTTGACCTACTTTTGAAAAAAAGATAAGATTCGCTATATCTTTTGATTGGTAAGTGATAGGGCTTTGATATTTCACATGTGTATTCCTTGTGGCAAGACCTTTCTACACATACCATACTTTTTTACCTTTTGACCTTGACCTACATATTTGACCTACTTTTCAAAATAATTAAGATTGTATATATCTTTTGATTGGTAAGTGATAGGGCTTTGGTATTTCACATGTGTATTCCTTGTGACAAGACCTTTCTACACATACCATACTTTTTTACCTATTGACCTTGACCTACATATTTGACCTACTTTTCAAAATAATTAAGATTGTATATATCTTTTGATTGGTAAGTGATAGGGCTTTGGTATTTCACATGTGTATTCCTTGTGACAAGACCTTTCTACACAGACCATGAAATCTGACCTTGTGACATTGACCTAGATATTTGACCTACTTTTCAAGAAAAGTAAAATTGGCTATATCTTTTGATTGGTAGGTGATAGGGCTTTGATATTTAACATGTATTTTCCTTGTAACAATGCCTTTCTACACATACCATCATTTTTTTGCCTTTTGACCTTGACCTAGCTATTTGACCTTCTTTTCTCAGAAATTAAGGTTGTATATATCTTTTAATTGGTAGGTGATAGGTCTTTAATATTTCTTATGACGAGACCTTTTTCTTACCAGTAGTTATGTAGTGACCTTGACCTAGATGATTGACACTCTTTTCTGAAAATTTGAGAATCACCATATCTTTTAATTTGTAATTAAGAGGTCTGATATTTCAGATGAATTTCATTTGACAAAACTTTTCTACTGATACCAATGATTTTGATCCACTTTCTAGAATAATAAACCGCTTCGCAGGCGACACAAGCATTCCTTGGATTGCTATTTTTAATGATATTGTGCATACATTCTTGTCCGGGCTATATCTCTTGAACCGTTTGCCAGATCACTTTCATATTTTAGTATGTTGTTGCTTATCACGTAAAGGTTTTACATCACGTTGACTCAAGGTCATGTGACCAAAGTCAAGGTCAATTAGTATATTTTAAATGAAATTGTATTTGTTACATGTATTATGTCCAGGCTTAATCTTTTGAATCGTGATCAGATCACGTCATATTTTAGTATGATGGTGCTGATGACCCAAAGGTTTCACACCTTCTTGATCAAAGGTCATATGACTAAGGTCAAGTATTACATTTTTTAATGAAATTGTAAATGCTATTGAGTCTGTGCTATATCTGTGGAATCGTATACTGGATCACTCTTATACTATAGTATGCTGTTGCTCAGGATTGGAGGGTTTCTTATCACCTTGACCCAAGGTCATGTGCCCAAGGTCAAGATCATTTAGTTATTTTTTAATGAAATTGTACATACTAATATTGTCTGGGCTATATCTCCTGAACCCTTCTTACAATTGTTTTCATATTTTAGTATGTTGTTTCTAAGGACTAAATGTTTCTTATCACATTGTCCCAACGTCACATGGTTAAGGTTACTTTGGTAATGAAATTGTATATGCTAATACATGTAATGTTTAGGCTTTATATTTTGAACTGTGTATCCAATCACTAATTCAGTTTTTTGTTGCTCATGATCCATGCAATGTTAAACGTCTTCAAATTCAATAGCATCATTTAAAAGCAGATAAGTTTGCTGCATGGACCAGACATGCATGTTTCGGGTACTTAACCCTCGTCAGTGAGTGTAGGTTTCAGATCACCTATATCCAAGGTCATGTGACCAAAGTCAATTTCTTTAAATATGCTTATAATGAAATTGTATATGCCAATCATGTTTGGCCTTTACCTCAAACAATGTAATGAATCACTTTCATGTTTTAGTATGATGTTGCCCATGACTCAAAGGTTTCACATCATTTTGCATTTTGGCCTAAGCTCAAAGTAACTTAGAGGGAGGGGGGGAGACATCTGTTTTTTTATGAAAAACATTTTGTTTAATTTTGATATGTATTCATACCATGTATAGAAGAGATTTCATTCAATGACAATTTATGTGCATCATGTTGTATATTTCACCTTAGTGATGGGTTAGAATTTAAATGAAGGAATACAGCATGAAGAAACCTTCATTTTGCTGTATTCTTTGTATAAGCAACATTAGTAAATGTAAATTATATTGATATATCCTAAAATTATTGAAAATGACAGACTAAGAAACAACACATTTATTTTCAACAAATGCATTCTATATGTAGTACTCTAAGTTTTTTGCTGGTTTGATTAAATCGAGGAATGTTAATGTTGTAGGATTTGGTAAACAATGGTGCCTTAGTTGGTATTGCCAACAAGTTTGATGAAACTCCCCTTGATAAAGCAAAGATGAGATTAGCTAATATACTTAAAGGTAAGTTACAGATGATATATAGAAATATTGACATGAAGATGAATAACAATAGAATCATAACATATTGGCATCTATTTAATTGTTATCTATTTCAATCAAAGAAGCTAAAAGTACATTAATGATGTGCAATTTTAATATATATACCAAATGATTCATGCTCAAAGTGTGACATGTTCCTTGATCTGATAATTTTGCAAATTTGTTCTGAAATGTTGCTTTTGTGTATGTAGATGAACATTTTTTATACCAGTTATTGAACTATGTTTTTAATAGATAGAGCAGTACAACTCGGCCAAGATCTACAGAAAGTACCCTTTAAAGACCGAAGTTGGCTGGGGTACAAGACCAGAAGCCGTATGTATTCAATAACTTCAAGGTTATCAGTAATTCTGTAGAACATTTAGTGGAGTTCACAAAACGTAGAATTTGCACTTTCATAAAATCAGGAATATTTCTATGGCTCACAGAGTCCTAGAGAAAACTTCGTGTAAAATATTCAACTTCATATTTCTTAGTCCTCTAGCTTATACCTTACATCTATTAGAAGGAAGTCAGCCTTAATTTTACGAAAGTATTTTTGAAGGAACATGTTCAAATTATTCTACAATTTGAAGTGTACTGCTTGAGTGAATACCGGTAATTGATAATTTATAATACGATTTTAGGAGATGCCCTGCTGTCACGACACACTGGGATTGATATAGCACAGCTGAACCTGACATCTCATATTGCAACCACACACTCAGGGGAGGTTAGTATATTACATGTACAAAGTCTTACATAGCACAAGCTTACAGCTAAATTCTGTTCTACAGAGCTATAGTATGAGAAGGAAAAAATAACTTTTTGACCTCATCCTTTATGCATTTTAAATCAATAGGAAATAACAAGTAAAATTTTTCAGGAGAACAAAATTTTTAATGTTCATTCTATGCTTAGTTTTCAATCTGCATGTATATATATGTACATTGTATTCTGTTGATAATAGAGAGGTTGAGATTTCCTACATGTAACTTGTACAGGTACTTCTAATCTACTGAACAAGTTGAACTACACATTACTGTTGTTGAGATTTCTTTTCAGATCCAACAGGTGTTTAAGTTGACCTTTGAATTAGAAAGAAACACAAAATTTCAGTAACATTTATATCAGAATAAATACTTTTGAATTTGAATTTGATTGTACTCCTTTTCATACCAATTTTATAGTCTAATGCGGATGAAGTATCTTGAAGTAGCATCTTATGTGTAAACCTCACTTTACACGTTCACTGCAAAAATGACTTCAAATGCAAAAAGTGATGATGTCATAATATCGGTTCAAAATACAAGTACAGGTACATGTACAATGAGATAAAGAAGATCCTGACGACAATGTACAATGACACATACAAGTTACACCTTGGAATCTCGACCTCTCTATTTTCATTTCTTGTAATCAACAATTTGAAGGCATATAGATTTTGGGTTATCCATGTGCTAAATCTCAAATATTGGCTTAAAATTACATGAAAATTGGTATGAAATTTTCTTCAAGAAGGTATAGAGTTGAAACACTCCATATTATTTTCATTATTGATATGTCATAGGGATTTCTTATGTGTTTTTCACATTTGTATTTTTTGTAACAATACCTTTCCAGTGATGCAAAAAGTTTTGGCACTGTAACATTGACTTAATGTTTGACCTACTTTAAGGATAAACAAAACTGCCCCAGAGGATTTGTGTTGCACAAAGACATCTTGAGTTTTTGAGAGCACATGTACATTATATAAGAAATACAATGTAGATGTTATAATTCTTCATACTTGCAGTGTGAAATTTATTTGAATTTTTAGGTTTGGCGAGGCCAGTGGCAGGGAAATGATATAGTAGCAAAGATATTGGCTCTTAGAGAATGTAGTGTTAGAAATTCTAGAGATTTCCAAGAGGAATTTCCGAGGCTTAGGTATGTAGCAGCATTACAGACATATAAATGGAAAATTAGGGATGTTTAATATTATTGGTACATTTTCATTGGTACATGTATATTGAAAAATTGATATGTGTTTGTTACTTTGTATAAGGCAATTTCTTGTTTTTATTCTGTTTTGCGTCCTTTTGAAATTGAGAAACCTACCAGCCAGCCAGGGAGAAAAACAAACAAACATATGAAACAAAGTTGCAATTTCATACAATGTGACTATGTGAAATCTGACAGAAACTTGTTTCATTTTATTATTAACAGATTTTAGTCAACAAAAGAATGGTAGAATAGGCAATGTCTTAAATCTTTGCAGTAGTCTTGAATTTTTACATAAAATGTGAAAAAATTAAACAATTTTATTTAAATGTGTTTTGAAGAAAACACATTTAATTTTCAATAGAATTTATTATTCTAATTTTGTTTTGTTTTATGACTTTGGGCTCAAAACCTACCAGCACGAGGATGCAAAACAGAAAATAACAAGGAAATGGCCTAACAATATAACAGCCAGATATTAGAAGTGAATGATAACATGTACATTTAGGTCTATGATGTATGTAATATTGATAAAATTGCTAAAATCCATATTTTAACGATAAAAACATAAGAAATGTAAAGTCAATTTTATAGAACATCTCAGGGTATAAGATTATGAAACCTGATACATTTAGAAAAAAATATTCCATTAACTTGTATACTATAAATGTCTTTACTCTTCTATTTAGTCCATTACATAATCCATGTACATTGTATCTTGAGGAAACCATAATACTCTAAAACATATAAAAATGGAAGAACATTGCATGAGCAGCTGTATAAGTGATGAAAAATATTGTAAGCTGTTGTCATGGAATACATGTATCTATAAAATGCTGTTGTATAAATCTTATCATTGTAAGTGCATAAGCCCTGGTCACAACCCGCCGTGCGTGCTTTTAGGACGTGCGTGTTTGTGGAGGCTATGTGCGCTACGTTTTTCTGAAGTCACAAGGAAGGAAGTGGCAAGAGTACAGAAGGAGTGCGTCACACATGTCGCACGCACGTTTATATGGATGGTTACATGCATCATATGTTGTGCAAAAAAAGTAAGTGCGTTGCACGTACTTACGACTTGCGTGCAACTTGCTTACAATGTACTTTCTCCATACGTCTTCTACGTTATTGTAAGGATGTCAAATTGACACGTACTGCTAACGCACAGAGTCTGCACTTCCTTGCGTCAAAGGTCCGTTGCACGTACTTGCAATGTGTGTGTTGTACTTATTGAATTCTTAGGCAGCACACAGACAGGAGGCAGCGAAAGTTCTGTATGCACTAAAACTGCTACGTCCTGTCTGTGTGTTCCCGAATCCGCAAGGAGGCCGTACGGGACACGTACTGATAACACACGGACACCGTACGGATACCCAAGGTTTGCCTACGTTTTTGCATGCAGACAGCACGAATGTGCACATACGGTGGGTTGTGACCACCGCTATACCGGTACATGTGTGTAGATATACATATACTTGTACCTGTGTTACTGTGATAGGTGGATCTAAGAACCAGGTTTATAATTATCAATAATTTCTCCCTGCATCCTTGGCATCAGTTAGGCTGTGATATGGTTTTAAAACAGAAGTATCTCCTTTACAGAATCTTCAACAATCCTAATGTATTACCTGTACTGGCGTGCTGTAACCAGCCCCCTAACCTTGTTGTCATCAGTCAGTTCATGCCTTATGGATCTCTGTATAATGTATTACATGGAGAAACAGGTAAACTTAATTTTAAAAATGTATTTCATTTCATACATGTTTTCTTTTTAGGACTACAAAACTTTTGATTTTGACTTAATACCCAATTACAATCAGAAATATTTCAGAGCCATCAAAATTTCATAATGATATACATATACTGCTAGATACATGTAGTCATAAAGTAAATTTTATATCTAATGGCATGTTAGGATATTTCATAGAATAAATTCTTTTAAAAATGTATTATGCAGATGTAAAGTATACGATATCACGGAAGCTCATTTGTATGAAATTTCCAAATTTGCTACATTAAAGTTTCGATACGAATTAAAAAACAAAACAAAATGACAATATTATTTTTGATTCTACCAGACATTTGATAATTGATTATTATTAATGGTGATAATTGTTTGATAGAATAATCTGATTGAACACCTCAAGTAAACTGGCGGTCTGCGTTAAATAGAATGACTTTGTTTTTGGAGAATTGACTGAAGCCAATAGTCCAACATTGCAACAGTTAGCAGACTTTTACATTCAGAAATTACAATAAATGACCTGTCAATCAATGATTTGATGGGCTCTTTGATTATTACTTCATAATGAATAAATCTGCCAACAAGTGCAATGTCAGACTATTGGGGATTCCTCAATTACAACTGCCCAGTCATAATTGTCCTGTAATTTCACAAATCACATTTACCAATGAAATCATTGCTTCACTGTTCTGTGTGACCATGTGACAATTTAAAGGATGAAATGACAGGGCAGAGGATCTCTAAGGTTTTCAGGGTTAATGGTCAAAAGTCAGGGTCAGTGGACCTTGCTTAAACCCTTGTGAAAATAATCGAAAACAAAGCAATCATGCCAGAATTAATAAACCTTTTGGAGTGTTACATAGGAGTTGCTTTGTATTCAAATTGTTCAACTTCAAGTGTCTGTACAGACTTGATTGCACTTTCCTTGAACATGATCTTTCCTTTTTTAATTTTGACTATTTTATTTTCTCTATAGGTATTGTAGTAGACCAGAACCAGGCCCTGAGGTTTGCCATAGATATAGCACGGGGGATGGAGTTCTTACATTTCATGGACCCCATGATTCCTAACATGATTCTCACCAGTAAACACATCATGGTAAGACATTATGGAAAAAAAAATATGTTGATTTTATTTAAAATATGCCTAATACACAGCTTTATACATTGAAGTGGTTTTAAGCTTTTGGCTGAAGGTGATGGAAAACATAATTCTAAACAGTAATTTTAATGGTTTAAAGATATGTTTTATTCTATTTTGCATAAAATGTAAAAACTGACGTAACAAATGTTATTTATGATTTCAAGTTGAAAAAAAAAAATTTCATGTAACAATACTGGTATTCACTAATTATCTTCTTGAAAACAATTAATTTAGATCAGAAAAGCAAGTATTTAATTTTTACCTACTTGGTTCAGCAACAAATATACAGGTAGTAGAGGTTAAGGAGTAACCTTTTACCAAGGAAATTGGACAATGATAATATTACTTTTTTAGATCGATGAGGACTTAGCTAAGATAAATATAGATGACCCCAAGTATTATAACCCGGATGGGACGGTTAACGGGGTAACGTTAATCATGGAATGAAATCCCTGTTCCTTGAATGTGTGTTATTCAACTAATAATTACTATCATTCTAACTGCATTTCAGAGTAGTTAAGGATTTTTGGGGTCTTAAATCTACAGGAGAATGACTATGTACATGATGAGAACCTATTTTGACCCTCTTTGTTCATATTTTCATAAACGATTTGCATTTTAGATAGAGAACACTATGGTTGATAAAAATCCATTTATTATATAGAGTTAATCAATCTCTACTGAGAGACATGACATCATATAAGCAATGTTTTCTAACATACATGTACATGTACAAGTAGGTAAATCAAGTGTAAAATAGTAAAATTTCATGCAGTTTTCTCAAAGTATTGGAAACATTTTATGAGGACGCATTTATTTGTAGGTTAAAGATTTCTTTAATCATGTATACAAGGCTGCATTAATTTGTTTCTAGGTTCAGAACATAAAAATTCTAGCCAAGTTGACTAAAATTCACCAAGGGATAAGTCTTTGGCATTCCGCTTATTGTAGAAAATTTATAAGGCTCTTAAAAATTCAATATCTACAATTCAAAGTTTTTGTGTAGCTTCTAAAAATCTGTTTTCGGGAACAGTAAAAAGGAAGGCCTAAAAATAGTATAAAGTCTGTCAATTCCAAGGATTTTGAATCTGAAAGACTTATTGAAACTTAGGTGAAATCTGTTTCTTATGAGGAATTCAAAAGTAAGAATTTACCATCATACACTCATTTCATACCTTCCCTGGTTTGATGTGAGTGTGATACACATTTTACTGATATACTGAAGGTTTTTTTGTTTTTGTTTTTTTTTTTTTGCCTTTTTCATCGTTGTTTGAAATTTATCTACCTTTAGTATCTAAAGTCATATCTTCAAATATTTTTTTTATATTCTTGACCAGTGTTCATGAAAATGAACTGTCTGTATGAAATAGAAAATGTAGGGTTAATTCTTCACTAAAAGTTAAGTTATTTGAGATAGAATATCTTGCATAAGAAATTCTATGTATTAATCTTCATTTAATATGAATCAAGGCAAAGCCTTTTTGTACGAGCGGAGAGAACATAGGTATGATTATATAAAATAAAAAAGATCTTTCTTTTTTATTTTGACTATGATGGTTTATCTTGTCTGACAAAACTTTCTGTTTGATGATTTCCAAAAAGGTAGTATAAGGCGAGTGGAAACACGTAAAATTGATCTAGACCAGCAGATGAACATTTTAAGGGGGTGGGGTGGGGGGGGCTTAAAATATGGTTCTTTAAAAATATGGTTCTTTATAGTTCATTTTTATTTTGTAAGAATAATGTTTAGGCTAGCTGAAAATAAATTACTGAAGAACAAAAGAAAAAACAAACATATTCCGACTTCTGACAGTACGAAACCACCGAGACGAGAAAAGCAATCAGAGCGACACGTCTCGTTTAAAATCGGAAATGTCGGATTTCCCGTGGTTACGCCACCTTGTTGATGCTTTATCGTTACCTGATTTACGAAAAATAGTTTCAATAAATTTAACTTATAAACAAAAAGTGAGTATAACATATACGTCTACTTGGAGTCGAAAAAAAATTTAAGTGGCAATATTCAGCATCTCCGCAGTAACTCTGTCTGCGAGGGGAAGAAAGTTTTTGAAAGCATAGTAGTACATTCTCATTCTTTGATTCAGCATATTTTCTCAATAAGATATGTGTATACGCGTTACCATAAGGGCGAGCTTCGCTCGCAAAGGCCCTTTGGGCCTTTGCAGCGAGCTCTGCTCGCTATTAAAGGAATTTTTCTAAAAATTTTATTGGTTATGGTAAAATAACATATAAAAGCCGATGTACAAACAGTATAATTCGCGTAATGAAAGTCATGAATTTCCAAGCACATGTTATATGTGTTTGATCATAAACTTAAAATTCATTCTTGAATAGTATTTTAGACTTTCTTTTCTGATAAGCAAGATACTTACGTGCTATAGTCTTCATATATTTTTCATCCATCTCTCTTTCTATTCATTATTTTGTTACAATTAGCTGTCTCCATGACAGTCGGCAAACACAATCTTAAATATTTCATTTTGCTGTTGGTAGAACTTTTTTATATTAGGTAGAATATTCAGTTTCAGAGGTAGAAAAGCTGGTAGACTTTCTGTTTCTTATTAGATCTTAAACTTTTGCAGACATAAGCTTTATGAATTAGATTTAAGGCAGTTTTATAGTTTGTTTGCATCTTTTTTTAAGTTTTTAGGTTCAGAGACTAAAGTTAATTTCTTTGATAGCTAACAGTTTGTTGTCGCCTACAGTAGAATGGCATCATTCTGTGCATAAGACTGTTGAATAGATGTGATATCGCAATGATTAAGACTGATTAAAAATGTTTAAAACATTTCAGAAGTTTTTAGGGTAAAAAGCGATCGTATAAAGATATTACCTTTGCTTCTAATGTAATGAATTCTTCATATTTAGGGAAAAAAAAAACCAAAAACAAATATGAACCAAAGACAAGCTGCATTTAGTTTGTGACATTGTTCTTACCTTCCTTAAACTAGAATTATATGTTTCACAATATCTATCCTCTAAACATTCCAATTGTTATTTAGATTGATGAAGATCTGACAGCTAGAGTGAACATGGCCGATTACAAATTTTCTTTCCATGAGAAAGGAAAACTTTACACTCCAGCATGGATGTCCCCAGAGGGTGAGAATAATGATTTTTTAAATGCTTAATTTGTCTTTTGATATAAAGAGTTATTCGCTTTCGAGACGTAATCTGACAAAAATGTGTTCTGATGTAATAAAATTCCTATAGAGCTGTAATAGCATACCGTTAAATCATAAAGAAATAAAATATAATTTCAAAGCAAATTGTACACAGTATGTGAATGCGTTTCAATTAGAAAATCTTTGATATTTCTTGAAGTAAACAAAACAATTGTTACATAACAGCTCTTCAAAGAAAACCAGCAGACATCAACCAAAAAGCAGCAGATATGTGGAGTTTTGCCGTGTTACTATGGGAACTGGAGACTAGAGAAGTACCTCATGCTGATCTGTCACCAATGGAAACAGGCATGAAGGTTAGTATATAACATATAGATCTACTTTTGATACTGTATAATTTGAAATTGATCTAATGTTACAGTTCAAATATCATATTCTACTGATTTGAAACATACAATCTGTGATACATGTGAATGAATAGAAGTTCATATCTTACATGTTTTAAACATGTACATGTATATGTACATGTAACAAAGTTAAAACATTAAGAAAATACAAAGAGGTTTTGATATTTAAAAAATTAGACACATTTCTCTATTTCCCTGTGAATAATGAGTAGTACAGCATACATGTATATACATGTACAAACTAAGAAAATCAATGTCATCATTATTAACACGTACATACATGTATATATTCTCTTAAGGATAAGCAATTTTAAGGTATGATTTATGACATCTTTAATCGCTCTTTCTAGGTGTAAAATCTGCATTTAGAGAAAATTAAAGTGATATTAGAACATCTGTGAAAATAGTACATAGCATTAGCTCTTTAAAAATGAAATTTGTCATGCTGTAACCACAGATGAAAAATTCCTGGTTTTAGAGGAAATCGACATTTTTGTCAATTTACGCAATTAATTTTCGGGATCGACTGTATTCTTCGTGGGTCTCAGTAAATGACGTCAGAAGTTGTACACGACAAAGTGATTGCCTGTATACGCACAGTGTATACGCATGTTGTTACCGTTTCAAAAATAAAACAATCAATATCTAAAACATAGTTTTTTATTTATTGAGAAAAAAAAAAAAAATAAATAAAATAAATAAATAAAGGGCGCACCATTTCTAAACATGCTCATGGCTGGCGATCACCTGTAGATTCAGGACAGAAGTTTGACATAATTTATATTCTGATTAAAAAAAAATCAATCGTGCTGGCCAATATTTTTGATAGATTCTGAATCTACATATGGATTTATGGACCTAGCACTTGCCGAATATTAGATCGTGGTTTGCGGGTCCCCCCCCCCCCCCCCCCCCCCCCCTGCACACACACGCACATTTGTCCGTTTTGAGTCGTTGATCATCCAATCTTTTCTATCATCAATTGCCTCTAATGAAAACGTATTTCAATAATTTTCAGATCAGTATAAATTTATTGCTTCGTTCTTTTATTATTATGTTATTCCATTAAAAACCGCTAGCTGTGACCATAACTTAATGATTTAGATAAAAAAAAAGAATAATGTCGAATCGTTTTTCGTTGTTAATCCCTAAAATTGTGACCATATATATTGATAGAATAAAATTTGATCCTTATTTTAATTAAAATAGATTCCGTGACATCGACTTGGAGCCTCAGAATAATATTAAAATTTACTGAGTGTTTTACCCACTTGGGAGTTCGTGAAATAAGGTCTACCCTATATCCCTTGCACCAATGCAGGTGAATTTTGAAATAATTATTTATAAAGATGAATTCAAAAAAATATATGTAAAAATAAATCAATAACGTTTTGTTTTAGTCATTATACCCCTCACCCCCTTCCTACGCTTCTCAGAAAGATTGTTTTCAATGTTTACTGTGATCCGCCCTCCCTATTTTAGATTCCTGAATCCGTCTATGCCAAACTGAGATATCTCCATCTGTCATTTGTCATTAAAGTGAATGTATATGACAATATGGATATAGGTAATACTATGTTGTTCACTAAGCTCAATAAAAGGATGGGAAGGGGGCCTCCCGGTCTGAAACTCCAGTCGCACGCATTCCGGCCAAGTTACCCCCCCTTCTGCGTTTGAAACAGATCGGGCTGTATATTCAACCATAGTTTCAAATCATGCGTGTTTAGAACAAATAGTAAAATAGGACAGACAGAAAATATGATGTGACATCGTGTGTGAAATCGTCCATCTCAAGACCTTCCCCCCCCCCCCTTTTTTTTCTCACTGACAGATGCTTGGTGGCATGAAAATTACTAACATTAAACATTTACATACATGTTGTATTAATACTCGACATGATCAAGAAATTATCAAAAGATGTGAAACTGAGCAAATTAAATGCGAAATCAGCTTCAATACCTCAACGGTACATTGCATTGTTTACACTACTTTCGTCTTTAATGTACAACTTTCTACGTCATAAGTCTCTCCATCATATTTACCGGAAGTGATCATTTATAGAATCAGGGTTTCTGTAAATGGCTAAAAATAGCAACTTCAAAACTGATTTACGTATGTGTGCGGTAAGAGCTGAAAATTATTTTTGGCATATTATGGTTTATTTTTAGGGAAAGTTTTAGGTAAAAGTATTATCTCATATGTTCTAATATCACTTTAAATTTAACCATAAGATTATTTAACAAAACAATTCTCTTTTCAGATTGCAATGGAAGGACTTCGCCTGAACATCCCCCCAGGAATCTCATCTCACATGTCACGGCTTATAAAGATTTGTATGAACGAGGAACCAGGAAAACGTCCCAAGTTTGATATGATTATACCCATCCTAGAAAAGCTCAAGCAGAAATAGACCACTTAGCTATATGTGCTGAATTTCGACAGTATATACATGTATCTGAAATCACAAATGTGAAACACAGCTACGTTTACATGTATATGAAGAAGATAGGAACAGACTTAGAATGTTGACAACATGCTGTGAAAATTGGCAACATACCTTCGAACTTTGCAACATGCTTAGAACATGTAGAAGATAGACAACCTTCTATTGTTGGATCCAGAATTTATTCAGTTCTGTACTGCCTTTGCTGATATTTGTTATCATGCTTGAAAAATTAATTACTTGCAGCATTTTCATTATTATTATTTTGCTTCATTAGACGAGTCATTTACATGAATTTGCAATATTTCCATACATAATTTTACAGCTTTGTACAATATTTTACTTCTTTGGGTCTTGATGAATTCAATTTTTGTTTATTATCATGCTTGAACTCTGTACATTTTCATTGAATTTGAAAGTGAATGAAAATACATGTAATAAATATGACTTTGATTGATTTTCAAAAATCATGGAACTGAAGTTTAAAATTAAACTTTGCAGAAAATTATGAATGTTAGTACACAGGTACATATGGGATATCTTTCTTTGTTCATTTTTTTTTAAGAAAACCATTGATAAAGAAAACCAGCCTTACTTTCATTTCATGCATTTGTTAATTTCATCCATTGTGTGGAGATTTTGATTATCAAGTGTAAGAGTAGTCAGGCTTATATGTATTACACGTGTGATTCATATGTACACAAGTATCTTACATTATCAATGAATACCTCGGACACAGGTGTTGCACACTTGTTAACAATGTTTATTCAAATACTTACTGGTGTTGTACATGTATGTGTTTACCACATGTAAATTTAGTTGGTGCTATCCTAGATAAATACCAGTATTTTTAAGTACATTTTTACTGATTTATAAACTCAAATTACACTTGTATACCTGTATTTGTTTGTTTGTGTTTTTCTCCTTGTTATTTGCATCTCTGAAAATATGGTCCCTTATTCTGTTTTTGGAAAAATTGGAAAACTTGTTGTGTCTTTTAATAATTATGTATGATATTTTTCACATCATCATCCATAGCCTGTGCTTTTAAAGAGACCATAGAATAGCTTGATGGGAAATCTTCACATGTCTTTTCAACCAAAAAGCAGTCTTACTAGAACATTTTCTTTGTTCTACACTTGAAAGCATTTAGATTTTTAAAACCAGAAACCATGAATTTTTACATGACAGACAAGAATAGAGTTACCAGATGAGTCAATCCTTGGCTTTTAGTGCGGTCCTATGGCTATTGTGCTTCCATAAATGGTTTTTCACGGCTAAATTCATCTTTGTTGATTCAAAGATTTTGTATGTATGATGTATGTAATGTAGAAATGCTTTATATTACTGAACCAATCAAGTGCCATATTGTCTTATTGATGGCTGCCTTACGTTCTCTCGCTCATTCAATATTATCTGTTGACGGAGTATATCACAATTAATGTGCAATAGCAAAGCTTCTAGATAATTGTAGGTCTGACAATTTACATGTATGTATCGATGGAAATTTTGCTGATTACAATCTTGTATTAATTTTAAGAAGCTTCATATTTCATTAATAGAAAATAAACTTCAATAAACAAAATTTTTGTGTAATAGTGTCACTTGAACTCCCTTATTAAAATGCAAATAAAATTACATGTACTGTTTTGTGCCAAATGATGGAAGTAATGTGTACTTCTTGTTTGAAGAATACCGTTTCTAAACGTTTTTTATCTTTCCAACAACAAATATTGCAAACAAATATCCATAATTGAATAAATGTTCAATACAAATTCATATGATCAAGAATTTTTGTGAAATGTTAGGAAAGTTGATAAAAATACAATGTTACTACTTATATGTTGAATATTTTTAAGATGTCCATTATTATTCTGATAGATATCATATTTATTTGAGATAGTGCATGTGTATGTATGGAATAAATACAACAAATATTACAACTGTGTTATCTTCATGAGTTATTAATGGCATACATGGTTTTGCTTTGTTTGTATGTCTGAAACTTCATGCAGAATTGATATGATCAATTAGAGACCAAGGTCATCTTTTGTCATCGTACCCTCTTAGGATTCGGTGTTACGTATCCTTGGATTTTTCACAATCGGACTTGCACCTGTATGGATATTATTTTTTTTTCTTGGTTTTCTTTTATACAACTCCACATAGGATCCATAAACTTTTGGTGAAGCATGTCATATTTCACAGATGATTTTATTTCATAGTCTTCTACTCTATGGTTCTGTCACAGAGGAATACTCTTTTTAAACATCTTTGGTTCTAAAGTTTTACGCTTTTGAATTTGTATGCCACTCCATCTAATGCTCAGATTTCCGGATAACTCAAACACCTTTTCGCATATCCAGCTGAAGATGGGTATAAGGGTACTTGTTAGGAGGCAAAGGTATCGATTATTTTTTTTCATAATGTTAATATCAGGAAAATTAAAGAAGATGTTCCCACTATTTTTCAATTTTTGATAAGTGGATACATATACTTCCTGGAAGAGAAATGAACCTTTAATGTAGGGATTAATTCAATTCAGGTCAAGATCTAGTCTCTTATTTTCAAAGTTGATAACTCGGCTTTTATAAGCAGCATTTTAGTTTTGTTCTGGCTAAGCTGGTACCATTATGAAGATTAGCACCACTGCGGACATCAGGCATTTAGTCCTCAACAGGGACCATTTGCTTCATTTATAATTGGTTTTAGTGAAAATGTAAAGTGTGACTTCATGGATTGTGTCTTTTTGTCCAGCATCACTTTAATTGTTGGCTATGTCTTTTGAGCTTATGACTAGATAATGTACAGTTTCATCCTTCTGTTTGTAGAATTGAGGCTCTTAGGAGATTGCCCCTTTATCAAAGATTCTTTAATCTCAAAAGTTTAAGGATATTATCACAAAATTAGTGACCACATCAATTTTCAACAAAATGCAATACCACTAAGCTGAATTCTAGGTACAAACACCATGTACTTTATATGTATATAGGACCTGTCATAGTTTCGCACTAATAAGACCTCACTGTGCAAATTCCATCAGGGCTCAGTTGGAGTGAAAGATATTATCATGACTGAAATATCTCCATTGAAAACACAAGATGCACAATTATACAAATGTAACATGTATGAAACAATGACCATACTGTGTCATAAATAATTTTCTTTTTAAATTGTTCATTGAAATAGTTTGAAGATTTGCTCAAAATATCTGGTGACTGATCATAAGGTCAATGTCTTAAAGGCTAACCACAAACATGTGACACTGCTTGCATCAACTAAGGTCCAAGCAGAGTATACATGTAGGTACCTATTGTTGCCCTGGAAGATTTTCCACCATGCTGACCCTGAGAGAAAAATTATCTCTTGTTCATCAACCAAACTTCACTTCAAAAACAGTATATTCCAGGTCCATTGTGCAAATGACCGACAATAGGTAAAAATTCTACCGTTTCTGAAGTAATGCATCCATCAATGCTAATTTGTATGAAAAGAATAAAAAATGTTCTCAATAGTTACAATATTTATTTGATCAAGATGATGTTTAACATTCACAATACATGAACATAAGTTTGAGAAACAACAGTGAAAATGACAAATGAAGAACTGATAATATAGGAGACTAATGTAAGTGAATTGGCATTTTGAACTAAAAGCAATCAAATAAGAAATTATCTTGATGCAGTGAATTTACCACATGGATTCTCCAGAGATTGATTAGGTAGGCTTCATTCAAATTTGTTCTCTCTTGAATTTTTGATCATCAAAAATTGCTACATTTTTCTTAACAAAATCTTCCTTATAAACATTAACAAATATATGTACACATGGTACATGCTTATGAAATGGAATAACATATAATCCCAATATTCACGTAGCACAGATTTACATGTACACATTAACAAGAACGATATTATAATTTGATTCTGAACTTGTTACACTATATCATACTGTCTTTGTCACTTTTGCTATGAAATAATTATTTTGCAAATGTTTATCTATTCTTATCTAGTATATAAGTGACTAAGTGACCTAGATGTGTCATGAAGCGAACATTTTAGCGTACATCTGTTTCTCCTTAGCTTTATATTCCTGTACAGTCTTCTTTACTTTTTCTAGTTCACGTCTTATACCTGCAAAAAACCCAAAAAACCATGTATACCGAGTTTTCTAATTTCCATTCCAAAGATCAACATATACTTATATATTGTAAGAGTGGGTCACTTTAAGGTTATTTTTCATTGGAATCTCATCTTAGTGTGAAAATTATAAAGCACTAAGACAGGTACATTTTGAAGAGCACAAATCTAAGATTGTGTAAACATAAGTTTCTTAAAAAGCACTGGTTAATAATGGCTTTAGAAATGTCAAAATATAGTCTATGCAATCAAACTTCTTATTCAGATAAATTCTGAAGAATGTTACTCAAATATCTTTATGTGCATGTACATGTATATTCAGTTAGATACAGAAACTTTATGCTATATATACATGTATAAGCTTGAACATTGTATATGACATAGTTATTTCTTGCATATGGGATATCGTTTTAATCATGAAATATACAAATTATATACATGTAGACTTTTTACATGTTTAATGAATACATGTAGAGCAAATAATCATATTTCGACCCATTTTTCGTACATTTCCCAGAAAATCTGAAAATATTTCGTTTCTCTGTTGTTGGGGGTGATCATACATGTACAAATCATGCCAAATAAGATTTTTAAGTTTTGTTTTTTTTTTTTAATTTACGAATGTTATTTAGTGTTTTCATTCATTTTCCCCCCATTTTGTGGTATTGTCTCAATACATGAACTGCTGGGTCATATTTAAAAGAATATCGAAAAATAAATTTGAAAGACATTTCCAATAATTAAGGAGAAGAAAAAACATGTAACTATGAATTCACGAAATGTGGTCACCAGCAAAATAATATGGTTCCTTGTATTGAGTATATTTCATAATTTTTAAACGTACATTTCATCTGCAATTTACTTGTGTAATGTCAATGTTTATTGTAGAAGTACACACAAACCAATAAATAAATACAAACATGTATATCTTAAAATTTCTAAATCTGTGACATCTTTTCTGTGTATGTATACATGTACTTCTAGATTACTCGTTACAAATAAGCCTTCCAAATCTCTCTAGTTTCAACTTCATACTTCATTTTATGTGCATACCTCACATACAAAGACCATTATATGTTTCGTAAAGTATGACAAAACACTCACCTTTATCATTAGGATCAACTTTTGATGCTTCTGTAAGATTTACCTGTGAATGAGAAATAAAACAGCTGCTAGATGAAGAATGGGAGAAACATTTCTAAAAAGTGACATGGTCATCACATAGTTTAAGTAAACGAAAGTAAAAATCTATTATTATTAAGTATTTGAATACTGTGAAATCATTATATTTCGTGGGGGCTCAATTTTTGTTGTTTTTCGTGGATAGCCTCACCCTCAAATTTACATCCCCAAGGAATAATTGTACATAAAGCGAGAAAATTGAACAACTTTTAATGACAAAACAAACATGCATATTTTACAGGCGATTGAGGTATAAACACCTTCCAATAACGTGGACATATACATTAATTGTAATTGCAATGTTTGTCAACACTGTATTTACAATTGTTTGTCTCAGGCCAACCTTGCAAAACCCGCTTTTAATTAGGTCAGATTTCAGCGACTTATTGGCATGAGTGGCAATAAGCCAGTTGGCATGGAGGGACTTTAATGTGGATGTTTTAAGATCGACGTTAACATAATCTTCGCCTCTTTCTGACTTTTCAGACTTCAAACTCCGGACTTCGCACTTTAGGGGTCATATAAAAGAAATCAGGTGCGATTAAAAAAGTAAAATTTGAACACACAATGGATGAAAGTACATCAGAGAGCTAATATATATCTGACACATGAAAACAAATAAATTCTTCACACAAAGTATTCTAAGCTCAATGGAATAGAATCAACATTTTGCTTTTGTGACACAGTCCCTTCGATGTGCGATGTCCGAAGTGCAAAGTCCGCAAACACGAAAAATGTCCATTAATGATAAAACCAAAAGAAGGATTCTATTGTACTTTTAAAAGTGCTTTACTTTAATTCTAATCCAGATCATTTCCTCATGACTTGTTCCAAAATTTTACTTGTATTTGTTAAATTCACTATAATTTTTTTTCAATTACATGTACATGTACATTACATTTAAAATATTAATTATGAACATCTTACTAGTGCATCATCCCAATTCTTCATTGCACTTTGTGCTTGTCCTTTCCTGAATAAAGCCTTTACATTCTGTTTGTCCGCAGCTAGAACCTGTATCATACAAAGATATCACTGAACAGGCTAGGCTTATATGTGCAGTAATATATACAGAATTGGTACTCTTGTTAAATACTAGTAGCCAATATGGCCAATAAATTCATATTTTTCATACACATTTCTGAAGCAAACAAACATTTGGATATCTGGAAATTTAAACTTTATTAGCCAGTATCAGAATGAAAAGAAAGTTCTCAATAGAGTCTGAATGTATTTGAATTATGTATAGACTTTTGCTAATTCTTCATAGAATTTTCAGCCTTGTCATTATTCAGAGTTACTTCCTACTTAGGACAGCATCTGAAGTAAATGGATTATGACATACTGAAATTCCTACAGAAATGTGATACAAATATCTGAAGCAGGTTTTCCCGAAATTTTAAGCTTGGTTCCATAAAATTTGATGACATCACAATTAGTTTACATCAGAAACCATCTCAATTGGAAAGTAAATGTACGTGTATATCAGAAAGATGGAATACAAACTTACATCATCACATTTCTCTATAGCCTCATCATATTGCTGAAGTTTTAAGCTACATGCTGCTCTGAAATTAAAAATAAAATTAAATAACAAATAAAAAAAACCATATTTCAAATTATAATACATGTGCTATATGTAAAAAAGTATAGAGCAGACATGATTCCACTAAAAACAACAAAATCAAAAGCTTGTCTAAAATGACGATTTTCACAAAACAAAATTTAAAGGTTTTGTTGATCGAGGAAGTGAAATTCCATTTTAACGAGGCCCTGGACAATAAGATAACTCAAAAACAGAAATAGAGATTTTGATTAAATTCATATCATAATGTCATTTACTTATATACAAGAGTTTGGTGAAAAATGATTCAATTTCACCGCTTAGTTTTTCGAGGGGACCATCTCAAAGATTTCCTTGTTTTCTCCATATGATTTCATAGAAAAACACGATTTTTTGCATTATAATTGCAATTTATAAAAAAACTGAAATAGAGAATTTGATAGGATTATCATATGTTGAAAAGAGAAACATAAGACAAAATATATCAGGTTCTGTGGAAGTTTGACCGCCTGTGTAAGCTTCAGGGAACATCTCAAAATGATATTTTAACATATTTGCCCCATATCTTGAAATAAAGACATCATAAAGGATGAATATGTCCTTATGGTTCTTGTTTACAGCATAATATATTTGTTAGTATATATTTCTCTAGAAAAAGACAGCAAAATTCAATCGTGAAAATATATCAGGGGCGATCTCAAAGCATATTTTGCAATTTTACACATAACTTGTACTCTGTCTTTATCAGTACAATTGAAATTATAAAAAAACTGAAATAGAGAATTTGATGACATGTTCATACAGTGAAAAATGAAACATAAGCCAGAATATATCAAGTTCTGTACAACTTTGACCGCTTCTGTGAGCTTCAGGGAACATCTCAAAATCATATTTTTAGCATATTTGCCCTTTATTATGAAAGAAGGCCTCATAAAGGATGAACGTGCTCGTATATTTATTGTTTATAGCATATCATATTCGTAGGCATATATCTATCCAGAAAAAGACAGCCAAGTGATATTGCCAAATATGTTAGGGACCATTTAAAAAGCATATTTTTGCAATTTTACACATAACTTGTACTTGCAGATATAAAGTGAAATTAAAAAAAACTGAAACAGAGAATTTGATGGCATATTCTTATATATTATAAAGAGAAACATAAGACAGAATATATCGTTCTTTCAAGTTTGATGTCCAGCCGTTTTGTGTGAGCTTCAGGGAACATCTCAAAATCATATTTTTTAACATATCTTCCCTTTATTTTGAATAAAGAACGAATAAGCTCGTATAGTTATCCTTTATTAGTTATAGGGTTTGTTTCTGTCATACTTTCTACTCAAGGTACTTTGAGTAGGAAGTATGACAGGAATAAACCCTATAACGAATTTATCATACCGAGAACCATTTCGTAACATTTTCTGTGTAATTCTTAACGTTTGAAAAGGAGTAGGTGCGGTAACCTGTCATTTCGGCCCTATTTTCAAAGTTGTTTATATATCCATATTATTCCAGTTTATAAAATGTCAAATGTATGGTGGGTCCAAATCATGAAAGCTTTTTTTTTTTCATTTCACAGTCCTATAATAATACTGATAATACGTCACTCAAAACGTCTAAAAACGCTTAAATCATTGAAAATATCAATAAATGAGCGATATTTCGATACAAAACTATGAAATCAAGTGGTAATCCAGGCCTTGCCCATAAATATTTTTGTGTCAATCGATGGATTTCTGATCGGCCTTTTAATTTGCATAAAAAAAATTCGTGGGCGAGGCCTGGTGCATAGATGAATTTTGAAGATTTGTGTGTAAAATGCGATGATTTTTGCGTCATTCAGGGTAAATGACGTCAACACATGACGTCATACATCACGCGCGTGACGTTACGGGGATTCAAAATTGTGACGCGGTATTTTCTCAAACATTCAACTATATATGCACAACCATTGTAATTCCCTGAGATGAAAGTATTGAAAGGAACGTGCTTGTATTTCGCATTAAAACGCTCGTGGCGTCACAATGCATAAGATCTAAAGAAACATGCCGCGACGGCTGTTCCAATCGGCAAACTGTACCCGCGGTGACATGAATATTTACGTCACGTTGTTACCTAGAAAAACGCGATTTCAGAAAACAAGAATAAAACAGACAACTGTGGTGCATATATATATAGAATAAATGTCATAATTTGTGTTTTGATACGGGAATGCAACACACAGCCAACGCGCATTACATGTACGATAAATGCACTTGCTGTGTGTTGCATACCCGTAACAATTCACAAATTAAGACACTTATTCTCTATTTGCAAAAAAATGATAATTAATAATTCGTTTATCAAAAATATTTTAAGAAATTATAGGGCCGATATGAAGGGTTAGCGCACCTAGTCCTTTAGTGACGATAAAATACCAAATGTAAAGTAAAATTCAAAAGAATAAGGAAAGTGGAAAGGGGCTACCCCCATGCGCAGGAATAGATTGGGTCGAGTTTTTTATGAGCGACTCCCATTTCCTTTTTCCCGATTATTGCGCATAATATTTTTAAATTCATAAAATGGACCAAATGAGTTGAAATGACCGAGCTAGACATGCAACCTCTCCCCCTCTCTGATATATTTCTAATCCATGCGATTTTATCCGACCACTGAGCTAAAATGTACGTTGAAGACAATAATTACGTCCATCATTGTGGTCATTATCATTTATGGAATGGAGTATGCTCTAGGACAAAGTATTTTCTGCCTGAACTGCACCATATATTGGTTAGGGTTATCTCAGGGGCGGATACAATATTTGGGTTTAGGAGGGCGTCATGAATATCAAAAAGGCAAAGGGTCTGGGGACCGCTTCCTCCCTCCCCCAGTGGGTCCAGGACGAAGTCATGTTTTGGGTTCCTTTGACCACCAGAACGGAAAATATATAATTCATACAAAAAACGCAGATACTATGTATTATTGAATATATCTGGCGAGCGAAGCGAACCAGCGAACTTTCTAAAATTGTTTTAGAGAGGGTTGGGGTACACAACCCAAATGGCATCCCCTTTGCTGCAAGAGTACATGTTTGTTGACTAGAATCTTAGTACATTTAGTACATATGTCAGAAAAAGACCGTCCAAATAGTCACAGTAAAGTAAAGGTATGGAAGGTGCATGTAGTATTACTTTATAACTCTGGCTATTTTAGCATGAAATGGTCATTCTTAGCAAATGGTGTGAAGTTAATCTAAATTGAGTAAGGTGGCAAGCGACAGCGAACCAGCGAAAAGTTTCCGACATTCGACTTAAAACAGCCTGAAATTGAGAATACACATAAAGGTTAAGCCCCCAAAATACCTAACTTCGATAATTTTAGGGGGGAGAGGGGCGTGCGCCCCTTGCGCCCCCTTCAAAATCCGCTCATGTATCTATACTGAAATTAACCCCCAAAAATGAAGAATCGGAAAATGTATATATATATCTCGGAAATTTCTATAACTTATAAGTAAATGTGAATTTTCGCTCCGGCTCAATTTCAGAGAATGAAACCCTGAAAATAAAATGCATTCTATATATTTATACAGCTACTTTTTCTGATTGCAGGACCGGAGCGCCTCGTTTCAATAAATTAATGTACTTTATTTAATATCTTATATTTATAAATTGCTTGTGAAACCTTGAGAAAAAAATCATGAAGCGACTTTAATCTGAATACTTCCATATCGCCCCCTTTTTTCCCTGAAAAAAGAAAATAATCTATGTAAAATGCATTTGCTTACCTTCATACGTATTACGAGGATATATTTAAAATATACTTTAAATAATTCAAAGTAAAACTTTAATAATTGAATATGTTCTACTCGATTATAAGAGGTATGCAGATCCCTCGCAAAATTTTCTAGTTCAACAATGCCACCGACCTCATGAGATAGAGAGAGAAAAAAAAAAAGAAATTAAAGTAAAATGAAGATTCGTCAGCGTTGTTGATTATAAAATTTGTGAGCAAGGTGAGCCGATTTACTTGCTGCAACTTGGCTGATAATTCTCTCGATTAGACGAAAAGGAACATCACGCCATTTCTGAACAAAAAAAAAACAAAAATAATAATGATGAGATAACACGTGCTTCCGTGCCGTGCGTATGACTAGCTAGCACGCCCCCCCCCCTCCAATGCATTTGGATTATAATACGATGAATTATGATGCAAAAAAAAAAATATGTGTACATAGTATCATTGAAGTACATGTTGTTGTTGTTTTTTTTTATTTTTACAAAATTAATGAATTAAAAATAGTTTTGATCGATGAAGTTCTATTTATTTCTCTATTTGTTTTTCGTTTTTTTCTAAAGGCCGCCGTTATAAAATAAAATAACTATTTAGTGGGAGGAGGTGCACCAAATAATGATAATAATTAAAACCTTGAGTCAACCCTAGTCTGACGATCTCATCATCTAACCATGCTTTGCATTAATCTTCGTTTATTACGAACATGCACAGATTACTAGCCTTTTGATTTTTAGCGCGGCGTTAAATGCTTTGTCGCGTCATTTGATTGTGACGTCATAGTATGACAGAACGTTAGGTGCGATGTAGAGATAAAAGATTGAACCGGTTACGGGAATGCGCGAAACGATGCGCACACGTTTTGTCCAGGGCCTCGTTAAAGCAGAAAAAAGAAATCATAATTACCTAATATACATTTACATTGTAGATACTTACATATTTAAGGAGATTGGAATGAGATAATTTGTTTCTACTTCTTTCTCCAATTCTTCTGATAAATTCATGTTATTATCAACCTCATTTAAATACCTGAAAAATAAAATTCAATAACATATAACTTATATTCAACAATTTCTCTTATCAAAGTGTAAAAATAACATTCAAGATAAGGTACATGTACATGTATTTACAGAATTATATGAATTCTAAGCATTATGATTGATTGTCATCCTAATAAAAGCACTGAAATATTGTAATTATTTTTTTTCCCTACTGTACCCAGCTTTATACAACAATGACAAGTTCATCAAATTCACATCCCACAGTAAATATGTCAAAAGTTCAAGGATAAGAGAAACACCTCAGTCCCATGAGTGGACAAATTCTGTCAGTTAATTTTCTATTTTACAAGTTTTATATCAAAATGAATATTTAAGCTTAATTAATGAGATGCCCCTCTTATCATTAATAATTATAACTCCATGCCAAAGAAAATCAATCTCCCAAAGTTCCTTCTTCACAAAAGACAACAACAAAATACAGTATACTGTAAATTGGTTTTTATTCGTCAGATACCAATTTTCGTCATTTTCGTCAGTGCCTTCCTTGACGAAATTACGTACCGACGAATATATATGTTCCTGACAAATTGAGTCAATCTCTAAGTAAATTTAATTATAGACCGGGAGCACTGCGGAGGAGGGAGGAAGAAGCTGAAGGTTCCGAGTTTTAAGACATTGTTAAATAGTATGCTGTAAGGCATTTGATTAATAAACTATACTATTACGACAAGCAAATCAATTAAAACTGAATATGAACACAAAGTTGCATGTAATGTACTTCTAAATTACTAAATGATATGTTTTAACAGTAAGGTAGGTGATATATCTGTCTCTAATTGTTTGTTTACCGATAATTGTTAAACAAACAATGAAATAAAAAAAACCACACACATACGGTGGACTTGACGATCTAAATGTTAAGTTGTCATTAGAACAGACGAATTCATATTTTAGGGACCCTTGGATGACGAATTTACGTACTGACGAAATTGTCATTTTTTACAAATTGACGAAAATTGATACTGACGAAAATAAAGCAATTTACAGTATTCACCAAGAATACAAAATATAAAGGAGATTTTTTTTTCTTCTTTTTCACGTTTGATACATGTACCTAAGGATACAGATGTGTAAATTTCAGAGAATTAGAGTTTACTTTGAAGCCATAATATAGGTAATAATGAATCCTTAAACTGACCCAATATGTCTTTTTAAAAATTTTCAAGCCAGTGTTTAAATCTGCTGAGTGCAGGGACAAGCTCTCATGACAGTTTTGTAAGATATAGAGGAAGTATTGACTATTAAATCATTACATTGTATTTTACATAGAATCTATACTGTATACAGGGAAATTTTCCCTGTTTTATTTTTGCCCTTTTCGCCCTCTACACGGAAGGCAAATTCTAAACTGGGCGAATTTCTTTCCAATTATAAATTCATCTTGATTGATATGAAAAGAAAGTATGACTCATTTGTTATCAATCCTGACTTGCAGACTTACAGAAGTTCAACATTTATAATAGTAAAACAAGGACTTATATACATGTACATGTATATAAGTCCTTGAGTAAATAATCTTTAAGTCTTTTCTGAACAGGACAAAGTCTTTCGATATGAAAAAGAAATCAAGTCTAAAGTTTCTTTTTTTCTGTTAAAAATCTCATTAAAGTACCCATCAAAATAACATTAGTTACATTTTCGTACATTTTTAAGGCCATTAAAGTTTAAACCTGTAAAAATCAGTCTATTAGGTTATTTTACAGGCAATCTTTTTATAGTAAATTGGGCGAAAATTTATTTCAAGAAGAAAGGGAGCGTAAATTCATGATGGAGCGAATCAGTTTTGAGTCTACAAAGGGCAGAAATAAGACTAGGTAAATTCAAAGCTGTATACAGTGTAAGTTTGCCATATTCAAAATGAAAAAGCCATGAGGCTAAAGTTACTACATGTAACACATTATAGACATTCCTATCTAACAGATAATTTATAAAGGGAGGTAATGATGTTCTTTGTGTAAGTAAAGATACCTCATGCATTTCTTATATTTCTTCTTTGCTAACTCAAATTTTTGTTCTTTGAATGCTCCGTTTCCACAATCCTTTATACTTTTTACTAGCTGCAGGACTTTATCTTTTTCTTCAGTCTGTAAAATTAGATAAAGTACATGTACTTAAAGTACATTGTAAATCTGTAAATAATATTCATCTTCCTTGGGAATTTTACATACTTAAGTGTCATACTCCTAAAAGGAGTACAGCAAATGTGACAGTCATATTTTTTAGAGCTGTGACCTTGGTCTTTGACCTTGACCTATAAAGGGAGTTTTTTTCTCATGTTGATTCTTAGTGGGTGTATGACAATCCTATTGTAAACATATTAGTTAGTGTACTACTCTCTAGATTTTATTTCTACCCTGTGACCTTGATCTAATTGTATCACTGAACTTGACAATTAATAAAAAATTTCCTCTGATAAATCGGACTTACAATACTTACTTTTTATGTGTATAACACACAATATAACGCTAAGACATAGTTTGAATTGCATATCTGATCATGGCTGATACTTAACCTACAGATGTATATTAATTTTGGGGGAAAAGTGATTGTCTCTTTTTTATCTTATGCACACACACTTAAAGGCAACACATTTCTGATTGTGAAAGGGCCAATTTTCCAAAAATAGTCAAATCAAGAATCATTGCACAATCTTTTATAAGTTTTCAAAACCCATAAGAAAAAGAAATTAGGGTAGTCCCATTAGCAGCAATATCTTTATAGACATTATAAGAATAGTATCTCTTCGTACCTTAAGTACATGTATGTCCCAAGTAAATGCATATGGCATTTAACCTTTTGTATTGAAATATAAAACAAGGAACTTAGATATCAAAATAAATAATATAGTGGAGATACATGTATCAGTAATTCAGAAAACAATTCAGACCTTACTAGTCAAAATCTACCCTTTCTCTATCATTATGAGTAACCTTAAAGTACATGTGCATACAATAACACATAAAGTATCAAACTGCTCAAATTGAAGTTTTTTTTTTCAATATCCAAATTATTCAAGGACTTACTGAGGACTTTTATCTATTAATATCATCCTTCTTGGAGGTTTCCTTATTTTATACAGATATGGAGATTTCATAACACATACATATCCTGACATTGTTTCTGAGGAAAATATTCAGAAATGAATAAAATCTAAACTTGAAAAGTTAGATACACATAAGGTCTAGAATAGCGAAGGAGCATGGCTATCTAAAATAAAAATGTTATGATCGCTGAGCAATATAAGTCCCCTACCGGCGGCATATATTTATGTCCTGCAACTCTGCCTATAAAGAACTCTTCAATTAAACATGAGTTTTAATTAAACTTACTGTCTGTGCAGCTCAGTTCTGAGGTTTTATCTCCTTTATCGATTCTAAGAAGAGGTCAAGCATGACAAAAGTTGAACTACCCAAGACTCAGCTGAGTATCAAACTTTACCTGAATATCTCTATTTGTTGCAGAAAAAGGTCTGGAAAACTGACGAAAACTGAATTTCGCAAGTCATCAAGGGGCATAACTCCTCGAAAAATAGGTTAAGCGTGACAAAAGTGGAACTTGCTCTGTACTTATCCAAGACCAAACTGTATATCAAATTTCACCTAAATATCTCTATTTGTTGCAGAGAAAAATCCGTAAAACTGACGAAAATTGAATTTTGCGAGTCCTTGAAAAATAGGTCAAGCATTACGAAAGTCGAACTTGCTCTGTATCAAATTTCATCTGAATATCTCCATCTGTTGAAGAAAAAAGTCCGGAAAACTGATAATGGGACAGACGGATGGACAGACATAGGGACAGATAGACAGAGAGAAGACTAAGAGTCCCCTTCGGTGTTGCCGGTAGGGGACTAATAATTACTCTCAAAATTCCTCTAGACGAAGAAGCCATGTCAACAACACAACACTGTACACATACAAAACATGTATAACTACAATGTCGAAACTCACATCAGAGAAGTTAATACCGGAGTCTGCTGGCCAATCAGGATGTACGTCTCCCGTGCCGTCATCAATAGCCACTCCGTCGTCCTGACCTGGTGCTAATTCTCCACAATCACTGATTACACATGGCTGTAATATGTCATAATTACATTATGGAAATGCACTTTTGAAACAATCAATTTCAGACACTATGATTAAAACAATATAATGATAGCAGTACAAACAATTACATTGTATTTCGTTGACTAAACTAAGACCTGATGGGGATGATGTAGAGTTTTAGCAAAGTACCCGGTAACATTTCATTAAGTTTTGAAAGAGAATAATTGACTTTCAGAAATATCATTTGATTAAAAGAAAGCTTTAAGTGCACCATGAAGAATTTCATAAACAAAATTGAGGGCAGGTCCTCGTGCAAATTAAAATGCAGCACCCTAATACAGACAGATTATTTTCAGAAAAAAATCAAACAAACTACCTCTAGTGGTTTGTCATTTTCCCCTGTCTGAGTCTGTTCTATCTCTTTGACCACGCCCATTCCTTTAAGAACCTTCCCAAACACCACATGTTTATCATCCAGATGGTGTGCAGCTTTGGTCAGTATAAAGAACTGTGAGCCATTGGTCCCTGGTCCTGCATTAGCCATACTAAGTAGACCTTCTGTATCATGCTGTAATGTAACATGGCAATCATTTACCAGCTCATAGAGGAACATCTGTGGGATAGCAATACTCACTTTTCAAGGCAACAGTTATGACCATTCTAAACTTTGGTTTTATATGTATATACACTAGACATCACATCATTTAGCAACACTTTTCATTCATATTTGACCACACCGTCTTGTTGAGGTGTCAGATTTTCTATTGAGAAAAAAATAGTGCCACATTTTGCGATTATGGTGTCTGACTGGATCACTGAAAAATGATCTAATAATACAACAGTTGCTACAGACTTATGATTTCACGATTTAAAGCCTGTCAAAAGTTGCAATATCAGGAAAATTTCGATGTTTGACCGAGGTTCGAAGCTTTTTTGTCCGAGGTAAAAGCATTGTGACGTCACAAAATTTTGCTTTTTTCACGCAATCCGAAGGGTCAATTAGGGTGTCCGACTGGATCACTGAAAAATTATCTATTAACACAACACTTGCTACAGACTTATAGTATGATTAACTTATACATTATGATTTCTTGATTTAAAGCCTGTCAAAATGTCAGGAAAAACTGGCATTTTATATGTTCTATGCTTTTACTTTAGTTAGCTTTAACATATGAATTTTCTTACATAAAAGTAAAGAAAGTATCCCTTTGGTTTTAAGATATTTGATGCACATATTAAGAACAATGATTTTTGCAGGAAAGTAACCAGTGTAGTAGCATAAGTTTAATTTACTAACTTTGTAAGGAAAACCTTCATCTTCAAATTTCTCCCCGTATATACTCTCTCCTCCAGTACCATTATGATTTGAGAAATCTCCACCTTGGATCATGAAATTTGGTATAACTGCAAATAAAATGTACATTCAAAATAACTTTTCCCATGAATATTTCTAAATATCAGCTAGTTTTTTTTTTTTTTTGAAGGTCATTCAAATACAAACTTATTGAGGCAGTTTTTAAGAAATTTGAGGCAGAACTTTTGATGGCTACATGTATATACAATGTACTATGAGTAAATATCTGTCAATCGAGGCATCCATTGCATTATCTGAGAATGTTTACATATAAAATATATATTGCTGTACATAGGGACATTTTCCCTTAATTCTTTTCTTTTCTTTCTTTTTCTCTATTTTCTACCAAAAGGTGAATTTAAAACCGGCAAACAGAAAAACAAACATTTGGGCAAAAACTAAATCTTCAATTATACAAGGCAAAATTCTTAAAATCCATAATATTGAGCATCTAACAAAACTGAAAAATATCAAAGCAAATGAGTTGTTAAAGCAATTTTTTTACAATAATTTCTTGAGCCCTTTCCGTCTTTTGTCGAAAAATGTTGGTGAAGATAAAACATAAAGTATAAGAAGATGCCTATTGCTATGTAATAGTATTATTTGATATAAATATTTATAATTACAGATTGAATTCAGAGCTAAATCAAACCCTTATCTTTACAGCTCCCATAACGATATAAATAAATTGTAAGTTATATCCACCTACCTCTATGGAAGGTGCACCCTTTATAATGAAGGTCAGCACCAGTTGTTGCTCCTTTTCCTTTTTCTCCAGTACAGAGGGCACGGAAATTCTCAGCAGTTTTAGGTAGTTTGTCCTTAAACAGCTCAAACAGAATTCTGCCAACTGTAAAGGTAATGTATGAAATATCTGAGTGCATAATTATTATTTTTTTAAGATTGGGCAAAAAAAAAAACTGAGTTTACTGTCACCTGACAGACCCATTTTTTGCCGTGACCCTAATTATTTAAGACGTTTATTTATTCCTTCCAAGTGAGTTGTTATCAATTACATACATGTATCATAAAACATTTAACGTACAAAATATTTTATTCAGTTTAATCCTATTGTTTGGTCACTTGTAAAATCCTGACTGTTGGTCACTCATGCAAAACAGATTAAATCCAGCTTGCTGTCAGTGTCTGACTGAAGTGAAGCAAATAAGTGTTAAAATGTATATACAAAAGATTCAACATTTAAAATGCATAAAAAAGAAATTAAGTCAAAGGGCAATGTCTCTGGTACATGTATAACCTTTTTGGCTGCAGTCCCCTTTCTTAATGCACATCTACATATTATGATCTTTCATTGTTTAAAGTTTCATTGAAATCTATTAAATGGTTTTGGAGGAGTTGCAATGACAAGGATTGACACTGAAATTCATTTAATGCATGAAAAATCTCAGTCCAAGGGCCATATCTAAGGTCTAACCTTTTTGATAGCAATCCCCTTTCTTAATTTACATCTACATATCATGATTTTTCATTGTCACTGAAATCAATCAAATGGTTTGGGAGCAGAAGCGTTTTTCAAGTTATGACACCGAAAATGCATGAAAAATCTAAGTCCAAGGACCATTACGCAGGTCTAACTTTTTAGACAGCAATCTAGTTTATTCATGCACATCTACATATCATGATCTTTCATTGCGTTAAGTTTCACTGAAATCCAAGATATGGTTCAAGAGGAGTTGCGATGACAAGGTTTGACATTGAAAATGCATATATGAAAAATCAAAGTCCAAGGGCCATAACTTACTGTCCGCACGGCTCACTTTGGAAACTGAATAAACGAGATTTTGATTCCTTTATGATGCAAAACTTTAAATGAAGTTGATACCATTCAATAGATCTCGCTTAGTCGTAAATTTTGGTATATGTTATATGATAGTGAGTACACACAATCAAACTATATAGACAAAACAAGTTTTAGATGGGCCATTTCCCATGCTAATTTTTCCCGTGACATCGTGACGCTGTCCATACTGGTGTTGGAATATTTTCCGGACGATTTTGAAAGTTTTTTGGGAATAACTCCACCGTCCATCAATGGAAACCATTCAAATTTCTCTCAAACAATGCTATGCCCTTCCCACAGATACTCATGTTGAAAGAAAATATTTAATCTCTCAAGAAATATGGTTTCTAGACCGATTTTATGACCCTATATTTTGGCCTTTTTTCGCAAATTACTGGAACAGTTTCCGGACACCTGATTTCAAAGCTGTCGATCTTGATCAATTTCAGCCCAAACTGGATGATTTTTGGATATTGCAATCTGCAATCTTTGCTACAAATGACTGTGTAAAAATAATTTTGAAAATAGAACCGAAACTTCTCAAATCACGTAGATTAATATAGTATGGTTGTCGCCGACTTCCCCCAGTGCGCGATATTTAATTTGGCAGGAAGGGGTAAAAAGGTGGTGTGATAAAGCAACTTAGATGCAAAATTTTGTTTAATTGATTAGTGATTTGAATTCTGCATTTAAAAATCTACAAAATTGTCATAAAATTTTGAAAATAATTTCCTTCAAAGTACTTGAAAAGGGCGACTGTACGGAAACTGTTACTGTCCGGAAACTGTTCTGACACCAGTAGGCTGAATGTTAAATTCGACGACATCACGCTAAAATTCTATATAATCCTATAGAGGTTTGCCAGGCCTGGTGCCCAAACTGAAAGAAAGAAGAGTTGCGATGACAAGCTTTTGTCTACAGACGGATGGACAGAGTGAATCCAGTATACCCCCTAACCTCGTTGCTGGGGTATAATTATTCGATAAATATTTGAGACATACTGGTGCCGGAACAGTTTCCGGACGATTTTGAAGGTTTTTCGGGGATAACTCATCCGTCCATCAATGGAAAGCATTCAAATTTCTCTCAAATAATGCTATGCCCTTCCCACTGATATTCATGTTGAAAGAAAATATCAAATCTCTTAAGAAATATCGTTTCTAGACCGATTTTATGACCCTATATTTCAGCCATTTTTCGCAAGGCACTGGAACAGTTTCTGGACACCTGATTTTAAATCTGTCAATCTCAATCAATTTCAGCCCAAACTGGGTGATATTTTGATATTATTTTCTTTAATCTTTTCTACAAATGACTGTGTAAAAATAATTTTGAAAATAGAAACGAAACTTCTCAATTCACGTAGATTGAAATAGTATGGTTCTCGGCGACTTCCCCGGTGCACGATATTAAACGGGTCAGAAAGAGGTGAAAAGATGGTGTGATAAAGCATCATAGATGCAAAATTTTGTTTATATGATTCAAGATTTGAATTCTGCATTTAAAAATCTACAAAATTGTCTCAAAATATTGAAAATAATTTCCTTCAAAGTACTTGAAAAGGGTGACTGTCCGGAAACGGTTACTGTCCGGAAACTGTTCTGACACCAGTATGCCAACCATTATTTGTTCCAAATTTCATGCCTCAATTTAACAAAAGAACGTGTATAAACCCTCAAAGGGGAGAGTCCAGTAATTCATTTTTGTCCATTTTCCCATAGGCCGCAATGTTAACGAAATCTTGTCGCATTTCACATATACATTTCCAATGCTTACAATCTATACATGAAATTAACCGTCAATGCTAGCGAGTCAAAAATATGTCAGAATAAAAACTTTTTATCATTAGAATCTGAAGACAGGAAGTGTAGTTCAAGGTCACCCTAAAATCTGCACTAAATGGAGCAGTTATTTTTGCCTCTAAAATAGCATAATTTCTACAGCTTTTAGATATTAATGAATGAGTTTTCAGGAATTATTTCTGTATTAATGTAAAGCAAGAAATTTTTTTATTCTAAAAAGACCAATTTTGTAATTATTGTCCAATCAGAACATCAGAAACATAATTATTTACAGGCTCGCATGTACCCTACACAAAATTGAAAAATAGAATTTCCTCTGTTTTACCTGACTCTTCCCATATATGATTCAAGATTTGAATTCTGCATTTAAAAATCTACAAAATTGTCTCAAAATATTGAAAATAATTTCCTTCAAAGTACTTGAAAAGGGTGACTGTCCGGAAACGGTTACTGTCCGGAAACTGTTCTGACACCAGTATGCCAACCATTATTTGTTCCAAATTTCATGCCTCAATTTAACAAAAGAACGTGTATAAACCCTCAAAATCGTTCGGTTACTGCTTTGACACCAGTCATTTCAAATGATTGAGTAGGACAAAGAAGTTTACCAGGATCGCCTCCAATTGTTATATCAAAATATACACGCGGGTTTTCTGAGTTTTCCATGCTTAATTTTTATTTTTCTGCAGTTCAAAACATGTGCTGTTTCCAGTGCCGCAGAGTAGTCAATGTCAATTTAGCGCTTGATTTGCGTCATTTCGACCAAGCGACCATTTCGTTCCAAGTCATATGATCACTCTACTTTCATATTCGCATCTCGGTGGTTTAGAGCAAAATGTAGGGAGAGCAAATAGTTTGCCGGAAGGTACTGGGTACTGTAGACAGTGTAGGAAGAAGAGTGAGGTGATTTGTATATCTAGTTCTTTTTCCTACAGAAGGTCCAGTTGTCTCGTATTTTTCGTGAAAATCAATTTTATGAAAATTGTTATATTTAGCTCACCTGAGCGAAGCTCAAGTGAGCTAAATAGCCTGGTGTCTGTCATACTTCCGTCTGTCGTCTGTCCGTACTCATGGCCCCCTACCAGTATATAATTGTTGTTCCGGGTTCCATCAACAGGTGGCGCCACAACAGGCAAAAGTAGGTCAATCAAACTTCTTCAGAACTGAAGCACATATGGTCAGACCAAAAGCATCTGGATCAAGAAGGATGTCTTAACAAGTGCTGTTGTTTTTATTTCCAGTTTGAAGTAAAATTTTTGACGCGTTTTTGAAGTCTTTTTGGACTTTGTCAGAAATGCTCATTTTTGAACTGTACTTTCTTTGAATAACTCCAAAAATATGTGGGTTTAATATTGCCCTCAGTTACTGCATTTTTGTCATATTTAACTTGTTTATGGATTTAATGGTTTAAATTCATATTGATTTTGGTTGAAATTTTTTTTTTCTTTTCTTAATAAGTTCTCTATTTTTTTTACCCATTTTATCTTTTAACCCGCAGCACACCCGAAGCATAGTACTCAAATTTTAGGTCGCTTAGTAAAGAGTGATAGAGATACATATACCTGTCAACTTTGAAATATTTAAAAGAGGGAGATCTCCCTCCTTGGCACTCAAAAAAGAGGGAGATTGCGCATGACCCCATGTTGCTACATTTTTAATGAATTGCGACATTTTGTGCAAAACCAATTTTCAAATAATTTCATTGTGCTGACATTTCAATTCAAAAACATTTATAAACTATGAAACATGTATAAATAGCTTATCGCATTGAATTATACATCTTTTCTTACATTTTGCCATGCAATTTCTCATGAAATGCTCTGAATGTCGCTTAACTGAAAGTGATTTTCTTTGGTAAATATGCTGATATTTTTTATCCTTTTACAAATTTTGATGCAATGCACTCAAATTGAAATGTTTATTTGATATTTCAAACAACATTTGACTTTTTTGGTCTAATTAAGATTTTTAACATGTTGTTTTTCTATCCAAGTCTTGATTCAAATGTCATCTTATTTATACTGCTTAAATGTAAAAAAATTTACAATGACATTGTACTGTGCAGTTTATTAGACTTGCTCTAATCATTACGTCTACCTATCAAAGGATAACTTAATAATGCTATTTAAATCACATTGTGTCAATAGTTATGTTTTGAACTAATTTGTATCTTTAGGGATAGAGAGCTTGTAAAGCCAGCAATATGATGAGAACAAGAGGTATATTGCTGGTAAATGGCTCTGTGGGGGTGACATTGGCCCTGTTGTACTATTATGACGTACTATGGACGTTACTAAGCCTACTTCTACATGCTGTGGTATGTGTGATAGGTGTCTACCTGACAGTCTCCTGGTCACTGGTGCGTGGAAAGCAGTACAAACCCGTATCCAGACCCCCTGTATCCAAAGTAGCTCACGACCTTCTACAGAAAATGATCGTATGTGCTTTATTTTCAAAAGCTTTGAATCGATACAAGAATTATTTAATCTATCACCCTCTCACATTATCTGCGGTACTTAATTTGAAGCCCAGTTCCAGGGAACAAACAATAGATTGCGCATAGACATCATATAATTGTTATAAGACTTTTGTGCGGAGTCTTGTTTCCTTTAATCTGTACAGAACGCATTGTAACAATCAAAATGAAGTCACTAATGTATGCACAATCTATATTCTATTGTTTGTCCCCCGGAATTGATCTTCAAATTCAGTACATGTATTGCAGATACTAGTAAAGTGAAAGGGTCTATCTAACTTATTGAGATTGAGATAGGGAAATATCATCCAAAATTTGAAGTATTTGTGCATTCTTGGTTTAAAAGGGGTAGGGCCACGAAGGCCGATATTGGCCCTAATTTTGATGAATTATGAACATTGTACTTCATAGAATTATTAACTGTTATTTGACATTTTGAAACGTTCTCTACTGAATCACGAATCTACTTTTTGTAAACATTGCATTTATCAACACCTTTTAGCCCTTTGAAAACACCAAAATAGGTCATATTCGGCGAAATTGATGCAAAAACTCAATATTTCTATTAAATTAGCAATGGCCGCATGCATTAAATATGATGGAAAATTTATATGTGAAAGATTATCATTATATCCTTTTGTCATAAACGTTTTATCTCAGTTAACGCATGCGGCCACATTGAATTCTACGACAAAAGACAAAATTCCCAGCAATTTTCGCCATATTTTGTCAATAACGTCAAAATGACGTCACTTCATGACGTCATTACAGTTAAATGGCACATTGTTTGGTGATATTATTCTTTTCATGAAAAGCGGTGAACATTCGTGTATTTTCATGAGAGATATCAAGTATTCCTCATGAAATTTATTTTAAGAGAAAAATCAAAGGCCGATTTAGGGGTCTCGTGGCCCTACCCCTTTATATAAGATCATTGTAGACTAACTCTTGACTTGAGACAATCAAATGAGTGGGAAAAATAATCAGTGAATATAATAAAACTTGACAAATGAGACTGAGAAAAGAGCATTTTATTCTTGTGCAAAAATTTGCACATCTAAAATTGTTCAAGCCATGATCATCACTGGCTGTGTTATTGCATTCATAAATAAAATTATGCATCACAATACATGTATTGTAATGTTTTGTTTACACAACCCACCTGACCATTGGACATTCACAGGTGAAGGTTGGTCAGGTGAAATTTTCCCTACTACTTTTTAGGAATCTTTAACCTTAAGCTGACCAACATCAGAATTGACATCCTATGAATGCTAAGAAAGTTGTGCTCACATATGATAGATGACATGAAACACTCATATAGTCAATGTTAAGCATTGTTTTCTCTGGATTCTCATACCTGAAATGATAAAGAAATTTCTCTCTTTATTATCCATAATCTTATGAATTATATGTTGTATATCAACATGACTTCATTCTATGTAATATTCTTTGATTTAATGTTACATGCGTTTTAATATATATTAATATTTTATTAATTTCACATACTCAGGTATAAATATTTGAATGATATTTATTCTGAAAGCAAATCTACATCCAAATCACAAAAATGGTTGACACTATGATGATCTTTGACATAAAAGATGATACAAAAGAAAGTTTCAGAAAAAATGTTTTCTAATACATGTACATGTAATTTATAGTATTAATTCAACTTACAGGAAAAGAGAAGTGAGCGTACAGGTGAAGTGAAGAAGGTAGTGGTGATAACACATAACATTGACATAGCCATACAGGAGGTTATGGATTTAGTGGTCAGAGACTATATGCATTGTTTATTATATTACAGGAGAAGAGAAGTGAGCGTACAGGTGAAGTGAAGAAGGTAGTGGTGATAACACATAACATTGACATAGCCATACAGGAGGTTATGGATTTAGTGGTCAGAGACTATATGCATTGTTTATTATATTACAGGAGAAGAGAAGTGAGCGTACAGGTGAAGTGAAGAAGGTAGTGGTGATAACACATAACATTGACATAGCCATACAGGAGGTTATTGACTTAGTGGTCAGAGACTATATACATTGTTTATTATGTTACAGGAGAAGAGAAGTGAGCGTACAGGTGAAGTGAAGAAGGTAGTGGTGATAACACATAACATTGACATAGCCATACAGGAGGTTATTGACTTAGTGGTCAGAGACTATATACATTGTTTATTATGTTATAGGAAAAGAGAAGTGAGCGTACAGGTGAAGTGAAGAAGGTTGTGGTGATAACACGTAACATTGATATAGCCATACAGGAGGTTATTGACTTAGTGGTCAGAGACTATATACTTTGTTTATTATGTTATAGGAAAAGAGAAGTGAGCGTACAGGTGAAGTAAAGAAGGTAGTGGTGATAACACATAACATTGACATAGCCATACAGGAGGTTATTGACTTAGTGGTCAGAGACTATATACATTGTTTATTATATTACAGGAGAAGAGAAGTGAGCGTACAGGTGAAGTGAGGAAGGTAGTGGTGATAACATGTAACATTGACATAGCCATACAGGAGGTTATTGATTTAGTGGTCAGAGACTATATACATTGTTTATTATGTTACAGGAGAAGAGAAGTGAGCGTACAGGTGAAGTGAAGAAGGTAGTGGTGATAACACATAACATTGACATAGCCATACAGGAGGTTATTGACTTAGTGGTCAGAGACTATATACATTGTTTATTATGTTACAGGAGAAGAGAAGTGAGCGTACAGGTGAAGTGAAGAAGGTTGTGGTGATAACACATAACATTGACATAGCCATACAGGAGGTTATTGACTTAGTGGTCAGAGACTATATACATTGTTTATTATGTTATAGGAAAAGAGAAGTGAGCGTACAGGTGAAGTGAAGAAGGTAGTGGTGATAACACGTAACATTGACATAGCCATACAGGAGGTTATTGACTTAGTGGTCAGAGACTATATATTAACATGGTATACAGACTTATCTAAAGATCAGGATACTTTCACAAACTCTTTCAGGTATGTTATTTATCATGCCTCCTCCCAATGAGGGGATACATATTGGTTTTGCCAGCATTGTCATTGCCAGTCAATTAAAATATTCTATCAATGATAAAATTAAATTAATAACTAAAAAACTCAAAGTTTAGATCTTTTTGTGCTATTTTTCATTATGACATCGCTATTAAAGATGCGATAATCATTCCTATGTGAAAAAAAAACAATGAAAAAAAAAACACGAAACTTTCCTTCCTCAAACATTTTTGTCTATTTCGCTTCCATTATTAATTTTTTTTGAAAAAAGTAATTAAACTTTCAGAATATACTTTATGAGAATTGTAAAAAATCAGAGAAACTTAATTACATGTATTCTGAGCTATAGGAAATTGTATACCTAAGCAGCATAGGTTAGAAGTATCTTTTCAAATGTAATCTTCATGTTACTTTGCAGCAGATACTCACAACATTTCTTCATGTATACAGGTACTCTTTTAATTATTTAATAGGAGTGATATGTGGGTTATGATAGAGAACTTCAGTGTCAGACTTGCCAGGATAGATCAGATGAAGTTCTTTACTAAGGATCTGGTAGAAATACTTCATCGGCATTTCAAAACTATAAGACACTATACAAAACGGTAAGTTACATGTATTTTAAAAGAGGAGTGATATGAGGGTAACGATAGAGAACTTCATTGTCAGGCTTGCCAGGATCAATGTTACATGTAACTCTATTAGGTAATAGATACATGTATTTCTTTGTAATAACCTTAATAATGCTAGAAAAAAATGCAGGCAATGAGAAAATTAAAACATTGATTAAGGTAGCTCGTTCCTCTGGTCATGAGAGCTTATAATTCTCCCTATGATAACTTTTTTTGAATTTCCGTGTTTATCATCTTTGACCCTTTTATAAAAACTTTTCAAATAGACCCTAGATTGTAGGGATATCTTTATCTTCTATAAATTTGAATGACCCCCACCTTTATATTACACCCTATAGAAAAATTCACTTTTTTACATGGTAGAAACATTTTTTAACCACAGAAAATATATTTTTAACCTGTATTATCTTTAATCCGGTATCTCCGATTATGGACCAGAGTTACAATCTACCTTAATAGAGACATGAAATGTTAACATATTTATTTTTAACATATTCCAATTTGTTAAAAGCTTTAAGCATATCATAAATTAATGAACCATTCACATTTTATTGTCAAAGCAAATACTATATCTTTATTATTAAAGATTCTTGAAAGACTTGAGATTTTCTCCCTATGTGTCCCTATTCTCCAACACATTCAAGGTCAGATAAACCACACCTACTCACATGTACATGTATACTCTGCAATTTATTTTCTGAAAACTGCTGCAGCAACACTACTTGTCGTGTGCTTTGGGGCTTGTTGATAATATGATTGGTTCTTGCGACTCATGGAATTTCTGGACAATAAACCACAGCTAGGTAGTTGTTATTTCTTAAATATATCCTTGGAACCTGATATACTATTGTTAAAAAAACATGAAAAAAGAACAATATTTTTTCTGTCCTTAAAATTACAGACCAGACCAGGAGGTTACACCAGTCTTTATACTTCAACCATGGCTGGAAAACGATCAGATGGAGACAGATTTTCTACGTAAAGTTTGTGAGGCAATGCTTGGATTACTAATGCCCAAGGAGTATAGGAGATGCAGTATTATCAGAAAAATGTTACGTGAAATTCTTACTACAGCAGGTAAGATTGGTTGAAAATGTAAGTTTCCTTCAGTTTGTGGTAATAGCACAGGCCAACTGGTCATGAATGAATGAAAAAATTTAAGAACAATGCGCTCTCAAGCACAGGACTAAATAAACAGAGTAAATTTTGGGAAAATCCTTAAGTTTTGTGTAGGAACTGATATGTTACTTTGAACAAGTTTGATATTTACATGTAACATTGCAATATGAATAACATGTGGTACCTAAAAAATTGACATACATGTAAGTACGTTTATGAAAGAAGAGTACCTTATCACTTCTACATGCACATTTTACCGTCTTTGAAATGTTGGTCCTTTAGCATAGACAATATATATGATAGAGTCATATCTCCTCAGTCTTCAATTTAGGATTGACTCCTTGATACAGGTACTTGTTAATGCTGCAAGCCTGTCGTTAGGCAAGCTTTCCAGTATTGAGTTACTTGTCCTATTTGTGCAGGTACAAGTGTATACGTCTATGTAAATTAATTGTAACATCATCAAATTCTGTGGACTTAAGCATGAAATTTAATTGGTTTGTTTGTTTTCAAGAATATTCAGGGAAATGATGATACAAATATGACATTAACGTAGGAATTGAATTATGCTGTTATGTTGGATACCATCATTTATGAAAAATAAGCTTAAAGAATCAGAATGTCAATTCTCTGGATTGAAATCAATTTTAGTCCTCTGAATGGTAAATACTAGTCACACCATGCGATGCTAGCAATGTTTCCTTTTCAAGTATACATATACATGTATTCATTTAGTGCTGAAGCCAACTGTGGATATGATATGTGACCCAGATTACATAAACCAGAAGTTGATTGGTTACATTGACTATAGACGACAATTGTCAGAGGATACACGCCGTACCTATACGTATGCGGAAACTTATGAAGACTTCGTCAAAATGATCCAGAAATGTACAGATATAGAGCATCTCAAACAGATCAGGTATTTTAAATATTTATTGAATAAACTTGTAAATATCTAACATTACAGTGGTTTAGTTTCAAGTGCTTTCAATGTGTACGTATGTCCTACATGTACACGTCATCGCTTGACTCATAATCGTAAGACGTCGTTTAGTTATACGTACGAATCATAGTAGTTCTATGTAAATCTATGCAGTAAGGTGTACGTGTAGCATGCTTCTTTTCAATCTGTTTAATCTAAGAGAAATGTATTTCAAAATTTGTAGAACCTTGATGAAAGGAAGTTAGGTATAATAACAAAAACTGGATTTTCGATCAATGATAAGTTTGAAAATTTGCACAGAAGTTACCTGTTGTTGCGTGTAGAGTGCCGTTTACACATCAATAACGTGTAGCTATACATCACGCCATGATGTCATCCAATCAAAGATTGCAGGAAATAATGACGTCTACATACATGTATAAGTTGTGCTATAACATGTAACTAAACCTCTGTATTGTTAATAAGGGTGTCATGACAGATGTGGACTCAAGACTTTATTATTTAGCTTCTGTTCTCTGACACAAACTTCTGATAAAGTTTTAATATTAAATTTCTGTTCTTTGAATTTTTAAAAATTTTGTTGAATTTAATTATGTTTTATTAGTAAAATAGAACTTATATACCAGTACATGTATTTCTCATGTCTGTTGGTAAAGGATAAGAAAATTGTTATCTTTATGTTTTACCTCATGTCTAATCTCAGCTATAAGTGTAAAATGTTGCATTGAACTGATAGGGCTTTCATATTTCTTATGTATCATACTTAATCTAGAAGGACAAAATATTT
Source organism: Pinctada imbricata (assembly GCA_033119305.1). Taxonomy (NCBI): domain Eukaryota; kingdom Metazoa; phylum Mollusca; class Bivalvia; order Pterioida; family Pteriidae; genus Pinctada; species Pinctada imbricata. Next base: position 44,595,681 of record VSWD01000006.1, read on the forward strand.
CATCCAATATCAAAAGTGAGGTTTGATCTTCTTTTAATCTTTTTAGTTGAAGCATGTATCACTTTAGTGGAATTCAAATTTCTATGTAAACATATTGCTTGCATGTAAATGAGATGAAGAATTCAAATTATTTGTTGATTTTTTCTAGGTACAATATTATAACAGAAATTATTCATGCTACAACTATACAAAATTTGAAAGAACAAGATATTGATTCAGGTAAAATGTATTTCCTTTAAATGATTATTTTACAAATTAATTCACTTTATTGGATGTCCAGTACTGTAAACATGGTTATTTTCACTGGGAGAAATTTGTGTAAAATGACCGTTTGGCAAAATCACAGTATTGCCTTCAGTTTGGTTATTTTCGCGATAATAATACAATTATGAAAAGCCCGAAAATTTCCACGTTTACAGTATTCCATCTGTGTGTCCATCTGACTTTCATACTTTCATTCACCACAAATTTGATATTAACAGTATAAAATTAGATTTAAAGCTACATGTACATGAAGAATTTTTTTAAAAGAGTTTCAACTTATCATTTCGTCCTTTAAAGTATCTATCTCTCTTTACTAAGCACCCTAAGATCTGAGTACTCTGCTTAGGGTACCGGTACCTGTACGTTTGACTTTCACTCCTCTAACTCTTAATGTAAATAACACGGAACATTGAAAATGACAAGCAAAGATATGATGTGTTATATATATTACAGGTGAGAGAGGTGGGAAAAGCCAGGAGAGAGGAGCTCAGAAAACAGCCAAGGGGGATCTACTCAGAACAAGGAACCTCAAAAGATACATAAATAATGTGAGATTCTTAGTTGTTAGAGTTACAGTTTTAAAACTTCTAAAAACTTTTTAACGGATTTACTATTCAATAATGATTTACATAATTATAAGCTGAGTCTAAAAACAAATTTCAAAGTGCTTTCATGCACCTGTTATTGGAGGTATGGTGACATGCAGTCCTTGGTCTCAACTGTTTGTTTGTCCACAAAAGCAATAACTTTGACCATAACTTTTGAATGGTTAGTGAAAGGGCATTCATATTTCCCATTTACACTCTTTATGGCACAACCTTTCCATGGGTTCAAAAACTGTTTGAACTTGTGAGTCGCGACCTTGGCCTTGGAGTTGGACATACTTTTGAAAAAAAAACTGTAACCTTGTCGATAACTTTTGAACGGATAGTGATATGGCTTTCATATTTCACAATTGCATTCCTTTTGACAAGACCTTTCTATCGATGAACAATTTTGACCTTTCAGTTTGACCAATTGTATGGAGAACAGCATTTTCCAACACAGTTGCCTACTAGAGTATTCTTGTTTGTCAGTAATTCATCTTGTCTAAAGATCCTGATATTTCAGTTAATTTTTTTAGAATGCTGCTTTTATGATATTTTAATACTTATGATAATGTTTGATATACTTACAGCTTAAAGTAGCCAAAGTGAAGAGTGAGAAAAGAATCCATAGCCTTGGTGGACCTGAGTATAAAAGTTATGACACCACAGAGGAAAGTGACATTGTTACTCTGGGATCAAAGGTACAGATATAAAAAATGTAATTGGTAAAGACAAGGCAATTTATTTCTGATGAAAAAAAAAATGTTACTTAATTTTTCCATATCTGAAAGTAATTGACCCTTCCGATTGCGGGAAAAAAATGCAAAATTTCGTGACGTCACAATGCTTTTACCTCGGACAAACACGCTTCGAACCTCGGTCAAACATCGAAATTGCATTGTGACATCATGGAATTTCTAATTTTTTTCCCGCGTTCGGAAGGGTCAATTTTAAATTCTCATCAGTTTCAGTTATGCTTGGTACATATCCATGGTACATGTATAACTTGTCATTATGTTAAACATGTACCATGGTACATGTATAACTTTTCATTATGTTAAACATGTACCATGGTACATGTATAACTTGTCATTATGTTTAACAATGATAAAGGTTTCTAACCTAGAATAACCTTTTAAACGCATAGGTCATGACCTTTGAAGAAGTTTTGGATTCAATAAGTGCAAGACATGAGTTTATGAAGTATTTAGAGAGAGACGAGGCTCATTCTCTACTGGGGTAAGATTATGGAAAGCTAATAAAACGTTAATAATGAAGAAAAAACTATAAAACTGTTTTAAAGTTAGAATGTTAATTTTACATACATGTACATGTACATGTATATTTTTTTAAACATGAAGCTCATATTAAGGAGGTATTGAACACTTGGACGCCAAATTCAATTTTTCTCATAATTTCTGAAATTATATATTTCTTGTCTGTCCTTGATTGTGCAAACTTACATTTGATTCTATCCACAGGAAAATTTTCTACGAGGCTTTGAAATATGCATTAATCAACGTTTTCGTGAATTTCTTGATGATGTTATAATATTGAAAGTGTCATTCCAGTTCTCGTAAAGCTATCGGAAATTAATTTTGATTTAACTTCCAAAATCTTCATAAATGTATTGCACTTACATATTGAAAAGATGAGATTAATTGTGTTTTAAACAAAGGCAGGATATTGGAATAAAAGTTGACACTGTCACTAAAAAAATTGCGATTTCTAGACAATTGACTGTATTTGATACTTAATTATAAGGAATCCTGTGGATGAATCTTTGTCAAAAACTATCAAAATTATCAACAATGTCCAGAGATGATTTCATGATTAAATTAGAATAATTGAATTTTGGACAAAAATATTACAAAGCTTTATATTTTCTAATTTTTCTTTCGAAAATCGTCCATTTCAATGAAATGACATCCGCTTTCCTCTGATGGTAATTTGTCAACGAATTCACTATGATGAAGATTGAATTTTCTTTTTTATACATGCAAAGTTTCAGTGCAATACGTTTGGTATTAATGTTTTTATTGCATTTTGAATGTGAAGATTTGTAACGCCATTTTCCCCGATAATGTCGAAATGACGTCGTGGTTTGCTCGTGGATAAAACTCCCAAACTCCATAATTTTGAAAATTGCCATAATTTCTTCAAATGACGCCGGAAATTATTCAAACTTCATCAGGATACTCAAATGTGTATATCAATCAGCGTATCAAATGTTTTAAGGTAGCTAAAACTGTACTTTTCCTAGGAAGTGAGGAAACAAATAATGCCGCCGCCATCTTGGTGTTCAAACCCTCCTTAAGCAGCCAATATTCAGTATATACTTGTTTACATGTAATCATTAATGTTAAAAAATTTAAAGATGTCTTGAAGTAAATCGAAGCTTTATTACATTGCAGAATGTATTGACAAATGCAACAAAGAAATATTAATTATTTAAATGAAACAAGAAATTTTCAAATAGCAGTGTCAGGTTCATGAAAAATCTAATTATCATAGTTTTAGTTATATCTGAATAAATTCATTATTTCCAGATTTTATGAAGCTGTTGAAAAGCTAAAAAGCTGCAGATAAGGTAAGACTTTTTTTGGATACAAATAGTGATCAGTGTCGATCTGGACTTCTATGCTGCAATAACATGTACAAGTAAATGTATATCTGTGAGAATAATTTGATGCTTCTAATACATGTTACTAGATGCTGCAAAAACAGGTCATTATGCAGGGGTGTATGCAAGGAAGCATGGCTTCCACATCAGTTTTGCAGATTTCCCTTTACTATTCTCTGAATTGAATGTACAAATGTATTTCCTCTTCTCTACATAAATCCTCTATTCATTGTTTTTATGTTGTAGTAAAGATGTCTAAAAGCTGTCATATATATTTCACTATTTACTAGATTACTTTTCTAATGCAGTAAACAAAATATATCTAGAACAAAAATGAAGCAAATACATGTGTATCATCTTATGTATAAAAATAATCTTGATCCTGCATTTATAATCAAATTCAGATTGAATATCAAACATATTGTAATTAAAAATCATTTCTTTGTTGCAATTGTAACAAATAATCACTCTAGAACAATTTCAAATATATATTGAAATACACATATAATTTTGAACCGTTTTTGTCCAAAGCACGCCCTCCCCCAGGTCCCTTACAACAACTCTGCCCTTGCTCCACTGTGGACCCAAAAGGTCTCGTAACCACTCACCTGTATGTGCTTCCACCTCATTTACTACCAAGCTATACCCCTGCAGTAAATTTCAGAAATGATTCATGTAATTCTTATTTTTTTGGAATATAGAAATACGAAAATATGAAATTATAGTCTACAATCTGATTAATTATGCATGCATATAATATTTTTGATTTGGTATTGAAATCAATTATTACATGTATATGAATATCTGTTACTTGAGTTGCTTAATGTATCATTATTTCTTCATCACAACAGAAAAAGCAGCATCAACTTGGTAAAGAGATTTTTGATAAATACATAGTCAGTAGTTCCAGCTCTGTGAAGCTTGATAGATCAACAGTGAAAGGCATGGAATCTTATGTCCTAGGGAATACAGTACGTACTTTAAAAATATGAAAATCTCAATGTAAAGTTTATATTTACAGATACTGTAAACGTGGAAATTTTTGCGTGGGGGTTATTTTCGCGTTTTTCGCAAATTGAGGAATTTCCTGTAAATTTTCCCCATGTGAAAATATCTCCGCTGCATTCTTTCAATGGAAAAGACATTTTTATTGCGAATATTTCCCCCCACACGAAACTTGTTGATATTATAATCGCGAAATTTTCCCCCAGCGAAAATAACCACGTTTACAGTATTCAGGAATATACATGTACATGTATACACATAGGAAAAGAAAAGTATTATTATTAAAGTTTCTTCTCAACATTTTATTTTCATTAAAGACTTTTAAATGATAATTGCATACCAGTAAGTGGCAGTTGCAAAATATGTACATTTCCCACAAAATGATGTCATAGACAATCAGTTTTTGATTGTGACATAGTGAAAGTCAGTATTTCATGGCATCCAGAAAATGCTCGTACCACAGTTGTTGTGAAAAAGCTAGTAAACGTAATTATTTTAAAGACTCATCAATAATAATAATAATATTTATTCAGGTAAAAAGGCATGTACAGAGTACAAGATAAATATGATATAAAACATCCTTCATATTCATATAAAGTATCACAATATTAAGAGAGATTCAACCCTAAACAAATCTGACTTAGGTGAAAGCAACTATATATCACAGAACAATAATGACTAGTACTTTAGATTGCATGTTATCACAGGATCCATGACTATTGATTACATATACATGAATGATGAGTTATCACAGATGAAATTTGAGCACATTTTTGTGATTGATTTTATAATATGGTATAATAGCACTATAAACAATAATTGCCTTATTTTACCTGGGATAACCCAGAAAAGCTATTCAGCTTATTTCCACTGGGGTCCCTGGTCAGCCAAACTATCATGGCAACAAAAATAAAGTAAAAACATTACTGTAGTAGATTTATGCATCAAAGCAGTCCAGATTCTAGGTGTCTAAAAACTTTTAAGTGAAGATTTCCTCTTTTCATAATAAAGGGACCAGAAGCTTTTGAGGATGGGCAGACACAGATATGTATGGTCCTGAAGCAGACATACTACCCATCCTTTATAGTCAGTGATATTTATCATAGATATAGACTAAATATAGAGGAAGGAGCATCAGGCCCTATGACACGCCGTAACAAAGGTTGGTTAGTCTTTTATTTCATAATTACACATAGAAACTTATGATATCTGATTGAAGATTGTAATGATCGCATTGAGAAAGAATTACTAGTATGGGAAATAATGAATTGATGAATTAATTTATCATATCAGTTCTAGCCCAAAATTATTGGTTTTGAAAGATATTCTGAAAAAAATGTCATTGTACAAAAGACATGTTGGACATACAAAAATTCAGTAAATTTAAAATTTATTTTGTCTAGAAATAGATTATCAATCGTTTGGAAATACCTTTTGATGATGACATCATAGGGTAAAAAGTCACACTTGCAGATGCAGTGTAGGACATACATGTATACATGTACATATATTTTGACAATCCAGCAGTTTGGAAATTAGTTTGTCTTATTAAACTTGCATGCCCATGCAGTCATTAATTCTTTGTTGCTGTTGTTGTATTTTCTTAAAGAAAAGTACTTGTTTCATATTAAAATCTTGATACTGTATGCAGTCTGCAAGTCCTAGTATTAGAAAATCTTGATATACTGTACAAGTATTCTGCAATATTATCAGAAAATTTTGATATATTTTGCAATCATACAATGAAGCATGATGATTTTTTATTCCAGATCAGATGTTTTTTGAGCCAGACGATGATGATGACATAGATTCTCAGTCCAGTGATACGACAGACGACTCGGATATTTTCCGTAATCAGTCCTACATTGCCCAACAGAAACTAGAACAGCTGGACGATAAAATCCATAACAAGGACCACGCCCTTAAAGCTTTACGACAGTCCAGGAAACCTGATGATACAAAGGTTTGTGTAGTTTCAGGGCTGTAATTAAGGCCATTTTGGGGCCAAATTTGGACCCATTTCCAAAGGAAAATAGTATTTATTTTTCCCAATCTTATGGGAAATTGCTTATGATTTCAATAATGATTATGTGAAAATTATTGTTCAATTCAGAAAAAAAATATGCTCAATCTCAATAATGTTTATGTTGTAAAAAGTCCATTTCCTCAATGTATTTGCTGCTTATCCAAAGATTTGAAATAGATTATCTTTTAAGATTATCCTAGAACAAAATTCATATAAAGGAATTTCCTAAGTTTACATGTACTTGAAACAATGCTGAATATATTGACTCTAGCCTGTGTACCAAAACTGAGGTGTGATGTCCCTTATTTTTCACATGCCTCTTTAAATTTTTGATACTGTAATGTACATTGCTTTTGCATCTTTGAAGCATCTCACTTTGTTACAATTTTTCATGAATATTCTATCACCAGTCAGAGAAAGTGGAGAAGGATTTAGAGAGAGAGTCAGAGAATCTGAAGCTAGAAAGAAGGCAGCTAGAAGCCCATATACTGAGAACACAGACATGGTGTGAAAACCAGGGAATGTGGAGGGCACATGTATACGAAGCACAGGTACTTATATATAGATTATCTTTGAGTAGCCTTGTTTACCAGGAGCATGTATAGTGCATTCATAAAATACAAACCATGGTAGAATTATGAAATAAAAGGGAGGTTATTTTTATTTGAATTAGATCTAACTTCATGTGAATTGAACTTTTCGTACATTGTATATTAGCTTTTAGATCTTATAGTCCAGTCATATTATGCAAGAAAATGGGCTTGATGTCTAACCATACGTACAAAACACATATTAAAAGTCCTCACTCGATACTTTTCGGAAAGTGCAGTACATTGTATTTTGACCATTGAGTTATTTTATGACATCTTTAGTACATGTAACGGTATAAGACATTTAATAAAATTCCAGCTTGTAGATGTAATAACATATGATGTCGGGGTTATTTATCACAGAATTTGGTCAAGACCATACTTTTTAAGAAATTACGTATTTAATGAGAATGAATATTTTGTCAATTTGATTCAGAAAATTCTCTAAGGTGAAATGGGTAAGCATAGTTTTTTTTTCATTTGATTTTAATATACTTTATGAATATTATAAAAGAAAAAGTATATTTTAAGTAATGTAGGAAAAAAATAAGTATGAAATTGAATCAGAATATTTTGACTTAAGTGAGAAAATTGACCAAGTCCTGTCTTTTTTAAACATTTTTGAGGAGGACTTTTTTATTTCAAGACTATGCATGGTCATGTTGTTTTTTTTTAGGTTCTTTATACCAACTGAAAAATCTTTTAAAAGTCCTAAAATTTTCAATGTAGAAAAAAAAACTGAAATTCTCAGTCAGTTCCACATGCTCCCATTATAAAAACTGAGCAATGTTCGATTTCTTAAATATAATACTCTGGCAGAAATATGAAATTCTAGCTTCATAAACCATCTTTCACCAGTGTCTATCTTGAAAAAGTTAAAGCTAATCAGTCAACACACTTTTGAAATATTAGGAATTTTAACCTTAAAAACCTTGGACTTAGCCTTTTTTTCAACAATTCTCCAAAAAGATCAAAATTGTCTACTTTGGTACTAGTGTTTAACAAAGGCAGCAATCAAAACAGTATACAGTCACATTCATGTAGTTTGTATGACTCCCAGTAATTAACAAAACAACTTAAATTTAATTTACCTTCAACAAACAGGGTGATATTAAGCTTAACTTTTTCTTTTTTTGCTAAAATTTGAGGAATACACGAACTAATGATGCAACCAGCTGGTTTAAGGACGATTTTTTAAAAGAAGATTTATCTTGACATACAAGTTTGTGCATAATCATTTAGTATGCTAGAAATTTCCTACACTTTTTTGATAATTAGGTCTTATTCTGAAAATGGAGGTTACACTCATTTTATCAAATCTTGACACTATTTTTGGCAATTGACCCTTTCGAATGCGGGAAAAATTTGCGAAATTCCATGACGTCACAATGCAATTTCGATGTTTGACCGAGGTTCGAAGCTTGTTTGTCCGAGGTAAAAGCATTGTGACGTCACGGAATTTTGCATTTTTTCCCGCAATCGGAAGGGTCAATTTCAAACCAATAAAAATGTTAAATTAATTTTATTCATTATCATCCTAAATTTGGCTTCAGTAAATAATATAATAGCCAGTCTTTCCAAGGAAGAAAAATAGTATGCTATGAATCATTATTTATGGAGAAATTAACAACCAAAAATTATAATTTCTCTAAATTGCACCAAAAATTTTACTTTTGTGAGGCCCAAAAAATCATATTTCCACCAAGAGGATTTTAGAGGACTTTTGATATGTTGTTCCAAGTGTCTGAACGTACAGCATAACACTAAAAACATTTCTTTTGCAATAAGTTTGTTTTCAAATTGTTATATGACTGGACTATTATTTGCTAATAAAGTGGCTACAGAAATGTATAAATTATAAGGCAATCTGTTGCGCAGTTTCTGACAGAATACCTTTGCCATCTCTTTCAATTTGCAAAGTGAAAATTAAGGCATGTACAAATTTATATGCACTCACCTGACTTCTATGTTTATTACAGATAGTAGAGGAGGATGAGAAGAAGTTACCTGTATTTGTCCTTATAATACACCTGGCAGGGCGGGAGAAATCACATAATCTACAGCACAGCTCAGAGGGATGGGTCGTTACCAGAACTCTCCCAGAATTCCATGCTGCTCATCTCAAACTCGTAGAGGTAGTTGATTATCAAATGCATCAATTTATATAAAAGGAGCATAAATTTATATACATATAAAAGGAAATAATTTTAAATACACATATCATTGATTAAAAATTAAAATTTCAGAAAGTGTACTGTTTCAGAAATACCAACTAAATACCTGTGGTTGCTTTACAATTCAGTAATTCCCTTAGCCAATTTAACCAATCATATATGTTACAGAGTTTTTGAAATGTTGAGCTGATTATTTTTTAAATTTGTTAATCAACTAGGGGAATCATGTGACAAAAACGTAGTTATTTCTGCTTTAATTCACTGAAGTATGGTTGACTAGGGCAAAAATCAGTAAATGGCTGGTGAAGAACCGTAAGTGCATTGGACAATAATGATCTGGCACAATTTCTTACAAAACATGCATTAACATCTTCATGTACATGTATTTACAGAAAATCTCAAGTCATTTAAAATGTGTAGTACTTTTTTTTTTGTATGTGCTCCTTCCATGCATGAGAATTATTATAACATATTGAAAATTTAAATTGAAGATTTGAAATTTGTAAGTATTCACAATTTCTCTTTAATATGTTTGATGTACATGTACATAAACAAATTTTACCAATAAATTTGAAAATACATGTAAATAAAAGATAATCTGTCAAATATAATTTTATTCCTTGACATACATGTACTATACTGGTATACCTTAGTCAACCGTGACTGTCATTTTAGATTGGTCCATGGTTGAAGAAGAAAGAATTGCCATCAGTAGGGAGATTTAAGACAGTGGATGAGAAGTTCTTGGCGGAGGCAAAAAACATTCTGAATGATTACCTAAATGTAAGCATGAAATGATACTTTTATTATGTTGCCTGCAATGCATGAAGCATATAGCATGTATAGGCATCACTGTGTCCAGCTTATTTACATGTACTTCCATCTGTCTAGTAACCATACTTTCACATACATGTACATAAGCAAATGGCTATAACTTGATTGATATACAATGTACTTCCATCAAACATGCAGTATTGGTCATGCATGATGAGAAAAGAATTGCATTTTAGATAAATGTATTGAAATTTATTTTCATATCTTGATGATTCAATCATGACACCTAATTTTTGGTATATTTCAAATCGTACTTGTTTGAATTTTGAAATGCATTTGTATAACCTTAACATGTACATTGATAACTTTGACTTAAAATGCCTGTGTATTTACATGTAATACAATGTCATGTATAATTTCAGGCGATAATGAAGGATGGTTTGATGGCTCAGAGTGAGGCTCTGTACAGTTTCCTGACTCCCACACCAGAATACTTCAAACAGAAAACATTAGAAAAGAAACCAGGATTCTCATTTGCAAATCTATTGAAAAGGTATTGCATGATGTTGCTTATTTTCATACCATGAATTTCCTTGATTTGATTGAATATCTTATCTTGAAAATGATATGACATTGGACTTTTCCCAAACAATCCGTTTTAGAAGTTTTCATGCCCCCTTTCAAGTCCACTAAACAGATGTAGAAAAGCATGAGTATTGGACATTGTAGGAAACTCATCATTAGCTGCGTTTGTTTAACTCCTCTTTGGTAAATTTTCCCCTTTTTTTCTGGGATGAGTAAAATCTTAGTCATCGATAGGCAGCCAATAATGCATATTATTAAGTCTTTGATGTTAAATATTTTGAAAACTTGTACATGTACATGTATGTGCTCTTAAGAACACTTTGATATTTTATTACTTTGACTGGAATTTAAAAAAAAGATTTAAAAAAAAAAACATCTTACTGCATGTGAGAATTTTACAAAATTCTGAAAGTCAATGTTGGAATGCTTTATGCATGTCATTTAAGAAATATGCAATATTGATTTCCAAGGTCAAAAGACACTGGTAGCAATTCTATTCTAAATTTATAAAATCTGAGGTTTGTGTCATACATGTGTATTTGTCACTTTCTTCCTAATAGACAATATTTTTGTCTTTCAGTTTCCCCTTGATACAAGATAAAGCAGACACGGACGGTGAGCTGAAATTGGTTGATGAGGATGATGAAGTGTGAGTGTTATCATTGTCATATGTCATCTCTGAACTTAAAACTCAGAACTTATAACTCGAATCTAGAATTGTTCATAAATGTTTCTGCTACTATTTACATTTGTAAATTCCTCTCTCTTAGCTAGGATGTTTCTTGTTTTTATTCTGTTTTGCATCATTTAGAAATTGAAAATCCTATTAGCCAGCCAGGAGAAAAACAAAGAAAACAAAGTTATTTTACACAAGAAAATCTGGATCAACTTGATTAAAAAAACTGAATACATGTATTCTGTAAAAGAACTCTGTTATCATTGTTGCATTATCTTGACATTCGTAAAATATTCCATATGAAACTGAAACAGTTTAAATGAAGAAAACTCATTCAATGTATTTTCATTTGTATGTTTTTATGATTCAAAACCTCGAGGACGCAAATCTGATAGTAACAAATCCTTAGAGGTTAAAAACTGAAATAAAAACATTTAAAAATGTATTCCGTTAAGATTTAATCTCTCAATTTTGATTATTGAGAGAAATTAGGAATACAAGGTTAATATTTGTACATGTACATTGTACAAATACTAATTGTGCGCCTCTTGTTGCAGATTTATTTTTTATTCACGTATGAAAAAGAATTTATCCAAAATCTTCAAAAACAAAGAAAACATGATGATGTGAAATGTTTCAATGGTACTTCTAGGTACCTGGATGATATCCTTACTATCGACAATCCTGTTTTTGAAAAGTATAAAAATGTCATTTATCCACAGGAACTGACTCTAAACAAGGCGAACGTCACAAACACAGAAACACCATTTTTGGACCTGAATATCAAAATTATTAATGGAGAGATTCATACAAGGGTGTATGACAAAAGAGATGACTTTGGATTCAATATACAGTAAAACCTGCCTAAACCGATACCTGTCTAATCCGATAACCTGTCTATTCTGATAGAATTTTTTGGTCCCAAAGAATTTTCAATCTTTTCCTATATAAAATAACCTCTGTAAACCGAACACTGCCTATTCCGAATACCGATATACATTTTTGGTCCCAGTGATATTTTACACATGTATTTTACACTGTCTAAACCGATATGTTAAAACAACAATTACCTTGACCAACCCATGTTTTGATTATCACCCCAAGCTGATCAATTAAAACTATAGCTCAACAGACTCCATTTCTCTCATTAGTAACCTGCCCAAGCCATGGCCAGTGCCTTAATTGTTTGTATTATGATGAGATTAACTTCTTATCGACGACTTCACCAAGAAAATTCTAAAGCCAATTCCATCTGACTTGAAATCTTTTTCATGGAGTAAACATTATCACAGTGAGGATAATTTTATGAGAAAACAGTTTAATGATGAATTTTTTACTAGGAATATAAAAATAATTTGAAGAAATTATGAGGATGCCTTAATTCTATTAAACCTGTGTAATCCGATAACCTGTCTATACCGATATTTTTTCTTGGTCCGAGTCGATATCGGTTTAGACAGGTTTCACTGTAGTAAATTTTCCCTGGCTTGACGGTGATGTTCCTAGATTACCGTCTTATGGTATCTACATTTCGCAGCTCATCCGGTATGCTAGAGCATGTACTGATGTTTTGGATTTTCATGATAGAAATTTACAAATGACAAAGAAACTTTTAGGTCAAGGTTTTCGCTTTCACAAACTTGTCAAGACATTCTGGAAATTTTACAAAAATTATTGTCAACTACATGTACTTTTGAAATTCGGACCCATACAAGCAACAGAGTATATTACTTTGGGTATTTCGCAACCTGCATTTTATGGTGACATGATCAACAAAATTAGAAGGATCAAAGGTAGACAGAATTACTATTGAAAATGCGTCAGAATCATCGAACGCCTCTTATACCGTGGATATGATCCTAATGTCACCAGACGGACACTAGGCTTGGTACTTGACCAATCTACAGTCTTGTACCAGCGCATCCTTAATACTTGCACGCTGACTGACTGTGACGACGGGACTCCATGACGGGCCCTGTGCAAACCTCTTTAGAGAAGACAGGGCCCCGACCACCTGTCCTCTCTGAATGTCAGTCGGACTCCTCGGGTGATAAAATACATTAGCTCGCTACAGCCGGCAGAGCACAGGTCGTATTACGCATGCCCTCTTTTTAGCTCACCTGAGCCAAAGGCTCAAGTGAGCTATTGTCATAGTGTGGCGTCCGGCGTCCGTCGTCCGTCGTCCGTCCGTCGTAAACTTTTAACATTTTCAACTTCTTCTCAAGAACGGCTGAAGGGATTTTGATGAAACTTGGTATGCATGAAGTACTAAAGGTCCTCTACCAAGTTTGTTCATTTCGGCTCGATCCCTTCAGGGGTGGATCCAGGGCGGGGTCAAATAGGCCCCGGAGGGTACCCCTCTTCAAAAATCTTCTTCTCCAGTTCCACTGAATGGATTGAAAAACTAATTGTATCTATGTGATCTAGAAGGATGTATGATTCAAGTTTGTTCATTTCGTTAAAATCCGACAACTAATTTTTGACGCGTTTTTGACGTCTTTTCGGACTTAGTCAGAAATGCACATTTTTGCACTTTTTCTTTAAATAACTCAATAAGTGTATGATTTTACACACTCATTTACTACATATTTATCATATTTAACTTACTTAATGCTTTGATATGTATTTTATGCTTAAATTTTATTTTTTTGATTTTTTATGAATTTTTTTCTTATGTAAAAAGGAAGGGGGGGGTGATTTTCATACATTTTCTGCTTCTTTTCTATAACCACTCTTCAGATTGTCATGACAATTTGTAGGTATGAGGTACTCATGCATGGTACCCTACAAGTGAAAGAATTTTGTCCAGATATCCACTTTTGGATTTTTAAGGAATATTTTTTAAGATTGTACATAGGTATAATGTATGTTTTCTTACCAAAAAAGAAAAGAAATTCTCAAATCGCACTGGGTTATACACATTGATACTACTTTTAAATGAAGAAATTTTATTTGAATCACAAAAAAAAAAAAAATGCCGTAATGATTAAAAGTACACAACTTTTTAAATATTTTTCAAAGCCATGCACCTGGTTCCGGACCGGAATTATTCGAATTTTATGATCTGAGGACCCATTTTCACACGTATTCTTCCACACATGTAGATGTCTCACACACTTTAAAACTATATTCAAAATTTTATTTCATCTGTCTAGTAAACAATCACGGAGAAGACAATTCAAGATAAACATTGTGTGTATTTTCCACCAATTGTTGAAAATAATAAGAAAATAATCGGAACTATTTGACAGGACAATGACCTAGATACGCATTCATTCATCTTCGTCCCCAAGGCGCATCGTATTCCGCTAGGCGCTTCATTGCAATACAAACCGCAAAGCAGTACTGCGATATATTTCAGGAGATACAGTGCAAACGGAATAGATTTTTATAATTGGAACACTTTCATAATCTGTATCTGTATCTGTATGGGTACGTTGAATTACCAATACTGGCTTGTGATCAACGGAATGAGAGAGCGCATAAACTTACTTAATCGCGCTTCAGGCTGAATCTAAAGCCTTCCACAGTCCTTGACAGCACTTGATGGTTATCCAGTTCGTTCCACTCTGTGACTGTACGTATGAAGAATGAGTTCTTCCTGATGACGGAATTACATGTAGGTATGTTAAAGGAGCGAGTATGGTTTGAGCTATGAACAACGTTCATAATGGTTATCATTCATGTACTTGGAACACTTGCATATACTTGTTATTATGTATAAAGTTTGCTCGAATTTCCTCTGTCTTAGACTCTCTTAGATGAAGTAATTTACGGACTGATTTCTTGAAGAAACGTCTAATGAGTAATCTCTTCCTCTGGATTTTGAGAATGCATAGGACATTTAATATCTGAAATTCTTGAAAATAAATAATTCCGTTCAGAGTTCCTGAAATCTTCCAATGAAATGTTGGACCACAGAAGCTGTTGTTTTAATAGAGAAAATAAATTATTATTCACAACCTTAAGCCACTGTGTTCGTCATCTTGTATGTATAATATTTCTAAGAGGAATACAGAGGCCTGAGGTTGTGAATAATAAAACATTTTCTCTCATAAAGCGACAGGATCCTGTGTTAAGACATTTGGGAATTTTTATCTGTTCAAATAATAGATACATAATGAGTTTTTATCAGACCAAATAACTTCTTGTCGGAAAATCCAATGCAACCGATACATTTCATGAACTCTCTCCGCTAACAACTTGCCCGTGTAACAGACCTATGATGAGGTAAAACAATTAGTTAACAGTAAATAACGATGTCGTAGGTCTGCTAGTTGGACAAGCTTAACAATTTCATGGGCCTTTTAATTTGTTTCAAACTGCGAAACCTTAGAGAAACCACTTGAGTTGTTGAACAGCGTATGCTGAAATGCGACGCTCCTTCTCGCCTGTTGAAATATGCATAGGCAAGAAGCGTCGCATTTCAGCATATTTACTGAAAATTATTTGTTCAAGTGGCTTCACTGGGTCATGAGGTTTGATACAACATACACTGCTTTTTTGGAAAACAAACTGGCACAATTTCTGCACAACTCACTTGAATTGTTGAATATTGGATCAAAACGATTTTAACTGTACGTTTCATGTATTTGAGATGAAATCAATACTATTCAAAAGCATAATTCATAGATTTTAGTGAATAAAGGCAAAACCGAAAAATCTTTGTTTTTTATGCCCCTGGAATAAAAGATTCGGGAGCATAAAGTTTTTGGCCTGTCCGTCTGTCTGTTTGTCTGTCTGTTTTCCAAAAAACTTTAACATTGGGCATAACTTTTGAATGGAAGCTGGTGATAGAGGTTTCATATTTCACATGTGTATTTACCAAAATTTTTGACCTCATGACCATAACCTTGACCTTTCACGTACTTCTCAGAAACTTTAACATTGGGCATAACTATTGAATGGTTATAGTGATAGGGCTTTCATATTGTACATGTGTATTCCTTGTGACAAGATCTTTCCATTGATACCAATATTACGCTGACCCTGACCTCTCACATACTTAACAGAAAATGGTGTTTATACTAACAAAGATGCCGCCGGGGGCATTCTCGTTTCACAAACACAGGCTTTATAATTTCTGGCATGCTAGCTATCAATAATGAAAGGTTTTGTGTTCAATTTTAAATAAACTTAATTTGTGAAATCATTTCATTGTTTTATTCTTTTTCTCTGTCAGTATGTCAGTTAGAGCGTGCATGGGTATCAGGTGAGCGTTGTGCCCCCTGGGGCTCTTGTTATATCAATATACATATTCATCTGTGTTGCTTGGGCCCCTGCGTCTTGCGGTCTTGTTTGTGTGTGGTCATCTGACAGTGAGGAGGTTGTTTTACACCACAATTGTACGTTCTTCGAGACCTCTGGGTAATCGGAATAGTGGGAGGGTTGTGCGCACGTAATCCAGGATAACCACACCGTCTGCTACTGACGAGGCAGATGGCCGTCCTAAGTCGGCACCGTTTGCCCATTGGTCTCGTTGGTTTATGTGTAGTCATTTGTGTTTTATGTTTTTCTGTGATTTGACGTTCATTGTACTACTGCGTCTCTTTCTGTGCGTGTCATTTTTGTATTTTACAGTGGGTGTTTTGGGAGGTTGCTGTTGATGCTGCAACTAGGTGTTGTTGGAGATCCCCTCCTTTCTTTTGTACCTACACGTTTGAAGAATTTATTTAATGTTTTTTTATTTTGACAGTTCTAAATTGGACAAAACCAAGGACTCTATAGCTGAACCTTTCTACAAACTGGTTAATGAAGTATTTGAATGTAAAGGAATGTTTAAATGGGTGAGGAGGAGCTTTATCACCTTTGTGGAAGTTACATTTGGTAGATCTATTAACAGGTATTTGATACATTAATTCAGCAAACTTTGTATACTTAATGGATATGAAAGAAAACTAGCTATTTTCAAAGATTAATGTCACAGATGTAAAATTGTAAAAAAAAATTCTTTCATACACTCTCATGTGTTAATCTTTCAATTGAATTGTGGTCTTCACAATTCAATTTCATAAATAATGTATGAAATAGGAACATCATTTGAGAATCTTAAATTGCATGACATTCACTGTAATTAATCAACATAACGTCAAAGTGTTGTAGTTTTGCCTTTCTTTTCTTGCTATTAGCATGCCAACATCTCCATTTCTATTGTGACATCATAAACAATTTTCAGCTTTTTACCCTATGACAATGTGTCAAGCGTTATGTAACATGTGTCATAACACAACATTTATGACTTGATGAAATGGCATTATGTAATTGAATATAGGGGAATCATGTGATACATACAATTATGAAAAGATATTCCTCTTTTATTAAGAATGGAGCATATTATATGTTGTAAGACAATCCCACATATTTTATTTCAGACAGCTCCGTGAAACTGTTGATTGGGTGTTTTCTGAGTCTATGATCATCTATTATATAACCATGTTTAAGAACTCTGTATGGCCTCAGGGACAGCTGGCTCCATCTTTACCACTGAGAAGTGACAGTCAAAAACTACAAACAAGAATGGAGGCCAAGGAAAAATTCTTACAAAATATGCCAGGTATAGGTCTCTGTGGTTCATCTGCTTGAATTAATTTTTTTAGAGAATCAAAAAGAAATGTGTTTTCCTCTTCTTGGTCTCTATGTAAAAACAATATGATGGATAACAATATAACGGGATTCATACATGTATTTCAGCAGAGTAAGTGGTATTAAACCTGCGCTAATTCAAGACCTGTTTTGCACAAAAATGTTGTTACGCTAAAATATGTACACTCACAGTATACTTTCACTGTTGTTAAGTTTTCATTTGCAAAAACAACATTATCCAGTCAAAGCAAAATATTGATATTAATTTATACATATACTTATAATCATACAGTATGTATCTTTTTATTAGATGCTGTAAAGAACCTGCTTGGAGAAGAGAATGGTAGAAGGGGAACCATCAAAATATTTGAAGTTCTACAGGATGTCAGACTTAACAAACACTTGTTTTATGTAAGGATTACTCTAGTCACTAAACAAATGTGCAATGTCTTGTTATGACCTTGAACCAAGGTCATGGCTCAAAGGTCAAGGTCACAATAAACTTTATCAGATGAAACCTTGCATGGACCATATCTTCTTTCCCTTTGCATGGATTTGAATAATATTTCACAGAGCTGTAGCTTAAGGCTAAACAGTGTGTCATGACCTTGAAAAAGGTCAAAGGTTAAGTTCACAGTTTGCTTCATGGATAAAGCTTTCCGTAGGTCATGACTTCTTTCCCTTAGCATAGAATTGAATAATATTTCACAGAACTGTTGCTTAAGGAGGACTGATGCTTATGGGATTAAGGTCAAAAGCTAATGAAGACTGCTTAAACTGATCAATGTATCCTAAATGAAGAAATATACAAGAAGCGTTCAATCTCAATCCAGGTTTATTATACATGTATATCCTTTGGTCCCCAAACAGCAATAATCAGACGAAACATTTGTAACAGTGTATGCCATAAAAATCAAAATTCGAAGCTTTGCAACGTTACCCCAATAGCTACACAAAAGACATTCAAATTTTCACTTTTTACTAAATATCTGAATTTATTTGGGGCAAATATTTCATCATTATAGACAAGTTTCAGAAAACCATTCACCATTTTGCCTCCATATACCCCATACATGTAATGTGTAACTTGATTGGCAAGCCTTTGTCCATGTCATAACTTTTCACTGCCTATGTGGATTTCAAATAACATTTCAAAGGATTGGTGTACACGACTTAAAGATGTTTCATGACCTCAAACAAAGTCAATGTTAAGGTCTTACTACATGATCAGATATATGCATAACTAATGTAATTCTCTGAGGTGAAACATTTGAATTGGAAAGCATTGCATTTTTGTTGAAAAAAATTGTTTTGTCACAACACATCAGCTTTATAGCAGCTGTTCCAATCTGCAATCTGAACAGGCATTGACCTAAATTTTAACAGCAGTGCTTTCAAAAAATAAAAATTGAATTGCAAATGTGGTGTAGAATAGATGTGATATTGAGTAAATGTCATAACGTGTGTTTTGTTACAGGTATGCATCACAAAGCAAATGCATTTATCGTATGTAATTTGCTAAAGTACATTACATGTACCATAAATGCACTTGCTGTGTTGTGTGTTTCATACGAACAAAACAAAAAAACCCCACTTATTCTATGATTAAATCTTACCTAGGCCATAACTTCTCACTGCCTATGAACACATATATTTGTTCAACAACATTGATACATTGTGACCTTGAACCAAGGTTAAAGGTCAATTTTTCACTTCCTGCACAAACTTTGATGTTACTCAGGTAATCATGAATTTTGAAATATGATTTTTCTGTCTGCAGTATTTGTCTAAAATCGAATGCTTAGTGATTTCAAAAGTATATCACAGAAACAAGTGATTAGTGTATTAAGAACCATTTGTTGTACTCTTGTTACATTAAATTTTGAATGAAAATTTTTGGTTAATTTCATAAAATTCATACATGTTGAATACGTTCGTGACTGTATTAAAATCTGTGACATACTGAAAGTGGGTTGTAAAAAAGAAATATTGTAATAACTTTTTACATGTTCATTATATTTCTTACAGATTATACTGGAGCACCTGCTGGCGGAAGTCTTCCCTGAAATACATGACAAATGAAGATCTTATCTTCACACAGGGGAAGAGTGTAGAACCTTTATAAGACATTTGTATGCACTGAGGAAAGAAGAAGCTTCCAACTCTGCTTCCAGAGAACTACCTCTTGACTTTTTATGATAACAAGACCTTGTCATGAAGCTTAGAAAATAATGTTGTTCTTATAGCCTTGATAACCTCTCTTCACCAGATATTTTTATAGAAGGTTGGGATCAAGCAATCAAGATTTTTAAGGTTATGATACAAATATGTATTGAATGCACACTTTATCAATTTAGACAAGAGAGGAATTGTTAGTAGTTCAATTATATGTTTCAAGAAACCATTACAGTGTATGTTTGTAACCTCTTGTACAATATTGTAACCAAGGGGAGACACTGATTGTAAGCTGAGATTTCAGCAGAGGATGCTTCTAAAATTTGTTTGTGTGCCAAGGATGCTACACATTGTGTTATCATTGTCATAATTATATACTACATGTACAAGTAGTCAAATTCTTGTTGTTTTAAATAAGATTTCTTTTTGCATAACTCTTTATTTCATTCATTTCTGTGCAACTATACTTGTAAGAAAGTAACAATATTAATCTCGTAATTAATTTTATGAGTGATGTTATATTTAAAAGCTGACTGGATTTGAGCTTTAATTCACAAAAACAAGAAGAGCATTTGTTAGATAATGTCGTGATCCTTCAATATTTTTAGTTTAACATATTTACAAATTATCACTGTCACATGCCATAATGACATTTACTTACAGCTCTATATGGTCAAATACTGATACACAAACCTTCTTGTCTTTAACTGCCATCTCATATTATGTGTTTGAATTTCTATTGTTTGAGGATACTCAGTTCACATTTTGCTTTTGCTTTTGAAGTACCTACAATAAACAAGGTTGGTCTCATATATGTACCTTCTTGATTCCCTCTCTTGCTAATGGGACCAGTGCAATTTATTTTGTTGTTGTACATCTTTATGTGCCAAGTATATTTTGTAATACTGAAATTAGATATTTCATTTCTTTGTTTATGGACCAAGTTCAATTGTTATCATGTCTTATTAAAAATTTAATTTGAAAGCTGCTTTTTTGTTCTTTCTCTTTAGCCAACAGATTAAAAAGATGACGCAAAATCTTATTCCGGCCAAATATTAAAATGTGTGTTTCAGCTCACTGGGTCAATAAAAAATTGGGTAGGTAGATAGGCTTTTAATTATGTTGCTGTAATCAGAGAATCGGGGGCATATATAGTTTTGAGTGTGTCCTTTTCTCTGATTGCCCCTCTGTTTGTCTCTCTGTCTGTCTGCAAAAACTTTATCCTTGGCCATAACTCATAGGGCTTTCAAATTTCACATGTGTATTCCTTGTCGGTTATGACTAGACCTTCCTATTGATATATTTTAAAAAGGTCATACCTTTTGACCTTGGAGTATGAACTTTCTTTTGAAAAAAAATTGAACCTTTTTGTAATAAGACCTTTCCATTAATACTAAAAATTTTGACCTTGTGACCTTGGTCTTTGGTTATGACCTAATTTGAATTTCTTAATCTTGAATGGCAAGTGATTGGGCTTTCATAATTCACATCATTTATTGACCTACTCTTTAAAAACTTTTATCTTGGCCAAAATTCATTAGTTTTTTTATATATATTATATCACTATGACCTGCGTTTTACTTTACTGTTGCTATACTGAAAAGGATGCTAACTATGACAATTTTGTGTGGAAGACACTTCTTTTTTTCACTCTTTGTATAAGAAGTGTATGTCTTTGGATAACAATATTCCTGCAAGGTGTCACCATTACATGTAAACTTGACCTTGAACTTTCAAAACTAAACGAAAAATCTATTTTGGACTAATATATTAATCTGTAATGGATGTGGCCAATGGTTTACATTGGACACACAACCAAGAACCTCAACTGCTGAAAGGGGGCACCAGACACTGATGGGGATGATTTGCGAGACCCGAAGGGCCGAGTAGAGTATTGAAGGATCATGTTTCTCTCGTTGGTGGGGGTTTCGGGGGCCTTCCCGTGAACGATTCTTTTTAATTACAGAAGCATATTGGTGGTCTCCGGTGCGTATTTGAATCTTTTAACAGAGATCAAGCGAACATGTACATCCGCATACAGAATGAGATATCCATCCTTCCCATTCAATCGCTCCCACTTTGGTAGCGACTCGAATGTATATATAAACCTGGGACAAATTTGATAAATGTATTCATATCGGTGCTTTCTGTCCAAAGTGTCTTTGATCAATTTCTAAACGAGAGTTTGCTTTAAAAACCATCTTTCTCCTTATATATTTCACCTTTTTTTCTCGAAAACGATGTGGACGTTTTTGTGCGTAAGATTCCATTATTAATGTCCTGTAATCTTAAATAATACCAGTACTTTTAAAAACATCTAAGTTCATACATTCGAATATGATATGAACAAATGGATAAATTCCTAATTAGTGTAGATTGAGGATCACTGACGAGGGTTAATATATTAAGTACCCCAAAAGGTGCACGTCTGGTCCATGCTTTAAATATTAAATTCATCATCGGAAACCCACAGCCTATTACGTAGTAGAACGGAAAAAAAATTATGCTGTTGAATTTGATGACGTTTAACATTCACACAAAACAGCAACATTGGAAGATTTTCTATGCACCCCAAGAATAATCGTTTCAGTGAATTTACTCTATATGAGCGTTACTTTTAGTATGATACGAATGCTTATTTTAAAATCTGCTAACCATTAATTAATTGTTATGTTACTGGTCACGCACTTGCAATAGCAAGTAATCTTCAGCCTTATGAAGTTTTGCAGGAAACCGAAAGAAGAAGAATCATATTTTTGACAAGTGAACTTGTAAAAATGTACCCCGCGAGGGGTTTGACCAATTTTCCCCTGACATGGTCGCCATAGCACTTTCTATATAGACATAACCTTAGACAGTGCATATTTTGTAGATTTCTTTTTTTTTTTTGTTCATGCGAGAACATCGACAAGGGCGGATTTAGGGGTGGGGGTTTGGGTGTTTCATGACCCCCTCGCCCCCCCCCCCCCCGGTTTCCGGTTTGTTTGTTTGTTTGTTTTTTGGGGGGGTACATTAACACTAAAAAATAACCTGCAAATGTAGAAAAAAAAAAGCTTAATGTTCACCAGAATTCACTATTTTGAATCAAGATTTACAAAAATTTTCTGATCGTATATCGATTCGATACCGTATCAATTTTGGAATATTTATGGATTCGTATAGACAATCGCGAAGTTTTTGTAATGCACGTCGCATAGGGGGTCTTCTGTTTATTTTATGCTCGAAAAATGGTCCTCACTGTATTTGTTATCTCAATTTCTAAATTTTATCGGAAATTAGCAAAGACTACAATGTAAACATGTTCAAATAATTTGCAAAACATGCAGTATACATGCGTCAAACAATCAATGTAAATGGTACGTGTCTGTCATCAAATTAAAGGGGTTTTTTTGTCATCTAATAATTTTGTTAAAGAAATACTTCAAAATAATCGGGAATATGGGCAATTATTTAACATTGGATTATAGCTCAATTATAATGCGGGGGCCTTTAATTAAGCATTCATTTTTTCAAAGCTTTAGAATAATTCTCATACAACCCTCCCCCTTTTCTGGTGCCTGTGCCGTCCTTGTCGGTTGAAGTTCTAGATACACCCTAGTGTAAGACAATCTTTTTTTCGGGCCAGCACAGCACGTACTTGTCTCACCGAAATCTTAAAAATCAAAAACATTTTAGCACGTTTCAAAAACTACATCTTCTATTAAAACGACGGAACGGGTGAATCTGCACTCACTTACTTACCCTTTTATAATTCTTCCATAGATTCGGGTGAGAAAATATGAATATAATGTATGTACTAAAGTAAAAAAAAATAATAAATAAAAAACAATGATACTAGATCTTTTATACTCAATATCGTACCACTATTCTAAGTATACATGTATCAGCAAGGCAGGGGCGCATTTGTACGTCAAAACGTCCACACCGTTTTCACACACACACAAAAAAAACAAATAGAGAGAGAGTGCCTCCCTCAGTTAAGCGGCCAAAAAGAAGGGAGAGGAGCCTAGGAGACATATGAAATGGTATATAAAGCAACCTACTGTTCAGAAATAGCTCAAAGACACTTCAGAAATCTCCGATTTCGAATGCATTTATCAAAATTTTCTCATGTTTCATTCGAACTCAATACAACGATCGCCAACAAATTGCAAGCGGTCGATTGGAAAGAACTTTTATATCAGTTCATAGGGAATTTCATGTTTACATCTTAATTAAGTTTTCTTCATCCTAGATTCGGTTCATCGTCTGCTGACACCGACGCGGATCTAGAGGGGGGGGGGGGTCGGTCCAGACCCCCCCCCTGGGATTTTCGAAATATAGCTAAACTTTTTTTTTATTATTAATACACACATTTCATAGGATTAAGTCCCAATTCCCCTTTTGTTGTCATATTATTTGAAAAATATGTCATGAATTTGTATTAGAAGTATTTCATTTTGATAATTTTTAAGTCAGCATTTCAAAAATTTTCTCCTGCGAGCGGACGCGACGCTCACCAGAATATATTACATATATGTACGTTATTTTCAAATGATGCTGCGCTTTCCTATATAGAACACATATACATTACACCTACATGTAGGTCAATAAGCAAGGGCACTAAGAAAACAAAAAGAAACTGAAAAAGACACGAATAGTGGATATTCCAATTCCCGGAAAAAAAAAAAAAAAAAAAAAAAAACATCGCTGGCTCGCTATCGCTCGCCATTTGTTGTATTTACGTATTAGAACTGACAATCAATAATAAATTAAAGTACTATGATGTGAAAATTCAAGAGGTTAAGCTTTTTGCTCGACATTGCTCTCCAGTTACCTGTCTTATTAATAATTAGAAACAGAACTGACTTTAACTTTTTTATCTTGCGTTTGGATTTTTTTTTTTGCTCTTCAAAAAATTCGGACTTTAGGACCCCCCCCCCCTGAAAAATATTCCTGGATCCACCCATGTCGGACAGCTGAAAATCCGGGTCAAACCCTTCTTTAGACGTCCACATCGAAAACACCCTGGCTACGCCCCTGCAAGAATTAAAGTACAAATAAACCCAGACGGACTCGCCCCATATGTTGCCACTTCAAAAGGAGGTCGATACTTTCTTTATCAGATTCACATAAATTGAACGAAAAATTAGTCTGGATATTCGAGAAGAAAAGGAGAAATATGCTCAGGATTGCACCATTTTATTCCATTTAAAAAAAAAATCCGGGGGAGGCCCCCCGGACACCCACATACAAGAGGGGCAACCCCCTCCCGTACCTTCCCCCGCTCGGCACTTCGTGCCTCGAATAGACCCTTTGAGTCGACAACACACACCCCTCTTCCCACTCAGGATCCGCGCCTGGATCACTGTAGATTCTGTGGAAAAAGTAAGTGCACCTACGAGTAGTTGAAAAGTCACATTTTTTTCGACCGAGGTGCTCCGAAAAGATCGATCGCACGTTCTCGGCCCTTTCCGATCAAGCTACGGAAAGGCCCGAGGAATGTGCGATTTCCGAAATGATCTAGAACAATCCGAATAGGCTAAGTTGCCCGGATGTGAACGTCATAGAAGTATTTGGAGTGAGAGAGGAACGAGTGAAAACACCTAATAAAATCTCCTGTGATACAATCAAAAGTGCTTAATTGACTTTCTTTTATTGATATGACTACACCAGCTAGACGTCGATTAATGAGAGATTTCAAAAGGTATGTAGAACCAACGAAAAAATCCATAAGAATCATTTGTAAACAAAAGATGTCTCATTCAATATGGCTACCTAATCTCATGAAAACAAACGTAATTTCTCAAAATATCTTTCCTCTTTCACAGATTACAAGAAGACCCCCCAGCTGGAGTAAGTGGCGCACCTACTGAAAATAATATAATGCTATGGAATGCTGTGATATTTGGGTAAGAATCGGTTGATCCATTTGCCAAGTGCCATTCATCTTGTAGACATGATGTAACACATCATGCATCAGCCGAGTGACAGTAGACATTGAGACTGAGAACTCTCAAATTTTCCTATGATGAGATAAATCTCTCTCTGTTTCTATTTATCTCAACCTGTGACGTCATCACTATTGCTGCAATGAAAACGTTTGTGAAGTAAGAATACAAACAGCTGCTTTCAAGTTACTCGTCGAGCAGACAATTCCGAATGTTTTTCACGGTTTTTCGTCAATAACTCGGCTTCTATTTGTCCAATCACCCTGAAACTAATTGGAAGTAACAATGCTTCACCATTTATACAAATGCCAATGTTAAAATAATTTTGAAAATGGACTTACAAATGCTGATTTGAGGATATATTAATGCTTCCCTTAAACAACAATTATAAGCAAGTCACTAAAGTTCTGAATGATTTGCATTTAGTCTCTTCTGCTGTTCTGGGGTCAAATAGATCAAATATATCAAAACTTACTGATTTTATCCTTTAAATCTTATTGAAAAATTCTATGTCAACATATATCACATAACTTTCCCAGTATTTATTTCTAAAGCAACTTTCTGACATTTATTCTTACTTATTACCAATGATTTTGGTATTCAAACACGTAATTTTTTTAATGAATACCCAGCTCTGGGCCCCTCCCAATGCATGTTTTTATCGATCAGTTGACAAGAATAGATTTTTTTTGGAAAATATGTGACTCCAAAACTAGGTCAAGATATGTCCTTATAAACTCAATGACTACTGATATTTTTTCCCAATTTTTGAGAAAATGCCGCTATTTTTCCTAATTCCAAAGGCCCCGGCCCAAGTCCCAGTCCCAAAAATGGATGTGAGAGGCACTGAGAGCCCTGATACATGTACTTTAGCTTTACATGTAGATCAGCCTATGTGAATTTTTTCTGTCTCACGCTGTAAAGTATCAATT
This sequence comes from Pinctada imbricata, assembly GCA_033119305.1. Lineage (NCBI taxonomy): Eukaryota > Metazoa > Mollusca > Bivalvia > Pterioida > Pteriidae > Pinctada > Pinctada imbricata. Next base: position 44,622,604 of record VSWD01000006.1, read on the forward strand.
CAAATCTTGACGTTACTGTGCAGTAATAAACTACTTTTGTTATTTAACCATATCAATTTCAACATTGGCTAGGGCCTTTGTTGCTGGCAGTTGTCCTTCACTGAGATTTCTCTGTATACCCATAGATACCTTAGTGTCCTAAGAGTAACAAGATTCTATTTTTGTCAAGCTACTTTACATGTTTCTTAGATTGTTCATTACTGAGAAATTATGTCATTTATTCCCCATAATTTTTGACAAGTTACATTCCTATCAATCTACATGTATTATCTTTTAACACAAAACAAGGCATACTGATTACTGAACAAGGTGAACATAGAGAAAAAGTCACTTACCCTTTAACATTGTCCAGATGGAAACTTAGTATAATTCTGTTGAATGAGGGTCGTCCTAAAGTCATTTTAGTCATGATAAAAAACAGTTATTCTCATACTCCCCTTGTCATAATGTATAAACCAAGTTATGAAGTAGAATGAATTATAATTTATAATTCATTGATTTTAACGAATGATCAATTCTAAAAATCATGCAATGTTTTGTCACTGTTTGAATATTAATGCTTTCCATGTTCTTCTTTTCAGTCCTCATGATACTCCCTTTGAAGATGGCACATTTAAGCTTACTATAGAATTTACAGAAGAATACCCTAACAAACCACCTACAGTCAGATTTGTTTCAAAAATGTTTCATCCAAATGGTAAGTCAATTTGTAGCGGGTGAAGATGTGCTTCATAAAAAATAACTTTGATGTATTTAAGATTGGCTCATTGTATAGACATATGGCAAATGCCACATTTCAGGACATAATAAATTTTTGTTGATGAATTGATTTTAATTTAAGCTGGCATAGAAAAGTGTTATTTCACTATAAGTTGACACATGTCTCCTGTTTAATCTGTAAGACCTTGTACATATTGTAGTTTAAGATGGTCATGTACATATATCAAAATGTGGCTTTATCTTAACAAATATGACTTCAAATCTACATGTACCGGGGTATTGCATATATCATTCAAAGAACCTCAGACACAGTATATATTCATATCCATCATTGAAGTATATAGACTAACTCAGATGACCTGACTAGGCAGCGGGCTGATTCAGATTATCTTCCCACTAGTTAATTACAATTGAGTACAACTCCCTTCTCCTCCTCAAAGAGACTACATAGTACATTTTAACTTAGATTTAAACTTTTCATTTTTTTTTAAAAAATGATGATAAATTGTATGCTGATGATGTACACAAATTTGTAATGTTCATGTTCTTAATGTTGTTCTTCCTTCATCGTTCATGCGTAGTTTTGTTTAAAGAATGAATTCGAAATAGGCCATCTCCAAAAGCTGTGCTGTCCCATATCATATAAATTTTTTTATGTGTATACTTTGATCTCTACTGTAATCTATAGGTACATGTAAGCTGTGACTTACTTTTGCACTGTGAACTGTGAAGTTAAACCATGATGTGATTGTGTGCATGGTACTGGAGGAAAACCGTTTGTACATGGCACTGGTTAACATACTGTGATACAGCAGAAATTTTCTGTCTTGATAAGCAGTAAAGACTATGTATAGTAATATCTATACATATTGCGATGGACTTATAAAATCTTTTGTTTTACAGTGTATGCAGATGGCAGTATATGTTTAGATATTTTACAAAATAGATGGAGTCCTACATATGATGCATCAGCTATATTAACTTCTATACAGGTAAGATTGCTTCATTTCCAAGTCTAAGCTTATATTTTAACTACCAGTATTGAAAAAATTATGGAAATAAACGTTGATGTATGGTATGGTATGAAATGAAGTAGAATTTTAATTTTTGTGTGCACTTTCTTGTTAACACACAGATTTAAAGTTGAAATATTAAAGTTTTGACTGAGGAGATTTTTTGTGTCTATTCTAGTCGTTATTACATGACCCTAATCCAAATAGTCCTGCCAATAACGAAGCGGCACAACTTTATAGAGAAAATCGTAGAGAGTATGAGAAAAAAGTGCAGTCTATAGTACAAGAGAGTTGGAAAGATGATTCTGATGAAGAAGAGGACATGGAAGAGGATGATGATGAGATGAAATCTTAGCACTTAACTTTCCTTTGTTTTCCAATCTCTGCATGGATTTGGGAAAAATTATTCCCAAAACTTTTTATATAGTGGATGAAATTCGTGAAGTTTATAAAAAGCACTACAACATCAGACTTTAAGAGAGAAAATAAAAACCTCTTTTCCGTTTGACTTTTGATTTTACAAAACAAGGGGAAGATCAAGCACATGTGATCTTATTTTATTATTTTTTTCTTCGGTATATTTATATTGTTGTTGTTTTCTTGAGTTTGTTTAAATATTTGCTAACATATAATGATGATATGTATCAGGTTAAATATTTTGTTGAGGATCATGCCTACATATATGATTTTGTCATAACCTATTTTATATAGGGCTATATTGTTGATATGATAATCGTACATAATATGTGAAAGCATTCATACCGGCATTTCATATGGTCATCCTCATCCTCTTTCATAGTCACAGTCTGGTTATAATGTTTCATATATAATGTACAATATAAAGCCATTACAGGTCGACTGAAATCCACATAAAACTGCTATAATCATTTTGTTTGATTTTTACCGTATGACTCCTATATGATATTTTGTCCTTCAGTCTTTATTAGATGAACCTAATCCAGCAAGTCCTGCAAACAATGTAGCGGCTCAGCTGTACAAAGAAAATCGCAGAGAATATGAAAAAAGAGTCAAAGTTGTCGTTGAAGATAGCTGGATTTACTATGGGGAGGTGGAATGAATGGGAATTTTTTGTACGCGATATCTTTTTTTTTGTTCATATTTCTCCATCTTGAATTCATTGTTTTACGTTATTAAACAGTAAAAGTTTACAGCAGCGATCAAGAGAATCAGGACTTACATAATGTAAGTTACACATGTCAATTGGAATCTCCTAACAATGGACCTCAAAGTATGTGTCATTCCATGGTGATATATGTAATAACACATGTTCCTGTCAATGGTTGTCCTTTGCATGTATGTGTAAATTTATAAATTTGATGAAAGGTTTGCTTACATGTAATGGCGTGTACATGTGCAATTGTAGGAAATCTTTGTCTTTTGTGTAAAGGCTGGCATTATGTTATCTATATTTGAAAAGAACTTTATTTGAAATTGAACTTTTTCAGCTAAGGAGAACTTTCTCCACATACAGGGGTTTTGCAATCTTCTTTTGTTGTACAAGTGCTAGAGAGAAAATGTCATTTCCTTGAAGTTATTCTTCAGTATTAATATATTCATATTTCAGAAATATACATGTATATCTAGTGTACAAATTATAGAAAAGACTTTGTGACTATAAATTTAGTCTTTTCACATTAACAATTAACAATTTTGATTATAGACTTGTTTCATTTGTTGTTGACTTGTACATTTTCTTCTAAAGATGCTTTGGAATTTTCAAAATACTATATTCTGTCACAAACATTGCCCTTTGATAATGCTTATTGCCAAATAATACTTGATAATGTAAATTGATGCCTCTTTTGTATTTGTGTTTATGAGTGACCTGTATTTTTCATTTTGTTGTCTGTATTTCATGGTAATTTTATGTATAGATCAATTTGCCTGGAGTATGATGCTATTTGTTTATGACTATTTTTCATGATAACATGTAGGACTAGATGTGCTGGTCCTATATAATACGGGATTTTGTAGTGTGATCACTGTTCCCATTTTAAATAAATCATTTAAGAGGAATACACTCTTAATTTTGCTTATTGTAAGAAAAAAACCATAGACTTCACTGTGCATAAAACAGTTTGAATTTGATCCCATATGGATTAGATGATTGCATGTATGGTCACTTTGCATGGCCTCTGAAATATCATGTCAGGTGATTACTATTGTTTGAAAACCACTGATAGCAGATGGACATGTCTACCATTTTAGCAAGTTTAACAACACATGGTGCTAATTTATTTTTAGTCCTGAAGGGAGCTATATGTATAGGTTTCCTCATCATTTGTCTTGGCTTCAATTTTGCATTGTCTTCATAGACCTGAATACTTCACAGAATTGTTTCCCAGGACCCCAAGGATGTGTCATGACCTTGATTGAAGGACAGGGTCACAATACATAAAGGTTTGAAAACCTTGTCCATACCATAATTTTTCACTACACCAGTGTGATTTTTGTGCTGGGTAAGCACATTTTTGGTCGGCACTGCTGGTAAGTGCTTTTTAAGAACACTGACTATCCTCATAGATCTGAATGATATTTCAAGTAATTGTTGCACTGGATCCAAGGATGTGCCATGAAGGTCATACCCGGGAAGTCGAAGGACATACATGTAGTACATGTGGGTTGAAAATATTTTGTCCAGACTATAATTTTTCATTGCCTTCATAATAGATCTGAATAATAGATGTATTTTAGAGATTTATTGCAGATAACCTAAGGATGTGTCATTACCTTGATCCAAATGTCATACATGTATGTCAAAGGACAGTATATGTGGGTTGAAAATCTTGTTCTGGCAAAAACTTCAATGCTTGGATTGAATTTAATAATTCATAACATTGAACCAAGGTCAAAGTCGCAGTGCAAATTAATAATAATATTGGAGATTTAATATAGATCAGTTTTACTAGAGGCATTCTAGGTAGAGTTGCTGGAGTCGGATTTGTGCCTACAGGGGACATATCCCTCGGCGAAAAAAAGCTTATTATCCCCTGGCAACTTTGTTGCGGAGGAGAGATAGCATCACTGCAGTGCATCTGTGTGTTTGTTTGTGTCAATTCTTGTGAACAGCAAAGACAAAGTAATGAACATAGAAACATCAAACATTCTCCATTGGGAGAGGATGAACACTTGATTTTCAAGGGTCAGAGGTCAAGGTCACTGTGGACTAAGGCTTAAAATCCTTGTGAACAGCATAGAAGACAAAGTAATCATCATAGAGACATCAAACCTTCCACAAATGTTCCCCATGGGGAGAGGACGAATCCAATAGCTGATTTTCCAATATATTCATAAGGCGGACAGACACCAGACATAACAAAATTTGGCGATTTTTTTTCACTGACGTCAAAATAGAAAGCATGACAACACATCAAGGTGCTTCAAGAAGGTGCGATCAGAAGTGACATCACAATTGGAAATTTTGCCTAATGATGTGACGTCTGGTGTCTGTACATATAAAATCAAGGTTAAAATGGACAAAAATATTTTCTGGAAAATGGACTATTGATTTTCAATATAAATGGTCAAGGTCACTGTGCACTTAGGCTTAAAATCATTTTGCTTAGTGATATAGAACATGTGTTGGCTTTATTTTAAAAATAAAAAAGCCTAGGTGGCATGAAGGCTTAGGTGTCCAACATAGCCTAAGTGTCTATAATAGCCTTAGCAGTTGGCAATCTCAAAGCCTCGATCTTGCTACATTTCATATGTATTCATTCTCCATAGCAAATATTGTAGTGGAAAGTAGCATAACGTAAATGGAACTGTATGGGGTTTGAGTAGTTGATGAAGGGCTAGGTTGTCATAATGGCCTTGATAGCATGAACTGATGGCCTACGTGGCCATTTACAGCCTTGGTGGTGGTTATATTGTAAGATCTGGGTGGTTTGATACACTGAGATACTTGGTTAATATGAGAAGGCTCCTACATGTATTTACTGTGAATATGCACGTTTGTTACAATACTTGACTGTGGTCAAGTTTTTGGTCTAATAGATAGAGTTGTTTAGATGATTTGAGAGTGTTTGTCAGAAGTATTGTGAATGAAATCTGTGTTGTTATTAGAGTTAAATGTATATTATATGACAGAAGTACTGTGAATTAAATTATATGACCTTATTGCACTGAGACTGAATCATAGATAGGTCTGTTAGATTGTTTGGCAAGTTGTGAAAAGTGATAATAACAAAATCTCTGGGATGAAGTAAATGTGACAAAATGTAAAATGCATTAATTTTGTTGTACAGTCTTTGTGTGCTGGGCTTTTTAATCTGCAATCAAGGTATCCGCTCAGAGCGGATATGTACTGGACACAGGGATTTAACAGGCTTCCTGTTTGTGTGATGGTACTATTCATGTACATTTGAATATATTCATATTTAGTATATTTCCTTTAACTGGCGCAACAAGATAAGATGCAGCATCTTCAAAAGGCCAGCTGATGTGCATCATAAGATGCAGAGATTTCTACTATCTGAGGCACATCTTTATAACATTATGACCACACATGGAATCAAGGTCAAATGCATACAATGTATATCCATGCAACTTTGTAAGTCAAAATTTTTTAAAAAACTTTTAACCCTATGGTGAAATGTTGATGCGATGCAATATCTCCTATCTGGCTAATATGCATCACACAATACATCAAATGTACAATTGACTTCAATCTAGAGCAACCAAATTCTGAAACTATTCCATAATTACATCTCCAAAATATAGTCTCTCAACCATGAAAAAGTACTTCATGTGCAAAACCTAAGATTTATTGATGGCATCTTAACCATATCTATTTAATCTGTTCACACATTGCCAATGGAATTTGGATATACATGTAAGCCATGGGTTATATATGCATTCAGTACACGTACATGTATCAACTACATGTATTTTGATGTTCCTTACTGCAGAAATATCATTCTTCCAAATTTTGTTAATGTAGCAGCCATTGTATAAAGGAATCGGAATGGATGTCAACACAGACACCGAGGATGCACAAATTTCTTGTAAATGAGTTTACTTTATCACATGAACTTAGTCTAGCTATAAATTTTAGGTATACCATGCAGTACTGTTCTACTTGGAACCATGATAAAATTTATCTTTGTCCTCATAAAAAGATGATATGCTTGTGATGATTTGTAACATAATTTAATTCATTTCATTCAGTAAGTGTTCTTGACAAAGATTATGAACTGTCAACTTGCATTAATGTGTATTTAAAAACATTTGTACAAGACAACTTTTGTAAAGCAATGATGCATTTTTCAATATACATACATGTAGTTGTATATACAAGGAGAACACACCCTGTATGTATTGTCATTTGACAGCATCAATACAAAACAGATCCATTGCAAACAATTTCTGTATATACTGTACATTATAATTTATGTTTTATACTCTACATTATACTTTATGTTTTATAACAAATATGTATGTGATTACACCATTACCAATAAATCAAATATGCCACATGACTATCATAACATTTTAGGTCTCTGAGGAAGACACATGTTGTAGTGAGCTGTTTTCTCCCAGAAATCTAAACTCTTCCATCCACACCATCCCTAAAAACAAAAACACCAAAGATAATGTAAAAGTTTTAAGGCTCATCAATAAAATATTGAATTTTTAAACAACTTTTCACATTGCCTTTTAGAAATTTTAAAAATGCTTCAAAGCCCGAAACTCAGTATGGAGCTTTTATCATTATATAGGCCTTACTTAAGATCAGTTTAAACAAGGTTATATGCAAAAAAATTGATGTAATTTCTTATAATGACCTCATTTGTTGACCTATGGCTCTTTATATAAAATAAACTATAAATTAAGTGGGTCTCTTATTAGATCTAAAGTAAACATTTACATTTACACAAGTAGATTTCCTGTGTTAAATGCCCATTAGATAACTACAGTTATATTCCAACAATCCTCGTTGTCTATTGTAAAGTAATGTTCAGGTTTTGTATATAGGGAGAATTGACAAATGTTTTGACACTTTTTACATTGCTTAACACACTAAGCTTAATATTTATGCAAAAAATGATGTCAGATATTTAAAAGAAAAATCAAATTCAAGGAATTGAGGTCCCTCGCATTTGGGCGTTTGTCTTTAAAGAAATGCCTACAGACACCCCCCCCCCCCCCATTCTTAAGTTTTCATAACATATCTCAAATGTATTATCAAAATTCTAAATATGGAAGATTAAACTCCAAGAAAAGGTCAAAGGGTCCAAACTTTTGTTTTGTTACCAAGGGACAGGGCTTATGAAAAGGTATGCAAATATGGAATATTAAAGTCCTATCATTTAATCATTTCCTATCATTTAAATTACCATCCAAAACTTATGGTCGAGGTTGAAGTTTTTAAATGAGGGTCAACCTCCAAGGACGAGGTCACAAGGTCAGAATGTTGTAACCAACAGAAAGGTCTTGTCACAAGGAATACACATGTGAAATATGTAAGCCCTATCACTTTCCGTTCAAAAGTTATGGTCAAGGTTAAAGTTTTTGAAAAGTACGTCAAACTCCAAGGTCACAAGGTCAAAAATGTTGGTATCCATGGAAAGATCTTTTCACAAGGAATACACATGTGTAATATGAAAGCCCCATCACTTTCCATTAAAAAGTTATGGAGAAGGTTAAAGATTTTTAACAAGGAGGTCGAACTTAAAGGTCAAGGTCACAAGGTCAAAAACTTTGGTATCCATGGAAAGGTCTTGTCATAAGGAATACACGTGTGAAATATCAAAGCCGTATCACTTGCCATTCAAAAATTATGCACAAGGTTAAAGTTTTTGTGACAGATAGATGGACGAACCGGTTTTATTGTGCCCACGCTTTCACGAAAGCAGGGGACAACAAATGTAAATATAAGTACTAATACATGTATTTACATTACTAGTAGATCTCCCATGTTGAACGCCCATTGGGCAACGAGAATTATATTCCAATAAATTGAGTTGCCTATTGTGACGTAATGTAAAAGTTTTGAATGTAGATAGAATTTACCAAGATTAACCTTCTCCTGAGGCTGTAACACGCAATATAAGCAATGTTCTTGCTAATAAGGGTGTCTGATTTATTAATAAAAATGTAAATATAAGTAACAACTGTCTTACTTTTGGTTTTCATGGCTGTGTAATTCTGGAATGCCATGTACCTGTACCTTGGAGATTCTGGTTGGAATTATACATCTATGAACACCAAAAGTAAGACAGTCATTTCTTCTTAAATGACAGTTTTACGTATGTTTGTGGTGGGCCACATGCAATTTATTTTTAAGAATTGCTTTGCGATTCAAGGTATTAGCACATGACCAACCAGAATTGTACACAGATGAACACCAAAGGTAAGACAGTCATATTTTAACTGCTATCATAAAATGGACTTATCAATGGATGGTTACATTGATAAATATTTGGAATTTTCTATGTATTTCAAACAAGCTTGACCACATACCTTATCTTGTATAACAGACAGATCCTCAACTCCTGTATAATGTGGATCTAAGATAAGAAATTTGATGTCACCAGTCACGTCATTGAAATCCACCCCAAGGATAGTATGGGCAAGTACTCCTCCACCTGAATTAGGAATACATGTAATGAAATAATCTGAGCATACAAAAACATGAAACAAACATCCACAGAAAGTTTAAAGCCTAGTTTCTGATCGGATTTAATGACCATACAACACAGCGCAAGATCAGGTTGTGAACCTCAATGCTGAATATTTACATATGAGCAGTGTTTCCCTTAAATGTAAGTATATATGGAGCTCTAGCTTTGCATTTTCCAATGTAGGCAATGATCCAGGGTTTTTTAGCTCACCTGAGCCAAAGGCTCAAAGTGAGCTATTGTCATACCGGATGTATTTTATGCTTAAATTTTATTTTTTTGATTTTTTATGAATTTTTTTCTTATGTAAAAAGGAAGGGGGGGGGGGGGGGTGATTTTCATACATTTTCTGCTTCTTTTCTATAACCACTCTTCAGATTGTCATGACAATTTGTAGGTATGAGGTACTCATGCATGGTACCCTACAAGTGAAAGAATTTTGTCAAGATATCCACTTTTGGATTTTTAAGGAATATTTTTTAAGATTGTACATAGGTATAATGTATGTTTTCTTACCAAAAATAGGAGAAAAATTCTCAAATCGCACCGGGTTATACACATTGATACTACTTTTGAATGAAGAAATTTTATTTGAATCACAAAAAAAAAAAAATGCCGTAAAGATTAAAAGTACACAACTTTTTTAATATTTTTTCAAAGCCATGCACCTGGTTCCGGACCGGAATTATTCGAATTTTATGATCTGAGGACCCATTTTCACACGTATTCTTCCACACATGTAGATGTCTCACACACTTTAAAACTATATTCAAAATTTTATTTCATCTATCTAGTAAACAATCACGGGAAGACAATTCAAGATAAACATTGTGTGTATTTTCCACCAATTGTTGAAAATAATAAGAAAATAATCGGAACTATTTGACAGGACAATGACCTAGATATGCATTAATTCATCTTCGTCCCCAAGGTGCATCGTATTCCGCTAGGAGCTTCATTGCAATACAAATCGCAAAGCAGTACTGCGATATATTTCAGGAGATACAGTGCAAACGGAATATATTTTCACACTTGGAACACTTTCATAATGGTTATCATTCATGTACTTGGAACACTTGCATATACTTGTTATCATGTATAAAGTTTGCTCGAATTTCCTCTGTCTTAGACTCTCTTAGATGAAGTAATTTACGCACTGATTTCTTGATGAAACATCTAATGAGTAATCTCTTCCTCTGGATTTTGAGAATGCATAGGACATTTAATATCTGAAATTCTTGAAAATAAATAATTCCGTTCAGAGTTCCTGAAATCTTCCAATGAAATGTTGGACCACAGAAGCTGTTGTTTTAATAGAGAAAATAAATTATTATTCACAACCTTAAGCCACTGTGTTCGTCATCTTGTATGTATAATATTTCTAAGAGGAACACAGAGGCCTGAGGTTGTGAATAATAAAACATTTTCTCTCATAAAACGACAGGATCCTGTGTTAAGACATTTGGGAATTTTTATCTGTTCAAATAATAGATACATAATGAGCTTTTATCGGACCAAATAACTTCTTGTCGGCAAATCCAATGCAACCGATACATTTCATGAACTCTCTCCGCTAACAACTTGTCCGTGTAACAGACCTATGATGAGGTAAAACAATTAGTTAACAGTAAATAACGATGTCTTAGGTCTGCTAGTTGGACAAGCTTAACAATTTCATGGGCCTTTTAATTTGTTTCAAACTGCGAAACCTTAGAGAAACCACTTGAGTTGTTGAACAGCGTGTGCTGAAATGCGACGCTCCTTCTCGCCTGTTGAAATATGCATAGGCAAGAAGCGTCGCATTTCAGCATAATTTACTGAAAATTATTTGTTCAAGTGGCTTCACTGGGTCATGAGGTTTGATACAACATACACTGCTTTTTTGGAAAACAAACTGGCACAATTTCTGCACAACTCACTTGAATTGATGAATATTGGATCAAAACGATTTTAACTGTACGTTTCATGTATTTGAGATGAAATCAATACTATTCAAAAGCATAATTCATAGATTTCATTGAATAAAGGCAAAACTGAAAAATCTTGTTTTTTATGCCCCTGGAATAAAAGATTCGGGAGCATAAAGTTTTTGGCCTGTCCATCTGTCTGTTTGTCTGTCTGTTTTCCGAAAAACTTTATCATTGGGCATAACTTTTGAATGGAAGCTGGTGATAGAGGTTTCATATTTCAAATGTGTATTTACCAAAATTTTTGACCTCGTGACCATAACCTTGACCTTTCACGTACTTCTCAAAAACTTTAACATTGGGCATAACTTTTGAATGGTTATAGTGATAGGGCTTTCATATTGTACATGTGTATTCCTTGTGACAAGATCTTTCCATTGATACCAATATTACGCTGACCCTGACCTCTCACATACTTAACAGAAAATGGCGTTTATACTAACAAAGATCCTGCCGGGGGCATTCTCGTTTCACAAACACAGGCTTCATAATTTCTGGCATGCTAGCTATCAATAATGAAAGGTTTTGTGTTCAATTTTAAATAAACTTAATTTGTGAAATCATTTCATTGTTTTATTCTTTTTTTGCTGCACATTAATGTGGAATTTTACAATATGATTTTATTTTTGATGTTGCATAATTGAACTATACTAGCTGGGCATATGACGTTGGACCACTTTTTTTCAAATTTTTCAAATCAGTAAAAAAAGTTATTGTTTTGAAATGTGACTATTTTTTTCTTTTTTTTACTTTTAAAGGTTGTCTGAAAAAAACACTTCTCTGCATCCGGCAAAAATCTTTTTAGAAAGGTTGTGGGCTAAAATCCTGGTACTGGCACTATCAGTATTCAATGTCAGTATGTCAATTAGAGCGTGCATGGGTATCAGGTGAGCGTTGTGCCCCCTGGGGCTCTTGTTTTTTTATTTTGGGGAAGGTGCCTGTGCCTGTCCCATTTGGGAAAATATGCGACATTTTGCTGAAATTGGGAAAAATTTAATTCAAATTGTCATCACAATATAACCCTAAAGTATCATTTATTAACTCTGCTAATTCATTGATTTCTTGAACTGAACAAGGGATGAATGAAAAACTTAAAGATACACTTAGAAATAGTACATTTTGTGCTGACTTCCAGGTTTTGAGTCTTATTTTTTCAGGTGATTTTTCCATAAATCCTCTTTGGGAATTTAAGAGTTAATTTTTGGGAAAAATAGAGGAAATTTGGCATTGGGTCCCAAAACAAAGAAAAAAGCCCCCTGAATTCCTGTAAGTATATGACACCACAAGAAAAGTAAAGGGGATCCAGTGGTGCAAATCATATGAATACATAAATATAAAGATTGTTTTTCAGTTTTTGCTGCACAGAATTTATTCCATGAACAACTGCCTGCATACACCAAATGAGTGCAAAGCTAAATCTGAAAGACAACCCTTAAATATGACACTCAGCTAGAACATATTTTAAAACATAATTCAGCTGTCATTGCAGCTGTTTTTCCCCGAAAGAGAATGGATATTGTACATAAGGTACGTTTAGTTAGACATTTAGTACTACTAACAGTCCATTTTTGTCTTGTTTTGCATCAAGGGGACATAACAAAAGTTAAATTCATTAGACAAGAGGTACATAAGTGAACCACATGAAATTAAAATTTGTTACTTTATTGAGTACATGTAGTATATACATGTATGTATCATCCAAGTCACATATTTAATAAACATGTAACTGACCTATCATTATAGGAGTTCCTTGTGTTTGAAAATGTACTGCCAGTTCTCTCCCCTTGGTCCCCATCTCTGATCCAGCATTCACAAATATTATTTTAGAGGTCACCTGAAAATAATATGCATTAACTTACATGAAATTTATACAACATATTGGTCATGCAGTATGTAGGTTAGGCAGCAAAAGAACTACCTCAATAAAAAAGAATAAAATATGTTGTATATGAGTAAAATGTCAAGTGAATGAAGTCCAAGCGTATATGATTTAAAAAGGAAATAATATCATGTCTTTGTGAAACTAGAATGCCCCTATCAACATCTTTGTCATTGTAAGAAAAAAAAAATTGAAAATGAAAAAGAAAGGCCAATTAATATATGCCCAAAAATCTTCGATTCTGGATGCATCAAAATTATCCTGTATACAGCCTTGAATTCACTCAGTCTTGTTTTTGCCCTTTTGAAACAAGAGACTGAATTTTCCAGTTGTGAATTCATCCTACGCACTTACTACTAGATTTTGTTAAACAATCATGTATGTATAATTTCATTCATCCAGTATTTATTTTCCCTCTTGTCAGTAGGTGAAAAGGAAAAATAAACTGAGGACTACAGTGTAGGTTTGTTTTTATTTTTTTTTATATTATTTATATTTGAACATTGTTGTCTCCTACAAGACTTGGTTTGATTTAGGAACGTTACTTACCCCAATAAGGTGATCAAGACAGTAACTGACTTCCATAGATCCTATCCACTGTCGTGACCCTACAAACTTTGGCTCCTTGTCACCAACATCAACTAATGCCTAAAGGTAAGAAGTAAACTTTTTTAAAATTGCTATCTTATCTAAGCATCCCAGATCCTTAAAAAAATTTGAATCATATGTTTGATTCAGTGGATCAGTTTACGTATGAATATTTTGTTAATGTCATAGAGATTATGAGTACAATTTTTTTGCTTTAGTGGCCAACTGCAAAATGAAACAATAAAATATTTTTTACTTCTTTTGGTTATAATAAACTTTTATTCTTACCAAGGAAAGTAACATTCTGAAGCTCATCTGAACTTTATATTTTGCCCTTGTGTTGCAGGGTATACAAAAATGGAATGCTATTCAGTAGTGTGACTAGCACTCCTAATAGTGAACCCTAATCTTATAAATGCATTTTGTAAGTTTTTATCATATGATACCCCATATATTCAATTACAAAAAGCAATTTCATAATTCTTTACACATAACATCTATTCATGATCTTGTACATGTATGTAAAAAAAAATATTTCAATTTACTATATGATCTTATAGCATAATAATCATAATCATAATAATTTTAAAATCAGGTTGAACTGGATGATTCCCACACCCAATATTAAAAATGAAGTAAACATAACTTTTCATATCTTCATACATGTACTTCTATTTATCACATGATACCCCCTACATTCAATTACATAAGACTGTTTAACATAAATGTTATGACTCGCATTAAATAACTCCTTGGAGTGTTGTCATTGGACTAAATGCTGAAGATCGATTCTGACATCATAATAGAAATGGCAACATTGGCATGTCATTTGCAAGGAATGACGTCAAAATTTCAACCTTTCGATATTATTCATATATCTATCAGTTTTCAGTAAATCATATTATAAAAAGAATCTCAAAGTGGTTTCTATTTCATATGGTATTTAGGAAACTTGTTTCGTGATTCCAAGGCTCAGGGACGTGAAATCACACTTGTTTCATAAATACCATAGAAAATCATTTAAAATCCTCTTTTCATCCCTTATCTCACTTGAATTATCATTTTGCACAAACCTTCTGTATTTCTGGATGTGTAGGTACTGGTTTGTCAGTGTAACCTTGAAATCTGAACCATGACACCAAGGTTTGTAGTGATCTGTACGCGCAGCCCCACTTATTGTCATCAAAACGATCCTGCATGTAGTGATGATAGCTGTATAAACCGTGCACCAAGTACTGACGACCATCTTTAACTGAAAAATAGATTATATTATACCTATTCTAACACAACTTAAAAATAAAGAAAAAATGACAAAAGACACAATAATGAATCATAATTCTAACTGAAAATATTGGCCATCATTGTTCAATGTGTGATTATAAAATCATTATGTTAATATCTTCAAATCTATGAAGAAATCACCAGCCTAGCAATGCTGCATACTGAAGTAATGAAATATGAGTTTAAAAACATTACTTGCATTTGAAAGATTTGCAGTAAATTAAGTTAAAGTAAATTAAGTTCTAATACATTGCAGTAAAACTAAATACTAAAATGACTACAACACAAAAATGAAAATATAATACAACAGGAAACAGATTTTACTATTTCACTTCTCTGTGACCTTGATCTTGCAGATTTTACCTTGCCTTACAAATATGACCTTGATTCAAGATTCAAGGTCAAGGCAAACCCTTGGGCTGTGGGCAACAATTCTGTGAAATCTATGCAACAGAGTTGTTGGACAGACAAGACAACTTGAAGGAGATTCCTTCAAATGTATATACCCAAACTTTTTTTGCGGGAGTATAAGAAGTTACGATTATATTTGAAAAAAGTGGGGGTTTGATTGTACCTGTGTTTGTAGACAATCCAATGTGGGGATTTATCAAGTAGGGATGATTTGCTTTGTCCTCATGTAACAGCACTCTGTTTCCACGACGAAATAACGGCACATCAACACTCTGACAAAATAATTTATGAAGCTCTTTCCTCCAGCTCTCTAAAGAAAAATGTTCGATTTAATTAAAAGTGAGATATTTTAATCAGCTTACATGTTCATTCACCACTATTTTTTTCAGGGATCTAACAATAGTACCAGTAGATGAGAAATGTATACCAGCATGTGATGTTTCTATCTTAATACTGATATCTTACCTAATTTATTTTCTTCCACACCTTTTGGGTAAACTACAGTACACAGGAATGTATTGGATGGCACAAAATGATGTGGTTGGGGTGCAAAGAAAGTGTTTTTCTGAAATAAATACATCTGAATACATGTATATAAATGAAATATGTAAAGTAAGTGTTTGTTCATACAAAAATATTTCAAGTCCTATGAAGCTCTTATCAATTTTTCAAATTTACAAAGAACCTTGCAAAATGCTTGATAAGATAAAAAAATCAATTTAAATGTACACATTACCTCTTCATTGTGCAAACATCTTACCTACCTGTGTAGATCTAATAATACACTTTCCCATGTTCTGTACTTGATTACAAATAGCTGTTTTCACCAAAGGTAACAATCCCTGTACCGGTGATTTGTGGGGAATCAATGATAATGAATCTACTTCTAAAGTTGTTTGAACATTTCTAAATTTTTCTGAAAAAAAATTGACATAAAGTTAGAAAGCATGTCAAATTTATTTTTCAGATCTACCTGTAAAAAGATGTGTCTGTAGAAAGACTTATTTCATGATCACAAGTATTATGCAGCATTTGATGGGTCTCAATATCAGAATATGCACTCAAAATACGAAATGTGAAAATTATTTTCAGAACATGTACTGAGAATTTTGGTATTTT
The DNA here is from genome assembly GCA_033119305.1 of Pinctada imbricata. NCBI lineage: Eukaryota > Metazoa > Mollusca > Bivalvia > Pterioida > Pteriidae > Pinctada > Pinctada imbricata. Next base: position 44,639,225 of record VSWD01000006.1, read on the forward strand.
CCAAATTACAAGTATCTTTATCGAAACAGATCAATTTATCAAATCAAATCAAATTTCTCACTTACATGTATATTTAAATCTATATTATTGAAAGGAAATTTGAAAGTAAATTCACAGGTACATGTACATGTATATGCAGAACTAATATTAATCTAACCAAACTTGTGTTGAATAACTGGTGCACAGTCAGGAGAATTCTTTGTTGAAATGTCTCCTGTGGTCTGTAGATATAACGTTGTTTGAAGGGTTGCCTAAACAAATAACAAACAAAAATAAGCACAATTCTTCAATAGATTATGTACATCTCATATAGCAATATTATAACAATAAGAATGAATAAAGACTGTTTAAAAGTAAAAGTTTCAGAAAAGTAAAGAAAACTAGAAAACTTAGCAGCGAATTCAAGCAGAGATAACATTGTTTGTATTAGAATGATTTTCAGACTACAATTGTATGATTTTATATATTTATGCCTGAGAATCATTCATAAACAAATAATGCTATCTCTATTCTAACTTACTGTTCTAAAAAAGCATGATTTATATACCTCAATATGGAGTGTTGCTAAGAAAATAACTATGTAGCATTTCCCTCCTTCCTGAACATCTATTAAAATTTCACTGATTTTTTCAGAGTTGTGAACAGAAGAATTCAGGATGGAAGGTACGAGGGCTGATTGATATGTTGTGAGCCTCAATTTTCTGGAATGAGGAAGGTATTCTGCTGATAGATTATCTCCAAAAAGTACAAGCAATCAATGGTACATACTATGCTTCACTTCTGACACAGTTACAGGATAATATTAAACTTAAGCACAGCTGAAAGCTCACTAGTTAAAGGTGTGTTGTTCCACCAGGACAATGCTCCTGTTCACAAGTCTGTCACTGCCATGGCTAATGATGTGATATTGATTCACTCATGATTGTGACTTTAATTTGATTGAGCATCCGCCTTATTCACCTGATCTTGCTCCATCAGACTTTCATCTATTCCCAAAACTGAAAGCAGCTATTTATGGCACCGACTTGTGTGTACAGATACTGAAGGGGATTATGTAGAAAAATGATGCAAAATGTCTGATAAAATTCAAATTCTTCAATACAAAGCTCACAACATATCAATCAGCCCTCGTATGACAGCCAAGTGCAACACTAAATGAACACAGGTGGGACATAAAAATATACTAAAAATAGTGAATAAATGTTTCTAGGTCAAAATTTCTTGTCTCACCTGATTCAATTTTGATTTTTTATGACTCCTTGTCTGTATGAAATCATTATCACAGTCTACATTTTCATAAACATCATTTATAACACTGTCCTCTGACAATCCACACGTTCTATCTGATTTAAGAAGCACATTACTGTTGTTCACATGGAGCATGGCACAGTCTGAATTTACTCTATCACAAATGTCTGTTATCTGACTGTCTAAGCTTGAATGCCAGGAATCTAAAATAAAATCATATCAGGGATAATTTAAAAAGATATGACAGTAGCAATGGTGTAGGAGTACACCTAAATTCTTTTTTTTTCTTTTTTTCATAATTCATTGAAAATGTCGACTAAACATGTGAAAAAAAGAAATTTCATCCAGTTATAGCATTTTGATGTAAGAACCCTGTCATTGCATCTTGGTTCAATGATAGGAAAGATGTGTCTCATAAAAGATCTATAGCAAGATGTTGGACCAGTAGATATTGTCCCACAACCAACAACCAATCACAATCTATACAAATAGCTGGTAGAATTTGTCTGTTGGCTGGTAATTAAAATAAATGTGTTCATGAAGAATGCAAAAGACATACAAATTATTCCATGATGTAATGATGAACAAAATGCTGTAAAAAGAAGTTTGAGAAAATATCAAACAAAATCTTCAGGTTAAATATATATATAATATTACCAAAGTCAAAAAGGCTAAAACTCCAAGACGTTAGAAACAAATTTGTATTTGAGAAGATTATAGGAAAGAAATTATAGATTTATAAGAACAATGTTTTCACACATATCACCAACCTGACTTTTCTCCTGACTTCAAAGAGATATTAAAACAGCACTTGGTTCTAACAACAGCATGTTTACTGAGCAGGTCAAGGTCATTTGGCTGAAGGTCAGCAGGTGTGTAACCTTGATCAAAGTCATGTACAAACACTTGATCTGGTTTTTTGCTGCCATGTAGTACTAAAACCAGGTACTGACCATTCCTGAATAGCTTTTAAAAGATAAAAAAAAGAAACTCTGCTAAAATATATATTAAGTAGAAGACATGCGTGTTTATAAATGATTAGTCAAAATGTAATTAACATTATGCAAAAGAAAAAAGTGTACAGGTAAACATGGAATATCTCACATTTGAATTATTAAAGTAAAATAACTTTTTGTTCAGATTAATGGAATCCAAAGAAGATCGAATATGAAATGTGAAGGTCAAGAGGCAAAGTTACAAAGCTGGGAGGTAAAAGATTTACTATCAATTACAGTCCATACAACGTTATTTTTGTCAATTTAATCGTATCGTATCCTGCGTTTATCGTATCGTATCATGCGTGTATCGTATCGTATCATGCGTTTATAATTTCGTTTAATGTGTATCATATTGTATCCTATCCTATCGTGTATCACGAATCCTATCGTATCGTGCAACGTGTAACGTGTATCCTATCGTATCAGGTAGCCAATCAAATGGTCGGAATTTCTTTTCCGTTTATCTTGTTCGTATTCGGATTGTTTTGATCTCGTTATGGATTCTTTAGTGAAAGCATGTATTGTTGAGGAACAATAAATAAACCTATTACATATATATACTTTGTTATACATAATTTAACTGTAATGGAGGATAAAAAAACTCAAAGGTAGGTGTAGAGTAGCCTGTAAAGTAACTTGACCGATCGATGCCTTCAAATGTTACCTTGTCAATGAACATATGATGTATCCTTCTGTCAAAATGACATCAGTACTATTGCATACATGTACATTCAAATCAATTAAAAGACATTTATTTTGTTTTACTTCCACGCAGTCAATTCGCCGTTTGATTAATAATGTGCCCTGCCAATTAGGTCACTGTTTTTTTTTATTATTATTACTTTTTGGCAACATGGGTAGAGTAAATAAAAATAATAGATTCCAAATCACGGATTTGATATAATAGAAAAAAATGTGTGTGTTTTTAACTAAAACGAATACTACTTACTATCATACAAATATTAACAATAAACGTACATAAGATACACATTTTATTTCCTATCGTATCGTGCACAGTTGATTTGTTTGCTTTATCGTGTTTATGCGCTGTACAATGCAAGCTAATGCACATTATTTAACGTTTATTCTATCGTGTCGTGCATAATGTACATCTTCTAACGTGTTTTCTTTCGTACCGTGTAACGTGTATCCTTTCGTATCGTGTATCCTTTCGTATCGTGTATCGTGTAACGTGCATCGTATCGTATCCATTCGTATCGTTTCCTATCGTGTATGAGGTATATTGTGTTCGTTCGTGTATCCTATCGTATCATGCGTGTATCACATCGTATCATGTATCCTGTAAAAAATAACGTTGTATGGTCTGTAATAAGAGATTTGGTGTGCTACTTGATTAAACAGATACAATTAAGAAAATAATAAATTATATCATTATCATCAAATGCACTCTTACTAGTGATTAAAATTCTATAATACTAGTATCTCACTTGTTCAGGAGAATATTTCTGGAGGCTGTCCAATACATCCTCATCTCTTTCTTTATCTTTGGCCTTGAAATACAGCCCAATTATGTGTAACCCTGAAATGAATTACTGAATATATGGTATGTCAAATCCAACAATTTCAAAATGTTTTAAAATAGTTTTGTTAATGTATCTACATGTACTATGGTAGACTCATATTGCAATACATGTACTATTATTCAAGCTTCTTTTATGAATTCACATTTTTTTTTTCAGTTTCATTTGATTAAGATATACAAGTTGTCTTGCAAAATTACATGAAATGTTATGTTTTGTGAAAACTTTCACATGAATACAGGTATTAGTACATGCATACATTGCAATGTGCATCACCCTATTGTTTAGTTCAGGACTACAAACAGGTGAAAATCTGTGAAATAGTTAAGTTTACCAAATATCAATTATTTGATTGGTTTTCAAAACAGAATATACCTCCAGGCAAGTAAAGCTTGACGGCATCTGCCTCTCTGCCAACTTGTTCCGTGCTACAATGTGTACATCCCAGAATACTCCTTCCTCCATCCGATGTTCCGATTAGAAAACCATAGGAACTCAAGCATTGAGAATTTTCTTGAAACGTCTACAAACGAATTATTTTTTATCATTATAAATTATCTGAATCTATTTCTCTATCACAATTCTGAAGTAAAATAGATGTGTTGCTATTCCATATATATCCCCTACTGACAGCAAGGCTTTAACATATTGGAAATCCATAAAATAATCTTATACATAGGAACTCCAATCTTCTCAAGAAAAGTGTACGCAATATTGTACTCCCCCCTTGTCGGATCTCAAATAAGAAATTTGAAATTTCTCACGATTTCTAAGTGCCGCCTAGTTAGCGTTCAAAATTTAAGTCCCTTGAGAGTTTGTCATCACTTGCCATTATAAATGTTGTGGAAACTTTTGCCCAATCCCTTTTCAATTATTTGAAATAAAATAAGATTAAACTAAAAATAAAAAACTTGCCAAGTAGCACTTATATTTCTTTAGTTTTTCATTCAGTTTTTGTACAACATCAAGTACCTGACATATCTGATTTAAACATAAGAAATGTATCACTGAAAATTGTGAGCGTTTCCCTCTTATTTGCACGTAGGTCACACTGGCATATTCGAAAGATTCCATGGGCACAGCCATGTTGTTTTCAAACCTTTGCTTCATATGTTAATCAGGAAACCTTAGATTGATTCTCATTGGTCTGGTGGACCTCACTACGGAGCCAATGAAAATGGTGAATTTATAGTTGCTGGTGATACATTTGAAATCTGACAAGGGGAAGTAAGATATTACGTACACTTGTCTCGAGAAGATGAGGAACTTCTATAGAGAATTTTTGACAGCATCTCCTTCTCTCCATGCACATCTTCATAAAGTGAACTTCTATTCCCAAAGTTTCATTGAAATATATATACATCTTTAAGTTAAGGTTTAGGAGGAATAAAGTTTTATAAACCATAAAATATAAACATGTACATGTACCATATACATGTATATGAAAAAAATCTTCTAAGTCCAGGGGCCATAGCACCGGTAATAAATTTTGATCATTACTTTTTTCATCATGTGCTACATGTAAAGTTTCATATCCTTCAAATGATTAATTTAGGATGAGTTTTGATCTACAAGGATTGGCAGATAGCTGAAATGACAGCCAGGTTCAATACTATTTGTCCACAACAAATGATGGTTAAACACTGATATTCCAATTTGTCTTGTAACATTTGCAGCAAAGTTAAGTTTAAAAAAGGTTTTTCCTGAATGCAAAGTTCTGCCGAAAATCAAATTTACAGATCAAAATTTCGTTCATGGTACCAAACAGGAAGATATTCTCTTGAGTAATATCAAAGCCCCTAGTATCACAAAATGTATATAAAATATGTGAAAGTTTTTTGTCAAATTAAGAGTGTAAGACGTAGAGAGGAAAATTAAAGCAGCTGGCACCTTCTGCCAGACTATTTTGTTTGGTAAAAACTGAAATATTCATCATGTAACATATGTTTTAATTTCAAATTACATCTTAGTGGACCAAATACAAAATCTAACTGGCAGTGATAGATCAGAAGATTGTTATTTTGTGTGGAGCCGTGCAAGTTCATTCTAGCAGCACCATGTACCAGTACAACAGATTTCCATCTTACAATAGAGTTCCATGGGAGTTAAAGATTTATGATTTTTGGGTTTATCTCTTTCAATATTGAAAATTTTGCAGTGAAAATTCACAGAGGTCTATAAGTTTCAAATATACTTTCACACAAAGCCATGATTATTTCCTCAAAATTTTCTAGAGTTATCTCCCCTTGGATTACAACTCTCGGACTTTGTCCATCTCTGCTATGTTCAAATTGCTCTACTTTAACAAATTTTCTGATGTTTTCACATCGTACACATCACTGTCTTGATGAGAATTACAATCAATAAGATACAAATGCATATACTTTTAACGAATAGTCAGCTAGGTTATTTATGAAAATCTCTCGTGGAAATTCATTTATAAATCTTTTAATGTTGACCATTTGCAAGGTTGAAATGGATACAGTCCGAGGGTCGTAACCCAATATGGCATTTATGGAAGTATGATATCATCATGGGAAGAGTCACTTATATTATTACATTGAGAATTAAGGATTTTAAGATAGAAGTTATATTTTTTTCATGCCCCTTGCAGAACATCCATGCTACTTTAAAGTCTAAAAGCAAAAAATGGCACAAATACTCAAAGAGAGCCCTCGTTACTTTACAGAATGTCAACACCAAAGACAAAGCTGTTAATCTGGTACCATTAGAACATTTTTTTAAATTTCAGGCTGGGGACGCTTCAAATATGCTGTCGTTGACTGATTGCCCTTAATACGTACCAGATCAGTCAATGGCAGCATAATGAAGTGGCCCGTGTACTGGGATGTAACGATACACTAGATCACGATATGATATGTATTATGATACAAGGCTCAAGATACGATACGTATCATGATTCACTTTTCTATCCAATCCATTGTACATGTTGTAACACTCACATAATTTCCTTGAATCCAAATAAAAATTTAACATACTTGCATCAATTTATTCTTAACAACATAAAGGGGTTCTCACAAGTTACATGATGATGGAGATATACTATTGGCTTTATCCAATATGCGTTATAAGCAAATGATACAGTAAAAAATTGTCTCTATTTGTTACTCTGTGCTTGATTTTGTTAAAAAATACTGGATCGTTTGAATGGATGATGTATCGTGATATGTATCGTCAAGCTACTGTAATCTGTATCTGTAATCTGTATTGCGTTACAAGTACAAATGATATATCGTTACACCACTAGGCCCGTGCCAGAATCACAAAAGGGATTATAAGCCGAGGAAAACTGCAACTTGCAAGGTAGCAAATAAATATATCAATATGTCTGCATTGTATGTTAATTAACAAAAAGTTAAAGGAACATAAATATCTTTTAAATGATCAGAAATGTAGCAAATCTTGATATTACAACAATCTTCCATCTAAAAGTAATTAGAAAAGAAGAAATTAACTATTTTACTTTCAACGTGTTGATGTGAATATCTACGCCAACAGCCATGCTTGACGACTTCCGGTAAAAGTGAAAGTACATTGTAAACAAACCCTGTCGACTGCTACTTTGTGCAAAGAAACAAAACAACGAGTAGCTGTGTCATTTCAAGGAAATTAATTATATGCGAATAAGAAATACATTTCAACAAAACTTATTTTGTTGCCGAAAAATAGAGATACAACCATATTACCATAAATTCAGTCGAATTTTCATGTTGCGCTGCGTCGTCTGCTACTTTCACTTTACCCATGACGCATGGAACCGATCATAGATTAACAAATACACAAAGTTTCCTTTGTTTTGGAGCATCAGGTGTTATCAGTAGAACAATTGTGGCTCCAGCTGATGTTCTCAGAACTCTGACTCAAGTTGGTGTATCACATTCCAAAAAAGGACTCTCGGAACTTGCTTCATTTTTACTCAAAATGGAAGGTGTAAAAGGGTTTTTCAAAGGAAATTTTACTGGATGTCTGAAGCTGATCCCATACTCTGTTACTCAATATCTGGTTTACAAGAGAATCAGATGGACAATCTGTGATGATCTGGGTAGACTTTCAATATTAGGGACGGCAACAGCAGGGACGGGCGCTGGTATGACTGCCACCATAGTGACATATCCTATAGATATGATCAAAACAAGGCTTATACTTCAACCTCTACATCCACATACTCCTAGTTATAAAGGACTTGCGAGTGCTGTAACCAAAATATACAAGATGGAAGGGTTATTTGCAATGTATAGGGGATTGTGTCCAACTTTGGTAGGTATGTATGAATGAGGCAAGATATGCTTTAAGAATGAAATTTGTAAAACAAATGTTTTGTGTAAAACTTATAAGGCACGGTCCATTTGATATTCTGGGGGGGGGCTTGGGTTTTTTTCGAAAAAAATAATCTTGCTCTCAATTTTGATGAAAAAAATAAATTTGCTTATGGTGTAACAGAAAAAAAATAATCTTGCTCTTTCAAATAATCTGATTTTGAAGAATTACCATAAAATTTCGCTAAAATTCTTGAAAATTTTCCGGCTCGCTTCGCTCGCCGCAGTTTTCAATTTGTATCAAAAATTTTTTGCTCGCTTCGCTCGCCATAGTTTTCTATCAATAAACATTATGTATTAATGACAAAGTTCATATATTTGAAGATATTAAAAGTTATACATGTATGTGATTGAAAAAGGGCTTCCTTAAAAGCTTAGATATATTTATCAAATTATCAATATTTATGTATTGCTATTAATACATGTTGCATGTACCCCATAGAGTCTAATTTTATGTTCTTGTAAGCTTGGAAGGAGAACTTCAGTTATTCACCAATTTACAATTCTACATTTAAAAATTTGTCTAGGAGACCTAATTCCCCTCAGACCCTCTTATACATATTATACATGTATCTTATATAAAATATTGAGAATTGTATTGTAAAAATCTTTTATTTCTCTGTTTAAAAGTAAATTGAATACTTGCATGAAAATAAACTAATATATTAATGTTTAGAGTTTTGATCAGTAAAAATATAAATTATAATTTCTATTGATAAAACACAAACATTCTTAATAGGCGCATCTCTTTGCTAAAAAAAAAATTTCCTTGCTCCAACTTTGCAAGAAAAAAATAATTTTGCCCCGGTCCGGGGCGAAAAAAATAATCTTGCTCCGACAAAAAACCCAAGCCCCCCCCAGAATATCAAATGGACCGTGCCTAAGCACTGGACTTCAGTTCTGATGGAAAAAGGATATGGAACTCTTTTGACAGAATGGATAGACAGACTTTGCTGTTTGTCTACAGCTAAGCTTGTGCAATCAAAGGTGACTAGTTACAGTGAACTGCATTTTGTACTGTATAAAACCGGTAATTCCCCGTCATTCATCATCACTGATCACATGCAATTTCTTTCAGCTTGCGTTCCATTTGCCTTCACATCTTTCTTAACATATGAAGTTTTGGACAGAGTTTGGCTGAAGAGACATGATAACACCAAGATCTCGCCAAATGAAGTTCTAATTCAAGGAACTGTGGCCACAACAGTGTCCTATATTATCACTTTCCCATTCGATGTCATACGGAGAATGATGCAGGTATCAATCTTAAAGCATACTTAATTTAATAGTGATAAACATTTTTATCTCAACATCATGAAATTTGTCAAAATGTTCATGCAAACCAAATTAGATTACAATTCATTTCTGACCAGGCCCGGAGTCCTAAACTACCAAAAAATGGTGGAGTAGACCTACAGTTCCAGACAGCAAGGCAATGTGGAAAAGCTTTGTTGTTGAGGTATGGTGTCAAAGGGTTATGGAGGGGATTATTTCCAGCTCTTCTAAAGGTATGCAAGTCCCATAAATTTGCTATCTAAACTGCTGTTGTTTCTGTCAGACTTTATAAAATTTCAAAGTTTGGTATTTCAGTATTTTTTATCAAACTTCTGTTGATGCTTAGAAGCTAACATTGTCTGAAATTCGTTTTCATCACATCTGTTGATACCAATGTATTTTCTGTTCTCGTAATTTTGATTTGCAGGTTATTCCTTATCATAGTATTCAGTATCTGACTTATGAATGTTGTAAAAGAGGATTTCTGTACCAAAATGGATATATCTTAAGTCCTTTCCAAGAGCTTGATCCTTTGATAGACCAAAATCTGGAGGTAGATGAACTTCAGGAAATTCAGGACTATGACATCACAGGGCATATAGAACACCTGGAATCAAGTAGAACCGACTACGAACAGTAGATTTAGAATGCTCCCAGAAAAGTTGATAGAAGTACATGTAAAATGGAAGAATTCATTAAGTGACCATCAGTAAGACTTCAAATGGAAAAACAATCCAACGTACACAGACAATTCTGGCATAGTATTTAATTAAGAATGACATTAATGCTATAATGCATGTAGTGCATTAGAAAAATAACAAAGTTCTATAACACATAGAAAAACAACAACAAATTTAACAATACTAAAGAATGTGTAGCTATTAAATGCAAGTTATTAAATTAGGAAGACTATTCAAATCAAATATTTCATGACATCATACATAATAATTACTGCATGTCATTATAAAATGTTAGCAATTTAAAAATACAATATACATGTACATGTATATCCAAAAAGAATGCATTTACTTAATGTTCATGTATACTGTTCAATTAAGATCACAGGGTTCTGGTTACCATTCTTGAAGCAGTCAAAATATCAAGTGTAACATGTACATATTAAGCATTACCTCCAATATGAGCAAGTATATGTATGTCACTTCAAAAAAATAATGACATATTTTGTGATACACAAATATTAACTTTCAAATGACAGTTTCCTTAGAAATGTCTGATATTCAAGATGGAAATTAAGTCTGCTTTATTGATGACACAACATGCATATATTCTGAGTTAAGTACAAAAAGATGAAGGCTAAGTACATGTATTCTGAACTAAAATAGCATTGTGTTCACAAAATGTCAAGAGACAGACCATATGGCATAAACATTTTAAAGCTCTTATAAAATAAATCAAATTTTCAATAATATAAAATGTAACTATATTTTTGTAGTTTAAAAGACTAAATTCTAGATCTGAATGTGCATTAAGTTTTGCAGTATGAATATTTTAGCTTAAAACATCATAAGAATTGACTGATTTTGAATGGAATTTACTATTATGTCTGGTCCTAAATCTGATTATTCAGAACGTAAATCAACTTCAAGTACACATAAATTACCGAAAATAACAAGATTAGCCGAAAATCACTGATTGACATGGCTCCATTGTATAAATATACAATAAATATAAAAGTGATCCCTAAGTGTCGCTGTGCTTCACAGGCGACACAAAAAGCAGAAGTTATCAATTTCAAACTTATTGATGTTAGCATTCTGTAATATTTGGCACACAAATTACGATTCAAAATTGTGAAAATGCACAGAGCACCCAATACTTTGCATAGACAATATAGAAATGGAAAAAAAATACTGCATGAGTATAAGAGAGGATGCTGTTCTTATGTATAAAAAGGGAATTCTTCATCTAAATATACATGTATTAGTACAAATATTGCCATTAAAAAAGATAATACAAGAAATAAATGGCACCTAAGGCTAGACTACTCTTCATATCAAAAGGGAATTCTTAATCTGAAAAAGTGATCCTGATTTATATCACTTTTGCATTGCATATGACAAATAGTATACATTTGTCTATATTGCTGAATCAAATGACCAAAGATAAAGATTATCCAAGGGAAAGATACCACATTAGATTAGCTTAATATCTTGAAAATGACAAACTTTTTATATTTTTCTATCACAGTAAATATTAATTTTCTGCCAAAATTATGTTTTGCAACAATAAACAGTAATAGTGGTAAACATACAGACAGACAGAAATGAGAAAGTCAAAAACAAGGAAAACTACACAAGGAGCTGTTAAGATAAGGGCCCTATTTAGCCCTGAATCTCATACCGTATTTCTTTCCGCATGACGATTTACATGGTGAACAAAATTAATCATAATTGAAATATGATGTATTTGAAGACTTTTTATATATTATAAATTTTGGTGAAGTACTCTTAAGATTCTGAAATTAAGGTCGGAAGAAGTAGGGGTACTCGGATAGGAAAACTGATAAAATCGACCAAAAAACGTATAAATATAATGATATTTTACATAAAATGGATAAGTATTTACTAAAAGACATCAAATTTATCTACATTGTATATCAAAAATAGATTTCAAACGTCATATAGACTTTAAATGGCAAATAATGAAATCAGGAACTCAAAATACGGTCTCCCTTTGTATTCAACGGCTACAATGTAAGCCTTTTTGTGCGAAATAGACACTGACAAAGAAATAAACATCACTCTTGCTTATTTCGTTCCCAATTCTTGTATATTTCATTCGATCACATTGAGAATACATTATTGGCTGGATTAAAGAGGAAAAATTGTCAAATTTGTCATATTCTTTGGTCTAAAAGATCGATCTTTACAAAAATGCACCTCCCTTCCTTTTTTTGTCTTTGGGGTAGTGTTCCCCCCTGAGATACAGAACCCCACTTTTCCAGAAAATTTGTATCATGGATATACACCTCCAGTAAAAGTGGCATTCTGTATATCCAGGGGGAACAATGTTAAAACTTTTCCGTTTTCTATTGATTTCTATAGGAATAATATAAGTTCTGACCCAAATATTAGCAATATTATACAAAACAGATCAAAAAATCACTTCAGATTCTGATGGGGTGCCATCTAGATATACATTTTACGAAGAATTTTTTTTTAAATTTCCATTTTCAAAATCCAACTTTTCAGGGCTGATTTTACGTCTTATCTTAACAGCTCCTTTGTTATTCAGAGCTTGAACATCACAAAAATTACATTACCTGGATAAAACTTAGAAAAACTTCACTATTTGCTATATGTTCATTACAAAATTAGTGCCTGGTACAATTTTGATTTGTGTTTGAATTTTTCAAAAATAATTTTCCAATTTTATACATGCATTATGGTAAAACATATACATGTGAAAAAAAAATTATAAAAGTACACTCCTGTACATTTAAATCATACAAAGTGGTTTGAATTAAAAAAAAAAAAAGGTGTTATCAAAATAGATAGAAAAAGGATCATCATGCATAGCATTTTATGTATTTGCTTGAAAATGATGCAATATGAACAGTTATAAACATTGTACAAATGATGATTTTGATGAAAAGATTGTAATAATATTGAGCAGTTTATTTTGATGAGGTCAGGATACCTGACATGAAAAAATAAATCTATAACTAAATGTAGTACACATTTCACAGAAAATTTCAAGGTAAAAAAAAATTGCGACAATCTTTCGTCTGAATGGATCCACCTATTGTGAATATACATGTAGTGACCACAAAATGATCCAACAATTTGTAAATGGTATTCATAAACGTCCATCACTCTTGGTTTCTTGCAACTGAAACTTGACACTGCGAGTATACAATATCGATCTATCTAATTCACACATAAAATGTTGCACCCAATAACACTTGCACATGATGGCACAAAGGAATACATTTAGTGAGTTGTTCTTCGTAAATTTTGCTATCACACACACATGTTACTACAATGAGTATAAATATTCTGACTTGCCCTTCGTTTAGTAGTGACAATGGATTTATAAGCATCCTAATGATCTATATTTGTAATACGTCATATCATGTCCCTATAAAAGGATAATTTCCACCCTCTAATAATCCTCCCAGAGTTTGTAATAGATTTGCGAATGATGGTCTTTGGTCGGGCTCCTGAAAAATAAAAACATTAAAATAGGTCAATATACATTAGTAAACAATTAACATGATGAGGTGCCATTCATTTCAATTCATAGTCAAAACAGTATGAGGATTTTTGATTTTAGGAAAGCAAAATACATGTAACATTAAGGTATCACATTGTTGGGCATCTGAATGCACCATACAAATGAAGATGAATGTACATGTATGTTCCCTGTTCTAGGGAGTGCTCATTTATATAATCATGTTAACTGAATGTCAAATGCCCATGGACTTTACCACCATGACATCAAAATCACATGACCAATCAAATCGTTGTTTGACATTGATTATGACGTCATAATTCAAGTGCATATAGGTGAGATGTTGGTTGGACATTTTGAATTTTAAATCCCTCACTTCAGGCCATTTGACTATGACCTTAAAAGTACCGTAAGAGTTAACCATGGATGCTGTGTTAGGACAAATAGGGATCCAACTACATGTATTACATACACATAAAAAGAATTTTCAATCCATACACGTAATTTACTGAAGCTACCTGCAATGAGGCAATTATTTCATATATTAAATAACCCAGTTAACAACAATTCTGATTGGCGGATTGCATGTCATCGTCATCATTTTATGATATTGCCCTCTGGTCAAAGATATTGATTTAATACAAATAAATATTTGTGTTTCTTTTTCTTTTAAAAAGTCATAAGTATGTACATGTACACATGTATCTTATGCATATAATATAACAAGTGAGGACTTTGTTTTCTGTCAATACATGTATGTCATTATACTATATACATGTACATGTAAGTGATTTGTATCAACCAATCAGATTGCTAGATAGCAGTTCCATATTTTATGATATTGCACAGCTCAGTGTTCCTCGTTTTCAAATTATTCACGATTGGGTAATGATTCCAATAAATCATGATAGATAAAGATGTTTGATGAACCAAATTCACGCAACAGATAGGTTTTTATGTGTACTTGACATCATATGATCAATGACATTGTAACATCAATGACATCAAATATGGTGCCTATTGAGAAGCGACATTACGAGAAGAATTTAATGCATGCATGTTTTCTTTTGTGATACTAAGTCTCTAGCGGTGATGGTTCCATGAGTCATAGATCTTGTGGTGAAAATTTTAAGTAATTATACATGTAGTTTGGATATTACATAGACCCCTAGTAAGATTTAGATTTTAACTGCAGATTGTGATTATATAATATATCAAATATATGTAATATATCAAAGATGGACTGGGTATGAGTTCAATATGCAAAAATATTGCACGGCTTAGACACAGTGTATTGACCTATGCCTTTGACCTCGGTCAATATAATATGTGGTAGCCTTGCAATATTATTCACTTATTGACTGGGAATGAGGGCAATATATGATTTGTTGGACCTGAAGATAGGCTATTTCTTGTCTGAAGGTCCAACAAATCATATATTGCCCTCATTCCCAGTCAATAATTGTTTTGTTATACCTTACATCAATACTACAGCAATGAACTGGGCATGTTTACGTTAATTTTCGTCAATAAGAGAAAGAGTGCGAAAAAATTGGTAGAGCTAATAGCATCATCAATGACGTGACGTCACAAACAATTTACCGTTTATCGGTCAATATTTTTTTAAACTATTGCCCTAGGGCCAATAATGATGTAAATATTGACTGCTTGGTCAAATATTCGAATTTATAGGCATTTTTCCAATGGAGATTTATATTGAGATACTGATAAGGGTATAACAATTTTGCATATTGAACTCATACCCAGTCCATATTTGTATAATATGAACCTGATGGAATTTGTAATATCGACCTCAAACTATGTCCTCGGTCAATATTTCAAATTTTATATGGTCAATATAATGACATTGACCTCACCCAAAGTCCATTTTGTATAATAACTGTAACAGCTGACTTACATGCATCCATGTCTGCAGCATAACTTTGTATATTTTCTCCGGACACGCTGCTGGTTTTTCCAGTCTCTGCCTAGCATGACATACAAAGTCAACAACATCTACATTCTTCATTTTATCATATGGCATGGTCCCTCCAGTGAATATTTCCCACATCAACACACCTGTCAGTTGTAAAAGTGCATTTTCTTCTTAAAAGTTTTCAATAAAAATATAATGCATATGATTTCAGAAGCAAAGGAGTAGGGACACAAAGCCATTCATACTGCCGTATATTGGCTTTATTTTCAAGATTGTTTTAGATTACATCACATGTACATGTATTAATGCATGATTTGATTCTTTATCAAAATCTCTGACAATTTAAAAATCTATTCTTCAGAAGTTTTCACCACTCTGAAATCTCATAAATTGACAATTTCAAACAGCATTGCTGCAAAATCTACTTATAAATATCAAGCAAATGAGCAGAGGCCAGATGTATTTAAATGCACACAGAGTAACATACAGTAGGTCTTCTTGTCTTAAATATCAATCTTAGTTCAATTAGCCACATTTAATTCTTTCATAGACACAAGTTTTTCTAGCAATTTGGTAATCTTTAGTCAAGACTGTCACTTATATGGCACTGTGCAATGGACATACTTTTTTTATCACATACATGTATAAATATGTACTCACCAAATGCCCATACATCAGACTTGCTGCTAAATCTGGTATAACTAAGTACCTCAGGTGGGGCCCACTTTACTGGGAATTTGGTCCCTGTTGAACTAGTATATTCATCATCTATTACATACCTAAATGAAAGAAAAGAAAACTATTAGATATATATATACATGTATATAGGCAATGTTTTGGTCAGTAAGACAGTTACAATAAAACCAATAAGTTTTAATGTGATGCACTTTTTGAAATGGAGTATATGTACATGTACTAATAAAAGATTCTGTTTGAACACTCTGACAGATCAAACTGTAATTACGAATTCTTTATCTTTAATCTGTAAGATCAACTCCTTCCTTTGCTTTCTACATGTATGTACCGTATAATTTTCGCATTTTAGCAGGGAGGGCATTTTTATTCTCATGTACATGTATTGAGGCTCAGATCTTTTGCAATAGACTCAAGAAGTTATAAGAAAAATAAGAGTCCCCTTCGGCATTGCGGTAGGGGACTAATAACTTGGTGTTTTGTGATATATATACATGTATAAGTTTACACAGTTTTACAGATGAAAAATGGAAATTTATATTTGCCATGGGCAGTTACTGTTCAAAATAGGAGGCAAGCGAGTTAAGCCCCTCTCACTAAGGTAACATGATGTCAGAAAGCTAGAAAGGTAACTAAAATTCAATGGGACACATCTGAAGATACAGATGTTAAACTATTTTTAAGTATTTTTTTTCTGAAATAAGCCATTGGTATTCTCCTAATCAATTCAGTACTTAATCGTGCACTCGGCAGCCATTTTCAAATTGTTCAGATACTGATTTATGAAAAAATTTATGAACTGATAACATGTTTGGAGGGACGAATTGTAAAGATGGTACAATGTACTAGGATGTGATTTGTTATGTTATGTGAACTACTTTTAGTATATTTGGGCTGTGTGAACAGAGTGAAAACTGTATATTGGAGCATTCAAGTTCACTGCATTCCTTACTAAAAATGTCACATACATGTATTCGTTATGAAAACACTTTACCTTGCTAAACCAAAATCAGCAACTTTAACTACAGTACTCTGACCCACTAAACAGTTTCTTGCCGCTAAATCACGATGGATAAATTTCCTTTTTTCTAAATAACACATTCCATTGTTCACTTGAATACACATGTCCAATAAAGTTGCTGTTTTACTCAAAAGTCTTGATTTATGTCTTCTTAAATAAGATAGTAATGATCCTGTGGAAAGAAAACAAGAGACTTATCAATTTTTTCTGAATTCTGTATATTTATTTTTACAATTACATGTATTTCCCCGAAATATTCACAATATTCTTTATATTTTACTAAAAACTGCACAATCATATTACGTACCATATTGCATAAGTTCTGTGACAATGACAAGAGGTCGTTTTTTGGTAACAATGCCATATAACTGGACAAGATTGTTGTGATTGAGTTGTCTGAAAAAAAAGGAAAATAAGATACATGTATTTTCAAAACTTCTTTTAAAAAAATTTCTTACAATTTTAATGTTTGTTCTTTCATTTAAATTTCATTTTGGATAATAACAAAGGAGCTGTTAAGATAAGGGCCGGATTTAGCCCTGAAAGCACTCGATTATTTCTCGTGCGTTGTCCTTCCACTTTAGATAAATATTAGTCAGGATAAAAGTATAAAGTATTAAAAGATTCCTAGTAGGTATTTTATGTAAATAAATTTGGTGAAAGATGTGATGATTACGAGTTGAAGAGGTAGGGGTACAGACAACGGAAAACGTCGAATATCAAACGAAAATGCAAAAAAAAATGCATTATTTTACACATTTTTTATGTAAATTATACTTCTGTTACCTTTTCAAGTCTAAATTGGATAAGAGAAATTAACTTTGAGGTTATCATATCAATATAATCGGCAAACTCTGCAATCCGGAAAATGAAAAACGGTTTTAATTCGTTTTTCTCGGCCATTTATGTAGATTTCTGGTGCAAAATACACACGGTGTAGAAATTGACAACTTTCTCGTTTATTTCCTTCTAAACTGTTAAATATTTGATCAGAACACACTCTTAGTATATTGTTCCATGATATAAAATGAAAAAAATTCAATGTTAACCTATTTTATCGCTCTAGAGACACATTTAAAAATAGTCATCCATCCCCCCTTTTTTCGTTTTTCGCCTGTGGGACATTGTTCCCCCCCTCGCTTCAGAACCCCACTTAGTCAGGAAATGTGTTTTATTGATATACACCTTTGGTGAAAGTGGCATTGTAAAGCGAGGGGGGGAACGATGTTGTATAAAACTTTTCCGTTTTCCATTGATTTCTGTGTAAAAAATGCTTATTTTGACCCAAATATCGGTCTTATTTTGAATAAATTATCCCATCTGATAAAAGATTCATATGTGGACCAAGTTACTTGACATTTCTACTGAAAAAAATTCTTAAATTCTGTATTTTGAAATTTCGACTTTTCAGGGCAGATTTTACGCCTTATCTTAACAGCTCCTTCATTTAAGACTTAATTTTTGTTAATAATTATGCATAAGATAGGCCTTTCAGGCTAAGAATGTAGAGGCATGATACATTATGTCATGTCACAGCATCTTTAGTTGCTATGACACTAGCTTGAAATCCCTCACAGTTAAATTGTACTATACAGACTTTAATTATTGGCATAAAAAGATAAATAAATGTGCAGATAGTCAAATGGAGTAAGTCTTAAAATAGATACTCTAAATTTAATCTGCCTTACGTCATGGTTTTAGCTTCCTCTATAAATCCATCATCAGACATGGAATTCTCCTTCATCATTTTGACTGCTACCTTTTTACCTCGCCATTTACCCTCATGTACAGTCTAAATGCAAAGAACTTACAATGAAATTCCTATTCTTGCAAGAATTATTCTTATATTTATAATTATAGATTTATACTGCAGAGAGAATGTTCAATTCCATCCCTTGGGAGAAGTAGCATCAGATTTCAAATTCATATCCTTTTACAGGCAATGCTTAGAACTGCTATGGTACACTTACCAATCCCTGGCAAAACATAATAAACACTACATGTATACAGATAAATTGGAATATCTGATAATTATTATCTGGCATGTGTAATTAGACCCATCTGAGCTTTATAAGTATATGAAACAGCCTATATTTAGGTATTCAGAACTTCTGAACTACATGTATATCATGTATATGTAAACTGAAGTTTGACTTTTGTGAATCTAAAAAAAGCATCTAAAACAAGACTTACACCAAAGCACCCAGCTCCAAGTTGTTCGCCAATATCAATCTCCCTAGGATCAATTTCAAATTTACCTGTAAGCAGGACAATTCATTGACAGTTATAGAAATTATATGTAGCGTTATTCTATTTACATCAAACACAATGGAAATTACAACAAAATTAATCAAGATAACTGACAGTCATGGAACACCTTACATGGCAGATTTATTAATAAAGGGGTAGGGCCACGAAGCCCGATATTGGCCCTTATTTTGAACATTGTACTTCATAGAATTTTCAACTGTGATTTGACATTTTGAAATGTCCTCTACTAAATCATGAATCTATCTTTTGTAAACATTGCATTTTATCAATACCTTTTAGCCCTCTGAAAACACCAAAATTGGTCATATTCCACGAAATTGCTGCAAAAACTACATATTTCTATTTTTTTATTTTAAATTAGCAATGGCCGCATGCGTTAACTAAAATGAAAAATTTATAGGTCAAAGATTATCATTATATCCTTTTGTTGTAAATGTTTCATCTCAGGTAATGCAGACGGCCACATTGAATTTGTCCATAAAAGACAAAATTTTCAGCAATTATTACCGTATTTTATCAACAAGGCCAAAATGATGTCACTTCACGACGTCATCAGTAATTTTTTCAGTAATTTGGGAATGGGGTTGGGGTCCATCCAAATGGGAAAATTAACAACATTTGGGAATATTTTGGGAAGTACTAATGTAAAAGTAAAATGACAGTTTATACAATAATAAACCATAAACCGCTAAAGGCGGTAAGGCCGGATTGCGAAGTGTTTGTATTAGATGACGTAAACATTTTTGCGCAGACAGAAAGGTCAAAGGTCATTAATACTATTGCGCAATGTAAAAAAGCTATGGTCATAAGGAATCTGCAAAATATCAAAGCCCTACCCCTTACAGATCAAAAGTAGGTCAAAGGTCAATATCAAGGTCATTTGATCAAAAGTCATGATATCAAATGAAAGGTGTGGTCATCAGGATTCTACAAATGAAATATCAAAATCCTACCTCTTATAATTTAAAAGAAGGCCAAAGGTCAATGTTAAGGTCATTAGGTCAAAAGTTATGATATCAAATGAAAGATCTCGTCATAAGGAATCTATATGTGAAATATCAAAACTCTAACTCTTATAGTTTAAAAGTAGGTCAATGTCAAGGTCATTTGATCAAAAGTCATGATATCAAATGAAAGGTTTGGTCATGAGGAATCTACATGTGAAATATCAAAACCCTACCTCTTATAGTTTAAAAGTAGGTCAAAGGTCAATGTCAAGGTCACTAGGTCAAAAGTCATGATATCAAATTAAAGTTCTGGTCATAGGGAAATCAATATGTAAAATATCAAAACCCTACCTCTTATAATTCAAAAGTAGGTCAAAGTTCAATGTCAAGGTCACTAGGTCAAAAGTCATGATATCAAATGAAAGTTCTGGGCATGAGGAATCTATATGTGCAATATCAAAACCCTACCTCTTATAGTTTAAAAGTAGGTCAAAGGTAAATGTCAAGGTCACTAGGTCAAAAGTCATTATATCAAATGAAAGGTCTGGTCATAAAGATTCTGCATGTGAAATTTCAAAGCCATAGCCTCTATAGTTCATGAGATATAGCCTAGATTTATCATTTTTAAAAGTAGGTCAATCTCCAAGGTCAAGGTCACAAGGTCAAAAATTTTGGTATCCATGATGAGGTCTTGTAACAAGGAATACATTTGTGAAAGATAAAAGCCCTATCATTTACCATTCAAAAGTTTATTTATTTCTAGTGAAAAATCAAGGGCTGATTTAGGGGTCTTATGGCCCTACCCCTTTAAGCCAATTTGCATTGTACATGTATGTGTTTCCATATTTACTAAAAAGAATAGCCATATAAAGTATATGGAGTGTTTCAGATGATGGTATCTTTAGAGAAAGGCATGCAATAAAATTTACAAAAACCATCATTCTCAAGGAGAAAGTGGTGTCAAAGTTTTCTTAAACATTATTCCAATGTAATAATTGTAATTTTCTAGAAAGACCTACTTGACCCAAATCCTGCAGTAGCTGGCTTGCTCTTCCCTTCCTTGGCTGGGGGAGATTTTAGTCTTGTAGCCAAACCTTTAAGACATAATATGATAATTTCAAATCTATCCTTAATTCTGTGCACTATCTTTTTCAATCAATATTCAATTAAATCTGATATTAATTCAATCTTATTCATTCAATTTAAATCTCAATTAAAAATTACCATACTACATTTCTGATCTGGGAAGTTCTAACCCTTTTCTAACATATTTGATAACTATTAATGAAACTTATTTAGCTTAATTAACTTAAAATCAAGATGTTCTCTGACATTTACAACATTGTGGCATGACATATTTCAAACTATATAAACCGAAACATCACTTGGTATATAATACTTAGAACTTCTTAATTGAAATATTTTTGCTCCATAAAAATTCTTGAATATCAAAGAGACCCTAATGCCTCCTATGATTAATACCAGAAAAGCATGTTTTATAGATACATGTATATGTAAACAAGCTTGTTTCCGTTTATATGGTGAAAAATATGTTCTGTGCCAAATTCTCTTCCACACAATAATCATGATGACAAGCAATACTTGACATGCAGTACATTCTCTCTGTATCACCATTGTAAAGGCCATTTTCTGGTCCATTTGAGAAAGATAGGGTAAACATCCCAACCTTTCTACTTGTATGTGTACTCGTGCAAAGAGTTGAGCATTGAATGTGTACGAATAATGCCAAATAAAGGGCCATTTTTCACAGGTACACATTATTTCATATTTTAATTTGGGATAATTTCTGAAAGAAGCTGTTAAGATAAGGCGTAGAATCTGCCCTGAAAAGTCGAAATTTCAAAATGCAAAAATTGAGAATCTTTTTCGGTTGAAATTTGAAGTAACCTGGTCTGCATATGAATCTGCTTTCAGATGGGATAATTTATGCAAAATAAGACCGATATTTGGGTCAAAATAAGCGTTTTTTACACAGAAATCAATGGAAAACGAAAAAGTTTTATACAATATCGTTCCCCCCCTCGCTTTACAATGCCACTTTCACCAAAGGTGTATATCAATAAAACACATTTTCTGGCCAAGTGGGGTTCTGAAGCGAGGGGGGGGGGGGGTACAATGTCCCACAGGCGAAAAATGAAAAAAGGGGGGATGGCTGACTATTTTTAAATTTGCCTCTAGAGCGTTAAAGTACGTAATATTGTCGTCTTTTTCATTTTAAGTCACGGAACAATCTATTCAGAGTGTGTTCCGATCAAATATTTAACCGTTTGGAAGGAAATAAACGAGAAAGTTGTCTATTTCTACACCGTGTGTATTTTGCGCCAGAAAGCTACATAAATGGCGGAGAAGAATGAAATAAAACCGTTTTTCAGTTTCCGGATTGCAGAATTTGCCGATTATATTGATATAATAACCTCAAAGTTAATTTTGCTTATCCAGTTTTAACATTAAAAGGTAACAGAAGCATAATAAACGTAAAAATGTTTAAAATAATGCATTTTTTGTATATTTTCGAGCGAAATTCAACGTTTTCCGTCATCTGTACCCCTACCTCTTCAACCCGTAATTATAACATCTTTCATCGAATTTATTTAAATAAAACACCTACTAGGAATCTTATAATACTTTTTATCACATGATACACCCGTTATGCAGTTTCATAAAGCCATTTCATAAATATATGATATGATAACACGTTACATATCGCTCTGCTTGAATGCAATTGGTCAAGTTTGGAACCGAATCACATGAACCTTGACAAATGTGACCTTTCAAATATCGGTCAACTGTTAAATTCAGACCAAGAGTCAATATCAGTGATTAGAATTGTTGTTGTTGAATTAATTCTTGCATTAAAATACTATTCAAAATTGAAATACTTTTCTCTTACGCACAGAATATCTATACGATGAGGACACTACTTCTCATGGCGTAGCAGACGACCTCAAGATCACGGCGTGGTTCGTCTCTTTAGTTCTCGGAAACGTTGATTTCACGTTGGAAATACACATTTTTAGGCAATATCATGTGATAAAAAGAATCTCAAATGAATTTTCATTTCATACGATGTATTATGAAACTCGTTGTGCGTTTTATATCCCCTCGCCAAGGCTCGGGGATATAAAACACACAACTCGTTTCATAATACATCGTATGAAATGAAAATTCATTTGAGATCCTATATATATTTTTATCCTGACCAACTTTTATCTAAATTGGAAGGACAGCTCCCGAAAAATAATCGAGTGATTTCAGGGCTAAATCCGGCCCTTATCTTAACAGCTCCTTAGCAACTTCTGTGAGAAATACACGTACTGTGACCTAAAAAGATTTTTCATCATCTTAATTATCTTTAAACGATACACTATTTCTCATTATCATACTTTTCTTATAAATATTATCATTATCAATATTATTAACTGTCTGTAAATTTTCACTATGCTATATGAATGTGTATTGCATTGTTGTCTTCTTGTAACGCATATAAACTATGTGTTTTTTTTGCAAATAAACAATGAAACTATGAAACTCCAAAGCTATATAGCAATTGCAAACTTAAAATTCTTACCCTCAACTAGTCACTAATGTGTGATGTACACTCTTTTACAAAGCACAAGATGCAAATTAGTTAAAGTACTGTAACACATAAACATTTTTGTTTGCTCAGCCTCTTTACAGTTTTAGTTTTGACAACAATCTAAAATGGCCTCAAAAGACTCAATTTATGGTCATACATTTGTGAACTTTTATATGCTACTTTTGTTCTAGGAACAAGAATTATTCAACAATTCCATATAATTATCTTTTGCCACACTTAAAGCACTCAATACTACACGGTACATGTAAGACAAACATCATTAACCACACAGGGAAGGAAATGTTCCCACTTCAGAAGGGGGCTTATATAGTAGCAAGTCTTACACAATACTTAAAAATTCAATTTCCCTTCCATAAATGGGATCATTGATATTTCTTCACCATTTATAGTTAAATTTGAAAAAAAAAAGATAATTGATTTTCAAAATTACATATTCAGGTTTTCCTGACAGTAAAGGAAACTGAAGGTAAAGGACAAGGAAACAGTCTTTAGTCTCATATTTTGTGGAATTTTAGTTAAAATTCAGACTTGCCACATATGATTCTAAAGTATAGACCTTTTCATTCTCAATAAGGTAAACTCCGACCATTTTGACTTTTCATCTGGTCAATAATGAAAAAAAGTCATTGCATAGAAGTACATGTCAAGTTATAGAGTGGTATGAAATCATTTCATTTGTTTTTGACAAAAGTGATCCTTGACTTGAAAGGGTCCATTGAAATTAATATCTCATGGGTAAAATGCATGCATCTTGAACAGGAATAATACACGAACATTCTAACGACTAACAATCATTCTTTGTAAGCAGAGACATCCTTGCTAACTTAACTTGTATATATAAGACGATGGAAATTCTAATACACATATATACATGTATAATAAACATAGTACATGTATATGACTTTGATATCAAATCATTGTTCTTAATGTATATACATGTATTCTCTATACAGAAATATGATTTCAGCAAATTAGTCTTTTCAACTACAGTACATGTACATGTAGTACAGCACCTGAGGACAATCAAGTTCCTAGATGTCATCATCATTTAACCTTTTCTTTTACAGACATCCATAAACATGATCATCTTTTATATCATGTCAGAAACTGTCCTACAGAGAAATAATCATGTGTACAAAAGAAAAGAATTACATGTACTATAAGACTGAAGAAGTATGGAATCATCAAATATAACTGAAATCACACCTTTTCTGTGATTTGAAACTATGAAAATGATCAAAATGTACTCTGTTTGATGTCAATCGTCAATTAGTAATTCAGCATTCCTTCTACCATCATATCACTACTTACAACAGGCTGAACCAATCAAAAGTTATCTTACATATAATTTGAATAACTTGACCTCAAATCGAGTGCATTTTGATTCTTTTTGCAACATAGTATTATAGAAGAGGGTCAGATTTCAATCAGATCAGATATCACTGACAATACATCATTAATTGTAGTCTGAAGAGTGTTTAAATACAGGTACAAGTAAGTGAGCAAGGAAGTCTATGTACACAACAAAGATTCTGGCTAAAATACCATGGAACTCAGATAAATGTGACTATACTGGGTACATCAAAGTCAACAAATTTGTGAAGCTATAAAAGAACTTCAAACAAATCAATTCTGTCTTTACGAAATCGAAATAAATCATTATGGTTTTTTCTCATTTGTACATGTATCTGAAATCAAGTTATTGTGACGTCATAAAATTCTAAAGAAACCAGCTTAAAATTGATGGATATGACATTCTAAAGGAATTGAATGACACTAAATGCTCTTTTATGTTAAATACCGTCACAAATAGAACATGTGCCTGTTAAATTGAAAGGACAGAATCAACTTTTTGATTGACTTCACAAACTTGTGCGACAGTTTGAGAGTTTTCATTCCTCAGAACAAACCTGCGGAATTATGTTTATGATAGTGAATGAGATCAGCTATGGATGGAAAGACATATTTCTCGGCAATATAGAAATAGCCTTCCTTTGTCTTCTTTATATGATAATGTCGTATCTGGCCTCCACTGTAGACAATACGAAAATCGTAAAATTAGAAGTAGTTAAAAAATGATCTACCAATAAGATCTTCAAATTCTATCTGAAAAAGGCTTTACAAAAAATTTGTAAGTTTATTTCACTCAACAGAAGAAAAAAAATGAGTTTGTACACTCTAGTTTTGATGTTTTGAAAAAAAAATGTATACCAAATTTTGAAATGAACTTTTTTTTTCCTGGAGCATAAGAAAACCTTTTGACAGGATAGAATTCAAAGCTCATAAAATCAACAACCTTTAGTAACAAGCAGCTTTATTAGCATTTTATTTCTTACAACTTCGCTACTGTACAATTTATTTTACTTTTTGTTCTCTTTTTGTAGAAAAACATACACTACAGCAATATATCAAACAAATATACATCACAATTTTGACACAATATAATTGGCTTGATAACTGAATTTGATTGAACTATAAATCTCCTCACTATCAGCTTGTTCTCATAAAGTTATCAGCTAAAATTTCAAAACAGAAAAGGAAGAATGCAAAGCATCGAAAATATTCATTTGTAGATTTTCATCTCTCATAATCCCCCCCCTTTCAAAAATGCACAAAAAGCTGCTTATTACTACATGTATATACACATATAAAGTATATGAATTAGACCTCCCATTCTAACCTACCTGCTGAGTTATGTTTATGGTAATGTACCAGTTCTGATATAGAGGGGAAGGCATGCTTTTCTGCTATGTAATAGTCCCCGTTGTCTTTTTTCTTAATATGATAATGCCGAACCTGTCCGTCACTGCTGAAGTAAATAAATGACTTAACTCCTATTCAGAGTCATCATACAGTACACCTTCATGTACGAAAATTCTTATTCAATCTTAGATGTTTTTTTTTTCAAAGAATGATTGCTTTAAAATCAAGAACATTTTCATAATCTAAATGAAATTTATTTCAGAATTCATCTTCTCATTACAATCTAAAATATACAGCTATTTACAAATAGCAAACTGCTGTGGACTATTTATAAAACCTTTATACTGTATATGGTAAACATTTACACATGTACTTTCTGCTTTTTTATACAAGTTTACATCACAAATAAACTATGTGTGAATCTGGTAATATCTTTTCCTTTTGAAACTTCCTGTAACTGCAACTCAACATAATTAAATTTTTAATGTTTGATTCTTCAGAAATCAAATAAAATTCTTGGTTGTTGTATTGATGCATTAATTATAAGGTTCCAAAGCATAGGTTTAAAAGTGGAATCTCAAAGAGAGGTATTTGGATACTGTCAAAATAAAAGAGACTTCTGACATATAGACAGACAGACAGACAGACAGACAACCAAGTAGCTTCATATAAATAACAAATTCAATCATCTCCATCCCTTATGGGGTCATGATTTATAATGTAACAGACAATTAAAGATAAAAGCAATTGAATTTCATGGCAAAGAAATTTTTCTAAGCTGAACTTCTAATTTTCAGAATTTATAAAGATTTTATGAGAAAATATTTTGCATATTGTGCTGAAAAGAATATTCTCTACATACATTACATGTAAATATAGACTTGAGATAATGTTGATGACTTACTTTTCTGCAGTAAATAGTGATAGTGTATACATCCCCGGAGCACTTGATTCCCTGACAATGAAACAGCCCTCTCGTCCCTCCTCTCTAAGAACTGCTTCACTCCTCTCTCGTGAATAATTCTTATAATACCAACTAAGAGATAAAACAATCAAAATTTCACTTTTACATAATTGTCGTGTAAATATACAACTTGGAATATATATTTTTACTTAATTCCTTCCACTTTAAGTCATTGTTCACTTTATGAAATACAAGTTGAATTTTTTTCTCTTATTCATTACAGAAAATTAATTAACCAAAAGGTAGAATAATTTTACATTAGAGAGAAAAAAATCCATTAATTTTCTTCACTAAAATATTGCACAGTGTTTCAATTTGAATCTTTCATTCAAAATATTATAGGTAACCTAATGATTTATCAAACTTGAACCAACTTACTCAAAAATTTCTAAATCAAATTTTCTTTTCACATAATTGGATGGAATGTAACCTGTTTGTCTGCAAAAAAAGAAAATAATGGGTTTTTTTTTATAAAACTAGCATGGATAACTCATAACTTTTCATAAAAGTGAAAAAAAGTTCACATACATATTTACTGGTAACATACATGTTCAAATGTGTCTGGATAGCATGATTGCCTTGCCAGTAGCAGAGTATAAGAAATTTTCTTACTCAAACTCAGAGGCAAAATTCTGTTAATTTTTTTTTCAACTTTTCACAGATTATAATACATGTATATGACAACTTTTTTCTTAATGTAACCTATTTTAGCTAAGTACCTACATGAACTTCAGGAATATCATAAAGAAACTGTTGATTAAAAGTTTATCCATTTAATGGAAAAGAAACTATCAAATCAAAATCTACTTTGAAATTCTCATGATGTAATTGTATACCAAATTTCATTTCAATATTTACATTCATTGCAATGATTTACATATACTTTACAGCTAATAGTCCATGTACCAAAATGGCTTACCCTTTCTTATTTTTGGCTTGCCACCAATGTTCCCTGGAATCGTCTATAACTTCATACTCTTCTCCCTGTAATATATTAAATTATATCACTATAATATATATATATAATATAAATTTGTCATTATCCTATGTATGTGCATTTTACATGCCATGATTTGAACCTAAAACCTTTGTTTTTATGCAAAATCATTATTCAAGGGGGAAAAGAACTATAATCCAGAGGAAATCCTCCTGTGGTTGAAAATGCCTTGACTGGATATCATTCAGCTTTGCAAATAAAAGATACTTACATGCAAACGCATATTTTAGCTGAAATCTGTCTACATGAGATTTCCACATAATATATTATAGCACCAACTTCTACTTATTTTATTTTTTTCAATTTACTCTTAAAATCATTAAAATTACAACATTTGTTTTTCCAGCAGAATAGACTCTTTCCAAGTCTCAGAGAACAAGTAAAAGTAAGTACTGAATTTGAAGTTCAGTTTCAGGGGGCAAACAATAGATTTTGCACGTAAAAGTGACATCATTTGATTGTTATAAGATGTTTTGCAAGGAATAATGTAAACATTCTTACAAAGCTGGCAAATATGAAAAAGGCCAAAATCTATTTAGAATATTTTTTATATCCATGTTCTAAAATCCAAAGTTTGTGTACCTGAATAAGTTCTAAATCTCCTTCTTCTGAAGGTGAAAAGTCATAAACCGCCACAAATATTTTTTTGTCGCCTCGTTTGTCGGTGGGTCTCTCGTTTGGAGTAGGAGGCAGGGCACCCCGTACTGAGGGCTGGCTTCCTGCAGGTTGCCGCGTCTGTGTATTATCTGTGAATGAAAGTTCGGATGCTTGAATTATTACACAAAAATGGGCTCCTCATTCTCAATGTTCCTCAATTATATACATGTAGTCATCACAAAATCTATCTAGCCAAAGGAGAAGGTACGTTATGGGCAAAAATCGGCCCTATCTGAGAAATGAAGCAAACTTTGAACAATGAAAATACAAGATTTACAGAATGTAAATAAGTTGAAATTTTGAGAATCGGATATTCCGTTGCGATTTTATTGCAATTTGAAAACACGTAGGTAAGCTCTCTGTTTCACTGACTTTGACGTCATGTGACGTTATGATCACGTCGTGATATAACGTTGTCAGATAACCAATTGCTGTATTCTAACATTATTCATAATGATTGTTGCCATGAAACTATTTCATGAATCCTCGAAAATCTGCGATTTATAAAGTATTGTATTAGCTTCTGGCTTATTCGTGGAGACTGTCTCATTTTAATGCTATAACTGATTCTAGAATTGAAGGGAATTACGATGTTTTTAAAAATTATATCCGTGCATATATTACACAGTCACTCAAACGAACGAAAAGACAGAGATATTACCGCTTAAATTTGAGATGGGGGATGTAGTGAATATCAGAAAATCAATGAGTCTGGGAGAGCGACTAGGGTCCCTGTCCAAGGGGTCCAGGGCGTTCCTGAAGGGGGAGGAAAAATTATCTTGCGGCGATTGACCGTTTTGCTTGATGAAGGCGGTATCGAAATAGCCATTTGAAATCTTTATCATGGTTATTGGATTGTTATGAAAAGTACGGAAGCCAGTTCGTGCCATGTTATATTTTTTTACTATCTCGTAGTTACGAGAAACGTTTCTCGTAGTTACGAGAAACTTTTCTCGTAGTTACGGGAAATAATTCTCGTAGTTACGAGAAACTTTTCTCGTAGTTACGAGAAACTTTTCTCGTAGTTACGAGAAACTTTCTCGTAGTTACGAGAAACGTTTCTCGTAGTTACGAGAAACTTTTCTCGTAGTTACGAAAAACTTTTCTCGTAGTTACGAGAAACTTTTCCCGTAGTTACGAGAAACAAATCTCGTAATTACGAGAAAAAATTCGAACGCACTTTTTCTCGTAACTACGAGATTTCT
This sequence comes from Pinctada imbricata, assembly GCA_033119305.1. Lineage (NCBI taxonomy): Eukaryota > Metazoa > Mollusca > Bivalvia > Pterioida > Pteriidae > Pinctada > Pinctada imbricata. The sequence continues at coordinate 44,669,831 of VSWD01000006.1, forward strand.
TTCCCGTAACTACGAGTTTTCTTTCCCGTAACTACGAGAAAAGTTTCTCGTAATTACGAGAAAAGTTTCTCGTAACTACGAGAAAAGTTTCTCGTAACTACGAGAAAAGTTTCTCGTTACTACGAGATAGTAAAAATATATAACATGGCACGAACTGGCTTCCGTAGAAAAGCTATATTTTATGATTGAAAATTATCTGATGAGCAAAGCAAGCCAGCGATTTTTAGGAGGGGGGGGGGGGTTACACACCCCTTGTTGTAAGGTTATGTTGACTTACGTAGTATAATTATCAGAAAAAAGCCGGAGTTTCTTTTAGAGCAATTTGATATGCAAACAACAAACAGTTACGTGGCGAGCGGCCGGGAGCGAGAAAATAATATTTCGAAAGTTCGACATCAAAACTCAAGTATAAGCCCACCTAATGCGAATGTACCTTACTTACCGATTTTTTTTTTTTTTTGTGGTAGCGCCCAAAACGCCCATCTACATGTAAATACGTCAATAAGCATTAATTTAAAATGAACCTTAGTTTGTTTAATATATGTATTTTAATATATCTATACGAATAAAACATAAAATGAAACAAATGAATAGAATAAATCTTGCTTATACAGTTATCACAACCGTTGAAAGAAACTGTGATAGATGACGCCACTGAAAGAATTTCGATAAAATAACGGTGAATAACAGGGGCTACAGTACACAGGGAGTACAATATAAATACGAGCCCCCCTTATAATACATAAACATTTTTTGTTTATGTATTATAATTGGGGGATTTATTTTGTACTCTGTGTACTGTAGCCCCTGTGAGTAAATTTCGATTTATTACTGATTTAATTATTTTATATACATAATAACTAATGTATGTCAGGGTAATGTGCTTTTCCAAAACAGTGTGTATTTGGTTTGATTTGGTTTTGTTTTTCTTTCACCTTAACACCCAAAAATGCACATGGTTCACAAAATGAACAGTTTGTAATTGTTTTACATTTGTATCGAATCGCTGACATATTTTCTTTTTATATAGAATCGATATGCTATTTCATAATTTAAACGCGAAAAACGTTGGTGATGTTGGTGGTGGTTGGGTGGAGAAAGAGGAATTCGGAACCCTTTTAGATCAAATAGTACGGCACACACGTTATTTTCAAAAGATGCTGCGCTTTCCTCAAAAGCCCATATATACATATCAACAGGAGCACTAGGAGTAATGAAACTGAAAAAGACACGAATAGAGGACTTGTTCTTAAAACAAGAGCCCCAGGGGGCACAACGCTCACCTGATACCCATGCACGCTCTAATTGACATACTGACATTGAATACTGATTGTGCCAGTACCAGGATTTTAGCCCACAACCTTTCAAAAAAGATTTTTGCCGGATCCAGAGAAGTTATTTTTTTTTCAGACAACCTTTAAAAGTACAAAAAAGAAAAAAATAGTCACATTTCAAAACAATAACTTTTTCACTGATTTGAAAAGACGGATAAAGTGGTCCAACAGCATATGCCCAGCTAGTATAGTTCAATTATGCAACATCAAAAATAAAATCATATTGTAACATTCCACATTAATGTGCAGCAGAAAAAGAATAAAACAATGAAATGATTTCATAAATTAAGTTTATTTAAAATTGAACACAAAACCTTTCATTATTGATAGCTAGCATGCCAGAAATTATAAATCCTGTGTTTGTGAAACGAGAATGCCCCCAGCGGCATCTTTGTTAGTATAAACGCCATTTTCTGTTAAGTATGTGAGAGGTCAGGGTCAGCGTAATATTGGTATCAATGGAAAGATCTTGTCACAAGGAATACACATGTACAATATGAAAGCCCTATCACTAACCATTCAAAAGTTATGCCCAATGTTAAAGTTTTTGAGAAGTACGTGAAAGGTCAAGGTTATGGTCATGAGGTCAAAAATTTTGGTATCAATGGAAAGGTATTGTCACAAGGAATACACATGTGAAATATGAAACCTCTATCACCAGCTTCCATTCAAAAGTTATGCCCAATGTTAAAGTTTTTCGGAAAACAGACAGACAAACAGACAGACGGACAGGCCAAAAACTATATGCTCCCGAATCTTTTATTCCAGGGGCATAAAAAACAAAGATTTTTCGGTTTTGCCTTTATTCACTGAAATCTATAAATTATGCTTTTGAATAGTATTGATTTCATCTCAAATACATGAAACGTACAGTTAAAATCATTTTGATCCAATATTTATCAATTCAAGTGAGTTGTGCAGAAATTGGGCCAGTTTGTTTTCCAAAAAAGCAGTGTATGTTGTATCAAACCTCATGACCCAGTGAAGCCACTTGAACAAATAATTTTTAGTAAAATATGCTGAAATGCGGCGCTTCTTGCCTATGCATATTTCAACAGGCGAGAAGGAGCGTTGCATTTCAGCATATGCTGTTCAACAACTCAAGTGGTTTCTCTAGGTTTCGCAGTTTGAAACAAATTAAAAAGGCCCATGAAATTGTTAAGCTTGTCCAACTAGCAGACCTACGACATCGTTATTTACTGTTAACTAATTGTTTTACCTCATCATAGGTCTGTTACACGGACAAGTTGTTAGCGGAGAGAGTTCATGAAATGTATCAGTTGCATCGGATTTGCCGACAAAAAAATTATTTGGTCCGATAAAAACTCATAATGTATCTATTATTTGAACAGATAAAAATTCCCAAATGTCTTAACACAGGAACCTGTCGTTTTATGAGAGAAAATGTTTTATTATTCACAACCTCAGGCCTCTGTGTTCCTCTTAGAAATATTATACATACAAGATGACGAACACAGTGGCTTAAGGTTGTGAATAATAATTTATTTTCTCTAATGAAATAACAGCTTTCTGTGGTCCAACATTTCATTGGAAGATTTCAGGAAGTCTGAACTGAATTATTTATTTTCAAGAATTTCAGATATTAAATGTCCTATGCATTCTCAAAATCCAGAGGAAGAGATTACTCATTAGACGTTTCTTCAAGAAATCAGTCCGTAAATTACTTCATCTAAGAGAGTCTAAGACAGAGGAAATTCGAGCAAACTTTATATATGATAACAAGTACATGCAAGTGTTCCAAGTACATGAATGATAACCATTACGAAAGTGTTCCAAGTATAAAAATCTTTTCCGTTTGCACTGTATCTCCTGAAATGTATCGCAGTACTAAAGGTATCACATTAGTACATGGGCAGGCTTTCTACTCTACCCTAATTAAAAAGTAGGAAAAAAGTAGGAGTAGTCAATGAAAAAAAGTAGGAGAAAAATAGGAAAAAGTAGGAATTAATAGGGGAATAGTAGGAAATTTCCCATCACTCTTAGCGACAATTTTCAGTAAGTATGACACACAAATCACAGTAAGCAATGATTGTAGACTGGTAATGTTCATCTTTGAGGAAATGACAGAGAGAAATAAGGACAGATTGATTTTTGATGTAAAATATACAGAATGGGCGAGCGAAGTGAGCCTGAATTTTTTTAAAAACTTTGAATCAGATGTCGATGACAAGTGAAGCAAGTAATTTTTTACGTTTTAGCTGAAAAAGTAGGAATAGTAGGAGGTTTTGAAGAAAAAGTAGGAAAAAATAGGATCAAAAAAAAAAAAAGTAGGAAAAGTAGGAAATAGTAGGAAAAAGTAGGAACAGTAGAAAGCCTGCATGGGGAATCCCCTTCGGGTACAGGCTACAGATATGCATAGCTAGGTCATTATCTAGGTCATTGTCCAGGTCATTATCTAGGTCATTGTCCTGTCAAATAGTTCCGATTATTTTCTTATTATTTTCAACAATTGGTGGAAAATACACACAATGTTTATCTTGAATTGTCTTCCCGTGATTGTTTACTAGATAGATGAAATAAAATTTTGAATATAGTTTAAAGTGTGTGAGACATCTACATGTGTGGAAGAATACGTGTGAAAATAGGTCCTCAGATCCAGATCATAAAATTCGAATAATTCCGGTCCGGAACCAGGTGCATGGCTTTGAAAAAATATTAAAAAAGTTGTGTACTTTTAATCTTTACGGCATTTTTTTTCTATGTAATTCAAATAAAATTTCTAAACATTCAAAAGTAGTGTCAATGTGTTTAAGCCGGTGCGAATTGAGAATTTTTCTCCTCTTTTTGGTAAGAAAGTACTTGAAAAATAACTGGGATCTGGATCCTACACGGCAAAAAATGGCTTGTTCCCGACTTTAAAAATAAAATTCTAAACAAGTATAAAGAATTTAAATAATTGAATCATATCACATGAAAGGTCAATCAATAAGACATTGGAGCATGTATCACTTGTTGAATTATCAGCTGTAACCTATGGCTCAGGTGAGCTAAAAAGGGGAAAAAAATTTTGTTGGGGTCCCGCCGGGGTTTGAAGCCACTCCCCATGGGTCCATTGGGCATGGAAAACATACATTATACCTATGTACAATCTTAAAAAAATATTCCTTAAAAATCCAAAAGTGGATATCTTGACAAAATTCTTTCACTTGTAGGGTACCATGCATGAGTACCTCATACCTACAAATTGTCATGACAATCTGAAGAGTGGTTATAGAAAAGAAGCAGAAAATGTATGAAAATCACCCCCCCCCCCTTCCTTTTTACATAAGAAAAAAATTCATAAAAAATCAAAAAAATAAAATTTAAGCATAAAATACATATCAAAGCATTAAGTAAGTTAAATATGATAAATATGTAGTAAATGAGTGTGTAAAATCATACACTTATTGAGTTATTTAAAGAAATAGTGCAAAAATGTGCATTTCTGACTAAGTCCGAAAAGACGTCAAAAACGCGTCAAAAATTTGACTTCGAAGTGGAACCAAAAATAACAACACTTCTTAAGACATCTCTCTAGATCATCCTGATGCTTTCGGATTGTCGATACATGCTTCGGTTCTGAAGAAGAAGTTTGTCAAAGGAGGGTACCCCCGTGACCTACTTTTGGCTGTGGTGGCGCCACCTGTTGACAGATCCGGACGAAAAACAACAACACTTGTAGGGGACCATGAGTACTTCATACCTACCAAGTTTCATCAAAATCCCTTCAGCCGTTCTGGAGAAGAAGTTTAAAATGTGAAAAGTTTACGACGACGGACGACGACGGACGACGACGACGACGACGGACGGACGGACGACAGACGCAACACTATGACAATAGCTCACTTGAGCCTATGGCTCAGGTGAGCTAAAAAGGGGAAAAAAATTTTGTTGGGGTCCCGCCGGGGTTTGAAGCCACTCCCCATGGGTCCATTGGGCATGGAAAACATACATTATACCTATGTACAATCTTAAAAAAATATTCCTTAAAAATCCAAAAGTGGATATCTTGACAAAATTCTTTCACTTGTAGGGTACCATGCATGAGTACCTCATACCTACAAATTGTCATGACAATCTGAAGAGTGGTTATAGAAAAGAAGCAGAAAATGTATGAAAATCACCCCCCCCCCTTCCTTTTTACATAAGAAAAAAATTCATAAAAAATCAAAAAAATAAAATTTAAGCATAAAATACATATCAAAGCATTAAGTAAGTTAAATATGATAAATATGTAGTAAATGAGTGTGTAAAATCATACACTTATTGAGTTATTTAAAGAAATAGTGCAAAAATGTGCATTTCTGACTAAGTCCGAAAAGACGTCAAAAACGCGTCAAAAATTTGACTTCGAAGTGGAACCAAAAATAACAACACTTCTTAAGACATCTCTCTAGATCATCCTGATGCTTTCGGATTGTCGATACATGCTTCGGTTCTGAAGAAGAAGTTTGTCAAAGGAGGGTACCCCCCGTGACCTACTTTTGGCTGTGGTGGCGCCACCTGTTGACAGATCCGGACGAAAAACAACAACACTTGTAGGGGACCCTGAGTACTTCATACCTACCAAGTTTCATCAAAATCCCTTCAGCCGTTCTGGAGAAGAAGTTTAAAATGTGAAAAGTTTACGACGACGGACGACGACGGACGACGACGGACGACGACAACGACGACGACGACGACGGACGACAGACGCAACACTATGACAATAGCTCACTTGAGCCTAAATAATAATAATAATAATATTTATTCAGGTAAAAAGGCATGTACAGAGTACAAGATAAATATGATATAAAATATCCTTCATATTCATATAAAATATCACAATATTAAGAGAGATTCAACCCTAAACAAATCTGACTTAGGTGAAAGCAACTATATATCACAGAACAATAATGACTAGTACTTTGGATTGCATGTTATCACAGGATCCATGACTATTGATTACATCTACATGAATAATGAATTATCACAGATGAAAATTGAGCAAATTTTTGTGATTAATTTTATAATATGGTATAATAGCACTATAAACAATAATTGCCTTATTTTACCTGGGATAACCCAGAAAAGCTATTCAGCTTATTTCCACTGGGGTCCCTAATTGCCAGATCTTTATAGGCAATGATAGTATAATACTATAAGATATATATGTATATATTTTGGTATTTATGTGGATAATTACAAGGAAGAACCCTGGATTGGAACACTTTATGACATGCCCTCCCCTGCAACCAAACTACATAATATATGAAAAAAAAGAAAAAAAAAAAAAAAAAAAAAAAAAAAAAAAAAAAAAAAAAGTCCCTAGTAAAAAAAAAAAATTTATAAATCCATAGAACTTCATAGACAATATATTTCAGTAGTACAAATAGACTTGTTCTGCACTCGTTGTAATATGCTCACCTATGGCTCAGGTGAGCTAAAAAAAACGTATCTTGTCTCGCTATCGCTCGCCATTTTTTTTGTATTTACATACATGGGCGGAATTTTTTTCAAGGGGGGGGGGGGGGTTTCATAAAGTCCGAATTTTTTGGAGAGCAAAAAAAAAAAAAAATAATAATAATAAAAATAAAAATAAAAATAAAAAAAAGCAAACGCAAAAAAAGTTCTGTTTCTAATTATTAATAAAACAGGTAACTGGAGAGCAATGGCGGGCAGAAACTTAAAATATTGAATTTTCACAATAATCATAGTACTTGATTATTAATTGTTAGTTCTAATATAGAAATACAACAAATGGCGAGCGATAGCGAGCCAGCGAATTTTTTTCCGAGAATGGAATAAAATCCACTATTCGTGTCCTTTTCCGTTTCTTTTCATTTTCTTAGTGCCCTTGGTTATTGACCTAGGTGTTATGTATGTGTTGTATATAGGAAAGCGCAGCATCAATATTGAAAATAACGTACATGTGTATGTAATAAATTCTGGCGAGCGGAAGCGAGCCAGAGAAAATTTTTGAAATGCTGACGTCAAAATCAGTGGCGGATTCAGGGGGGTGCGGAGGGGGCGCCCGCCCCCGGCACTGACCCAAAATTTTCCAAAAACAGGTATATTTTCAGTCAAAATCGGCAAAATTCGCCCCTTGACCCCCCGGCAAAGGGGGCGCTGGATCCGCCACTGAAAATATTATCAAAATGAAAGATTTCTAATACAAATTCATGATGTATTTTTCAAATATTATGACAACAAAAGGGGAATTAATCTTATGAAATATGTATATAAATGAAAAAAAAAAAATAGCTACAGTATGCTTCGAAAATTCCAGGGGGGGAGGGGGTCGCCCCCCTCTAGATCCGCGCTTGACATACCATTAATCAAGTGCAATGTTGTGAACCTTCAGGGTTTTAGTACTATGATGTTAAAATTCAAGAATTTAAGCTTTTTGCTCGCTATTTAGCCCGCCAGTCATCTGTTTTATTTATAAATGTAATGAAAAATAGAACTGACAGTCATTAATCAAGGACTTTATCGTCTGGTGTGTAACCCCCCCCCCCCCCCTTTTCTTTTCCTACTCAGAAAAATTCGGACTTACGGACCAGTCCTGAAATAAAATCCTTGATCCGCCCATGATCTTGACGTCTACAGAGATTTGTCGGGTTGATCATTCCAATAGAATTTTGTTTGTTTGTTTGTTTCTACTACATACGTTTAAAGATCAAACCGAATTTCAATAGAAAACTGATTCCTGATATATATATGTCACGCCAGTGCATGCACCTGCGGTGTCAATCAAATGACGTCATTATAATGACGTCATAACGCCGTGCCGACGTGGTCCATGCATTTTCCATATACATTCTACGCAAGACAAATCATAAATTTTCAACTAGAGCAAGAGCGTCTGCTACTAATTTTTCACCTTTAATCGACAGATATGGAGGCTATTGAGTCATTTTTCTACTTTTATTTTTAGCAGATCGTCTTGCTCTATATGAAATTCTCGAAAATATATATGAATTTCTAGAGAAAAATCCGGATTTGTTAATCCTTCCTTGGTTTGATGAGCTATAATTTCGTAGGGGTGCATCAAGATGAAAAGCGCTTTTTACGTATATATGTAATTGATCTTGTAGATAAATAAAATAAACACAGTAGGTCAATTTTCACGATTTGAATTTCTCAGAAAACAACAGGGCCGATATGAGGTCTTAATGTACCTTCTCCTTTATGCTCGGGCAAAAAGCTTGCAATTTAAATAGTCAGTAAAGACCTAGTATATACATGTAGTACTTTGTTTCAACATGGATGATTTGTGCATGCTCTCTTCAAGTAAGATAACATTGGCATCATGGATGATCATTTAATATTGTGTGTAACACAATTTCACCAGTATTTTCATAAGGCTATGTTTCATATAAAATGAGTATGCCATGGACAAAGTCAAAATTCTGAAAACCTGTCACTCATTGTTTTATGATTATCTACCAAGTAAACCTCATATAAAAATTATTCCAAAATTAAAGTACATATAGCATGCAACTGACTGGTCAAGGTTGGATCAGATTTTATATTTTAACACATCAATAAAAAACTTCATATAACTATTTATCGATACGTGTACATAAGTACTAAAATTGAAAGATTTTTACAGATTTTGTTTCCTCTCTGTGTACCTTTTTCAGGTGTTGTGAGCTCACACCCTGGAGCATTCCTGTCTATCTGATCACAGCAGCTGTACTTGCCGAGGGACTTAGTCCATACACCACTGTGGAACTTAGGCATCAACACCGCATCCGCTCTAGTGGCAGCTGAAGGTGAAGGTCAGTGTGAAATATTACTTATTTTTATATTCTGTCTTTTTGATTTCATAGGCTTATATTCTATTTGTAACAGTATCTGACATGTAAGCATTGTAACGTAATTAAATTTCTATAGAAACATCTTCTTTGTTGCACAGTTTTCCTGAATTTTACACTGGTGCTTATAGAATTTGATTACATCAAATTTTTTTTTCAGCAGATACCTGCACCACTTTGAAAAGCCCGAATTACAATAGTTAATTAAGAAATGGTTCTAAAATTCTTTTTGGTTATGGGAAATAACCTCAAAAAGCCCATGCACAAACGGTACAATTCGCGTAGCGAATTATACCACGTTTGTGCATCGGCTTTTTGAGGTTATTTCCCATAACCAAAAAGAATTTTAGAAACATTCCTTATAATTTAATTTTAAGTAATATTATACATTATGTGCATCTTAAAAGATCTTGAAAAATCGTGAAAAGGCTTGAAATGCAAAGTTCCTGCGTAGGGATTATCTCCCTCGTTGCTATTAACAACAACCGACAGTACAAGAATAAAGGCTGGTAGTTGAACAGCGCCGGCGTTTGTTTTCATACATTTCAGCCCAAGTCATTTGATATATTTCAAACGATGAGAATAGAATGACTCTGGATGAGATGGCAAAGCATCTGACAATCAGGTACATGTTTGATAGTGGTAGATTTTGATTAAAATGCAATCTTTCATCAGCGTGACCTATCATCACACCGACACGATATGTTTACCTACAAATCTCGTGGTAAGTACTTCATTTAATCGTTTACCTGTTGCTACAATCGATTATGTTTGTATATCTAAAGATGAAAATAGTATAAATGACGTGTTTCTTGTATCTAGTCTTCGTTCTCGAGGTAAAATTCAGTGTATCAAATTTACGGGATCCGCCATTTTGCTTTATTTTGGAAGTAGTTCCAGAAAAGGGGGTGTGTCCTAACATTTTTCAGATTATGGAAAATAACCTCAACTTTTAAGCCTATGAAAATCCTTGTTACATGCAAAATTAAATTATTACTGAATAAAGGTAAATTATCTTTGCCTTGTGCCAAAAGGGCAAATTTGTGACCAGGAAATAACATTATACATTAAGGATTTTGTTAACAAAATGTATAGGGGCAAATTCAATACTGGGTTAATCAGTATCCTATCTACACTGGGCAAAAATAAGACTTGGCGAATTCAAACCTGTATACAGTATTACATGACTATAGATGCATGTATGTTTTTCAGCATAAAATGAGTATTGTATAAATAAAAGCATATTGATATAAAGTTACATATAGTTACCGTCTCTAATACTGTCTATCCAGTCCTGTTGTTGATCGTTTCTCTGTGCCACCACATACAATGTAAAATAGTCAGAACCCTCTGCATAAACCACCTGAAAAAGTCATATACAGGATTAGCAAATGGTGCAGACTGTGATGAAGCTCTCTACATTCCACAAACTATTTTATAATGAAATCTATCAAGATCAAGCACATATTGGAGGTCAATCCATTTGCTGCTGCCCAGATCTTGACTAAATAATTTACATCTAAGTATTAGGAATTATGAAACTCTCAACGGTACAGTATCCCTGAAAATTAATTAATTTTACAAAATCTTGTAATGCAAAATCTTTTTTTTTCATATGAAAGTTTACATTCTCATGTCTATAAATTTAAATTTTCAGGCGAATCTAACACATACATTCGCAGTTATAGACCTTTAAAAATGTCATTTTGAATTTGGGGTGCGCAGCTCCAATTCATTCCACTTGCGCCACCTACAATGTTTTGACTTTTTTAAATAACGGTATATGGAGATTTTATTATTAAAAAATCGACAATAATAATTAGGGTCGTTACTGCATATTTTCAAATAAAACTTTTTCTAGCTCCTTTTTTCCTCTATCTAGACACTTTGGAATAAATTTTACGTTTTCGATAAAATTTACTTTCAGGGACACTATATCTTTAAGTACAAAGCGGGGGTAAAAAGTCTTATTCCTTGCTTACAGTCTTTACATGTTCAAGTTTGTAAGATGTCAGTCCCTTTTTTTAAACTGTTGCCAAGATTTCTTACAATTGGTGAATCTGACTGTGTGTGAGTTTTTTTTTTAATATATTGATGCAAATTAGAAAAGTTCATTGAATATGATACCTTGACAGTTGTTTTTGTAGTTAGATCTGTATATATTACATAACAATATGGATAGCTAAATCATAATTACATGTAGATTTGCATGAAATATAATAATTGTATTAAGTTTGTTATCAGCCAATGATGTACATGTTGATAACAATTTAAAATGCAAAGGAAACATTTAAAATAGTTGTATGTAGACAGGAATTTAACAATGTCAAATTGTCGGCTGTAGGTAATACCACTAAAAGTATTTTAACGGCTAACAAGGAAGTTATGTGACACAATAACCTCACAAGGAGGGATCTAAAATATGCATCACAGTATGTACAGTTAAACCTCAGTCCTGTTTTAAGAGACCCTTCAAGGGAATATAAGATAAGAAAGGTGGTCTGAATCTTCTAAGACAGGTTCAATTACATGAAAATTGTTTACTAAGGAAATGAAAGCCATAGTCACATAAGACAGGAATTCTTTTAAAACACTGGGTCACTAAGACAGGTTTAACATGTTTAATTGTATCTTTTCCAGTGTCATCCTCTAAAGGAGACAGATTTGCAAGATATTTAAATCACGAATAGGTCAAATCAACAAAAGATTATTATTCTTTAATAAAAATTCAAAATAGATGAATATTAAAGACGTGAAAAATGTATAATGTCGATTCATCAAAATTTCCCTCGCCTTGTAATCCTTCCCTATATAATGACCTGTATTGCACCGCTCTAAAAACATGTTATATATTGCACACATTCCCACTTATAGACAAGTATCACATTTTCCTATTCAAGGCCATAACCCACTAAATGCTGCGGGCTCTATATACTTCCCTCTTTTACAAAGACCTGTATTATATCACCTGAATGCTATGTGATTCTACATCATACATAGAAAAAATCATATATAATGTGTATATTTTACAAAAAGGAAGTACATATATGGCATATTTCAGAGGATGATAATGAAGTTAAAAAAATTTTGAAGTTAGTACATATGTATCACTAATTTGCATAATTGGTATATAGATAGCTATCAGTTTGAGGAACTACATGTAGCTTATCAAAATTCCTGAAACTTATTTGTACTGTATCAACTTATAGAAATTTGATTAGAAAACATGACTTTCATTTTCATTTAAATACAAGATAAAGACATTCTGGAAAAAGTTTTAAATTCTTTCTAGGAAAACAGTAGAGCAGAGATCATATCAGGTCAAACTTATCATAATTCTCCTTGAAAATCTCAGGACTTGAGGCCAATTCAATAGAATTTATAATAGTTGGAAATCAAGTTAGCTTCATTCCATTCAAAATATTGAAAGTAGAATCTAATATCCTCACTCCAAGTTATCAACATGATCATTACAAAAATCCTAGAATATTCCTAGAAGTTACCATAATTCCCTGGTTTTCTTATAAGCATAAACAGATATAATGGTGCTATTGGGTTCAGAATTTCTTTAGTCATCACTAAGAAATAATACCTCTATTCTATTGTTGTTCACAATGTGAGTGCTGGTGATGTGGAAATGATCACATCACTGTTACAGTACTTATTAATTAGGGAAAGCGAAAACTAAACTCGAAAAAATAAAATCACCAAAACCAATCAATTAAGCATGTAACCATGTAATATGATCATGGAGTGGAGGTGACAAAAATTACTATTTTCAAAATCAGAGAACCTACAGAACTGTACATTGGCAAAATTCCACTTTTAAGCAAAAGAAAGAATCATAGTCTGAAATTGACCCTTCCGATTGCAGGAAAAAAAATGCAAAATTTCGTGACGTCACAATGCTTTTACCATGTGTTTACCTCGGACAAACAAGCTTCAAACCTCAATCAAACATCAAAATTGCATTGTGACGTCATGGAATTTCTCAAATTTTTCCCTCGTTCGGAAGGGTCAATTGTGGAGTACATGTATGTATGCTTCCTTTACTTTTCAACAACTAACCTGAAATACATTAGATTTTTGATCAAGGACATTGTTCTCTACAGCTTCCACGGCTTTGATCTTTCTTAATGGAATGGTACCTTTCACATTCTTACCACGTTTCTGAAAGTTAAAATAAACATTATAAAGGAGATTCTTAACATGATTAAGGGACAAACGGATGAAAATCATGCAATTCCTCTGTTGTATTTAAAGAGAATGCTTAAAAGTACAATGATCAATGAGCTATTAGTTTGACTTTGAAAACAAGACCTTGATTTAAGATTTTTGTGCCAGTATTTTAATAGATTAGTACAAGAAAACGATGAATAAAGAGAAGTTTCCACTTATAATATTCTTTTGAGAATTCATAGTCACTCATTAGAATTAGGCGACAGAAATTTAATTCTTAGTTTCACGGATACGCCGACCCTAATTTTACCACAATTGACAAAAAAATAAAATGAACTGACTGTACAATTTTTCTTCCGCTCATCTGAATAACTGGTTATTACTTTTCATTCTCACTTAATCTTTATCATGCAAGTGTGTTAGAGAATGCGGCTTTGAAAACATGATAAACAAGCTAAATTTAAAGATCGTGATCATGGCACAAAACACGAAATGTTGAAATTTACTGATTTTTATTTTATTTTTATTCCCTCCTCCTACCCTATTTTGAAAAGATAAAATCCGTAAAACTAAAAATTAAATTTCTGTCGCCTTACATTTTAAATAAAAATACATGAAAGCATACTCATGGACTGAGGGACAAAAGAATCTACATGTGGATTAAGAGAGCACCAGCTTTCAGTAAGTTTCAAAAGCTCACACTAAATGAACTCCAGACTGAGCTACAGTTTGGTTTGGTTAGGTATAAAAAGAGTAGCTCATCAAATTTTCCATTTAAATAAACTTATTTTGTCAGAATTTTGAGTTTAGAATGGATTCATCTGCAACAGTTACATTACCCAACACTTACAAATGCAGGTGAATACAAAGGGAATGATTAGTGGATAATTTATATAGCTTAGCCATAGTCAAGATACCGGCAGATATCTGAACTTTGCATTTTGCATTTAAATCATCTCCAGGTATGGTACTGCATATACACTTAATGCTTGCAGGTAATGTTACAATAAACTATTCACAAACCAGGAAATTCATACATCAACTTTTTTTCCTCCTACAGTTAGCACATCAGTAACCGAGTAAAGGAGAGATAAAGAGTATTCACTTCCTGATTCATAATTTTCAACCTGAACGAAAATTACTCCGGCAGCTCAAGGCAGGAAATCAACATATACTGTACAGGATGGGCAGGAAACTAAACAAACATACCACAGTCAATATTTGACAGCTTGATGTTTTACTCATGATATTCATAAAGAAGTTTTTAAGCCAACAATTTAAAATACAATTATACATCATTTTTATATTGGTCAGCAGAACATCATTATGATGTATTACTAAGGTGTATTTCTATGATGTTTTTAAAAGGACTTTAAAAAATATTGTTCAATATAAAATTATCCCTTTTAATTAAAATTACAGAATTTTTTCATTTTGAATTATGCTAAAACTACTAATTTTGAAATAATTAAGCCTAGAGATATTTGAATAATGATCACAAATTTTTAAGAGAGCAAATATAATGTAGCATATCTCTTGTACTCAAGATCTCATGTATACATACTTCCACAAATTTACTCAGTCTGGTAAAATAGGTCAAACAAGACAAAATGTTTATCATTGTTAATGTGAGTTATTTAACCCCTTATGGAATTTACAAGAAACTTTTCAATTACAGTATGTCACCTGTCACATTAAAAAGTTAACCCTGATCTCAAGGGTGACCTTGATTGTGTAGGGAGTTGAGACTGAAGCATCACACTTGACCATTCCTTAAAGACATATGGAAAAGTAATGGTCACATAATTATGTGAAAGTGTGGCTACCAGACAGACAAACAGACAGGTGGAAAGTGATATGCCAGACAAAGTGACCCCCTGATTCTTCTTGCATTGTACGAAATATTAAAATAATGTCAAGGTTGGTAGAATTTCCTTGATATGTATAGCCTACAGGCAACTCCTTTGTTTTGCATACCAAGGAAATGTGTTACGTTTGATAAAAATATGATCAAGGTTAAACATTAGTATAGTTTCCTTGGTATGTACAGCAAAGAAAGCTGCATCTGCTGTTATTATATAATTTTCTTGAGGATCAATAATAATAAATTCCATTGTATGCTGTGGTTGTCAATGTTTGCCTGTGTTGGATACATGTACTAGATTTTACAATATTTGTTTTTATCATATTTGTGCAGTAAGATTTCACCACCTTAAAGTACTATCAATCTGTCTGGAGAAGTGATACTATAATTTATAGCTATTAAAGTTGTACTGAGTGTTGAATAAAGATTCCTGCGTAGTTCTTTAAGAAATAAATCTTATATTTTTACTGTAGATGCAGGTATCACTCGAAAAATTGGACAGAAAACTGCATCAATCGCACATAGCGCATTGATGCAAAAGATTTCTGTCCAATTTTCTAGTTGATACCTGCATCAACAGAAAAATATAAGATTAATTTCTTACCATTTCATATAATCTGCTTATGGAAGAAAGACCGTTTTATTAGATCTAAAAACAATCAATCACTGCACTATATTTCGTAAGTTTGGGGGGTTGCGCAGGGATACAACTGCCTCCAAAGACGAAAACAACTTATGACAGCCACCATGATTAAAACAGCGAACGATCGTCTCTCTTTATCTTTGGAATAAGAACCAGTTTGAGCAAATCCTACATGCACAGTTAATTTTTAGTAAGTAAAAAAGAAATGCTACCCTTGAAATGTTAAGCAAACATCAACAAATTGTATTTTCAGCAACGAGTTTATTCGTGTTTGAGGGAACCCCTGGTTCTAAAAATAGTGCTACAAATAGACTTCCGTGAAAAATTTTGTTAATCGATGTATCAACAAAATAGCTTAGCCAATCAGAATCTTCATTTCTTGAAAATAACAATGGAAATTAAATGATTAATCTGTAATTGCAATATGAATGCTTCAATTATACATACATGAATCAGTAATCACCATGCAGAATCAAACCCAAGTATGAAACTCAAAACACCATAGATTTTTAAATATATGTCATTACTGAATATCAGAGAAAGAATTCATGGAACTTCAATGAAATATTATTATCCATTTGCATTTATCTAAATCTAATACAAATGATTTACAAAGAAAAAATGTAGAATAGATGCATTCTTAGGCTTGAGTGTCAAGACCCGCTAGATTTTAAGGGAAAAAAAATGGAAATTTTTGTATGTATTGGGAAGGTGAAACGATAGAGCAGCCTTAAATTATAAAAGCACAGACACATATAGAAACTAAGACTACACATACCTCTAGACTACCATCATAGTATTTCAAGTCCTCTCTGTTCAAAACAAACCAGCGACTTTTGTAATTCTGCTTAGTGAAAGTCGCTTTGTTTTGCGATCTCTTCATCATAAAGTCACATTTCTCCTGTCCTCCAGCCATTTTGATCGAGTATTTAGTGAAAAACTTCTACAATAAGTTATGAACTAGGATATTAATTGAATTCCAAGTTTTGAAGATTCTTTTTAAACTCTCATCATTTCACGAGCTTTAACACAATAATTCTTGTACTCCTGTACTTGGTCATCTCAGTGTATTCATCCCTCTTTAGCTTGGATCCAACTAGGATCAGGAAATCCCTGATTTTGTACTTTCTGTTTTAACTGAAATTAAAGTAAATACATATAATATTCAGTATGTCAATACAAAATATGAAAAAAATGTAATGTGCTAAATTTGTTTAAAACTTTGTAGTTTAACATTTTGCATTATATATATATAAAGTGGACAAAAGTAAACAGAATTAACCATGTTTAGATAGCTTTTTTTTCATCAGGATGTGCTGTTACTGAGAACAGGCCTCGAAATTAACAGGAAATACTTGCGAAATGCGAATGAAATTTGGGAATTGCAAGTAGGAAATTTAAGAACTCAAAAAAATTTGTGAGTGGCTTTTACACAATTCACATCTTACAATTATTTCTCTGCCCATATTTCTCTGGTATAACATATTTCCTATTAAATCAGTGGTAGAATGTTGTTGTACAATCACAGAGATTACCACCACTCAACCGGGATGTGCGGCAAATCCATGTGAACAAAATCAAAGGACTGAAAGTCCTGCGAGTTGGCAAAAAGTAACATTGAGACGAACAAACAGAAGACAAGTATAAAACTGGCACAAATCAAACTTCAAATCTATGCCTCAAATGCTTGAATGAGTGATTCTCACAATTCAAGAGTTGTCTCAAATCTAAAAAAAAAAGTCTGGAAATATATAAATATATACAATGATAGAACTTCATAACCAGATAACTGATTTTGAGGTCAGAGTTCAAGGTCAATATGATCATGTCAAATTTGTTGCAATTGTTATGGGTGTATGTATGAAGTATAATGTCCTATCACTTTTACTTTAGGAGATATTTGCTTTTGAAACTTCTTGACCAACTTAAAACCAACATCTTAGGTTTATTAAGTATCAAACTGAAAAACCTTTTTTTCCTAGTCGGTAAATAGCTCATCGGAGCTAATGTTGATTGTTATAAATTATGTCTGACTTTAAATAAATATTATTGATTGATTGATTTACTTGTCTTTAGTCTTCTACACATCCACAATTTTTTTTTAAAAATCTAAGGTCTTTCTTATCCTAAATACAATACGTTTACCTATCTATCTAAAATGGGGTGCTCCTTATACAGAGGAGGGAAGTATAAAGAAAAAAGATGGGCCATATTTTAATGTACTGACATCAACATGTGATTGCTATTCCTGTAGCATCGTTCCTTGTAGCATTTTTTTGCATTCTCATAATGCATTTAACCCATTATTTACAACTTGAACTTAAACGTCTGTCGTCTAATATGTTCTTTTGTCAAATTGTAGTGGTCCTATTTCTTACTGCGCCAGTAACATTGTGCGTTGTTTGGTCCGTGCAAGGTTATCAAGTGCAAAGTTGAAAGCCATAGCAATGAGAGTTGGCTTTGCCAACTCAAAAATGAAAGTGAGCTTTGTTTTGTTGTCATAAATGTAGCATCTGTGTACGTTGTAATGGAATACAGTTTATGATGCAAATTGCTTATCATTCAGAAAGTTGCTGGGATGTACAAACAACGTCTTCCTCTGAGTTAATCTGATTATCATCTTATCCATTTCTTAAAGTATGCCAACATCCATGGACAATGGTTTCACAATTTTTTAATATGCGAGTCAAAATTATTTTCGGTACTTGCAATTTTTTTTTACGCATGGAGTAAATGGCCTGCGGCTGATTGAAGAAAAATTCTTTTTCAGTTGTACATGTAACACTGAATAATAATCAGCTGTAGCATTTTCAGCACAGGTGGGCAAACAAAATGCAATATTGTTGAAATATGAAATGCGAGAAGATCGCAAAATCAAGACCTAGGGTGATTCCTGCAAGTACATATATTTAAATTACAGTGTCAAAAACATTTTTCTAAATAGCCCTTTAAGCCTGTAGATTTCTGTTTCATAGGCTAAAACATAGCCTGTGGTCATAATAAATTACATATTCTGAATAGATAGCTTACATATTCATAATAAAATATCAAAGATTCATACTTTTTTCTTAATTCTAAATTCAGCTTGTAAATAAAGATTTTGGATTTTAGTTTGATGAAATTTCTTCCATAAGCCATTATTTTGCGATAAAAAGTAATTTCAAGGCCTGTAAGGAGTCTACATATGAAATTCCCCTATGGTATATGTTGTAAATATATACATGTTGCTATTAAAGAATAAAATATTTAAAACAAGGTCAATTTCCAGTATCATTATCAAGGTCACTGCATTTAGTTAAAAAGTCATGGTATCAAATAAAGGAATCTACACGTGAAATATCAAAGCTTTATCTCCTATAGTTTAAGAGATAAGGTTGGGTTAAAGTCAATGGTGAAGCTCTCAAGATCAAAGTTCATGGTAACAAGGCCAAAAGGAATCTAAATGTGAAGTATTACAGCACTACCCCTAGAGTCTAAGAGGCACTTAGATCCAGATTAATTTCATTTTCAAACAGGTCATTTTTTATTCAATTCCAAGGTCAAGGTACATGTGTAAAAAACATAGGGTAATCAAAGATTACATAGCTCGCCTATATAGGTTTTTGTCAGAAACCAGGTTAAAGTTTTTGAAAAGTACGTCAAAATTCAAGGTCAAGGTCACTAGGTCAAAGGTCATGGTATCAAATGAAAGGTCTCGTCACAAGGTATCTACATGTGAAATACCAATGCCCTTACCCCTTGTAGTTCAAGAGATATAGCCCAGGTTAAAGTTTTGTCTACGGACGACAACAACGACGACGCCGAGGGTATGGCATTAGCTCTCCTGACTTTTTCGTCCCGGCGAGCTAAAAAGTCATGATTTATATACGCTTGGGTCATGGGAAATCCACATGTGAAATATCAAAGCCCCCTCCTCCTTAGAATATCTCAAGAAATATAACCCGTGTTGATGGTTTTTTTTTTTTTTTGGCATGCAGACAAATACACACCCTGAGATGCAGACAAATACACACCCTGAGATGCAGACAAATACACACCCTGAGATGCAGACAAATACACACCCTGAGATGCAGACAAATACACACCCTGAGATGCAGACAAATACACACCCTGAGATGCAGACAAATACACACCCTGAGATGCAGACAAATACACACCCTGAGATGCAGACAAATACACACCCTGAGATGCAGACAAATACACACCCTGAGATGCAGACAAATACACACCCTGAGATGCAGACAAATACACACCCTGAGATGCAGACAAATACACACCCTGAGATGCAGACAAATACACACCCTGAGATGCAGACATAACGCCAGAGTACTTACTCAGGCCGGGAATTTAGGAATTGACGTTTGACATTACTCAAACAAGAATGATAGCCTTCCAGATATTCTCTATCTTTATCAATTTTTTTTTTGGAAAAGTCAATGTGGAAGCATCTGGGTACTTGCGTTAGCCTGTCTACGTGCCTGAATGATACATGAGCAATAAAAAGACTGTGTTCATTTCACAGAAAGCTCCTACACCTGTCTACAAGATTTTAGATTACAAATTATAAATGATAATTCAATTGAATCGAAAAGTTCAGATAGAAAATGCACAAGAATATATACTGATAATTAGTTTTTCTTGGAAAAAACGAAATTCCCTTTTCCTCTTTTCAAAAAGTGATCTATATCTGCTGTGCACTCAAAAATACTAAAAGGAAATAGATAAAGAATGAAATTTCAACAAAAGGAAGAGTGAATGGAAAGGTCATTATCCAGATGGTTATTTCCTGTCAATGTCACCTATTTTAACATTGCAATCATGTCTGTTATATCTTGAGGATTTTTTCCCATTGTATTTCTTGGAAATGTTTTATGTAAAACCTAGCTCAGATTAATATCAATGTTTGTACAGCCCAGTGACTTTCCGAATGATAAGTAATTTGTATCATAAACTGTTTGGTATTACTCATACTGTACAGTGTACAGCACAATGAAGAAGATTTAGGATACATGAATGACTTATGTATGCAACTTCATGAAAGCTCAATTATAACAAACACAACAAAGCAAACATTCGCATATAACCCATGGATCTGCCACATGTCCCAGTTGCGTGGTGGTAATTACTAATAGTGCGATAAATCTTTGTGATTATACTGTGACATGATAACTCCATTCAACTCTCTTCAACCTCTGGTTCATTAAGAAATATAGAGATTTCCCAGATAAAAACAGGTGTAGTGGAGATTGCAAGATGTAAAAATGCCACTCACAAAATTTTCGAGTTCCTAATTTTTTCTACTCGCGATTTCAAAATTCTACTTGCATTTCGCAAAAATTTCCCACTAATTTTGAGGCCTTTGGTGATACTCACTCACTCACTGCAGCAACCATTTATATTCTTGTGATCACAAGAAATGCATCAAAGCATAATGTATCAGACAGACAGACTGATACCAGACATAGGCCAATAGACACATGATAGAGGGCAATCGCATAAGCTTGAATGTTTGACCAGCTGAGCCAAAAATTAATTGAACACAGCCAAATGATCAACATGAAAGATTTCACTTCAGAAATCTTAAAATCGTGAATTTGTCTACTCTATCTTCCAAAGTTTTCAATTTGATAGATTGATCTAGTTTTCTTGTAATTATCTATACTACTAAATAAATAGAGTTTTTTTCTAGCCAGTTCCACGCTGCATTGGCAAAGAGTTAATTTTTTGTGTATTGTTGATACATGTAGTTACCAGGTACAAGGCCAATGGCAGCTAAGATGAGTTTATCTTTTTCTCCTCATTTGTGCTCTGTTTATTTAGTTATCTCGGTTTTTGATTATCGAGGTCCGGATTTCACAGAGTCAGTTTGAGTAATACATGTACATAGAGTACGGGAATATTCGCACCAGAACTTTTTTTCACGCTGGGTAATTTCACACTGGGTATTATTGCTTCACAGCCACAGGGAATAATCGCCCAAGTTTTCACATAAGGTGTATGTAAGTGACTGTCCTTCACCAGATAAATCCCTCACATTGTTTGGAGGTGAAATGGGGAGGGGGCATTTTTTATGACTTTTATATCATACTAGTACTGTGTATACAATAGAAAGATTAACTAATACCATGGCCATGCTTAACTTCAATTGATTCGTATGTGACAATGTTAATTATGAAAACACATGGTATTTAAACAAAATTCATAGAAAAAAATTAAAGCATCTCATGCTGATCTGCAATATTAAAAAGGTTTTGAAGAAGGTACATGTATATCTTAATCTCTTTTCCTATTTGACTAATTTTATAAAGCCCCCCTACTTTTTATACATTAACTTAGATGTTATATCTAAGGTTTTCCTGTCAATATGCATGCTTACAAAACATCTTTTAAAACTATCTTTCATGTCAACATATTTCTTTTTCTTCCATTATTTCATTCCATAATACCAGTGCTTGCACGGATAATTGACCCTTCCGAACGCGGGAAAATTTTGAGAAATTCCATGACGTCACAATGCAATTTCGATGTTTGTCCGAGGTTCGAAGCTTGTTTGTCCGAGGTTAAAGCATTGTGACGTCGCGATATTTTGCATTCTCTTCCCGCAATTCGGAAGGGTCAATTGTCTAGTAAACTATAAGTTTTAAATGCAATCATTCAAATATTATAGCCATAGACTCAATTGAGAATAATTTATTGGGACGTTTTCTAAGTTAATTTGGCAGTGACATTCATTACCGAGACTATGCATAATGTTGAGAAAAATTAACATTGTAGCGCTGAATGATCATAACTTATGTGATAAGTTAAGAAATCAAGATCTAACAAACAGTACTGGTGATGGAACAGTTTCCAGACGATTTTGAATGTTTTTCTTTGATAACTCCTCTGTACTTTCATGGAAAATGTTCAAATTTCTCTCAAATAATGCTTTGCCCTTCTCACAGACACAAATATAGAAAGAAAATGGAAAATCTATCAAGAAGTATGATTTCTAGACCGATTTTATGACCCTATATTTTGTTCGTTTTTGGCAAATCACTGGACAACTTTCCAGACACTTGATTTTAAAGATGTCAATCTCAATCAATTTCAGGCCAAACTGGATGAATTTCAGATATTATTTTCTTTAGTCTTTTCTACAAAAGACTGTGTAAAAATATTTTTTGTACATTTAGTTTACATTATCATAATGAATCTGTCAATTGACTATCTCTCATGAACAAACTACTGTACCTGGCAATTCACAAATCAGAATAAATTGTATCATAAGCACCCTAGAGTAAATACTGGAGGTGTGATTGTGTAAATCATTGTGGTGTGTACCTCAGTCATTAGCACTTCACTGCACCCGGAAGTGATATACGATTACCTAAACTGATCTGCAAACAATTCACTGTACTGAAATGCCTTTTTGTGACCAAGCAGCCTTTTCGTTTCATCTAGAGCTTCTAAAAACAAATAAGCATCTTATCTATAATCCCATGGCAATGGGTAGCAAAGGATTTAATGATACTTACACATTTCGCCTCGCTACTTTCTTTTTGTTGAGGGAAGCTGGGTTTCCAGAGTTGTTTACCTTAGAAGTCTTGATGATATATTTTGCAGAATCTTTGATAGATGTAACAGAACGCAAATGAGACTATTCCTGATCACGTTTGAGATTCTACACGCGTCTTTTCACAAACGAGATTAGACTTTTCCCAACATAAATTTCTAAAATGCAAAAGAAGAAGATAAAGAAACCAGTATAAAATGTGATCTTTCCGAATACCTACCGGATTTACAATACTTACAAAATTCTGATCAGTTTTAAGACTAGTTAATTGTGTGGATTTTTTTTTTTTCGCACACTCACCCTCCTGGATAGACTTTGCTCAGAAGTGAGCTAATTTTCCAGTATTGATATGGAAGATTTTAGGGGAAGATTGGATTGTAACGAATTTGAGGGGGAGAGGGGTTTTTATAATTCAAAACCTTGTCGGGTTCTAATGCCAATCCGATTCTAACAGCGATCGGTTATCTAAAAACCAGAAGGGAGCTTG
Organism: Pinctada imbricata; assembly: GCA_033119305.1. Taxonomy (NCBI): domain Eukaryota; kingdom Metazoa; phylum Mollusca; class Bivalvia; order Pterioida; family Pteriidae; genus Pinctada; species Pinctada imbricata. Next base: position 44,693,692 of record VSWD01000006.1, read on the forward strand.
ATTTCCGATTTTTTTTTTTTGGTTACATCAGCTACCGAAAAAAAAACCCCCTGAAAACGTAGTAAAAATTGCTTAATGTCCACCAGAGGGACGAGTGAGATTGCACCATTTTATTCCTTTAAAAAAAAATTCCGTGGGAGGCCCCCGGACCCCCACCTACAGGTGGGGGCAACCCCTTCCCGTTCCCTCCCTCACTCGGCATATCTTTCCTCGAATCGACACAAAGGCAAAGGGTCGATACAACCCTACCGCACCCCCTCCCTTGCCACTCTGGATCCGCCCCTGTATATGCAATTACTCGTTAGATTCACTATTTTGAAACATTTTCTGATATATATTCTACCGCATATCGATTCGATACCGTATCAGTAGGAGTATTTATGGATTCGTACAGACGATAGCGAATTTTTTGTAATATATGCGTCGCAGAGGGGGTTTTCTTATTATTTTATGCCCGAATATATAATATTGGTCCTTTTTCCACGTAGTTATATCTTTTATCTCACGGGGACAAATCAACAAGCCAGTTTGTACGCAGAAACGTCCACATCGTTTTCACAACAAAAAACAGCGACCAAAAAGAAGGGGGGGGGGGCATATGAAATTCCCCCGGTATTTATAGCAAACTACTATTCAGAAATAGCTCAAAGACACCCCAGAAACCACCGATTTGAATGCATTTTTCACAATTTTCTCATGTTTCATTCGAACTCCAATACAACGATCGCTAACAGTGCGAGCGGTCAATTGGAAAGAGCTTCCAATATCTGTATAATTTCATGCTCACATCTTTAAAAGTTTTCTTCATCTTATAGATACGGTTCATCGTCTGCTGACACCGAATCACACATGTAACACATCTAAAAATAAAATTCAGCTCAAATACGCTCCAGAGGTCAGCAATTTGCATAATTTTATTCACAAAATTTCTCGGGAAGCCCCCTTCAATAGGAGGGATAACATATTTCCATACTGTCCCCACTTGACCTTTCGGGTCTCGCAAGTGACATCCCCCATAAAAAAAGTCTGTGTCCACGGACAGTTGAAGTGCTGGGTCAAACCAGGACGTCCCTGGTCAAACCCTTCTTTTGACGTCAACATTGAAAAAAACCCTACGAGCAAGCAGTAAAGGACAAATAATTTTGTTTCAAAATCTTAATTCATTGATTAACCACATCAAGATACGCAGATTCGCCCTATATGTTGGAAAGGGGATCGGCCTTTCTTTGTCGCATAAATTGAGTGAAAAAAATGGTCTGATAGGACTCAGGAGAAAATATGCTCCAGATTGCACCATTTAATTCCATATTTGAAAAAAAAAATCCCGGGGGAGGTCCATCGGACCCCCTCCCGTACCCTCTCCCGATCGGCACCACCCCATCCCCTCTTCCCAATCTGGATCCACTCCTGTTCTTCCTCCATAGAGCTGCACAAAAATATTTCGCACTTTAGGATCATGGAAGGGGGGGGGGGGGACGACCATGTACACACAAGTTTAAAACGGATGAAAAACAAGCCGTCTGTCTTTAATAATAAAAGTGGTGGTACCAGACAGCTCAGCCTTGAAGTTGTCCAGGGTGTCGACTCGGAGTCCACTATGTGTCCAGGGAGCTGATTCCACATGCGTATGGCTGTTGGAAAGAATGATATATCCTGTACACTGTAGTACGTGTGTGTGGTACAAGGAAGCTCTGTGAATGGCCGCTGGTGCTTGGGATGTTGGAGGAGCTGTGCTGTTGGGATATCAACCAGGTTATAAACAATACGGTACTTCCGACGGTGTTGGAGTGTCTGCCACTGGAGTTGTTGTAGCATAGCTTGTGCGTTGGTAGTCTCCTGTGGCAAATCTGGTAGCCCTTCTCTGAAGACAGATTCAAGCTTGTTGATGCTGTCTTTCTAAATCTTAGAAGAATTTCAGATTTGTTGCGGGGAGGGGGTGTTAAAATATATAGATAATGATTTAATGACATCAAAATGATTAAAAAAAAACGTCTTGAAGGAATATCAGATACACAGTTCACATTACTTTTTCGTTTTGTTTTATTAAAAGTTTGTATTCGTAAAATTTGACATAACCCTGGAGGAAATGCAGTTTGTTTGAAAAAACGAAGCACAGATTATGAGATAATCGGTAAATTAAACTTTGTAATCCACTGGTAAACGAAGAAACACCTTGAATTTACTTCAGGAATGACTTCATCTTGACTTGTTCATTTATGATTTGAATTTCCTCTGACCACGATGTACCTACGTTGCAACTTGCAACTTGCACTCAAGGATATAAGCCGAATCAATATATCCTTGCATTCAGCGGTCAATTTTTCCTACACAAAATTTTAGAGGGAAATTTCATTGTTGTTACTTTTACGTCGAGACAATGGAAACATTCCGACGTCATAATGACACTGTTTACGTTTCGAAATATTCAGCGAGTTTTCCCGCAAAACAACGTCTTCCTTGGTAACAAGATTTGAACAGCAATGCTAGAGCATTATTTTAAACGCAAATTGAAGATCGTATTGACTTAAGATTTAAATCTAATTTTTCTAAAATAACAATTGTGATGTATAAATAAAGAAATAGCCTGCAAAGAACGAAGCTAGACTCGAAATTTGCATAGCAACCACCCAAGCCAAATAACAAAGACAGATCAGGATGACATCTCGCGAAGCGCAAAGAGTTCGGCGTTATGATGAAAGTTACAGATGGTATCTGCGGTTGTTTTGGTGGTAACTCTTTATATTTCAGCAATTATTATTTTCATAAAACTTTTTCCAATATAGTCCATTTATCTAATCCATTATTTACCGGAGACCAGAAATCTTGGTATGCAAATGTACCCCTGATGTCTAGGGTTGTTCCTCGCAGGGATTCGACCCGGAAGTTGTTCTAGATGCCTACGTTGCTGTGTAAATACTGCCATAATACTCAATGTTGAGGAGTCGGCAGTACAGGAAGATATATAGAAATGAGATAAAGAAGAATCTCAACAGCACTCAAATGGCATGTGCCCGAGAGGAGTAAGCATCCCGTTTGGCTAGCCACACATGCAGTACCAGAGTTTACAAAAAGTGCTGGATTGCCGGCGATCTCCGATGGATTTTTCAAATGTCCGACAGTTTCTGGTTCCGAGCCGGACAAAATGTCCGATGATTTTTTGTTCCAAGATAATAACATATCATTTTCCTTTAAACATACAATATACAATACAATACAGACATTTAAGGGGGTCCAGAACAGTATCCGAAAGAACCCCATCGGAAAGCTCTGGATCAATTATGATGTCACAATAGAAACGGGGACATTGGTGCGTTTTTCGCAAGAACGTCAAGATTAGGTAACGTTGTAATGAGGGGGGGGGGGGGGGTGTTAACAAAATTACTATAACTTAAAAACTGACCATCTGACGGTCAAATTTCAATAGGAATTCATCGGTGGTTCACTTGACATATTAAGATTGATATCAAGTTTTTACAAAAAATAAATGATAGGGTTTCAGATAAACAGACTTTATGATTAAAAATTAGCAACTCAAAGACATTTTGAAAATAGACATAAATTTATCTCCTTTCGACAATTTCTTTTAAAAGTCTCAGTGATCATGTATAATTCTATACATACCCGATTGCCAACATCATTTCTTAATGAAAAATTCAGAACTTGTTAATATTCTGCCTCTACAGAAGATTTGTAACTGTTGTTCATTACCTAAAATGTATTAATTTTAACGTCACATTTACGGCCCACTGTGGGGCTTTCAATGGGTATATATGTACGTTCGTAGCTTCAAAACTAACGGTAAAAAATTGATGAAACTTTGCATGTAGAAAAAGTTTGTTTCAATTATTAACATTTATAATTTTTATGAAAATTAAATGATAGGATCAAATTTAAGTCGAGCTGTCCTGGCCGGACCTCTTTAAATCCATGTAAAATTTGTTTCTCCGACATCGCCGCGCTCTTTAAAACTTCAGAATCGGTATCAGTCATATTGTCACATTATCGATCGTTGGTTAAATGTGAAGTATGCAATTAAAGGAATTACATTGTCCCGACTAAGATCTGTCTATAACGATAGATATAGATATTTCAGTGAATTTGAAATCACGATGTCCCGTATATTTTTCAGCATTGCAAATTTTGAGTTATGAATGGCCACAATATACTGGTTATGCTTACCTGCCCACTTTAGTCACATTTTGTAAATGAATTTTAGAGAAAACTGTATCAATAATGTACCAATTGACAATATATCTAGAGATACTGACCACGTGCCATATTGTAATGTAACGTGCCACAGATATTTAAATAGTGTTCATGAGCAGTGATTGGGAAGGCCACGTCCTGCGCCATAGTCCTATTCTGATAAAAAATGGCCCATAAAATTGGCAACTTGCTGTGCCCTGGTGCGCATTGCTCTACGGTATCCATGTTTGGTTTTCAAATATATCTAAAAGTTCTGTACTCGTATTTACGTTGTTACGTAGATCTACACCAGTAGCAGTAACGTATGGATCACAGCTTACTGTACATGGCCAGTCAGAAGCACAAAATTCTTCTGTTCACTGACAATTGCTCCGCTCACCCGAATGGTTCTTTGCTATATATAATACAATATTGATTTTTCTCTAACAATCTTTTTTAGCTCGCCGGGACGAAAAAGTCCGGAGAGCTAATGCCATACCCTCGGCGTCGTCGTTGTCATCATCCGTAGACAATACCTGGGCTATATCTCTTGAACTATAAGGGGTAGGGCTTTGATATTTTTCATGTAGATATCTTGTGACGAGACCTTTCATTTGAGACCATGACCTTTGACCTAGTGACCTTGACCTTGGACTTTGACCTACTTTTCAAAAACTTTAACCTGGTTTCTGTCAAAAACCTGTATAGGCGAGCTATGTAATCTTTGATTACCCTATGTTTATCCTTGTTCTACACCTGAGATTTTAATCTCCAACGTCCACTAACGTATCTTATCGACGTAAAGGTACTTGTGTATGTGTTCAACCGTAAAATTATCATGTCATTTTAAGTGGTCATTCAAGGGGTTCAATTTGAAGTACATGTACATATAATAAAATTTGTACAGAAATGTCAATTACAGTCACCCCCCATTCCCTTTCAACAAAGCTGAAAATGAAGCTGCCCATACTTGGACACGAAAAATACAGGATTATAAGGTGGCTGAAAGTTTTATCTTGACTGTTCTGAGATATATGCACTGTAAATTACTCTTTGGAAATGGTAAAATTGGAAATTTCATTGTATGTACAGCTTTTTGAAAATTGATCATTTTTTGAATGGCCCTTTCGTGAAGAAAGATGGCCCATTGATATTGAGAATGGCCCATTGAAGTCCAAGTGGAAGGGGCCATAGTCCCAATGAGCAAGTTTGCCTTCCCAATCACTGCATTAGTACTACATCTTGTAATTTTGTTTAAGTTTGTATACTTTTCAGTCTCTCTCAGATTTTTTTTCAATAAATACGAACAACAAATTTGTAATAAACCATTTTGTAATTGTCCGGTAATTTTTAGCTTTGTCCGGTAGATTTTAAGAAATTTCATAAAACTACAGGACAAATGTCTTGTGGATTTTTGGTCTCATTTGTAAACTCTGCAGTACTGGTGTCAAAGCAGTAACCGAACGATTTTGAATGTTTATTTGCAATAGCCTCGTTGCTTTGTTAAATTGAGACATGAAACTTGGAACAAATAATGGTTGGCATATGTCTCAAATATTTATCAAATAAGTAGCTAAAAATTTTGGAATTTCATCATCTTTTGTGTCGATCTTTTATTAGAGGACGCAGTCCGCGCCACAGGCGCAGACATAGTCCTCTTGAAGATAACAGGTGTAAATAAATTGGAAAAATACTGTTTTCCAGTGCTAATTCTGTTCAAAATCTGTATAACCTACAAACTCAGCCGTGCGGTTTCACCTTAGTCTCGGGACTTACTAATCACCTCATGAAATTCGAATCACTTCCTGTCTACATGGACGGGGGATTATTGGAAAACCTGTTTTTAACCGCATTACGAATTTAATAATGTAATTGAATCCATTAGATTATGCTTTACTTACTTGATTATATGTGAATTGAAACCGTTTCATCCGACTGTCATCTCTAATAAGTCACAGCTAATGCGACGTGAAGTCATTATGCAATGTCAGAATGTTACGTCATCATATAGCAGGAATAACGAACATGTAGTTTCGCGGACTATCTGTACAATAGCTTCAAGAGATCGCATTGTTCCTATTTCGTTCTTTTTTTTTGTTATGAGTGAAATAATCAACTAGAAACAAAGTGTAGGACGGGGGAAATATTGAAGCTACCTGTACATGTGCGTGCAGAATATTGTTCTTTTCCAAGAAAAGAAACTACTGTCCGCGCAACTCACCGTGACTTCATAAATCGGAAAATTTAAGTTTTCTCTTCTTTGTCGACAAATTTTGCGATTAAAATTTATATAGGGGGATAAATCTCGACATCTCGTAACTATCGGTGTAAATTATATGTACCTATACGACTAATACTACGCTCACAGTGACAGAAATGGTTTTAGATAGTTGTTTAATAGGAGCAAGTTATACAAGTCGCTAGCATAGTTAGATACATATGAGTAAGATAAAATTATTGATTTAACATTTCTAGGTTAAAACGTCTGGTGTAAGTGTCACTATATAACTGAGAAATTACAAAAGTTATCACTTAGTTTTCATCATTTAAATCATGATAATTAATCATGAACTTTTAGTCATCTTAATTATCATGATTTAAATGTAATGAAAACTAAGTGATAACTTTGTAATTATAGAGAAAATTATGGAGTTAATGGTTAGCATCTGTCCCCGGTTTTTGATATTCTCAGATTTGTTTTAGGAAAACTGTTAGACATACATGTAACTAATGATTACACATTAATTAGAAATAATTCCTTCTAAACAATTATCATTTTCACATTGTCATATCATATGCTTAGTATCTTCATATCACACCATTTATCTCTGTCCTCTTTGTTTAGACAGAGAATCAGCTAATTTGTTCCTTTAGTAGTATAGACTTAGCTATTTCGGAAACTTGTCATTTCATCCAAAAATATTATCGAAATTAAAGGAGGTTAACATCTTAGCACCATCCCTCCAATGCTATTTTGAACATACATGTAGATTTTCTTTGGATTTGCTACTAGATTTTCTTTGGATTTGCTACTGAATTGACCCTACTAGAAATTTTGAATTGCGTACTCTCTGTAAAGTAACTACACAAATTTAAATTCTAAAAATAAAACCAGAGGGAGCCACTGAAATGAATTTTGGAGGCTTATGAAAAGCACTTTGGCTGGAAGCATCACTGATGAGGATTTGATTTTGGAAACATGTGTCTGGTGCATAATAAATTGGTTTGGAATTTTCTTCAAGAAGGTATAGAGTTCGAACCCTTCCTCATTATTCCTCTTGTTAGACAATATCTTCTAGCATGGCAGACTTTCTGGTAGGTATGGCGTCAGACTAGTAAGTTTTCTTTTAGACTGCAAATATAGCATTAACAATGGCACAAGGGTTGGGTCCAGGGAGTTTTGACATACATGCAGGGGTCTTGAATTCCCATTTCCCGTTGCCCGGGGCAAGTGTTAGGTCGGAAAAGTGCAAAGCAGGTGTTAACTTGCCCATGGGCAAGTAGATTAGCTGAACATTTTTTGCTCTTCATTAAGATTTCTCTCTTTTCTCCTACTTCTAAGACAGGGTTTTCATTTATTCTGAGGAATCAAGCACTTGATGCCGCATTTCAACGTAGGCATTTAAAATAAATCGCAGTATACCTATCCTTCTCTACATGTGATTTTTGATGGGCAAATGATTTTTGGGATTGGGCAAGTAAATTTTATGTCTTGAGTTGCCCGTTGCAAGTAGGTTTTGAACAAAATTCTAGACCCAAATATGATGCAAAGTCAAACTGAAGAATCCTTGTAAACACAGATTTGTAATGTAAGCCTACCTAAACACATTAATTTTACACATTCTTTTCCCTGAAAATCATCTGTACAAGTGTTTTGTCATGATCAGGTCATTTGCATGTGGTAGGTAAACAAAATTGCTCAAGTTGAAAAATGTTGGTCCAAATCACAGGATATAGAGTTACAAAGTACATGTATATGGTATTAAGTCTTTGACAGGTGCAAGTCACAGGATATTGAGTTACAAAGTACATGTATATGGTATTAAGTCTTTGACAGGTGCAAATGGCAGGATATAGAGTTACAAAGTACATGTATATGGTATGAAGTCTTTGACAGGTGCAAGTCACAGGATATTGAGTTACAAAGTACATGTATATGGTATGAAGTCTTTGACAGGTGCAAGTCACAGGATATTGAGTTACAAAGTACATGTATATGGTATGAAGTCTTTGACAGGTGCAAGTCACAGGATATTGAGTTACAAAGTACATGTATATGGTATTAAGTCTTTGACAGGTGCAAGTTGCAGGATATTGATTTACAAAGTACATGTGTATGGTATTAAGTCTTTGACAGGTGCAAGTCACAGGATATTGATTTACAAAGTACATGTATATGATATTAAGTCTTTGACAGGTGCAAGTCACAGGATATAGAGTTACAAAGTACATGTATATGGTATTAAGTCTTTGACAGGTGCAAGTCACAGGATATTGAGTTACAAAGTACATGTATATGGTATTAAGTCTTTGACAGGTGCAAGTCACAGGATATTGATTTACAAAGTACATGTATATGGTATTAAGTCTTTGACAGGTGCAAATGGCAGGATATAGAGTTACAAAGTACATGTATATGGTATGAAGTCTTTGACAGGTGCAAGTCACAGGATATTGAGTTACAAAGTACATGTATATGGTATGAAGTCTTTGACAGGTGCAAGTCACAGGATATTGAGTTACAAAGTACATGTATATGGTATGAAGTCTTTGACAGGTGCAAGTCACAGGATATTGAGTTACAAAGTACATGTATATGGTATTAAGTCTTTGACAGGTGCAAGTTGCAGGATATTGATTTACAAAGTACATGTGTATGGTATTAAGTCTTTGACAGGTGCAAGTCACAGGATATTGATTTACAAAGTACATGTATATGATATTAAGTCTTTGACAGGTGCAAGTCACAGGATATAGAGTTACAAAGTACATGTATATGGTATTAAGTCTTTGACAGGTGCAAGTCACAGGATATTGAGTTACAAAGTACATGTATATGGTATTAAGTCTTTGACAGGTGCAAGTCACAGGATATTGATTTACAAAGTACATGTATATGGTATTAAGTCTTTGACAGGTGCAAATCGCAGGATATAGAGTTACAAAGTGTATGTATATTGTATGAGGTCTTTGACAAGTGCAAGTCACAGGATATTGAGTTACAAAGTACATGTATATGGTATTAAGTCTTTGACAGGTGCAAGTCACAGGATATTGAGTTACAAAGTACATGTTTATGGTATTAAGTCTTTGACAGGTGCAAGTCACAGGATATTGAGTTACAAAGTACATGTATATGGCATTAAGTCTTTGACAGGTGCAAATAGCAGGATATAGAGTTACAAAGTACATGTATATGGTATGAAGTCTTTGACAGGTGCAAGTCACAGGATATTGATTTACAAAGTACATGTATATGGTATTAAGTCTTTGACAGGTGCAAGTCACAGGATATTGAGTTACAAAGTACATGTATATGGTATTAAGTCTTTGACAGGTGCAAGTCACAGGATATTGAGTTACAAAGTACATGTATATGGTATTAAGTCTTTGACAGGTGCAAATTGCAGGATATAGAGTTACAAAGTACATGTATATGGTATGAAGTCTTTGACAGGTGCAGGTCACAGGATATTGAGTTACAAAGTACATGTATATGGTATTAAGTCTTTGACAGGTGCAAGTCACAGGATATTGAGTTACAAAGTACATGTATATGGTATTAAGTCTTTGACAGGTGCAAATCACAGGATATTGAGTTACAAAGTACATGTATATGGTATTAGTCTTTGACAGGTGCAGGTCACAGGATATTGAGTTACAAAGTACATGTATATGGTATTAAGTCTTTGACAAGTGCAAGTCACAGGATATTGAGTTACAAAGTACATGTATATGGTATTAAGTCTTTGACAGGTGCAAGTCACAGGATATTGATTTACAAAGTACATGTATATGGTATTAAGTCTTTGACAGGTGCAAGTCACAGGATATTGAGTTACAAAGTACATGTATATGGTATTAAGTCTTTGACAGGTGCAAGTCACAGGATATTGAGTTACAAAGTACATGTATATGGTATTAAGTCTTTGACAGGTGCAAATTGCAGGATATAGAGTTACAAAGTACATGTATATGGTATTAAGTCTTTGACAGGTGCAAGTCACAGGATATTGAGTTACAAAGTACATGTATATGGTATTAAGTCTTTAACAGGTGCAATTCACAGGATATTGAGTTACAAAGTACATGTATATGGTATTAAGTCTTTGACAGGTGCAAGTCACAGGATATTGAGTTACAAAGTACATGTATATGGTATTAAGTCTTTGACAGGTGCAAATTGCAGGATATAGAGTTACAAAGTACATGTATATGGTATGAAGTCTTTGACAGGTGCAGGTCACAGGATATTGAGTTACAAAGTACATGTATATGGTATTAAGTCTTTGACAGGTGCAAGTCACAGGATATTGAGTTACAAAGTACATGTATATGGTATTAAGTCTTTGACAGGTGCAAATCACAGGATATTGAGTTACAAAGTACATGTATATGGTATTAGTCTTTGACAGGTGCAAGTCACATGATATTGAGTTACAAAGTACATATATATGGTATGAAGTCTTTTACAGGTGCAAGTCACAGGATATTGAGTTACAAAGTACATGTATATGGTATGAAGTTTTTGACAGGTGCAAATCACAGGATATTGAGTTACAAAGTACATGTATATGGTATTAAGTCTTTGACAATGCATATCACAGGATATTGAGTTACAAAGTACATGTATATGGTATTAAGTCTTTGACAGGTGCAAATTGCAGGATATTGAGTTACAAAGTACATGTATATGGTATTAAGTCTTTGACAGGTGCAAGTAACAGGTTATTGAGTTACAAAGTACATGTATATGGTATGAAGTCTTTAACAGGTGCAATTCACAGGATATTGATTTACAAAGTACATGTATATGGTATTAAGTCTTTGACAGGTGCAAGTTGCAGGATATTGATTTACAAAGTACATGTGTATGGTATTAAGTCTTTGACAGGTGCAAGTCACAGGATATTGATTTACAAAGTACATGTATATGATATTAAGTCTTTGACAGGTGCAAGTCACAGGATATAGAGTTACAAAGTACATGTATATGGTATTAAGTCTTTGACAGGTGCAAGTCACAGGATATTGAGTTACAAAGTACATGTATATGGTATTAAGTCTTTGACAGGTGCAAGTCACAGGATATTGATTTACAAAGTACATGTATATGGTATTAAGTCTTTGACAGGTGCAAATCGCAGGATATAGAGTTACAAAGTGTATGTATATTGTATGAGGTCTTTGACAAGTGCAAGTCACAGGATATTGAGTTACAAAGTACATGTATATGGTATTAAGTCTTTGACAGGTGCAAGTCACAGGATATTGAGTTACAAAGTACATGTTTATGGTATTAAGTCTTTGACAGGTGCAAGTCACAGGATATTGAGTTACAAAGTACATGTATATGGCATTAAGTCTTTGACAGGTGCAAATAGCAGGATATAGAGTTACAAAGTACATGTATATGGTATGAAGTCTTTGACAGGTGCAAGTCACAGGATATTGATTTACAAAGTACATGTATATGGTATTAAGTCTTTGACAGGTGCAAGTCACAGGATATTGAGTTACAAAGTACATGTATATGGTATTAAGTCTTTGACAGGTGCAAGTCACAGGATATTGAGTTACAAAGTACATGTATATGGTATTAAGTCTTTGACAGGTGCAAATGAGTTAAAGAAGATCCTGACGATAATCTCAACAGCACTCACAATAGAGCACTATGTTGAGAATCGACGGACCCCTAGCAAGCTAGAGGTGGGATCAGGTGCCCGGGAGGAGTAAGCATCCCCTGTTGGCTAGCCGCACCCGCCGTCGATGTTAATGCACGATAAAGAACACAGTATATAAAATGCATGCACTGTCTGACGTTATGTCTATATAGAAAGTGCTATGGCGACCACGTCAGGGAAATATATTCAAAACACTTACTGTCAAACCCCTCGCGGGGAACTTTTTTACGAGCTCCACACGGCAAAGGGCATAAGTGTGACACAAATGAGTTAAAGAAGATCCTGACGATAATCTCAACAGCACTCACAATAGAGCACTATGTTGAGAATCGACGGACCCCTAGCAAGCTAGAGGTGGGATCAGGTGCCCGGGAGGAGTAAGCATCCCCTGTTGGCTAGCCGCACCCGCCGTCGATGTTAATGCACGATAAAGAACACAGTATATAAAATGCATGCACTGTCTGACGTTATGTCTATATAGAAAGTGCTATGGCGACCACGTCAGGGAAATATATTCAAAACACTTACTGTCAAAGGATATTGAGTTACAAAGTACATGTATATGGTATTAAGTCTTTGACAAGTGCAAGTCACAGGATATTGAGTTACAAAGTACATGTATATGGTATGAAGTCTTTGACAGGTGCAAGTCACAGGATATTGATTTACAAAGTACATGTATATGGTATTAAGTCTTTGACAGGTGCAAGTCACAGGATATTGAGTTACAAAGTACATGTATATGGTATTAAGTCTTTGACAGGTGCAAGTCACAGGATATTGAGTTACAAAGTACATGTATATGGTATAAAGTCTTTGACAGGTGCAAATTGCAGGATATAGAGTTACAAAGTACATGTATATGGTATGAAGTCTTTGACAGGTGCAGGTCACAGGATATTGAGTTACAAAGTACATGTATATGGTATTAAGTCTTTGACAGGTGCAAGTCACAGGATATTGAGTTACAAAGTACATGTATATGGTATTAAGTCTTTGACAGGTGCAAATCACAGGATATTGAGTTACAAAGTACATGTATATGGTATTAGTCTTTGACAGGTGCAAGTCACAGGATATTGAGTTACAAAGTACATATATATGGTATGAAGTCTTTTACAGGTGCAAGTCACAGGATATTGAGTTACAAAGTACATGTATATGGTATTAAGTCTTTGACAGGTGCAAATCACAGGATATTGAGTTACAAAGTACATGTATATGGTATGAAGTCTTTGACAAGTGCAAGTCACAGGATATTGAGTTACAAAGTACATATATATGGTATGAAGTCTTTTACAGGTGCAAGTCACAGGATATTGAGTTACAAAGTACATATATATGGTATGAAGTCTTTTACAGGTGCAAGTCACAGGATATTGAGTTACAAAGTACATATATATGGTATGAAGTCTTTTACAGGTGCAAGTCACAGGATATTGAGTTACAAAGTACATGTATATGGTATGAAGTTTTTGACAGGTGCAAATCACAGGATATTGAGTTACAAAGTACATGTATATGGTATTAAGTCTTTGACAATGCATATCACAGGATATTGAGTTACAAAGTACATGTATATGGTATTAAGTCTTTGACAGGTGCAAATTGCAGGATATTGAGTTACAAAGTACATGTATATGGTATTAAGTCTTTGACAGGTGCAAGTAACAGGTTATTGAGTTACAAAGTACATGTATATGGTATGAAGTCTTTAACAGGTGCAATTCACAGGATATTGATTTACAAAGTACATGTATATGGTATTAAGTCTTTGACAGGTGCAAGTCACAGGATATTGATTTACAAAGTACATGTGTATGGTATTAAGTCTTTGACAGGTGCAAGTCACAGGATATTGAGTTACAAAGTACATGTATATGGTATGAAGTCTTCGACAGGTGCAAATGGCAGGATATAGAGTTACAAAGTACATGTATATGGTATTAAGTCTTTGACAGGTGCAAATCACAGGATATTGAGTTACAAAGTACATGTATATGGTATTAAGTCTTTGACAGAAAAAGGATTTAATGTATATCAAGTAGGATTGAATTAAAACCAATTCATTTCTGCAGTTTCAACTGCTGCAAAGAAGACAGTATGGCTAGCAAAGAGTTAAGAGCAATTTTTTGACACCACAGTTGTCTTATAATGCTCTTAACAGAGACATACAATGTTTTAATAGATACTGTATTACATGTGTATTTCCTTTTTGCTTTCAGAAAAACATTGTACCTTGAAATATGGCAGAAAGTCAGGGAGTAAGTGCATTCCCACTTCCACCATCCCAGTATGTAAAATTATACACAGATGACAATGTTAAAAGAGGCAGGGCACCCCAGCCACCTCCTCCCCTTACGGTAAGTTGATTATGAGAAATGTGTACTTTCTTTGAAGCTTTCCTCTTCCAATCTTTCTGAGGTAAAATAACATTTAAAGATATTTCTAGAGTAAGATCATTTTAATGTCTGACCCATTTTGAAATACTAAAGCCTGACTTAAAAAATTTTTGATTAGAACACCTGACTGTCGGCTATAGCTGGTAAAATGCGTATTTGTCTGGCAAAAAAAAATCCACATATTGAACAAATTTTTCTGTGAAAATTTCAAATCAAATAAGACCAAAGAAAAAAATGTTTGTTTCCTGTAACCTGATTGACAATTAAGAATTGTGCCCACTCTGATTTTTTATTGCCATTTTCCCCATACTGCCCTAACAGAAATGAAATTCCTATAAAAATTTCTGAAAGTTGTGCATATCCTAGACTCGTCTTTGGCCTTTCAACTTCCTTATAGATGAGCTGTGATCAATATCACATACATGATGCCTCTTTCCCTAACTTACTACAGTGAGTACTTCTCACCTGACCACCAGGTATATTTGAGTGACTGCGTATCGGGAGTTCTAAAGGATTAAACTTATTATCTTGTCAACTAGCCTGTATAGTGTATCATAACTGGACATTTAAGTTTATTAGAGCAGAGGAGCAGACAATTTTTTTTCAGTTAGAAACCGACTACTTCAGAAAGTATGAATAACTTGTGAATTATTTTGTACCATCCTGGTCAAACTTGCCCAACATGTGCCATACAAGTACAAATCATACATGTATACTTTGTATGTATAATTTTATAAATTCCAAGGGTTTAGTACTAATTACATGATTGATGAAGTACCATAGACATGATGATATATCATGTTTTTGTATTAAGATTTTTCTTCTATGCTGTGATTTGTGTTGTCTTATTTTGTCATAGTGCTAACTTGGAGATATATTTTTACAGGATACATATACCATGTTTGGAGCACAGTTCAACTCTGATGACACAATTATACGGCCTTTGGAGTCACAAGGCTTTAAGAGACTTCATCCTCAAAATTATGACCACAAACGTGAACTGAAAAAGTTGAACCATTCCATCTTGGTCAATTTCCTGGATCTCGTTGACCTTTTAATAAAATCTCCAGACTCACCAAAGAGGACGGAAAAATTGGAGGATCTGAATTTATTGTTCATTCACATGCATCATTTGATAAATGAATTTCGTCCACACCAAGCAAGGGAGACTTTACGTGTAATGATGGAAAGACAGAAAAAGGAGAGGGGAGAAATAGCAGAAAGGTTTGAAAAACATTTGGAAAAAGTGAAAGAACTGATTCAGTCCAGTCTGAGAAGCTTACCAGATGATTTCAGTTTTGATTCAAAAGCTCTTGTGAAAACTGAGTTACTTCAGGCATCAAGGCAGCAAAATGGGATCGCCATGGAAACAGAACCGTGTGATCAATTAGACAGAATGATGTGCGACATTGTAGATGGCATGAACTGAAAATTAATAGGTTTTTAAAAATTGTCAAGGCTCATCAATTAAGAATGTACTTGAAATAGGATAAGTATGGTTAAATCTGTAAATGTATCCTGCACATGTAATTTAAGGAGAATTACGCATACATGTATTAGGGTATATCTCATTACAATGAGTTGTATAAGGCCATGCAAAAAAAATTTCTGGTTCTCAGATAATTGATCTAAAAAATATGGGTAGGTAGGTAGGGTTTTTATTTTTTGTTTTTATTTTCCGAAAACTACTTAAGCACAATTTTTTATTCAGATATTATAGAGACTGATCTATAGTGACTATATTTGTTGTAAATGTTCACCATACTCAACTCTTCTCATTTTTACAGTGCCAAGAATGCTTCAGCCCAGTCTGCAATTTTAAAATTCACCTTCAAGCTGACAATCACTCGTTCCTCCCCCCCTCCCCCCCCCCCCCCCCCCGGTCGCCATTTTGCATCTTGTGTACAATAACAAAGTACAGTACCGTAATCGTCCGAAAAAAAGTCCGCAAGAGTAGATATCACGCAGGCAAAAAATTGCGCTGAAAATCGTGGAAAAAATTCTAATCTAGTAAATAATACGCATTAAAAAAATCGAAACTTCGCCGATGTTTTCTCCCAAATTAAAAATATCAAAGAAACGGCCCGCTCGGTAATTTTTATTGTAATGACTTGAATTAGATACCGATTACAAAATAATCCATAGTACGATTGAAAGATTTAGGATTGACAGACGTATTATGTATCAATTAACTGAACTGACCATTGAAATTTACCGTTAGAATAAACCTATTCGAGAAGATTTTACTTCCCCCTTCACCTGTCAAAAGTGACAGATCAATTTCATGCTTGACCGCAACGCTACCGGTGAAGGCTATTTGTCTCCGTTCAACACCCCTCGGGGTAGACAGGTGTTTACACATATACAGGTATTTAACGTACATGCGCTTGTACGATCTGACCTTAGATGACCAGGTACCGTAAATACTTGGACAAATGTTATTGTAACGCAATTGTTTACTTACGCACGGACTGGTAGCGTGAATTAAAGTCAAATATACTTACAAAATTGATCTATTGACGAATTATCTGTTCAGAAAATTAATAGAAAATTATATTTATCAGCATGAGAAATCTGGCGGGCGGCGGCTATTTTTTTCCCTTCCCACGATAAAAACGTCTCGTCGGGAGGAATTTTGAGCGCGCGGCGGTGTCTGAGAACCAGGATTTTTTTTTATATGGCCTAAATGATCAGATATTCATAAAGAAATTCAAGATATCTGAACAAGGTTAACATATAACAGAGGTTTTATGATGAAAAAAATATTATAAAGTAATACTTGCACATAGGAAAACCTTTTAAGTGTGAAATTTGAAAAAAAAGATGCATAAAAAATATCAACAAGTACAAGATTTGAATTTGTAACTTTTAACTGTCAAACCTATAAAGTGTGTGGAAAAAAAACAGAACAACTTTTTAAAATTTGACGAAATTTTCTGTGCAAAATTGTATAAGAAATATATTATCACCACTTTTAATACAAATTTTCATAATACATGTACATGTAGTATAGCAAAATTCCTGGCAGAAAAGCTAGAAATCTTTTTCTTTTTTTTATTTAAAACTTTAACCAAAAATAAAAAAAAAGAGAATGAAAATTTTTGTATCATGTTATGATTTATCAAAGATGGCAAAACCGATATACCCAAATGAAGAATGATTTGAGAAAGGATGAAAATACATTTTGTAGATTCTCATTGCATTTTTAGCAGAGTGGCAAAATTCAGCACTCAGCTTTTAATTTGATTTAAGATGGGTGGGCGGGCATCACCATTGGTTTCCTGACTATAACTCCCAATATGTAAAGTGCTATTGCAATGAAACTTCGTACACTTACTCACCACGAGTCATGGATGCCCCTGTTGGTATTTAATAATAAGGTCAAGATCATAAGACTTTGATTATTGAAAATGATTTCTGGATCATAACTGAGTGTGTATTGCATCTATCAACATGAAACACCAGGAATGTTCACCATGGGTCAAGGATCCCCCCATTGATTTTAGGATCAAAAGGTCAAGGTCATCAGACTTTGAATATTGAAAATGATTTCCAGGTCATAACATGAAACTTGCCAGAATTGTTCCCCTTGAGTCAAGAAATTACTCTGTACATATTCGGATCAAAGGTCAAGGTCACTTCGATGATTGAAAAGGATATCTGGATTTTAACTCTTTGTATTTCATCTGCGGACATGAAACTTGCCTGGAATGTTTCCCTTGAGTCAAGGATGTACTCTATTGATTTTGGAGTCAAAAGGTCATGGTCTTATGTCAATATGACTTTAATTATTGAAAAGATTTTTCAGTTCGTTTCTGTGTGTGTATTGCACCTTTTGACATGAAACTAACCAGAAATGTTCCCCTTGAGTCAAGGATATACCTTATTGATTTTTGAGTCAAGGTTATATTACTTATTCTCAAAAAGATTTAGAGTTCATAACTGAGTGTGTATTACACCTATCAACATGAAACTTGCCAGAAATGTTCTCCTTCAGTCAAAGAAATAATCTATTGACTTTGGGGTCAAGGTCACAAGACGTTGATAATTGAAAGTGGTTTCAAGGTCATAACTGAGTGTGTGTTTTATCTATGGAAGGGGATAGGAGCCACAATTCTATTTGTCTTGCTTACATTCGTTTTCTATGTGTCTTGTGTACATTCTAACTCTAATTATGACGCCATTGTGTAGCACATGTAGGACCAATGGATTCTCCCTGTTGATTAAAGTCTAAAATGCGAGCACAAATGCCGGAGTTCAAAAGATTCTTTTTTTTTTGCATGATTCTCAGCTCTTTATATTATTAGTCGTAATTACCTTGATGGATTTATTGTCACATATAGTCTTAAGATTCTCATAGAAAACGAATGTGAGGAAGACGAAAGAAGTGTAATATAGAGGGATAGCAATCTATTGAAGATACACAGAAAATGAGTGTAGGTAAGACGACTAGAATAGCAATGCATGTCAGATACATTCTTGTACATAGATAAGAAATGTAAGCAAGACAAATAACAAAAAAAAAAAAAAAAAAAAGACAAAAAAGTTTGAGGTATAGAAGGTAAAAAGACAAAATAGTTCAAGGTAAAGAAGGTGAATAGAGGAATAGAATTGCTATCAAGAGGAATAGAAATGAAATGTAAACAAAACGAATACGAATTGAAGTTATATCAATGAAACAGCAATTTAACACGATATATGAAAATTATGGTCCTGATAAGATTTTTGACCTGCATACATTGTGACCTTGACCTTTGACCAAGGTAATGATATATCCTTGGGTCATAGACAACAATTCTAAGAAAAATTACTCAAATTCATGCAGGCAATGATAAGAAATTGTCAGGGCAAGATTTTTAACTCATATGTACTGAGACCTTGAACTTTTGATCAACTTCAGACTCTTATCTGATCCCAAGTTGTTGATGCTAGTTTTTTTTGTACAAATGTATATACATGTGCTCAAAACTGGATGCTAAACAGTAATAATAGTTGGAATGGCCTGACTTAAATGCCGATGTCACAAATAGGCCAAGTCTGGTGTAGGTACCTGTAGATTTAGGAGCTGGTGAGATAATCTACAAACAAATACTTGAGGAATATATTCTGCAGAAGGAATATATTCTGCAGAAGTGAAATATATATATTCTGCAGAAGTGACCTTCACTCCTATGATACCATACAAAAACCTGCCCGACTCTAAATCCTCCATGTATTAACATGATTAAGTGCCATTTTAATCTTGATCCAACAATGTACAAAGTGCATAGATGTGAGATATCAACCAACTTGTACTACTTGTTTTCAGTCCTCCAGTGGCAAAAGCCGAGGGATTATAGGTTTCCATCAGATCTGTCATTTGTCTTGTCTTGCTTTGGATTTCTGCATTTTCTGTCATGGTTACAGACATGTATTGTTATTGTTGCTGTTTATTTACTTTTATGAATTAATTTGGTTCTCTGTATTTTAGTATGGAGCTTTGTTGTGGTTAGGATTGCTGCTGTTGACCAATTTTGACAAAAATTGATTTTCTGAACTTTTCCGTTACCCTTACAGATATTTAACGAAACTTTGTGTTGACCTTCAGAATATTCAGTTACAGATCAAGGCAATGCTGGTTGTTGTTGACTTACTTTTTGAGGAGCTATTTCCCTTTGAAGAGAGTATGATCTGGGGCTTGCAGAAAATTGCTCTAAACTTGCCATAAAATGACCACTGGGGGACATGCATGACTTCAGCAGTAGGGGTAATCATAATGTCTGTTGTTTCTTGCTTCACTTACAATGGATATTTTCTTTCTACTCCCAAAACAGATCTGAATATTTCAAAGAATTGTCATCAGTATCTAGAACACATCTACATCTATGAACAAAGGTCATACAAGGTCTCTGGACAAGATGACAATCTGTAGTCTGCTGGTAAAATCTGCTCAATAAAACCCAGACACAGAAATTGTTTCAAATGAAATTTACTGTCACATCTATTTGCAAAAGAATGGAAAATGCAAGTACTGACAGAATAGAAATCTCTGGAATCTCACACTACAAGGCAAAAGATACCTGAATGGTTTTTACATCAAACAGTCAAACATCAATTAAATCTGGTTAAATTTGTATCAGAATTTTTATGACATCTTTGCCAGCTATTGCCCTGTATCTTTGTCTATCTCCATCTTGGAATACCTACTTTACTTTACATCTTATGTCAAATTAGAACTATAAGATTTGAATAAAAATACATTAGTTATCAATTAAAGTTGCTAAGTGGTTAGGGCATGACAGATTGGTATGACTTAAAAGCTCCAAATATAATTTTCCTCCTCTTTCAGCTTGATTTTGCTTATTTCAATCTTGATACAAAAATCTAAATGAACATGATGTGTCTTATGTACAACGAGGCAGAAGCAAATCAAAGAAAAGGTAATACATATGTTGATTGCCTGCCTTGCTTTCGATGAACTGATGGAGAAAGATCCATTAGACAAAAGTTAATTTAAATTATTTTAAATTGTTTTAATGGTATACCTTCAGTTCAGGAAATATGCATATCCGAAAGATTAGAGGCAAATAATTACAAACATAAGCCCAACATTTCAAATAATTTAAGAAGTTGTAGATTACGTGTACATATAACACAAAAGGCAAAGTTAAATGAATTGCCATCATTCACTTCATGCCTTGTTGTGTGAGATTCTCTGCATAAAAATGGTTAAAACTTGGTAACAAATCACATATTGCACATTCTGATAAATTTACATGTACAAACTGAACACAATGCGAGTGGTAGATTACAAAAAGCTGAGTATAACAACAAGATCACGCATGTTCATGTACAGATGCATGAAGCTTTTAAAATGACATTGTAGTTAAGTTGTAGAGAGATCATATTCATGCAAAACTTTTAAGTTATTCTTATTACCTGTCAAGCATGTACTGAATTAAGCAAAATTATTCAATAGAAACTTCCTGTCCTGTTTGCTTGATAGTTTCATCAAAATAAGAATCAATTTGAAGAACAATACCTGTACTCATTACAAAATACATATACATGTGTACATAAATAAGCACAATTTGTGTAAACATTACATGATAATGTGGCAAATGGGGACGATTGCTATTCAAAATACGATCTACTTCCCTTTTTTTGCTTTATACCTTTCCACATGCCAAACCAAATCTGAATCTCAGTTCCAGAAGCCAAACATCTGAGATGTGTATTTTGTTGGACTTATTATCGATAAATGGGACAAAGGACCTGTAACGTTAAGAGCCGTAATCTGCCCAAATTTTACATGCGATACCAGCTCAACTAGTATAATTTAAAATGTGTCCTGTACATGAAATTATTCTATTTCAAGTATCTTTAATCAAATATAGCAGTTTTATTGACAAAATTATGAGAAACAACCTATATTTTTACGTAGAAGTGAGGGTGGATGGTCATTTTTATGATATAAATAATGCGAGTGAAATGTCGAAAATTTTCTAACAATCGGTCGCTTTTGTTGATCAAAATATTAAAAATGAACTACAATGAGAAGATTCAATAAGAAATATCGTGCTAAAACATGATTTTCTCCAAATATTATATTCCGGATTTATCAGACCGTAAACACGTGGCCAGAGATATATAATCAAACACTCACTCTCACTTATATTGTCCAATTAACAACGCCGCCTTTATAAAAATAGTTTGAATAAGCTTTTTTTCACTATATAAAATCATATTTCTTTTACATTTACCATAATTACATTTTCTAAATACTTTGTGAATGTTACAGAGGAAGTTTTGAGCATTTTTCTAAGATTTTCTGGTACTTCAGTCGTCAACGCTAATTGTTAACTTTTATAGCGAGGGGTTGTTTAATTATCAATGCCCAAAATTTACATAAAGGACTTTGTTAGTGAAAAAGTAAACAACAAAGAATATTTTTTGTTGAAAATTGATTAATTCGAAACTATCAATAAAGAAGTTAATTATATGTCGAAAGCGAATCAAATGCCAATTACTAATTCTCTGTTAATTTCAAATCTTTCCTTCACCTCTACCCGCCCAATTGCATTTTCGTAAATTGACTATTGTTCCCCCCTTTGGAACACAACTCCGCTTTTACAGAAAATTTGTATTATGAAAATACATCTTAGGTATAAGTGGTGTTGTGTTCCAAAGGGGGGAACGATATCTTATGGAAACTTTCCCGATTTTCATTGATTTCTATACAAAATAAGTACATTTATACTCAAATATCTCTCTATAAGAGCAATTTTATGAAAAAATTTCATCAGATTTTCAAGGGGTTTTATCTTTTAAAGTATTTCCCCAACTTGATTAAAGAAATGAAGTACTTTAAAATTTCATTATTTTTGGGCAGATTTTACGCCTTATCGTTACAGGTCCTTAACGTCAAAAGCATACGATAAATGAAGTTTACACCCCCCCCTGAACTGACCTTCATCTTTTGTACTGCAGATAATGTAGAAGGGTCTATGAAAATACATTACTTCACCGGTAAGGAATTTACTTGAAAACAACATAAAAATAAAAGTCAGTCTAAGCATATGATCTACCCAATACAAGATCACTTGTTGAAATACATAAAAAATCTCATCTTTGTTTAACATGTACATGTATTATGTCTGTTCAACTAAAATTTGTTTCTATTGCTTTTTTCGTATAAAATCTATTTTTCTTTCTCAATTTTCTCATTATTTATAGACTGAATCAAAAAGTTTATGTTAATTAAAAATCATTCTAATTGTATAAGAATATTAAGCGATAGATTCCTTTAAATGATTAGATTCCTAGACAGACTTATATAAGAAGGAAGATAATGTACGCAACAAATGAATGAAAAGAGATTCAGTGAATGATAGATACAGTAGCAAAATCAAATGAGTTTTCGGATAGATGATTTTTTTTTGTAATTTCCACGTCAGACACTTTTTATTAAACAGAAAACATATACCTACATGTATATTTATCAAAAAACATTGTATATGTACATTTAATGTACATGATTTCTTTCGTTTGAAAAAATCATTATACAAAAGGAAGAAAAATGAGCAATGCACATGATAAATTTGTCTGCACTACATGTACTATTTTTTTAATATATACATGTATCAAAGCTCACAACACTATTATCACAAACCTATAATTTTTAAATGACATAATATACACAAAAATGTTACATCAGAGCATATACACATGTACATATACCATTATGTATAGAAACCAAGAAAATGCTACTTGCAAATACAATGGTAATTTCATAGAAATGCTTAAGAGGGTAACTGAACTTATGTTACATTGTATGAGATATATATGTATGTAGTATGGTAACATACTAAAACCTTAATATTCCCTCCCTTCCTGACATGACACTAATACAAGGCTTCATCCCTGTCCCCCACCCTCCCAAAAATATCCATATAGCAAAGTGTTGTTGGTAATTTCTGCAGCTACCCAAAAATGTAATTTAAGTCGCGTACTTCAAATCAGGAAATAAAATTTCAAACTTATTAAAAATTGTTTGGTCATCTTAAAGTTCAGTGGAATGTACTGAAGCAGGAGGACCTAGCTTTGTTCGTGACCACTGTCACATATTGCTTAAGTCAGTTTGTTAATTTCATTCTATTCACACGTAAAAATACATACTGGAATGAACTTTAGGAAGAAAGAATGGACAGCTGTATTTTGAATTCATAAAGCATTTTAAAAGATTTTTTTTATAATCATGCAGCTTTGAATAGTACATCTTAATTTGATAGAACCTACATAATGTACATGGAAACTTGTGGAAATGGACATGAACCTTTACGAGTAAAGCCAAAAAAATTGTGTAAAAGAAAAAAATATAAAACAAAAAATAACCTTTGAAGCAAAAGGAAGAAATACACTGTAGTTGGTTCACTGAGATATGTAAAAGGGAGTTGAAATTTGACTTAAAATCAACTTTAATCTTAATACACTGTACCTTTACACTATCTTAAAATAAAGGTAGACATTAAAATAACCTTAAATTTTCCTAAAATACTTTCTGGTAGGAAAATAAATAACTAAAAATATTCAAACATAAAATTTCTCAGTCAATCTGAAATATAATTGTACAAATGTGAAATTTCTACATAAAACATCCAATTTACTGAAAGGAATCCCTAAGCGGAGACCTCGGTGGGAACAGCTGGGAGCGTATATTTGGCATGGACCAAGTGCTGGACATTTTTTGTCGGGTCGGTGTACGAGCAATTGGACTACGATAGAATACAACTGGACTCTCGGCAGTAGTTTGTCTGGGTGTTGAAACTTGTGGGAAACTGGCGGACAGGTTACCTTGGCGATGCATTCTGGCTGGACTCGGCCAACTACAAATACAAGGAAATGGTAATGAATCGTAGCCTTTTTATGTAATAGATGATTTAATTACAACAATACTGATAAAACATTTAAATGTGATGTAAGGTGATATACATGCACATTGTCATTGGTCATCAACCCAGAAATGTAGAGGCACATCTTAAAAATTTGATATTGATATTGAATACTTTTGTAAGAAAGAATAAGTTACATTTGTTAAATCAATATGAAACATGAAGAAATATGATTAGGAATTACATATACATGACATTATATCAAAGAATTGGTACAATATCAGGGTTTTTTTTTTATTTTGGGGAAGGTGCCTGTGCCTGTCCCATTTGCGACATTTTGCTGAAATTGGGAAAATTTTGTACAAATTCTCATCAAAGTATAACCCTAAAGTATCATTTATTAACACTGATAATTCATTGATTTGCTTGAACTGAACAAGGGATGAATAAAAAACTTTAAAAAATGAACTTAGAAATAGGACATTTTGTGCTGACTTCCCGGTTTCGAGTCTTATTTTCTCAGATGATTTTTTCATATTTCCTCTTTGGGAATTTCAGGGTGATTTTTAGGGAAAAATAGAGGAAATTTAGCATTGGGAAGGGGCCGAAATTCGGCCCCAAAACAAGGAAAAAAAAAACCCTGAATATGATACATGAAGAAACGTGACTGGGAATTAAATATACTTCAAAATATTTGAGTCTTTTTGCAAACAATCCTAGCAATAAGCCCTTTTTGCATAACTGCGGTCCAGTTGTTTTGGACGGCAAAATAAGAACCTTTCCCACAATATGACGTCAAGGACAATCAGTTTTTAACTGTGACTTAATGAAAGTCGGTACTTGCTGTCCACTAAATGCTAGTCATGCAGTTACGTGAAAAAGGCTTATAAAAAAAATTAGTTGAATTGCAAGTCTTACATGATATGTGATCATATAAATACTTCTTTATCTTTTTTTTAATAAATGAGTGTCAATATTCTGTCTGGACAACTTACCAGCAGCTTGGGTTGGCCACTCTAGAGGACACCAGAGTTTTCCAGCGATGTACGAGAGGATAAAGTTCTTTATCTACCTCTACGTCCAGCATGGCTCTATGGACATCCAGGTCAGTCTTACATGGCTGATAACTAATGTAAAGTACAGGAACAGACAATAATAACAAATTATGAGGCCATAATCAATGATTCACATAAGCAAGAATCTTTATAAGGAGCTATATCATCAGGACCAGTTTTGGCCCCCTTAATCTGACCTTTACATTTTTCATGAAAGATCTTTTCTTTGGATAAAAGATATTCTGGCTGATTGAGTTCAATTTTTCATTTTGAGGTTATAAATATTCTTTCAAAATTTCCTACATTTGTGAAAATGAAATATACATGTATTTCTTACCCGTTGATGAAAAATATCTTCCCTCTGGATCTATTGTTGACTGCTAAAGCTGAGGTGACCGAGTCCTTCCCAAAACTAAAATTAACGTCTAACATGGTAGGTAACTTGCTGATAGCTGCATCACCTGTAACATGGTCCTTATTACGTACAACAAAGAACGGAATTCTGGGATAGACTGCCATTTCTGCAACCGTTGAATTTGGTGGAACAATGACTACTGTGACGAGAACTTCATGACTAGATTCTAGATCCACCCCTGCCAAATTCAGAATTATATCCCGGCTATATATCACCCTACGTTTTTCACCTATCCTCTGGTTTTCAAGATTTTTCCTCTCGTTTAATATTTCAAACATAGACTGATATGCTGTGGATTGTACTTTGTCTTTATCCAGTTCTAACTGGATTTTCATGTCTGCACAGTTCGATATTAGATGAACCAGATGTTGAATCTGTTGTTTTTGATGAGTACATGGCACTTTTCTCTTTCCCAAATAAAGATTTCTTTGGAGGTTCAGATTTTCTTTCCTGATTTGATCTTCTTGAGGGTTCAGTTGGTGCACCATTTGTTTCACACTCAGTGTCACATTTTTCCTTTGGAGCTATACTAACATTTTTATCAAAGTGGCTAATCAAGTCACTAATACTTTCATGTTCATCTATTTTGTTATCAGTGGGTACTACTAAATCCACATCCTTGAAACCCCCATTCTCCTTTCCTTCAGCCTCTGACACTGATGATGCATTTGACAGTCTTGAATTGTCTCTCCAATTCATACACGGTTTTTCTGATTGCACATCATTCGACAAAGAAAACTTAACATTACAGTTGGCATCCTCCTTACCACTGTTCTGATTATCGACAGATTTCTCATCACAACACTCCATTTTGCCTGTGATGTCATTCTGATTTTTATCACCAATAATCAGTTTTGGGTCTCTGATGTAATTTTTCTCGTTATCATTCCCTTCTTTAATATCCTGATGTTGTGAGGCCTCACTCGCCTTTTTCAATCTTTCCCTTTCTAAGACTGTTGACTTTACCACACCAGGGTATCCCTGCCCCATACATGATAAAGTAAAACATCCTGGTCCCCCTCCAGACAATCTCTTCTGTCTCTGTGACCTATCTATCAAAGACAACTTTGAAAATAATGCCGATAAACATGAAATTGGAGTCAAAACTCCTGTAAAACTCTCCTGTGACCAATCGCTACTTTCCATTGACCATTCCATAGATCTGTTTATTCTACCGTAATCGTAAATATTCCGCACTGGCGTACTGAAAGACTCAGTCCATTCTGACAGATTTCCTCATAACATCAGAAGCAGCTCGAGGAATTCCCCCGTTGGATAGCGTTGGTCGATTGCCCTGAAGTCTCTCTAACAAGTCCTCATTCGTTATTTCCTCAATTTCACTCAGGCCCTCGTGCCGAGATTCTACAATACCCTCGAGAGGTGACATAAGCCATGAGCTAGCCATGGATGACACACTGCCACTCTGCTGACTAACATTCATTTGATTATACATGAAGGAATGGTTACTGTTAGATAGAAGCTGGAGTTTACCCAGGGCCTCCTCTATACATAAAGCCAGACTCTGCTTCTGGAGGTATTCCTCAAGAAGGTCAAGGCCATCCTCTGTTGTCAGATCTGCATATGTCTGTAAGAAGTCCCAGTACTCAACCCATGGTACATTCATCTCTCGAGCCAGCTCTCTGTGAAGGTGAATGTATGCACATTATTCATATAAAACACCATGATATTTAAATACATGTAGTTCTTAGCAACATATTTCTCTTTTTGTGATTTCCTAGGGTTGTATTTTATTTCTATTAAATTTACAAATTGTCACAAAATTTCTATAAAACATGTAACAAACTGTATATTTAGACGTTCTTTTGCAATAGCTACAGACTAACATGGTAACAATTCATTTCATTACATTAATCTTGCATGTACATTAATAGCACACACATATTCTATAAATATACTAATACATGTATTCTACCATTGTATGTACATGTGCGTGTATACTTAGACATGTATATGCACAAACATTAGCAAATTTAAAGAAAATGCAATAGTTTTGATTTATTGATAGCTATGATAAATATTGATAATAATTACCTTCCAATTCTCTCCAGTCCCTTTTCACTATCTTCTCTCTTTGTCATGACAAATTTCCTTTTGATGTAATCAGGGCTGCCAGATGGGGGTGTGGTCCATCTCCTGTGAAACATCTGAGCCTAAAAGGAGAAAAAAAAAACATAATCATTTCTACTACATGATATGTATATACTGTCAAAGTGAACCATCAGGGATTATTGTCACTTATCAAAATATACATGTAATACAATGTACATGTAGTTTTATCAGTAATCATATTATACAAAACTTATTAATATTAGATATTAGAGGAATTCCTATTTCATATCAACTGAATGAATGGAGTCTAGTGGTTTTCAGTAGTTTTTTTTTAATGTGGCGATATTCACCCCATTCCCCTTCTCTGGAAAATACAGTTTTCCCCACTGGTCAGAGAACCCCCTCCCCCCCCAATATAAATGATTTTTTTCTTTGAAAACAAGTTGTTTAAAATCTGTGTAAAATTCAATAAACATGAATCAGAATAGTAAGATATTGTTGTTCTCATGCCTTGTTTGTACTTACAGTCACATTCCAATATTATCTAATACAGTTTTTGCAAAGTTTTGATTTATTTATTTAAAAATTCCCCTTTTGGGTTGTCCGCATGCTTATTTTCACCTACTGTAAACAACTTTTTATTAGCGAGGACTTTATTTTCGCGTAATTTAGCGAGCTTGATCAAACGCGAAAATAAAGTCCTCGCTTAATAAAAAGTCCACCCAAAGGATAAAAAGTAGATCATATTTGACAAAATTCAAAAGCGTCTTCTTTTCCCTTTCCATTAGATTTAATTACCCTAATTAGACAACGGACGATCATCACGTCGATGTTAGGGATGTTTGAATTACAAAAATATAGCAATTAATCAATTAGCCTTAATTATCCAGACAAACAATATACTAAAGAACTGTAAAATCATGTCGCATTTCTTTCTGTTTTTAATCCTATCGTTTTCAATAATCAATAAGAGACGAAAAAGTAAACAAATGACGTTTTTATAAGATCAGTAAGCAAAGATATGACGATACAAACGTCTAATTTTAGCTTATTTGAAGTAGCCATTTCAGCAATTAAAGGTGATAAGGAAATGAAATATACCTATACAGAAAAAAGAACTAATTTTTAAAATTCAGATGATGAGCTCACGAAATTAAAGTCACGCGAATTAATTTGTTGTCGAGTTGTCACGAAAATAAGGTCACGCGAATATAGTCGTTTACAGTATGTACAATGTATGGGCCCTGACCCCTTTCCCCCAAAAGTTAGAAAACCTCTGGCATATTAAAATTTCTAAAATAACCAAAACTGGTAAAAAAGTTATATTAGATTTGTCTAAAGAATATGTAACATTTTGCAAGATACTTTACTTTATCTCTTGTGATTGAATTGGAGTAATAGTCACAAGCAAAAATAAATGTTTCTTGAGGAACTATGACCTTGCTAAAGTTCCTAGCAGGTACCAAGATACATAGAAAGTGTGAAAGCCAAAAGGGGTAGATAACTTCAGATTTTGTTATGAAAATGTTGTTCATATTTTTCTCTTCCAGATTACATTTATACATGTAAAATGTATATGTGCATGAATTATACAACCCTCATCAAAGACTTCCTATTACAATTGTATATCAAATGCAAGAAGATTATGACAGGAACAATATTGTGGATCCCAAATTTAATTATAATATATATTATATATAATTATATCTGGCTAGCAAGTAGCTGCTGAAACTTGTTGCAGTATGGATACAATGTACATTTTATGACAATTCTACATGTATTTCTGTTTACCTTGGCAGGAGTCATTGGTCCAGCACATGCTTTGACCGCCATCAACGGGTCTTTGGGACTCCATGAAGTGGGTGGGGTTCCCACACTCCCCCCTCTATTATACTCTGGGGACCAGGGAGTACCTATCACAGGCTGGGTAGTATTGTCCTCAGATCTAATCAGCGGTATGAAATACTGTCCTAAAATAAGAAAAAAAAAAACCATCATGTACGGAAGGATCACAAATCATTCTTTAAACTTACATGTAGTAATAACTTTTCATTAAAAAACTTTCATGATAAATCATTAAATGTATTTTCTATTGTTGCCATTTATACATGTCACGAGCCGATGATAATTTTATCTTAGCTTTGTGGCCTTATATGTTATAGCAGTCTAGATACATCTACATGTACTTCAGATTATGATATACATGTAAATGTGTTCATATACGATCATGTAAACATGAGCACATAATCTAAAATTCAGCACAGATTGTAAGAATATAATAATTTTAGAATTTTATCTTGAAACACTTCCTTCCCATAGAGGGTGTATGAATGTGAGTAGGAAGTATAACAGGAAACACCCCTTACAGATTTATCAAACCAAGAACCATTTCTAGTAAGAACTCTTTTCAGATTTAGAACAACATTAAGGCAGACAATCATATGAAAATAATAGTGGGATTTCATTGGCTAGCCCAGACCCAGGAAATATGAAGGTATGGGCAAGTGTTTATTTATATCTTACCTTCTAAAAGCTCCTTTATTTCTACTTTCATTGCCTCTGAAGGATTTGATGCCCTAGAACATATGACCTGTAACAGAATTTTTAAAAGTAACAACATAATGATCACTATACATGTACCTGTATATTGAATGCAGCGATTTTTTCACCCTTTTCAAATATTCTATCACTATAACCTACGAGTATATTGTTTCATTTTTAGTAAGAGTGAAAATAAACTATACACTACGTACAGGTACTCGTAAATAAAGGTTGAGATTCTAGATTTCATATTCTCTCACCCCGGACAGAGATATCTAAAGATTTACCCGTTCTCAGACAACTCGCGAAATTACATGAAAATAAAGTCCTCGCTAATAAAAAGTCGTTTACAGTAACTTATGTCTTCTTAATACTTGTAGGATGAGAAATAAACATATTCATGATATTAATTTGAAAAACTTTTTGAGATAAACTCATCGAATGAGCGAGATTGCAGGAAATATTAACATGTACTTGTACAAGTGTCACTTCACAGATCAAACTTAAATCCAGGAAAAGAATAAACAATTTTCCACTTACATCTTTGGGTGTCTCTCCATATCTATTTCTGAGGAATTTATCTGTTTTAGGATGTGAAACTAAAACAGCCACAACCTCTGGGAAGCCAAACTTACAGGCAAAATGTAATGGTGACTCGCAGCCCTGTAGATAACAAAGAAAATACTACAGGTACATGTGCAAAATGTATGTGTGCACATTACAGAATAATTACAGACAAAATGTACAGGTTATTCAGGAAAAATAAAAGGCAAAATTTTAAGGTGTTTAACATCTCTGTCCATAACAATGAAATTTTAAGAGGCATGTGAGCCTTGAGTCAAAATGTAAAGCTCTGTAGAAGATGTTACAGGTAGGTGAGCACATTGCAGGTAAGCAAAACATACAGGCAAAAGGTAAAGCCGACTCACACAGTTCTGTAGACTTTAAAGCTTTGTTGGTTTAAAAGTAGAAAACTTATCCGTTTGTCAATTGTTTTGAGGTAAGCATCTTACCCCTTTGTCATTACATATTGAAGTACAAAACTTACCCCTTTATCATGTTTATTTACATGCAAGTACAAATTTTATCCCTTTATCATGTGTATTTACATACAAGTACAAATCTTACCCCTTTATCTGGTGTATTGAGGTACAGATCTATTACAAAGCTGATTCTATTGGATCTTGTTGAGTCTGTCTCCATCGTATGGCCATATAATTTGTCCATAAAGCTAGGATCCTCCAGGGTGTCTAGTATGAGCTGACATATGCTGGCCTGGTTAGTCCGAGCTGCCACATGTAGGGCATTGTAACGGGGACCTTCCTGTGTCAATTATAAAAGACCACAGTTTTTAATATTGATACACAAGCATGCATCCTTCATATGATAAATCTTCATATAAATACCACTTTAAATTGAAGTTAATGGAATTTCATACTGCTTATTATAGCCAAGAATTTAAGCTACAGAAGCATTCTAATACCCTATCAAAACATAATAGATGAAATTTGTGCTTTGCTTTCTGAAATTTTAATACTGAAATCTTTGATGAAGCATTATTTCTTAAGTTTTTCTTTTTCTTGCAGCATGTTTGATCTCACTATGAACACGACCTTTTTTTTATTTTTTCTCATCAAGCATCAATGGCAATTTTTTTTTCACATTTTGATGATTGTTGAATAAAGTTTAAAGAAAAATATTCAACATTGTTCAGGTACACTGTACCCAGTAGTACTGTGTATGTCATTAATAAATCATTAACTTAGAATAATTAATACAAATGTTTCTATAGTTGCTGCCAAATAGCTGTAACATTACTGTACATTATCACTGAGCCATGTAAACATTACTTCTTATAAACAAGATAAAGGTGACACAAATATGACTTACAAATTTATAGAATATAAATAGAAATAAAGCCTGTGTTTGTGAAACACGAATGCCCCTGGTGGCATCTTTGTGCGTGTAAACACCATTTTCTGTTAAGTATTTGAAAGGTCAAGGTCAGTGTCACTGGGTTAACAATTTTTGGTATCAATGGAAAAATCTTGTGACAAGGAATACACATGAAATATCAAAGCCCTATCACTTACCATTTAGAAGTTATGCCCAATGTTAAAGTTTTTTGACAAGAAGGTTAAAGGTCAAGCAAAGGGATTTATCTCGCTAATATCGGTTGCTCTATTTACTATATATGTGTTAAAGGGATCTAACTCGGCGTTTAACGAAAAGTCGACAAGCCATCGTTAAGTCTTCAGAAATAGGCTAATCAATGTCAAAAACCTATTTTCTGTGGTATATTTCGATAGATTAATCCATACTGAATCTTCATACGAAATTTGAAATCAGTACCTCCCTTGCAAGCCGAGATATGCCCTATACCGCTCTCTTACGAGCGCCGCATTTCTAGGTCGGACAAAAAGGTGTCCGATGATAATCAGGTATCAACTTGAGGCACCGCATGACCATTCAATGATGCGAACATCTCAAATACATAACGTTGCATGAAATAGTCCCATATATGCCTAGTGAAATTTCAAATAAAGTCTTTTTTAACAACTTTGAAATAAGAGAAGCGTCGGATTTAAGAGAGATTAAATTCAACATGTGCAGAGTTATGCATGACATATAAGCGCATGCAAAGAGGTAGCTGTATGAGGGGTTTTCATATACCAGCGATGTTTGAGATGGTACAAAACATGTGAAGAGGAGATATCATGCAGTTGTATGTTTTTTAAGTGTTCGGACCTATAAACCATCAAGCAGTAACAAAATTTTGTCTATACTGCTTGATTATCACTGGACACCTTTTTGTCCGACCTAGAAATACGGCGCTCGTAAGAGAGCGGTATTGGGCATATCTCGGCTTGTAAGGGATCGAGGTACTGATTTCAAATTTCGTATGAAGATTCAGTATGAATTAATCAAAGAAAATAGGTTTTGACATTGATTAGCCTATTTCTGAAGACTTAACGATGACTTGTCGACTTTTCGTTAAACGCCGAGTTAGATCCCTTTAACACATATATATAGTAAATAGAGCAATCGGTATTAGCGAGATAAATCCCTGTGAGGTCAAGGTAACAAGGTACAAAATTTTGGTATCAATGGAAAGGTATTGTCACAAGGAATACACATTTGAAATATCAAAGCCCCATCACTAACCATTCAAAGGTTATGCCCAATGTTAAAGTTTTTGAAAAGTAGGTCAAAGGTCAAGGTCATGAGGTCAAAAATGTTAATATCAATGAAAAGGTCTAGTCACAAGGAATACACATGTGAAATATCAAAGCCCTATCACTCACCATTCAAAAGTTATGCCCAATGTTAAAGTTTTTTGGAAAAACAGACAGACAAACAGACGGACAGGCCAAAAACTATATACCCCCCCAAACTTTGATTCCGGGGGCATAAAAAAGAAACAAAGTAGAGAATGACCTGTAATATAACAGGTGTATCGCCTCCACTAATTAAGTAACGAGGATTATCCCATATTATAGACTCCACTGTAGTCACATCCCCTTCTTCTATAGTTTTTCGAAGCTTTGTCAGTTCTTGTGCTTTTGGTCCCTTAAATGGTGAACTTTCTACAGACACACCAGTCCCAAGAGTGGCTATTGCTCCATTTTCACTCTACAATGGAATAATATATTCAATTCATTCACATATGAATACATGTATCATATTTATCTTACCTTTAATACTTACTAGTACATGTAATACAATTTATTTAATCATACAAAAATAACGAAGAAAGATATACATATGTACTTCAAATGAATATTCTAATTCATTCTGTTTGTTTCACGCATTCTGATTGGTTCACAGGATTTCTACAAGCATGTATAACGACGATATACATGCCGCAAACCGACTCACTTGACATACTTCAAAATGTATTCCTACCTAAATTTGCAAGTTACAAGCTTTAGCGCACTTTTTGCGTATGACGTCATGCTTCCCTTTGTTCATCGCTCCTGTGACGTCATACTGTGACGTAAAACTACAAGGTATGAGCTTGTAAATGGCGTTCTCCACATGTAAACAACAGAACAAGTAAGTTTATAATTGATAACACGTTGATTTTTCGCCATTGTAATAAATACGAAGCAGTTGTATTTCATATTTTGCAGCGCAATCATTTCAGTTGGTCGTTATTAGTCCTCCGTAGCAACGTCGCCTCTAAAGCAATAAATGAGACCTTCTGAGGGGTATAAAGAGTTAAAATATGTCACATAAATTAGAATAGGGATAAACGTACTGTGTTTTGTGGTTCCGACAGGTATATGTTGGATATACTGTTGGAAACATACGTTATACCGTCGGGGGCAAACCCCGACGGTATAACTGCGTTTCCAACAGTATATCCAACATATACCTGTCGGAACCACAAAATACAGTACGTTTATCCCCTAATTACATTTATGTATAACATTTTAAAAATTACTTTTTTTAATTCAACTTCCTGCATAACTTCTGTTTACATGTATTCATTTAAAATTACTTGGAAAATACTATAAAAAAAGAACAACCTTTGGTCCATTTTGCTTCCATGGAGAGGGACATATTTCTTCTGCATGTTGCAATGAAAATCTTTCAGCCTCAGTTTTCGTCTTGAAAACTTTAAATCTGGCACCAGAAAATTTCTTTACAGCTTTAAGTGCTTGCTCTTTATCAGTGTAGACCAATTCATTTCCTTAAAACAGAAAGATATTAGAAACATATGAAATAAAAAATTAACAGTTTAAAAATTCAATGGACATTTGATATAATCTTATGCACTGAGGGTAGGCTGATGCCTCTTTGGTCATCAGACCTGCTAACCTGTTTCTTGCCAGAAGTGTAATATTTTGCTCCAGAAAGTGTAATGTAGGAAAGTAAAGCGTAATATAAAACCAGACTTGTCAGAATGACAACATAGCTCGCCGGTGGCAACCATATGTAAATTGCAACAACAACAATAATAAAACACCGCTAAAGACGGTATGGCCGGATTGCAAAGTAAGTTTTTGTCACCAACTGGGTCTAGGTCACTAAGTCAAATATTACAGCATACATTGAGAGGTCTTGTCAGAGGCAACCTACATGTATAATATAAAGTTTCTACTGTATACAGTTCCTTAGATTTTGCTTAAACCAGGAACTTTAACCAAAGTCTTTAACTAGGTCAAAGTCCAAGGTCAAGGTCACTAGGTCCAATGTTACGGCATAAATTGAAAGGTCTCATCATGGGCAACCTAAATGTATAATATAAGGTTTCTACTGCATACAGTTCCTTAGATTTTGCTTAAACCAAGAACTTTAATCAAAATCTTTAACTAGGTCAAAGTTCAAGGTCACTGGGTCACTGGGTCAAATGTTACGGCATAAATTGAAAGGTCTCATCATGGGCAACCTACATGTATGATATAAAGTTTCTATTGCATACAGTTCCTTAGATTTTGCTTAAACCAGAAACTTTAACCAAAATCTTTCACTAGGTCAAAGTCCAAGGTCAAAGTCACTAGGTCCAATGTTACGGCATAAATTGAAAGGTCTCATCATGGGCAACCTAAATGTATAATATAAGGTTTCTACTGCATACAGTTCCTTAGATTTTGCTTAAACCAGGAACTTTAACCAAAATATTTAACTAGGTCAAAGTCCAAGGTCAAGGTCTCTAGGTCCAATGTTACCGCATAAATCGAAAGGTCTCGTCATGGGCAATCTTAATGTATAATATAAGGTTTCTACTGCATACAGTTCCTTAGATTTTGCTTAAACCAAGAACTTTAACCAAAATCTTTAACTAGGTCAAAGTTCAAGGTCAAGGTCACTGGGTCAAATGTTACGGCATAAATTGAAAGGTCTCATCATGGGCAACCTACATGTATAATATAAAGTTTCTTCTGCATACAGTTCCTTAGATTTTGCTTAAACCAGAAACTTTAACCAAAATATTTAACTAGGTCAAAGTCCAAGGTCAAAGTCACTAGGTCCAATGTTACGGCATAAATTGAAAGGTCTCATCATGGGCAACCTAAATGTATAATATAAGGTTTCTACTGCATACAATTCCTTAGATTTTGCTTAAACCAGAAACTTTAACCAAAATCTTTAACTAGGTCAAAGTCCAAGGTCAAGGTCACTAGGTCCAATGTTATGGCATAAATTGAAAGGTCTTGTCATGGGCAACCTATATGTATAATATAAGGTTTCTACTGCGTACAGTTCCTTAGATTTTGCTTAAACCAGGAACTTTAACCAAAATCTTTAACTAGGTCAAAGCCCAAGGTCAAGGTCACTAGGTCAAATGTTACGGCATAAATTGAAAGGTCTTGTCATGGGCAACCTTCATGTATAATATAAAGTTTCTACTGCATATAGTTCCTTAGATTTTGCCTCAACCAGAAACTTTAACCAAAATGTTGACGACAGACGGACAGACGGACGGACGGACGGACAGACAGACGGACGGACGGACGGACATCGTCAATCTATAGACCGGAATTGCTTTGCAATCCGGCCAAAAAAGGTCTTATCACAAGGAACGCACATGTGAAATATCAAAGCCCTATCACTTACCAATCAAAAAATATGGCCAAG
Organism: Pinctada imbricata; assembly: GCA_033119305.1. Taxonomy (NCBI): domain Eukaryota; kingdom Metazoa; phylum Mollusca; class Bivalvia; order Pterioida; family Pteriidae; genus Pinctada; species Pinctada imbricata. The sequence continues at coordinate 44,731,219 of VSWD01000006.1, forward strand.
GTTAAAGTTTTTCAAAAGTAGGTCAATCATCTCCAAGGTCAAGGTCACAAGGTCAAAAATTTTGGTATCCATGGAAACGTCTTGTCACAAGGAATACACATGTGAAATATCAAAGCCCTATCACTTACCATTCAAAAAATATGGCCAAGGTTAAAGTTTTTCAAAAATAGGTCAATCATCTCCAAGGTCAAGGTCACAAGGTCAAAAATTTTGGTATCCATGGAAAGGTCTTGTCACAAGGAATACACATGTGAAATATCAAAGCCCTATCACTTACCAATCAAAAAATATGGCCAAGGTTAAAGTTTTTCAAAAGTAGGTCAATCTCCAAGGTCAAGGTCACAAGGTCAAAAATTTTGGTATCCATGGAAAGGTCTTGTCACAAGGAATACACATGTGAAATATCAAAGCCCTATCACTTACCATTCAAAAAATATGGCCAAGGTTAAAGTTTTTCAAAAGTTGGTCAATCTCCAAGGTCAAGGTCACAAGGTCAAAAATTTTGGTATCCATGGAAAGGTCTTGTCACAAGGAATGCACATGTGAAATATGAAAGCCCAATATGTATTGGTTTAAAAGTTATAAGCAAGGTTAAAGTTTTTGTGCACGCGCACGCAGACGCAGACGCAGACGCCAACGCCGACACCGGGGGTATGACAATAGCTCTCCGGACATTCGTCCCGGCGAGCTAAAAAGGATGGTAACTTTGCGAAAAAAAAAACATCATCTTTTCTCCACTTCAATATTGTTTCAAATCTTAATCATACACACAACTGCATATATGATATCAAATGCTCAACGTGCAAAGAATTTAAGTACTCGAGTCTAATTGCTTATTAGTCATTCTGCTTGGAAACATGTTGTAAGCATAAAATTGAGACACAAAAGCTTAATTTGAAGTCAAAAATCATAAAATTTACGCCAAAACCATAAAAGTAGGCAGGTCTGGGTAATTCAAAATTGCTTCTTAAAAATAGGTAGAATTTTTAATAAACTATTTAGTGATTGGGAATGCAAAATGGGTCAATGGGACTTTGGCCCCTCCTAACAAGAACCCAATGGGATATTTTCAATACAGATGCACAATTTTGCAATTTGATAGTGCCACTGTAAAATTGATTTAAAAATTATTTTCAAAGTTGTTTACTTATCAAATTCGTAAGATACAATAATACAATTTTCACAATTTTGCGCTTAAAGTTTTACAGTAATAGAAAACCTCCAATATTGAATGCAGTAATTTTAATTTACCATGAGTTGGAAGTTCAAATAAAGTGATCTATCTTGACTATGCTTTGTCCACAATCTGTTTAATCATGTTAGTACATAGTACTGAAAAGCTCTGTCATTTCCAGCAAAGTACCGATATTGACACGAGCTTTGTGGACTAATACACCCAAATAATCAGTTTATAATCAAGATTTCGTAACCGTTTGATTATCACATTTGATTTATTTATAATCACTGATTTTAACTGTTCCAAACAATAACATCCTCTGAACAGACATACAAGTTCTTGAGGACTCATTAAGAAAGGACTGGTTATGCAAGATATTGATACACTCACCCCACGATAAGTATCGTGATAATGCCTCGTGATACAATACTTATCACGATATAGACTTAAAAAATCAAATTCAAGGAATTGTGGTCCCCCGCTTTTGGGTGTTTGTCTTTAAAGAAATGCTTACAGACATCCCCCCATTCTTTAATTTTAATAATATATCTCATATATTATCAACATTCTAAATATGAAAGATTAACTCCAAGAAAAGGTCAAAAGGTACAAACTTTTGTTTTGTTTCCAAGGGACAGGGCTTATGAAAAGGTATGCACATGTGAAATATTTAAGACCTATGACTTAAATTAAAATCAAAAACTTATGGTTGAGGTTGAAGTTTTTAAATGTGGGTCAACCTCCATGGACAAGGTCACAAGGTCAGAATGTTGTTACCAACAAAAAGGTCTCATCACAAGGAATACACATGTGAAATGTGGAAGCCCTATCATTTTCCATTAAAAAGTTATGGACAAGGTTATAGTTTTTTGAAAAGTAGGTCGAACTCAAAGGTCAAGGTCACAAGGTCAAAAATTTTGGTATCCATGGAAAGGTCTTGTCACAAGAAATACACATGTGAAATATCAAAGCCCTATCACTTTCCATTCAAAAGTTATGGTCAAGGTTAAAGTTTTTAATTAGTAGGTCAAAGTCCAAGGTCACAAGGTCAAAAATTTTGGTATCCATGGAAAGGTCTTGTCACAAGGAATACACATGTGAAATATCAAAGCCCTATCACTTTCCATTCAAAAGTTATGGTCAAGGTTAAAGTTTTTAATAAGTAGGTCAAAGTCCAAGGTCAAGGTCACAATGTCAAAAATTTTGGTATCCATGGAAAGGTCTTGTGACAAGGAATACACATGTGAAATATCAAAGCCCTATCACTTTCCATTCAAAAGTTATGGTCATGGTTAAAGTTTTTAATAAGTAGGTCAAAGTCCAAGGTCAAGGTCACAAGGTCAAAAATTTTGGTATCCATGGAAAGGTCTTGACACAAGGAATACACATGTGAAATATCAAAGCCCTATCACTTTCCATTCAAAAGTTATGGTCAAGGTTAAAGTTTTTAATAAGTAGGTCAAAGTCCAAGGTCAAGGTCACAAGGTCAAAAATTTTGGTATCCATGGAAAGTTCTTGTCACAAGGAATACACATGTGAAATATCAAAGCCCTATCACTTTCCATTCAAAAGTTATGGTCAAGGTTAAAGTTTTTAATAAGCAGGTCAAAGTCCAAGGTCAAGGTCACAAGGTCAAAAATTTTGGTATCCATGGAAAGGTCTTGTCACAAGGAATACACATGTGAAATATCAAAGCCCTATCACTTACCATTCAAAAGTTGTGCACAAGGTTAAAGTTTTTGTGACTGACGGACAGACAGACGGACAGACGGACGGACAGACGGACGAACCGGTTTTAATGTCCCCGCGCTTTCGCGAAAGCGGGGGACAATAAAAAGTCAAGTCACATAGTCACTAAAAGCAACAAATTGTGTTAGTCAGTAAGTACTTTATCTGATTTATCAGTATTGTACTGTATGTACAAAACACACTTGAGTTTTCATTTAAACAATACTTTTTTTAAATACCTTAATATGGCTTGTGTTCAGAGAGACACAGTTTCTTTTATTTCTTCTTTAATAATAAAATCCATGAGAAACGTGAATGTGAACAGAGAAACTGATATAAAAGTTTCAGCACATTACTTTTATAAGGTTTATTTAGGGACTGGGAAGGCCACGCGCCCTGCGCCATAGTCCCATTCTGATAAAAAATGGCCTATAAAATCAGCAACTCACTGCGCCCTGGTGTCCATTTTTGGTTTTTCTAAAAATGTGTGGATCACAGCTTACTTTACATGGCCAGTCAGAAGCACAAAAATCTTCTGTTCACTGACAATTGAAAAGGTCTTTGCTATTATGATACAATATTGATTTTCCTCAAACATTCTTTTTTATCCTCGTTCTGCGCCTGAGATTTAAATCTCCAATGTCCATTTACGTATCTTATCTACGTTAATGTACTTATTTAATAATTTATGCATTCGTCCGTAAAATTATCATAACATTTTTTAAAAGTTGTCAGTCAATTGGGACAAATTGAAGTAATAAAATTTGTACAGAAATGTCAATTGCCTTCCTTTATATCAACAAAGCTGAAAATGAAGCTGCCCATACGTGGACATGAAAAATACAGGATAGATGGCTGAAAGTTTGGTATTCTGTTCTGTGATCCATGCAAAAAATGTACTGTAAATTATTCATTGGAAATTGTAAAATTGGGAATTTCACGACTAAAAAAATGTGCTAACGTCTGATGTATTATACATACATTGTATGCAAAGCTTTTCGAATATTGATCATTTCTGGAATGACCCTTTTGTGAGGAAAGATGGCCCATTGTTTTTGAGAATGGCCCATTGAAGTCCAAGTGGTCCAATAGTCCCATTGAGCAAATTTGCCTTCCCGATCATTTTATTACATGTAGGTCGTACAAATGCCGTAATGTAGATCAAGAAATGTTTGTCCACTAAATGTTGCTTCTTATGGAGAATGTTTCTATCTGCCTCGTAAATAATGAAATGTATAGCAGTGCTAGCATATCTTAAATATCATTTATGAGAGGTCCTGTGTCAGTGGCTGCGATCCAGCGCCTCCTTTGCCAGAGGGTCAAGGGGCGAATTTTGCCAATTTGTAATGAAAATGGGCCAAAATATACCTGTTTTTGGAAAATTTTGGGTCGGACAACCCCTCCGCACCCCCCTGAATCCGCCACTGTGTGTAAAGGGAAAGCCAAAACAGCTCCATTTGTCTCATTTAAGTTTGACAAAGGTCGACCAAATTGGGCACCTTCCTCATATTTAATGTAAGCAAATTCGGTACTAAAATCAAGAGCTGAAAGTATAATCATCAATTTTAAAATTTTAAAGGTGAATATATAAGACCTAGCTATAAACATGTACCGTACAGTGAACTTATTACTGCGATTATTTACAGTGCAACGAAGACTCTACATGTATTGCCTTATTTGGTTATTCCTGTCTTTAGACAGGATCAATAACCGAATAAGAAAATACATGCAGAGTCTTCGTTGCGCTGTAACCATTGAGTATACCACGGTATACCCAACCACGGTTTATCATTAAATTCCTAGCTCCAGCAATCTCAATAATTTACTCTTAAGATATGATATAAAATAATTATTTTTCATTAAAAGTTGCACCTTCTGAATTTTCTGTGCCTTGTGGTAAAGACACTCCAAAGAAAACAGAACTTTCATTTTCTACTGTGTGGCCAGAACTACCCTCTTTACTTTGATTATTCTCATTGCACGCTTTGGGTGGTGGACTTGATGGTCGTTGCGACAAATCACTTTCTGAGGTAGGTGATGATCCATCAGTCAGGGATCGATCGATGGATGGATGCTGAGTGCTTGGCGAGCTGAGTTCATAGAGTTTACGGGCCAATTTCTTTTGAAATAACAATTTCGTGGTAGGGACAATAGGTCCAACATTTTCTCCTAACTCAACTAATTTAGCCCTGAGCTCATTAATGCTTAATTTCTTCACATCATCAAGTATTTCATCCATATCTGTGGAACCTCATTTCTCATTCATTCATTTCTTTGATTTCTGACCCAACTTCCGCCAAAAAGCGAAACCGAAACTAGAACAGAGACAAGCAGTGATTGGTTACCTAGAATTGTATCAACCAATCACGAAAGTTGTCACAATAATTTCATGCAAATCAGAGGAAAAATGAGCTAAGGAAAGTAGCGATTGATTTCAACCATTCTAACAGATTGTCAGAGGAAAAAAAGGGTATCAAGGTTATTTAATCTTTACGTTTGCTCTGTCAAAAACCAAATTTATCTATGTTCTTTGTTTGAATACAATATTTAAGAATCTTTTTATAAGGAGTCGTAGCAGACGAATTTGTTCACACCCCCTTTTCAACTTCAAAATCAGAAATATACTTATTTGTCAGAAGGCCAAGTATGATTATTCCCCATTCGATTTAGAATAACTGTACTTGTTAGATGCAAAAATAATGCAGATAATGCATTTTTATTTTCCAGTAGAAACCTATCCTTTGTTCTAATCTTATATATAGACTAGACTTTACAATTTTCATTTTCATTTACCACGGAGGAGTAGTAAGTTATTGATGGAAATTCATTTTTATGGAAGATCTGAACCGAAATACATTTTGCTTATTGTTTTTGCGTTTTGTTCTTGCTAGTTGTGTTTTCTCTGTTCTCATTGTTGTTTTTTGCTCTTTCCTTTTTGTCTCAAATCCTTACAACCTAGGAAGAATATCTACACCACTTCTGTGAACTCTAGACATTTGATCAAATGGGAGGATTTATTGTACTGATAATCCAGATAACCAAGCTTTCTGCAGTGTACTGAGAACCCCCTCTTTTTTTCTTGAGTTAAGCGATAAGAGTGAATTTAATGAAGTAATTCTTCCTTTAAAATAATTGTCAGTCTATTTATTCATTCTAAGCCAGATGACCTTGTTTTAAATTAATCGTTAAAGTCAAGTTGTGCATAGTGCAAAGCGTAACAAGCAAAACATAAAGATCAGCATGCAAAACGCAAGAGCAAAATGCAAAGAGCAAAATACAAAAAGAAAAGAGAAAAAAGCAAAGCGGATTGCCTCCTCCATTGTATCCTTTGTCTGCTATGCCAGGTCAAGAAACAACAAAACTGATTGGTCTACAGGTCTAATATTGATGTTGTATAGACTGGCTATCATGTCAGTTTTCCCTTAAAAAAGCAATGAGTCTCAAAAAACACAAAATGCAAAGAGCAAGACCAAAACACGAAAAGCAAAGAGCAAAATTCAAAAAGTAAAGATCAAGATACAGGTCGGTTCAGGGTTTCTATGGTAACCCTGAACCAACATGCATTTTACTTTCTCTTTGATTTTAGTGTTTTGCTCTTTTATTTTTTGTGTTTCCCTCTTCGCGCTTTTTGTGTTTTGCTCTTTGCTGTTTACATTTTGCTCTTTGCTTTTTACATTGTTTTGTATGGAATACTGGAGGAATTTAGCCAGTCTGTATGTCATCAATAATTGCCCAATCACATTCGTTGACTGACATATTTAGGCATGAAAACAACACAATGGAGAAGAATGTTCTTTGCTTTTTGTACTTTGCTTTTAAGGTTTTGCTTTTTGCACTTTGCAAAAAAGAAGAAAAAGAAAATTGTTTATAACACAAAACGTAAAGAGCAAAATGCAAACAACAAAACGCAAACAGCTAGATGCAAAAAGCAAAGAGCAAAATGCAAAAAGCAAAATTTGCATTATAAATGTAAAGAGCAAAACACAAAAACTAAGCAAAACGCATGTCAGGTCAGTACAGGAAACCCTGAACCAACATACATTTTGGTCTTTGCATTTTGCTCTTTGCTATTTGCTTGTTGCTCTTTGTTTTTTTTTTTTCTTTGCTCATTGCTTTTAATGGAATAGGGGTCATGAGGATTGCCAGTCTATAAATTCATCAATAAGAGACCAATCAGTTTTGTTGACAGACATATTAAATAGTGGGAAAATGATGCAATAGTATGGAAACCCTGAACCGACATGCGTTTTGCTCTTTGCATTTTGCTCTTTGCTTTTGTGTCTTCTTCTTACAAGGAGAAGGAATACCACTTTTGTGAAATTCAGACACATTTAAAATTCAATTGGGATGGTTTATTGTACTGATAATCCAAATAACCATGCCTTCTGCACTGCAGAGACCCCTTTCCTTTTTTCAAGTCAATATTCAAAATCAAAAAGAGTGAAAGAAGTGATGAACAGATACACATTTCCTCTTTTAAATTACATAAACTGTATGCCTACTGACTTTGTCTTTTAATGTACAAGGAAAGTTTTAATGTACAAGGAAATGTTAAGAGCAAAACACAAACAGCAAAGAGCAAAACACAAACAGCAAAGAGCAAAACGCAAAGGGCGGTAAAGCTGAACACAAAAAGCAAAGAGTTCAAACACATTCTTCTCCTATATTGTTTCATTTTCACATGCTTAATATGTCAGTCAACAAATGTGATTGGTCAAGTATTGATGACGTACAGACTGGCTATCCCTGGATCCAGTATTCAATAAAAACCATTTGAGAAAAAAGCAAAACGCAAACAGCAAAGAACAAAAAACCGAGAGCAAAAATATTCTTTCAATACATTTGATAAAGAAATAAAATCCTAAACTTTTTCATTCGTTTTTGGTTCTAATTTTCATATTTCTTCTTTGATCACATCAACGTTCAGACATACGAGTTCAAATAAAGTTTCTATCATAATATTGGGTTGCCAATGTGATGTCACGTCCAAATTTTGAACTTAGGAAGATATTGCCAACGTTAGAATACTTTTGACGCTGTAATTTGCTGTTCTTGCGATGTTCGTGCAAAAATAGGGTGTCTAATATTTAGAGAAATGTAAATAAATATAAGAAATGAAAGTCTTAGTTTTGGTGTTCATGGGTGCATAATTTGCGATTCATGAAATTTGCACGTGACCAGTCACCAACCAGAATTCTTTGGTAGACAAAGAAACACTTTCCATATCTGCCATTGTCATCTTTTAATTTTTTTTTTTTTTTTTGCTTTTGAAATAACGGAAAACATCCATTTGTTGTTTATTTTTGTTCTGTTTTATAAAGTTTTCATTCATTAAAACATAAAAACTCCATTTATTGATTCATTATTATGATTTATTTGAGAAAAATGTAAAAATGCGTATTGTATTGAAAATATTGAGTATTGAAGCATAATGTATTGTATTTTATTGTATTGAAAAATTTATTTCAATATACAGCACTAGTTTCCATAGTTTAGGGTTTCCATACCATTGTGTCATTTTCACGCTAATATGTCAGTCAATGAATGGTCTAATATTGATGACGTATAGACTGGATATCCTCTTGACCAGTAATTCCATAAAAAGCAATGTAAAGCAAAAAGCAAAGAGCAAAAAGCTTGTTGGTTCAGGGTTTCCATAGCTATTTTAGAATCTTTCAGAATTACCATTATACCAGGTGAATGTTATCAATTGCCAAACACTGAACCTCAGTTATGAAATATAAAAAAAATAAGCAATATGAAATATAGGTTGAAATATAAAGCATACTACATGTAGAACTTTTTACCAACAAAAACTTACATTGTAGTCTAGCAGTACCATCCATGGCAGTTTTTTTATTGGAATCTTTCACAATTAACAATGCACATAATATTTCAAATTTCTTTCATTTTCAGGTGCTACCATGAGTAACTATGAAAGATTTGATAGTTCAGACTCTGCGACAGTGGCACAACTTGATGTAACTGGTAGTTCCAAAGATGTCAAGGTCGATGTTGATAAAGGAACTTCAGCGGAGAATGGCGGCAGCTTAACAATATATAGAACAGATCATGCTGCTTCAGAGTATATTGAGGATCCTGGGGCAAAGGACCCTGTGGCTGGGGGTGCAGGGTAAACTTACTTCTACTTTTACTACATGTACTAAATTTCAAATTGCTAGTTAGATAAGAAACAAGAATGATATTGACCATAAAAGACCGTATCTACTATCTAGAAGTATATATGCCTGTCCTTGGACAGATTGTGGTTACTGTCAGTTTGTTCGTTAATCTATATATTTATGTGGGTTGGTTACAAATAAGCTGCTATAAGCTATAGAATATTCATACTTTCTTGAAATGTCCCTATGAAAAACCAAATTTGTTTTCAAGATTATAGGTAAAATTTTAAGGTGACAGTCAATTCTGCTTTTGAAACTTTGTGGACAGGATGCAAACCCTATTGATTGTCAGGGTCTGAGGTTATGGTAGTCTTTGTGCTGTATTTGGTACATTCGTAAGTCTAATGTTTAAGGAGAGTTTCCAGGAAGAAATGTACAGAGTATCTGTGAAAAAGATTTACAATTTAAAACATTATTTGAGTAAACCTCATTCTTAAGTGAAATGAATATTCAAATTTTTTTATTGGCAAATTTTACTAATTTTCATTTTGTTTATAGGTCTATCAGAGGTCAGGTTAAGAAGATTGTTGAGCACCTTGTATTCCGAGCATTGACTGTAATTCTTATTATACTGGACTTCACACTGGTAACCATTGATTTAGCTGTAAACAAGTGTGGAGGAGGAGATGCTCTGGAGGTTATATCACACATCATCATTAGTTATTTCATGCTGGAACTGGCAGCAAGACTCTTTTATCTGCAGTAAGTCAAATATGATATCATTGAATCAGCAAACTTACCTAATTGCAAATTCATGTCAACTCACTGGCACATTTTTATATACATGTACAATGTATTTATGAAATATTTTCATTTGTACTATTGACTGTTTGCATGTGTTGATATTGCTTTCATCAGTTTATTAACATTAGAATACTTTAATGCATATAGTCATTATGATATAGGAGTATTATTATTCATTACATTTTGCATTTAAGGAGGTCCATGACAGCCAGACTCAAATACAGATCCTATCATTTAATTTTCCTAAAAATTATAAATGTTGATAATTGAAACACACTTTTTCGACATGCAAAGTTTCATCAATTTTTTACCGTTAGCTTTGAAGCTACGAACGTACATATATACCCATTGAAAGCCCCAAAATAGGCCGTAAATTTGACATTAAAATTAACACACTTTAGGTAATGAAAAACAGTAACAAATCTTCTGTAGAGGTAGAATATTAACAAGTTCTGTATTTTTCATTTAGATATGATGTGGACAATCGGATATGTATAAAATCATAATTGATTACTTAGACTTTTAAAAGAAATTGTCGAAAGGAGATGACTTTATGTCTATTTTCAGAACATCTTTGAGTTGTTCATTTTCAATAATAAAGTCCGTTTATCTGAAACCCTATCATTTATTTTTCGTAAAAACTTGATATTATGTTCTTCATATGTCAAGTGAAATACCGATAAGTTCCTATTGAAATTTTACCGTCAGTTTTTAAGTTATAGTGATTTTGTTACCCCCTCCCCCTTATTTTTACGTTACCTAATGCTGACGTTCTTGCGAAAAACGCGCCAACGTCGCCGTTTCTATTATGACATCACAATTGATCTAGAGCTTTCCGATGGGATTCTTTCGGATATTGTTCTGGACCCCCTTAATAATTAAATGTTAAATCATTTTTGCCATTTTATTCGAAGATGATGATCAAAATGCCAGATGTCGTGTCACAAATAGTGTAAAACCACATAGTGTAGCAAAGTGGTTTTGCACAAAATTTATGATACGACATTGACATTTCATCATCCAATAAAATGGCAAAAAATCTTCTAAATTTTAAGCATTCATTTATATTGTGGTGCCATTTATTAATCAATTATTAATTTTCTTTTTATTCATGAATCTCTATCTTCTTATGATAATGAATTTGAGGCATTTTAAACATAAATATTACCAATTATTTTTCAAACAGGAGGGAGTTTTTCCGCAGTTACTTAGATATAGGAGATGGTGCTATCGTGGTATTATCATTTATAGTAGACATGGTTTTTGTTGGAATTTCCTCTGAAAACTCTTGTAAAGGCACAAACCATGCAAACTATGCAAGGTAAGTCTATTACTTTAAGGAATATGAAATGTCAAAATTTCATTTTTCTCTCCTCAAAGTAATTATAGAAATTAATCTCTCAAGTTGTTCATGCCTTTTGCATTTTGAATCAGTGCACATGTTTTACACACAAAACAATGACAGAAGCCATGAACAGCTTGAGGAGGACCCTGAGGTTCATTACTTTCATTTAGGTAACAAAAATTACATGGAAATCTTGTACTAGAACATGCAAAATTTAGTAATAATAGCTTTTTAACTATTTAAAAGTTTCATTTATTGAACAACTCTTAACACAAAAGATCTATGATGACAAGATGTCAGAGGCAAGTTGTCATTCTTTCCAAGATTTTATATAAATTCATGTATGCATTAAACATTGGAAATACTCTTTACTTTATACACATCTTTTTATTTTAATTTCTATAATAAAATAATTTATCGGTAAATTTTTATCTATCTGTAGGCTGCTAGTCATTGGTCGAGTCTTTAGGATAATAAGGATTGGCAGAATCATATATCTTATGATAATGCAGCGTCGTCATGTTGCCACAGCAACCCGTCATGTGGTTTCTCAAAACAAAAGAAGATATCAAAAAGATGGATTTGACCTTGATCTGTGTTACATAACAGGTAGAAAAGAAAATACTGTATATAGCTTCGAATTCCCCTTGTCTTATTTTGGCCCAAATGTAGGTACACTGATTCACCCAGTTTTGAATTAACCCCCTTCACATTTTTATAAATGTAACCAAATTACATTGTATATCAGCAAACTCACAAATGATGATTTCAGTTTGCTGACATGCGTATTTCATACAAACGTACTGGTGATGCACCCTTTAAATTTTTCTTTGATCATCTTAAATTAATTTAATTGACTTGTCTTTGAAATGTTACTGATAATATTAACAGCTGTCAACTTAATTTTGTCAAGTTCATATTTGGAAGGTTACAACTGACAATTTTATTACACTAATATGAATGTTTTATACATCCAAACATTCTTCAAATCAGTCTTTGATCACTTTGACCTATAATAACTTGATATGTACAGGTTAATTGAAGAGTATAATCAGATAATTGATTTATATTTGAAAGTAAGCTGATAATTTGTTTTCTGTGTGATGAAATCTAGAATAAAGTTTTCTTCTCAAGCATACAGATATATAAATTGTTTGAAAACTTTAAAACTATGAGATAAAAAGGTATGTGATTACTATAGGCTAGCATTGAGCAGATGTTTGTTAATTTTGATACAAATCTTGGTACATGTATATGATGCCTATTTTATGCTGAAATCAACATTTAATTTGTAACCCTATACATTGTCCATAAGCTATCACAGATCTTGAGTCAGCTCTATTTCTTTATCATTTCAGAGAGAGTGATAGCCATGTCTTTTCCATCAAAAGGGCTGATGTCAATGTACAGAAATGACATAAATGTATGTATATTACAATAGTAGTTTTACTTATATTGTTAAGATTTAACTTACGGTTGAATATCATCTTGAAATATGCATGCATATTTGCAAAATCATACACTTTTGTGCTAATTTATACTCTCTGACTTTGACATTTTTTATCGTCTTCATCAGAAATACATGAAGTACAAGTTTTGGTGCTTTAATTCATTCACATAAGTTCATTACCTCGGTGAAAGACACGGATATACACATTTTATTGGGTATATCTGTATCACAAGCATTTGATTGTTACTAGAAATGTAAGATATTTTGATAATGATCATTCATTCCTACATGAAATGACAATTTTCTTTAGGACATTATCAATTTTCTTAATTTTTTCTGTATTTTACAGGAGGTGGCCAGATTTTTCAATACAAAGCACAAAGACCATTATAAAATCTATAATTTGTGTAGTAAGTAAAATTTATCCTCATGTCTTTAAGGTTTGATGTCAATTACAAAAAAAAAAGAAACATGAGAAAGTAAACTGTATTGTTATACCCTTATCAGTATCTCTATATAAAATCTCCATAGAAAAAATGCCTATAAATTCGAATATTTGACCAAGCAGTCAATATTTACATCAATATTGGCCCTAGGGCAATAGTTACAAAAATGTTGACCGATAGACGGTAAATCGTTTGTGACGTCACGTCGTTGATGATGCTCTTAGCTCTACCTATTTTTACGGGCTCTTTCTCTAATATAGACAAAAATGAACGTAAACATGCCGGGTTAATCGATTCGTTGCTGCAGTATTGATGTAAGGTATAACAAATTGTATAATAGGATTTCCAGTCTTGAAAAGTCAGAAAATTGGTTTCTTTGTCAAGGTCAAGGAATTTTCAGTGAATTTTAGAATTTGGTCGATGAAAATCCTTGAAAGTCTTGGAACATATCTTTTGAGTTCAAAAAATTTAATTATTTCATTTATTTCATAATAATTATGTCTTGTAAGGTTTTATTCCTGGATTACTTTCATGACATTGTCTACTTATGATATAAGAGATAAAAATCTTTAACATTGACATGATAACATTATGAGAAACAACATCAATACATGATGACTGACTGACCCACCCACTTCTTCTCTTCAACATCAAAGATATGGAAATGATTTGTTGGCATGGAGTAGGAATTTGATACATTGTGAAATTAATCATTTACAATATATTGATATTTTCATTATATTTCATGAAAATTTAATGTACATGTACATTCCATGATATTCATTTTTCAATGAAGGATTTTATTTTTTACTGAAAGATTCATGTGAAAAAAAAATTTTCACATAAATCTTTGAGGGAAAAATAAAATTCTACGTTGATTCATATGATTCATGCGAATCATTGAAACTGAACAGATGAAATACATGTACTTAAAAGTATTTGATACCTTATGGCAAATCGTGTTTTGTATTGCATAAGTGTGTATTTTTCAGGTGAGAGAGATTATGATGAGACAAAGTTTAATAACATGGTAGAGAGGATATTTATAGATGATCACAATGTGCCTCGACTAAGGTTAGTGATAACATTCACAAATACACTTTGTTTATAATAAATTCCACCTCATCATTCTTACAATTTATGCCTGTTAAATGTTTCACAAAGTCAGTGTCTATTTGAACCATTGTGTATCCAGAGAACTCCTAGTCAGTGGTTACTGTACAAATATGATAGAAAATGAGATACTACGCTACAGAGGGTAAAATCTTCCTTAAGATAGAAAGTGGCACTGAAAATGTCAACATATCTGTAATAAGTTTTAGTTATTTTTGAAGTTAAGGAGTTTTATAAAATGGTGAATACATGTATCAGAATATTGCATCTATTTAAAATAAAATTGTATTTTTAGGGAAATGGTGTCATTTAGTGAAAATGTAAGAGAATGGATGGCCAAGGATGAAAGAAATGTAATATCAGTACATTGTAAAGGTGGAAAAGGCCGAACAGGAACTATGATTTGTACTTGGTTAGTGGACTGTGGACTGTTTGAGGAGGCTGAGGTAAGTGAACTATGATTTGTACTTGGTTAGTGGACTGTAGACTGTTTGAGGAGGCTGAGGTAAGTAAACTATGATTTGTACTTGGTTAGTGGAATGTGGACTGTTTGAGGAGGCTGAGGTAAGTGAACTATGATTTGTACTTGGTTAGTGGACTGTAGACTGTTTGAGGAGGCTGAGGTAAGTAAACTATGATTTGTACTTGGTTAGTGGAATGTGGACTGTTTGAGGAGGCTGAGGTAAGTGAACTATGATTTGTACTTGGTTAGTAGACTATGGGGTGTTTGAGGAGGCTGAGGTGAGTAAACTATGATATGTACTTGGATAGTGGAATTCAGGCTATTTGAGGATGCTGAGGTGAGTAAATCATGATTTGTACTTTGCTAGTGGACTGTGGATTGTTTGAGGAGGTGGAGGTTAGTGAACTATGATTTGTACTTTGTAAGTAGACTGTGGACTGTTTAAGAAGTCTGAGGTTAGTGAACTATGCTTTGTACGTGGTTAGTAGACTGTGGAATGTTTGAGGAGGTGGAGGTGATTGAACTATGATTTGTACTTGGTTAGTGGACTGTGGACTGTTTGAGGAGGCTGAGGTGAGTGACCTTTGATCTGTACATGGTTAGTAGACTAGGTTTGATCTGTACTTGGTTCGTGAACTGTGGATTGTTTGAGGAGGCTGAGGTGAGTGAACTATGATTTGTACTTGGTTATTGGACTGTGGACAGTTTTAGAAGGCTGAGGTGAGTGAACTATGATTTGTACTTGGTTAGTAGACTGTGGATTGTTTGAGGAGGCAGAAGTGAGTGTACTGTGGTGTATATAAAGCGGGGAGTAACAACTCTTTCTCAATATGAGAGATTTTTTGAATGGTACTGTGTTTAGAGTATAAAGGAATAATCTTAGTTTTATATACATGTACATGTATACTGGCTATTTGAGACAGCAGCATGATTATTATATTCTCAAATTTTTACATCATTTATAAAATTCATATTTGTAGCTGTGTGACTTTACAGTCTTATTCATTATAGAAACTGAAAAATTATTAACAAATGAGAAAAACATGCATACTTTTGAATACAAGTATTATTTTGTGCACACTTTGATCTTTATTTATATGATTATGTTTCAGGACAGTTTGGAGTACTTTGGTGACAGGAGAACAGATCTGACCGTGGGTAAAAAGTTCCAGGGAGTAGAGACACCTAGCCAGGTAAATAGATGATGATATACGGTACCTCTTAAGGATGTATTAATGTGTACATGTGTGTACATGTATTGATTTGGTGTTTTTGATGTGGAGTTTTTGATATACAGAGTTACTTCCCATTTTGGACAGTATCTACATATTATGCATAAGACATTATGTTGTAATAAAATTCCTACAGAAACATATTATTGAAAGCATGTTTTCTTTTAATTTTATGCTGGTTTCCATAGAATTTATAATGTCACAATGAATTTCATTCTGCACACAGCGATATTTTCAGATTTTGTGTGTGACTTCATCTCGAAAAGTATCTCTGCCTTCAGCCGACTACTTTTCTGCAAGAATCTTGTGATAACTTTCAGAAATGGTTATACATCAATTAAGAGACTCCGTTTAGATTTTCTTATCTATTAAAACTGATCATTTGCAAACTTTTCGAGAGAAGATAAGACATATAAGGCCATTAAAAATTTTGTCATTTTTCTCGTAGCGAACACACACACATATCTTGTGTAAACAGGTACTTTCAATGCAATAGACGTCGTAACGGCATTTTGATGCGTAGCACTTCTATGACGTCATTAGATAAAGTCACCGTAAGAGAATATAGCTGCAGGCAAGGATACTTTGCTTGCCTAGTTTGTTTCCTTGTGTGTGAGATGAATCAGTTTATGTTAGATACTGTCTTAAATGAGATGTAGCTCTATGTATCAAAAAGACTGAATATTACCAATTCTAATATGACTTGATTCTTTTTCCCTATTAAGACAACAGACGCGAGCCGGGCTCTATTCTCCAATATAGGCCCTATAGCGATAAGCCATGCCTACCCATTTTCTGAAAGCAGATAAACCAGCAGGAACTGGTTTTTACCAAGAATTGAAAGGTCTAAGTTTGGTCATCATTAGAATAGAAATAAAAAATGACAAGCCGGGCTCTATTGTCTCATAATGCCCTTGCGTCCTCAGCCAATCACATTTATCACCTCGCCGCTGACGCGGCTCGGTGATAAATGTGATTGGCTGATGACGCTCGGGCATTATGAGACAATAGAGCCCGGCTTGTCATTTTTTATTTCTTAAATATCAATTTCTTAGATGATTGATATTCATGAAATTGTTTAAGGTGGCTCAATAATCCAAGAATTCTTTGTCAGAGGAGAAAAAAATATTTTGTTTATTTAACATTGATATCTGATGATTTATATTTGTAATTAAGATTACATATCATCGACCATTTGACTGACCAGTGGTCCTCTGAATATACATATGTAAACCAACCCCGAGATATGTCGCAAAACAATGAATTTTGATAGATAAAAACATGATATATTGATAATTATTCCAGATTGAAACCATTCTTTTGATCATTTTCACAATAATATCATCAAATATGTATATTTCTTTATAGATAATGCTTTCAAAGAGTGAAATAGCTAAAACTGTTCCAGAAAAGTACATTTTGGGTACCCCCACCCCAAAATGAGAATCTAAAAAAAAAAGTACTCAGTACCCTTATTTGACATCAAAGTGATAAGAAGTCTTTGTCAGAAGTTATTTTCTTTTATATATTTCTCAACGACAAACTCTGTCCTTCGAAAAGAAATATAAAAAAGTACATGTTATCGTTCATTCTGATTTCAAATATTTGGTTGTCATAGTAACGATTTTGTAACAATTTGCAACAAGTCAAATTAAAATGCCCTGTTTCCTTAGTTGACATTATAACGATGAAAATATTTGTTAAAAACTGATATAATTGACATACACATGTATTTTTCAAGATCAGACTCTAATCTTTTGACAAAAGTACAAGACATTCCGTTTTACCTCGTTTCCATATTGTAAAAATATTCTTGGTTTATGCCGGACGGACGGCGCGCTATGACAATAGCTCAGGTGAGCTAAAAATCAGACTCTCCGAGTCGAGATTATTCTTTCCCAAAATTTAGTGAAAGTTTCAAATTCTGATGCAAGGATATTACATAACTATCATTTATCATCGAAATTAAATAAGAATAAACAAGTTTACAAATGATTTGTCGAAAAAATAAACAAATATTAAGAAAAGGAAAGTAACATGTGTACTTCTAAATATCCTTGACAGAGCGTTATTCGAACTTTTCTTTTATAAACTCACCTTTCATGTTTTGTTAGTGTCAGATAAACGAGTTTTGTCAATAAAGTTTCAGTTCAAGTCAAAGCTTAAAAATGTTTTGTTCAAAATTTCATATCTGATTCCATCAATCTATTTAGAGATACGGAAAGATATATAAGAGAAATAGAACTAAAGTAAACGGAAGCGTTTTTAAACATTTTGACGTTCAAGGTTAAAAAGTGGACGTCAATCCCCTCCCTCGTTCTTGATAATGCGTGCAGTTATCTGTGAAATGGATATATCTTTGAACAAAGCAGGGTTAAAACTAAAATTCATTCGCTTAAATTTTTCAAATAGGGAAACTTTATTCGATAACATCTCGTTGCAAAGTACGAAAGTTGACAAAATTAAAGAAAAATTCTTTAAAGCAAAGATTATTAGAGAAACCAAACTTGAAATATCTTATCTATGATATCGCTAAAATCTCCAAGAAATATCTTGTTTTATCATGAATTTAAAAGTTTACCTTCTTGAATTTGTTCAAAGGCAACAGGCAGTTGAATTTCCGCTGATGACGTTCTAAAAACGATACGTTTACGGCGTTAGCCAGGGTACTCACTTACGGGATATTTTTGTATATATAAATTAAACGGTACATTTGACTAAATATTTATTACACTCAGATTGTAGACGATAATTTTCTGTTTCCATCGATACCAAACATGTCGAAATCCGTCACGAAACAAGCGAATTACGGAGGAGTTCGAAGGCCGAAAACTAAAAAGGCCACATATAAAATTACTGCACTCGATATCTGATGACGTCAAACGATTATTGAGCCTCCTTAAAACATAGATGTTATACAATATATGTACAAATACTTTATTCCTTTGAGCCTTATATCAGACAGAGTATTCCTTTGAGCCTTATATCAGAGTATACTACAATGATAGCTTGGAATAACAAAAGTTACAGGAAATGTAGAATAAAAGATCACTATATGTAATCATCAAAGTGACAACATTTATATATAAATATTATGTTTACATGTATGTTAACCACACAAATTCAAATTGAGATGTAACTGTTGTTATTGATTGATTTCATTGATGGCTTGGTAAGAGGTTATGATTTTCTATTTCATATGGGTTTTATGAAACGAGCTGTGTGATTTTCACATCCCAGAGCCTTGAGTTTTAGAAATACTGTATGAAAGTAGAAACATCATTTAAGATTCTTATCACATAAAATACAAGGTAATTGATCAAAATAACATAAAAATGTTATAACTTCGACTTCATTTCTTGCAAACAAGTTCACTCCAACATTGCCATTTCTATTGTGATGTCACAAACTATCTTGAGCGCTTCGTTCTATGACAATGCCCCTAAAGTGATATGTTATGTGTTATCATAAAATTCATTGATTAAATAGTTTTATGTAGCTGTATAGAGGGTGTATCATGAAATAAAATAGTTTATTACATGAACTGGAATTTTCCCATTTTCTGATTGCCTAAAACAGACGCTTAGTGAAACACTAAAATGTTATGTCTATCTAGGATGATGTATTTTCGCACACTGGATAGGCTGATTCCCCTTTTCAGGGGTGCTGGAGAATTCGATCCGGCACCCCTGATCCGGCACTTTTGATTGTTCTTTTATGACGTCACAGACAAACTGATGTACGTTATTTCACGTGCACATACATTTTAATGATTTAGCATGACGTTCAGTCATTCTGATGTGAAACAAGAGGACTTTGAAGGTTTCAATGTGCGAGAAAAATAATCAAGCACCACATTTGAGTTCAGGTTAGAAAAACATCAGTCTCGGTTGGGACTTGATCAATCCCACCCTCGACTGATATTTCTCTATCTGGAACAAAGAAGATATATTACCCTAATGCAATAACTTTCTGTTATCAGAGTCGGTATGTTGGATATTATGAGAGGGTGAAGAAAGATCTAAATGGTGAACTGCCGCCTCCCAAACCAAAGATAATAACATCAATAAAACTCATGGGATTAGCAGGTAAGTCATGAAACAGGTTGGTCGTGAAATATCAAATTTTTAAGAGTTTACAGACAATGCAAAAAAAAAAAAAAAAAAATTTATACAAAATAGATATAAAGATTCGATGGACAAATTGTAAAGGAATTTCAATTCCATCTGAATACCATCTCTCAGGAAAAATATTAAATAAAAAAGTTTTGAGATTTCCAGCTCCAGATATGTAGTGAAAAGAATCTTCCAGATGATATGAAAGTAATTAATCTTTAATCAATTTATCAAAGTGATCTTGAAGAATTAATTATGCTGATACATTGTATATTGTTTTTCTCAATGTGGACAAATCTTTTTTGTTTACCACTGATTGTAGGAGTAAGCCTTTTCTGTTTGTTATATAGGTGTAGGTAATGCCACTGATTGTAGGAGTAAGCCTTTTCTGTTTGTTATATAGGTGTAGGTAATGCCACTAATTGTAGGAGTAAGCCCTTTCTGTTTGTTATATAGGTGTAGGTAATGCCACTGATTGTAGGAGTAAGCCTTTTCTGTTTGTTATATAGGTGTAGGTAATGCCACTGATTGTAGGAGTAAGCCTTTTCTGTTTGTTATATAGGTGTAGGTAATGCCACTAATTGTAGGAGTAAGCCTTTTCTGTTTGTTATATAGGTGTAGGTAATGCCACTGATTGTAGGAGTAAGCCTTTTCTGTTTGTTATATAGGTGTAGGTAATGCCACTGATTGTAGGAGTAAGCCTTTTCTGTTTGTTATATAGGTGTAGGTAATGCCACTGATTGTAGGAGTGAGCCTTTTCTGTTTGTTATATAGGTGTAGGTAATGCCACTGATTGTAGGAGTAAGCCTTTTCTGTTTGTTATATAGGTGTAGGTAATGCCACTAATTGTAGGAGTAAGCCTTTTCTGTTTGTTATATAGGTGTAGGTAATGCCACTGATTGTAGGAGTAAGCCTTTTCTGTTTGTTATATAGGTGTAGGTTATGCCACTGATTGTAGGAGTAAGCCTTTTCTGTTTGTTATATAGGTATAGGTAATGCCACTAATTGTAGGAGTAAGCCTTTTCTGTTTGTTATATAGGTGAAGGTAATGCCACTGATTGTTGGAGTAAGCCTTTTCTGTTTGTTATATAGGTGTAGGTAATGCCACTGATTGTAGGAGTAAGCCTTTTCTGTTTGTTATATAGGTGTAGGTAATGCCACTGATTGTAGGAGTAAGCCTTTTCTGTTTGTTATATAGGCGTAGGTAATGCCACTGATTGTAGGAGTAAGCCTTTTCTGTTTGTTATATAGGTGTAGGTAATGCCACTGATTGTAGGAGTAAGCCTTTTCTGTTTGTTATATAGGTGTAGGTAATGCCACTGATTGTAGGAGTAAGCCTTTTCTGTTTGTTATATAGGTGTAGGTAATGCCACTAATTGTAGGAGTAAGCCTTTTCTGTTTGTTATATAGGTGTAGGTAATGCCACTGATTTTAGGAGTAAGCCTTTTCTGTTTGTTATATAGGTGTAGGTAACGGTGATGGTACAGATCTCAGCATGGAGATTAGAGCTGATGGACTACTGATATACGAGTGTAAATTCCAACAGAACATCAATTGTGAGGTAATTAAAAATACCTAGTGTTAATGATTCCCCAACGGCGAAATACTGGTAGGGTGTTTTCACTGAAAACTGAAACTCATATGTTTATGTTTATTTATAAAATATTTGTTTCCCTTTGTAGTAAAGAGTCAATTCTTTCTTGATGTATATGAAAATCTAGTTGAAATTGTAGAAGAAGAACAAATCAAGCAATGATGCTAAAAAAAAAAAAAAAAAATTAAAAAAAAAAAAAAAAAAAGAAATTCTGTAAAACATCTTTTCTATGATTTCTATAAAAAATTTTCTAAGTTTGATCATGGATATCAATTTGAATTTTGTATCTTTGTGAGAATGATATTTGTTCAATACTTTTGTTTTCATTTGCATTCCTTTTCCTTGTTCTTTAAAGCTACAGAAATATGACCCGAATTCAGACAGTGTCGTAGTAAACCTCAAGAATTGTCCTAAACTTATAGACGACATCAAAGTCAGATTCTTCTCCACATCTGTAAGTTTGTATATTATGGGTAACTATGTTGTCCTAGCAAATTACACAAATTCTGATGAACATACAGATATATATGCACAGCCAATGTAATTCTCCAAGATGAAAGGAACATATTGCATTTCACATGTAAATGCTCGTGATCTCACAATTCATCAGCTCTACAGAAACATGCCACGATGGCTGTTCTAATCTGCAAAATGAACCTGTGTTGACCTAAATTTTAATGTCACCTTTTTACCCAAAAAAATGCGATTTCAGAAAACAAGACTGAAAATGACAATTATTGTGCATAAACATGTATAAAGAATACTGGTAAATGTCATAATTAGTATTTGGTATGGGTATGCAATACACAGTAAGTGCATTTATCGCATACTGTGTGTTGCATACTCGTAACAATACACAAACTGAGAAACTTATTCTATAAATGATGTCATGTCCAGTTGACAGAGGAGAATTTTATTTGGTGCTCTGCAGTGAGGATGACTTTCAAAGTGTGGTTAGTCTTCTGCAAGTTTCTCACATATGGAAAACATACAAATTCTCAATTATAGGGAGCATCATTCTTGTAATAAATTTGCAACAGCATTCTTATTCCTTTGTGATGATTTTATATGTGACGCTTATTATTCCCAAGGTTAAGTACATGGATAAACAGCTAGGCGGAGTCATCAACACATCTAGTTGTGCGCACATGTACATATCTCTCTAACTTTAAATAATCTTGTGTACATATATAAATATTCTATTTCAGAGATCCATTCCCCAGGTGTATGACCACTGTGCATTTTTCTTCTGGTTCCATACTTACTTTATAGAAGATAATTTGTAAGTATTCATTTTCTTAATATACCTCAAATACCAATACATGTATATGAGATTCATAGTTGAAATTGAAAATAATGCAAGGCAGACTTCATCTCTATAAGAGCAGCTCCCGCTGCTTCATTGCTTGAATTTTAAATGTAAGGCTTAGTGCCTTATGGGATGCTAGGTTGTCCCTCACTAGAATCAGAGTTCATTATAGAGCAATTTCCCAATACTTTGTCAAATTGCAGGTTGATAGTTTGAATTTAATCATAAACAGGACATTTCCAAAGTACATGTATAGGCTCAATATTAGGTGGACACTTGGTGAACTGTCCCATCCCAAATCAAAATAAAAATGTATAACGTAATCCAACTCTGCAGTCCTTACCTGTAAACTTGTTTTTTTCCAGACTTAAACTTCCAAGAGAAGAGATAGATAATCCTCATAAAAAGCAGGCACAGAAGGTTTTCAAGGAGAACTTTGCTCTGGAAGTGAGCTTTGCTGATGTTGAGGAGTAGAAATCTGTAATTGCACTAGTCAGTAGAAGTAAAAGATTTAAATCATGACATAAATGGAATGGTTATATAAGTATTAATTAACCATCCGGTAACATGATTGTACTCGCAACTTATTTGTTTCTATGATGCTATTTTAAAGAGTGTATTTTGTATACATGTAGGATTTTAGAAATTTATTTGTTTAAACATCCCGAAAAGATAATTTCAGATGTTTTGTTTTATTACCAGTTGTAAATTAGATATTATGATGATGCTTTAAGGTTGTTAGTTATTGCAGTTGTTATTGTTAGTGCAATCATTGTCAGTGAGATTATTTCTATAAGGACTGACATCAGTTTGTAGATGTAAGACAATCTTACTATATAGTGCCAAGGATTAGTCATTGAATTCATTTATTTTGTCACAATATGCTCTCATGTCCTGCAGTTTTAGAAAGTTCACAATGGGCTTTTACATCATTCAGTTGCATACTTGTCAACTCTTCCTCTATCACAGGGAGACTTCCTCTTTTTGACCCAATCTCCCTCTTTGGCATTCCTCCCTCCCTTGAGACCAAAATCTACCTCTTTTTTGCCCAATCACCCTCTTTCTCCCTCTGTCGGCATATTTACCAAATTAGAATAACTTTAGATAGTGACATTTAGAGCATTTCATGAGGAATTGCATGACAAAATGTAAGAAAAGATGTATAGAATACAATAAATTATTGATACTTGTTTCATTGTTGCATTGAAATGTCAGCACAATGAATTTTGATAAATGGTTTTGCTCAAAATGTTACAATTCATTAATAAAAAAGGGTTCACATGCGATCTCCCTCTTTTTACAAGTACAAATGTACCAAGGAGGAAGATCTCCCTATGTTTTAAGATTTCAAAGTTGACAGATATGCAGTTGTAGACTGTTCTTTTAAACAAAATTTGAAAAAGGTGATATTCCACGGATGTCCTGACAATGTATGTTCTTGATCAAATAAAACAGATATTACACTTCTTGTAACTCAACTTTCCAATCAATTGTAGAGATACATGTAGTGCATTAATACAGTATTGCCTATTGATTTTTTGTTTGTTTAAACACCGCAGACAGGTAATCAATGCATAGACAAGGACAGTTTTTTGTATATAACATAGAACATTGAAGAGAATATGTCCGCCGACCCTAGGTCGTAGTGAAGCTCAAACCAGCAACCTTTTTGGTAATGGGCCCCGACACCTTAACCATGGCACGGACTATTCACCTTTACAACAAATCATTTAATAAAATCTAAATGTGTTATAGGGAAAATTATTATTTATTGTCATTAACATATTGGGGTTGTTTTTTTTTTTGTGTGCAAAATTCTAATAGTTCATGATGTAAACATTTAATAAGAAATAGCTAAAATACCAAAGAGGAGAACTTGTTGATTGAGTATTCATGTAACTTGATTTTAAATTACTCAACTTTTAGTCATTATTCTGTACAGTTCTGTCTCTTATTATGTTTTTGTGTATTGTTAATACTTGCTGGTAAATTTACATGTACTAAAAGAGTCAAAAGAATTTTATAAGAGCTTACAACAATTTGTGATATTACTGAAAACATTCCACCACTGTTTGATATATTTAAAAAACTTTTTTGACATTCCTTTATTAATCAACTACTATTTGTTTTCTTCACTTGGTTATATTGATCGAAATGTATGTTTAAGATTTAATCATGTTTTTGTTAACTCTAGGTTAGTATAGAAAATTCCACTTTCAGTTATTTTATTTTTCATGCACTATAGTTTAGTATGAATTCTTCTATTATTCCTATATACACAATATATCATATCCATATGTTTCATCAACATTGAGCATATATGTACAGTAGTTTCATTTTTCAGGTGTAAAATAGCTTATACCTTGTTGTACCTGTATTAAATAGTATTTTAAAGTGTATGTTATGCATGCTCATGTACATGTATGTACATATATTTTATTCTTAGAGATTTTGACATGAATTACTTTTTAGGGACTTTCAGTGCAGTGATTATTCCGAAGTGCAATTTAATTTTACTGTGATACAGACCACATGTACAGTGTAGCCATACTCAACACAGTCATTTCAATGTTCTTTTGTATATTATAATTTATTAAGAATGTCAGTACTTTGCTGAATTAGACTGTTTTATGATTATGCTTGTTGTAATAGACGATTTCATAGAAAGGTGCAATTTTAACAAATTTTAATGATGGTGCTAATGTTCAACAATTTTCTATACATTATATACATTACATTTTTTAGATATTATATAGAGGCAAAATATCAGTGCTTATGGAATTGATTAACCATAGATTTTATCTACTCAAATAGGATGTAATGTAAACTAAATGTAGTTGAAAGTGAAATATGTTGCTTGTGATAAAAATAGTTATTTGATCATGTCGTATACATAAACTTTGTGTACACTGCCATCCATAAATAACTATACAAACAAGGAAATCACTCTAAATTCTTTATTAGTTTATCCAAATTTTTCCATTCTGAACTTGAAAGATCTATAAAAACTGGAGTCACATAATTCAATATTAAAATGAATTCTGATAACAAAAATGTAAATAGAGACTTTTTTCATCAGCACAATTTTTCCCAAAAATTGTCATTTTTATGCAAAAAAGAATTAAAATTAAAAAAATGCAAATATTTGGTCATGTTTGTTACAAATGATTTCTATAAGGTTCATCATCAGAATTATACAGCATTGGATTCGAAACTTTGCATTTTCCAACAGCAACATGATCAGAAATGGTGTATACTAATTTATGGATGGCAGTGTATAATCATATTTCTTTCTGTTGTTATCACTCAAAGGGATTGATATGTTTCAATCTATTCACTCTGAAATTTCCATTTCAGAATATCTAGAAGCTGACAGAAATGAAGTACATGTAATTATTTCACTTGAATTCACTTACTTCTTACAATGGACTCATATCTATGCCTGATTAATAATGATACAAGAAAGCTAAAAGTTTTGTCCATTTCTTGGAAAATGCAGTCTAACAAAATTTTTTGATTATATGTGTATGTTGGAAGAGGGGGGGGGGGGGCTGCAATATAATGTAATGTCCTTCCCTTTCTGTTTGTTTGTCAGTCCAAAATGGTTCTTTGGACATAAGTGAGAGAGTAACATTTTATTTTCATTTTTTTGCGATGTCCACGACCAGTTCAGAAGTTTGAGGTAGCTCAGTATCTGACAAAGTACTGATGCTACAGTAACAAAACTTGCACAAGTGATTCATCTTGGGATGCTGAGATGGAACCCGTGCATTGGATGCTGCATCTGACCTACATTTTCCACTCGAGTGACTTGGTTAAGAAGTTTGGGGTAGCTCAGTGTGACTTGGTTAAGAAGTTTGGGGTAGCTCAGTTTCTGACGAAGTGTTGATGCTACAGTAATCAAACTTGCACAAGTGATTCATCATGGGATGCTGAGGTGAACACATACATCAGATGCTTCATCTGACCTACATTTACTGCTTGAGTGACTTGGTTAAGAACTTTGGGGTAGCTCAATATCCGACAAAGTACTGATGTTACAGTAACCAAACTTGCACAAGTGATTCATATTTGGATGCTGAGATGGACCCATGCATCAGATACAGCCTCTGACCTACATTTTCTGCTTGAATGATTTTGATTTTAAAAGCCAATATTGAGCAAAGTATAAGTGCCACATGTGCCAAACTTGCATGTTGGATGTATCGTTGATCAAAATTTTATAAACTGACCTTGACCCACTTTTTCCGCTTGAGTGATTTTGCCTTAAAAAGCCAACATTGAGCAAAGTATAAGTGCTACTTGTACCAAACTTGCTGTATTGGTAGTAATTTGACCAAACTTGATATTGGATGTATCTTTGAACAAACTTTCATGAAATGACCTTGACCTACTTCTTTCCGCTTGAAAGAATTTGCCTTAAAAAGCCAACATTGAGCAAAGTATAAGTGCTACTTGTACCAAACTTGCCGTATTGGTAGTATTTTTTACCAAACTTGCATATTGGATACATCTTTAAACAAACTTTCATGAAATGACCTTGACCTACTTTTTCTGCTTAAGTGATTTTGCCTTTTAAAGTCATTATTGAGAAAAGTATAAGCGCTACAAAATTTGCATATTTGATTTAGTGACTGATTTTTAGCTCACCTGAGCCATAGGCTCAAGTGAGCTATTGTCATAGTGTTGCGTCTGTCGTCCGTCGTTGTCGTCGTCTGTCGTCGTCGTAAACTTTTCACATTTTAAACTTCTTCTCCAGAACGGCTGAAGGGATTTTGATGAAACTTGGTAGGTATGAAGTACTCATGGTCCCCTACAAGTGTTGTTGTTTTTCGTCCGGATCTGTCAACAGGTGGCGCCACCACAGCCAAAAGTATGTCACAGGGGGTACCCTCCTTTGACAAACTTCTTCTTCAGAACCGAAGCATGTATCGACAAACCGAAAGCATCAGGATGATCTAGAGAGATGTCTTAAGAAGTGTTGTTATTTTTGGTTCCACTTCGAAGTCAAATTTTTGACGCATTTTTGACGTCTTTTCGGACTTAGTCAGAAATGCACATTTTTGCACTATTTCTTTAAATAACTCAATAAGTGTATGATTTTACACACTCATTTACTACATATTTATCATATTTAACTTACTTAATGCTTTGATATGTATTTTATGCTTAAATTTTATTTTTTTGATTTTTTATGAATTTTTTTCTTATGTAAAAAGGAAGGGGGGGGGGTGATTTTCATACATTTTCTGCTTCTTTTCTATAATCACTCTTCAGATTGTAATGACAATTTGTAGGTATGAGGTACTCATGCATGGTACCCTACAAGTGAAAGAATTTTGTCAAGATATTCACTTTTGGATGTTTAAGGAATATTTTTTTAAGATTGTACATAGGTATAATGTATGTTTTCCATGCCCAATGGACCCATGGGGAGTGGCTTCAAACCCCGGCGGGACCCCAACAAAATTTTTTTCCCTTTTTAGCTCACCTGAGCCAACAGCTCAAGTGAGCTATTGTCATAGTGTTGCGTCTGTTGTCCGTCGTCATCGTCGTAAACTTTTCACATTTTAAACTTCTTCTCCAGAACGGCTGAAGGGATTTTGATGAAACTTGGTAGGTATGAAGTACTCATGGTCCCCTACAAGTGTTGTTGTTTTTCGTCCGGATCTGTCAACAGGTGGCGCCACCACAGCCAAAAGTGGGTCACGGGGGGTACCCTCCTTTGACAAACTTCTTCTTCAGAACCGAAGCATGTATCGACAAACCGAAAGCATCAGGATGATCTAGAGAGATGTCTTAAGAAGTGTTGTTATTTTTGGTTCCACTTCGAAGTCAAATTTTTGACGCGTTTTTGACGTCTTTTCGGACTTAGTCAGAAATGCACATTTTTGCACTATTTCTTTAAATAACTCAATAAGTGTAT
This sequence comes from Pinctada imbricata, assembly GCA_033119305.1. NCBI lineage: Eukaryota > Metazoa > Mollusca > Bivalvia > Pterioida > Pteriidae > Pinctada > Pinctada imbricata. Next base: position 44,760,043 of record VSWD01000006.1, read on the forward strand.
GATTTTACACACTCATTTACTATATATTTATCATATTTAACTTACTTAATGCTTTGATATGTATTTTATGCTTAAATTTAAATTTTTTGATTTTTTATGAATTTTTTTTCTTATGTAAAAAGGAAGGGGGGGGGGGGTGATTTTCATACATTTTCTGCTTCTTTTCTATAACCACTCTTCAGATTGTCATGACAATTTGTAGGTATGAGGTACTCATGCATGGTACCCTACAAGTGAAAGAATTTTGTCAAGATATCCACTTTTGGATGTTTAAGGAATATTTTTTAAGATTGTACATAGGTATAATGTATGTTTTCCATGCCCAATGTTACAGGTGCAACTACAGGAAAAAAAACTTCTTTGTATGATTAATCATTTTTAGATCGACCTTTCATACATAGTTACAGCTGATAATTAAACAAGTGACACATGCTTCAATGTCTTATTGATTGACCTTTTATGTGATATGATTCAATTATTTAAATTCTTTATACTTATTTAGAATTTTATCTTTAAAGTCGGGAACAAGATTTCAAAAGCGGCCATGTTTTGCCGTGTGGGGATTCCCCATGTAGAAATGTGATACCTTTAGTACTGCGATACATTTCAGGAGATACAGTGCAAACGGAATAGATTTTTATTTGATGTGCATTATACTTGGAACACTTTCATAATGGTTATCATTCATGTACTTGGAACACTTGCATATACTTGTTATCATGTATAAAGTTTGCTCGAATTCCCTCTGTCTTAGACTCTCTTAGATGAAGTAATTTACGGACTGATTTCTTGAAAAAACGTCTAATGAGTAATCTCTTCCTCTGGATTTTGAGAATGCATAGGACATTTAATATCTGAAATTCTTGAAATAAATAATCAGTTCAGAGTTCCTGAAATCTTCCTATGAAATGTTGGACCACAGAAAGCTGTTGTTTAAATAGAGAAAATAAATTATTATTTACAACCATAAGCCACTGTGTTCGACATCTTGTATGTATAATATTTCTAAGAGGAACACAGAGGCCTGAGGTTGTGAATAATAAAACATTTTCTCTCATAAAATGACAGGTTCCTGTGATAAGACATTTGGGAATTTTTTATCTGTTCAAATAATAGATACATAATGAGTTTTTGTCGGACCAAATAACTTTTTGTCGGCAAATCCTATGCAACCGATACATTTCATGAACTCTCTCCGCTAACAACTTTTCCGTGTAACAGACCTTTGATGAGGTAAAACAATTTGTTAACAGTAAATAACGATGTCGTAGGTCTGCTAGTTGGACAAGCTTAACAATTTCATGGGCCTTTTAATTTGTTTCAAACTACGAAACTTAGAGAAACCACTTGAGTTGTTGAACAGCGTATGCTGAAATGCGACGCTCCTTCTCACCTGTTGAAATATGCATAGGCAAGAAGCGCCGCATTTCAGCATATTCACTGAAAATTATTTGTTCAAGTGGCTTCACTGGGTCATGAGGTTTGATACACCATACACTGCTTTTTGGAAAACAAACTGGCCCAATTTCTGCACAACTCACTTGAATTGATAAATATTGGATTAAAACGATTTTAACTGTACGTTTCATGTATTTGAGATGAAATCAATACTATTCAAAAGCATTCATAGATTTCAGTATACTTTAATATGAATAAAGGCAAAACCGAAAAATCTTTGTTTTTTATGCCCCTGGAATAAAAGATTCGGGAGCATATAGTTTTTGGCCTGTCCGTCTGTCTGTTTGTCTGTCTGTTTTCCGAAAAACTTTAACATTGGGCATAACTTTTAAATGGAAGCTGGTGATAGAGCCATTAGGGGTTCCATATTTCACATGTGTATTCCTTGTGACAATACCTCTCCATTGATACCAAAATTTTTGACCTCGTGACCATAACCTTGACCTTTGACATACTTCTCAAAAACTTTAACATTGGGCATAACTTTTGAATGGTTAGTGATAGAGGTTTCAATTTTTACATGTGTATTCCTTGTGACAAGATCTTTCCATTGATACCAATATTACGCTGACCCTGACCTCTCACATACTTAACAGAAAATGGCCTTTATACTAACAAAGATGCCGCCGGGGGCATTCTCGTTTCACAAACACAGGCTTTATAATTTCTGGCATGCTAGCTATCAATAATGAAAGGTTTTGTGTTCAATTTTAAATAAACTTAATTTATGAAATCATTTCATTGTTTTATTCTTTTTCTGCTGCACATTAATGTACAATATGATTTTATTTTTGATGTTGCATAATTGAACTATACTAGCTGGGCATATGACGTTGGACCACTTTATCCGTCTTTTCAAATCAGTAAAAAAGTTATTGTTTTGAAATGTGAATATTTTTTTCTTTTTTGTACTTTTAAAGGTTGTCTGAAAAAAAAAAACTTCTCTGCATCCGGCAAAAATCTTTTTAGAAAGGTTGTGGGCTAAAATCCTGGTACTGGCACTATCAGTATTCAATGTCAGTATGTCAATTAGAGCGTGCATGGGTATCAGGTGAGCGTTGTGCCCCCTGGGGCTCTTGTTCTTTTACATGCCAATATACATGTACATATTTATATTTCATGGAATTAATGCAAAGGATCCAAGGATGTGTCGTGACCTTCAACCAACTATATGAGATATAGCCCAGGTTAAACTTTTTTCAAAGTAGGTCAAACGTTAAGGGCAAGGTCACACAAATTATATGTAAATGGATCTAAAAAATGTTATGGCATGCGTGTAACAGTCTATGCTCTGCTGGCTGAAGCGAGCTCAAGATCAATCACCTGAGAAGTCTGACTAAGTTTCTGATAGGACAGAAAATCAAGACCAAGTCTTCTCTGACGAGATTTCAACAAGGCATATCATGGAGTCCCGTCTTCACGTTTGATTAGTGTGCAACGTTGGAAAAGACACTGGTACAAAACTGTAGAATGGTCAAGTACCATGCTCAGTGTTTTGTGATGACTTTAGGATCATATCCTCGGTAAAGCAGGCGACCGACTACTAGTATTTTCTTACATATTTGGTTGAAGTTTGATCTGCCTCAAAATTTGATCCTTCTGATTTTGTTTATAAGGTCACCATAAAATGAAGGCAATGAAATTTTAACCGGTTTCCAGCATGTCCTACAGGGATATTTACATGGCCCAGGGTTTAGAGAGACATAACCGCTCAGCAATAAGACAATAAAAGATAAGGAGCCAAAATTGTGACGGGTAGTGGTTAAGATTTCTTTATGTTCACTGACTTTAATATGGCGGGAGATTTTCGTCGCCAAAATAAAATTCCGATAAAAGATATCCAAGTCCTTGTAGATCAAAAGTTGCCACTCTCCTGTTTCAGTGTGGTATCTATCGAATGCTGGAACATCTTTGACAGAGTTAAAATGCATTTGGAAAATAAAAACAGCCAAAATATATGTAGCTAGGTAAACACCGTTTATACCGGGCGCCATACCGGTAGTCCAAGTAAACCTATACAAGCAACGGAGTTTATAATTACTTTGGACTTAATTAATCATCTATTATTAGTTACATAATAAATTGATCGAAAACAAATGTATGTGTATGATTTAATTAACTCTAGATAAGTATAGGAAATTCCACTTTCGATTAAATTTATTTATTTCATGCAGAATAGTTTACATTCTTATATAGTATTATTTAGACAGCCTTGTCGGAAATGTGGGACTAAATTTGACTTCTGGAGATCCCACCTATGCTCCAACAAATTTTTCAGCTTCAGAGGTAATCGAAAATTAAAAATCAGCACTTGCTTCTTTCGGCCTTGACACCAACAAATTGGATCTAGATTTACAGTACCTGTATTGTATACCAAAAATGCACCAAAATCCATATAAACAACGTTTCATTGCTTGTTCCCCTCAATGTTCGACCAAATCTGTATCGGTCTTACTCACGAAAATTTTATCTGAAATTAAGTGAGGCCTTCAAAAGTATTGTATAAAAATTGTATCATATAAAGCGGTATAAACCAAATATGGATCTTAAAAAATTCGAAAGAGCTGTTAAAACACCTCAAATCAACACAGTTCAAAAGAGTACACTCTATAAAATCAATTGACTTTTCGACACTTTACACCACAATTCCACATACTAAATTGAAAGAGAGACAGTTACAACTCACTCTCTCAACCATTCTTATGGGAATTCTTATGATTTTGCCTTGCCTTCTCGACTTTGAGACTGAATAACTGATAAGTACTTCTTTAATGTTTATCTATGACAAATGTGATGACTTAAATTTCAATATCACAAATTTTCCTTTTCTGAGTAGCAACATCCCGTCGTCACCAGCAGATGTTTTCATTTCTCAATCAATACGTTATGCTCGGGCAAGCTCCATGTAATAAGATTTTGCTGTAAGAGCTAGATGGCTTTCAGTTAAGGAGGCTCATTAATCCAAGAATTCTTTGTCAGAGCAAAAAAATTGTTCTGTTTATTTGACATTCATATCTGATGATTTTTATTTGTTATTAAGATTACATATTATCGTTCATTTTATTGACTAGTGGTCCTCTGAATATTTTTGACATAATACTTTTCATCCTCTTTGGCCATATTACATTGTTTAGATTGAGGATCACTGACTAGGGTTGAGGACCCGAAACGTGCATGTCTAGTCCATGCTGCAAATTTATCCGTTTATAAATGATGCTATTAAATTTGAAGATGTTTAACATACATGTGTAAACCTATTCCGAGATCTGTCGCAAAACATCGAATTTTGATAGATAAATACATGATATAGGTTGATCGTTTCTTCAACGCATTCTAAATTTCTGTTATCAAAATTTCTTGAAATTTCTAAAAAGTGGGTCCTGTAGCATCATATCCCACCCATCCTGCTACGTCTTTCGGTACACTTTTTCGACATAGTAACTTTCATACTTTTTTGGCATATTACATTGTTTAGATTTAGGATCACTGATGAGGGTTATGTACCCGAAACGTGCATGTCTGGTCCACGTTGCCAATTTATCTGTTCTTAAATGATGCTATTCAATTTGAAGACGTTTAAATTTATACCACTTGGTGAGTGTCACTGCTGGTGGACCAGGAGTCCCCGAGGACAAAGGTAGCCAAGTTCGATCAATTTCGGTTGATCGTTTCTTCAACGCATTCTAAATTTCTGTTATCAAAATTTCTTGAAATTTCTAAAAAGTGGGTCCTGTAGCATCATATCCCACCCATCCTGCTACGTCTTTCGGTACACTTTTTCGACATAGTAACTTTCATACTTTTTTGGCATATTACATTGTTTAGATATAGGATCACTGATGAGGGTTATGTACCCGAAACGTGCATGTCTGGTCCATGCTGCCAATTTATCTGTTCTTAAATGATGCTATTCAATTTGAAGACGTTTACATTTATACCACTTGGTGAGTGTCACTGCTGGTGGACCAGGACTCCCCGAGGACACATTGTAGCCAAGTTCGATCAATTTCGGTTGATCGTTTCTTCAACGCATTCTAAATTTCTGTTATCAAAATTTCTTGAAATTTCTAAAAAGTGGGTCCTGTAACATCATGTCCCACCCATCCTGCTACGTCTTTCGGTACACTTTTTCGACATAGTAACTTTCATACCTTTTTGGAATATTACATTGTTTAGATATAGGATCACTGATGAGGGTTATGTACCCGAAACGTGCATGTCTGGTCCATGCTGCAAATTTATCTGTTCTTAAATGATGCTATTCAATTTGAAGACGTTTACATAGGGATAATATTCCCACATTGAAACCATTCTTGTGATTATTTTCTATGATATAATCAAATATGTCTATTTCTTTACAGATAATGCTTTCAAAGAGTGCCGAAATGTACATTTTGTGCACCCCCACCCAAAATGAAATGCCATACCATGGCAACGACAACCTTTTTGAAAAAAAATGAGGTTGATTTACATACTAGTACTTCATATTGAACTTCCATACCAAAAATCTCTAAAATCCATGGCATGTCGTGCCAACAAGGCATTGAAATTCTTTGGTTCTTGCAGAGAATTGCTGTTAAACAGCACTGTATCGACAAATACTAGAAAAAGGGATGAAAAGAACAGAATTCTTAGAGGCATAAAACCCAAAAGGAATCTGAATTTTAAAAGTTAAAAAAATCAAACACAAAAACAAAAGGAATCACAAGTAAAAAAGATGAACAGTACATAGACATTCTAAGACAACAAATCTTAAAAGAAATCCAGACTAAAGAAGGTATAAGCAATAATATCATGATAATTACATCTTGAACAAATAAAGTGACCAACTAAAGATCTCCAACAAAACCTTGTTGAACTGGCTACAACGAAACACACACAGAAAATTGCAGCACATAGCAAAACAATGCCAACAAATATTGGGAAACATGTTCTCTTTTATAAGCGCAAAGTTGAAAATTTCGAGATTATTATATAGAGAATTCATGTCATAATTTGTGTTGTTACGGGTATGCAACACACGGCCAAATAATCTATCGTACATGTAATGCGTGTTAGCTCATTACATGCAATAAATGCACTTGCTTTGTGTTGCATATCCGTAACAAAACACAAATTATGACATTTATTCTATATATATTAGAATTGTTAGTTTCATTTTAGTTTTCTAAAATCTTTTCAGGTAATGAGATACGGAAATTTAGGTCACCGCGGGTTCAGTTTACAGGTTCGAACAGCCGTTGTAGCATGTTTCTATAGATCTGATGCATTGTGACGTCAAAACGTAAGGTGACGTAATTCTCAGGGAATTACATTGGTTGTGCATATATGAGTAAGTAGTTAAACTAAAAGTAGTCAACAAGTTTGATGGAATCATTTTGAAAAACTTCTGAGCATTTACTGTCATTCCCGTGGTTTCGATTGTAATGTTTTTCGAGAGCATCCAGTCTTCATTCTAATAGGTTCACACGTAGATCTGTTGAAAGACATTTATAGATTTCTTTAGTTTTCATCTCTCCGTATGCTCACTTAACAAGATACTCCAACGTTCTTCTAACCAAGTTGGTTCGCCTACTTATTTCTCCAATCTTATAGATTTTCATGAGAAACTCTGTCGATGCTCTTGTCTCTTTTCCCTGAAAATGCACCAGCATGAAGTACTCCTCACAACGCTGGACAAGCTGCATGGTTTGGTATTCCCAAGCTAGGTACATCACAGGAATTACAACATTATCTGTTGATAATAATTAAACAATATTTAAAAATCAATATACAGTCATACACCAATTTTAGTTTGTGGTTCGGTGGAATATAGTAGTAATAAATAGGGCTTGCCAAGCTTATTTGGTTTAGAGTAAACCTGTAGAGATAAGGGAATGATCTCTAGCATGACCACCCTGCATTCACCCAGCGAAATAAACCAACAAGAAAGTGACACATAAATGACATCATACAAACTACAAATTGCAAAAAGACACAACAATATTCACTAGAACATAATACAAAACAATCGTAGCAAACGTACAGAAATATTAACATTCATGACAACACATGATAGGAAGGAGACCAATGTGCACCCGGCTCCGACTTTGGATGGCCATCTGGACACGCAATTGTTGTATAAACATAAAACTTCTCACTGTAAGGTGACATCACAAACAAGACAGTTAAACGCAGCGGCCTCTTGTAACACAAATTATATGTAAATGGATCTAAAATATTTTATGGCATGTGTGTAACAGTCTATGCTCTGCTGGCTGAAGCGAGCTCAAGATCAATCACCCGAGAAGTCTGACTAAGTTTCGGATAGGACAGAAAATCAAGAACAAGTCTTCTCTGACGAGATTTCAACAAGGCCTATCACGGAGTCTCGTCATCACGGTTGATTAGTGTGCAGCGTTGGAAAAGACACTGGTACAAAACTGTAGAATGGTCAAGTATCATGCTCAGTGTTTTTGTGACGACTTTAGGATCATATCCTCGGTAAAGCAGGCGACCGACTACTAGTATTTTCTTACATTTTTGGTTGAAGTTTGATCTGCCTTAAAGTTTTATCCTTCTTATTTTGTTTATACGGTCACCTTAAAATGAAGGCACTGAAATTTTAACCGGTTTCCAGCATGTCCCACAGGGATATTTACATGGCCTAGGGTTTAGAGAGACATAACCCTTCAGGAATAAGACAATAAAAGATAAGGAGCCAAAATTGTGACGGGTAGTGGTTAAAATTTGTTTATGTTCACTGACTTTAATATGGCAGGAGATTTTCGTCGCCAAAATAAAATTCCGAAAAAAGATATCCAAGTCATTGTAGATCAAAAGTTGCCACTCTCCTGTTTCAGTGTGGTATCTATCGAATGCTGGAACATCTTTGACAGAGTTAAAATGAATTTGTAGAATAAAAACAGCCAAAATATATGTAGCCAGGTTACAACACCGTTTGTACCGGGCGCCATACCGGTAGTCTAATGGCCACGTGCGCACGTAAGGCTCGGGTAAGCCAGGATCGAGAGGTGATCCTCGGATCAGGTAACCCTGGCTTAAGTCAGACTTAAGCTATGCTCAGGTGAGAACTAGTTGGATTGCAGACCTGTGGATCCACACTTACTTACCTGATTACAGCTTGAGCCTGGATCACAATGCAAAAATGGCTTATAATTATGAAAAATCTTAAAATGTTCAGGATCTTCAAGAATAAGTTTTATGACATTTGATGAATACATTCGAGATGATAGGATAATTAGTATATTAACAAAATTATTTAATAATATATTGAAAATCTGATGTTACTTATGATTCCATGTGGAATCTCTTGCAAAGCATTCTCAGTCGGAAATACGCAAAGCACAGACAGAACGAAATTTACATGTACATTTTTTGTTTAAACTGTTGACCGCACATAAGAGCCAATCCGGCATAAAACCATGCAAAATCGTAAGAATCGTCCAAAAGAGTGGCCAAAGCACAAACAGTACGAAATTTACATGTTTAAACATGTTGACCGCACTTTTAACAAAAGGATTTTAAAAAAAAAAGGGGGGGGGGGTATTTCGGGGGCCCCTCGATCGATCTCTAGATTTACCAGTCTTGTAATAGTGCATTAAATGCTAGTATCTCTTAATGTTTAGTTATCTCTAAATTTGTCTTTCCACAATAATAGAAATGCTCATTTTAAAAAAAAAAGTCATAAACCTATGCTTAAACCTACACTAAACCAGGATCAGATCTTTGCTCAAATATGAGCTCCTCTCATGCAGGCCATACAGGTGTGCAAGCGAAATGGAAATTTTAAGCTAGGGTTGAGCCAAGATCATGTTGATCTAGGCTTAAGCCTGACGTACGTACGCAAGTGGCCAACAGGTGTGCAAGTGAAATGGAAATTTTAAGCTAGGGTTGAGCCAAGATCATGTTGATCTAGGCTTAAGCCTGACGTACGTACGCAAGTGGCCAACAGGTGTGCAAGTGAAATGGAAATTTTAAGCTAGGGTTGAGCCAAGATCATGTTGATCTAGGCTTAAGCCTGACGTACGTACGCAAGTGGCCAACAGGTGTGCAAGTGAAATGGAAATTTTAAGCTAGGGTTGAGCCAAGATCATGTTGATCTAGGCTTAAGCCTGACGTACGTACGCAAGTGGCCAACAGGTGTGCAAGTGAAATGGAAATTTTAAGCTAGGGTTGAGCCAAGATCATGTTGATCTAGGCTTAAGCCTGACGTACGTACGCAAGTGGCCAACAGGTGTGCAAGTGAAATGGAAATTTTAAGCTAGGGTTGAGCCAAGATCATGTTGATCTAGGCTTAAGCCTGACGTACGTACGCAAGTGGCCAACAGGTGTGCAAGCGAAATGGAAATTTTAAGCTAGGGTTGAGCCAAGATCATGTTGATCTAGGCTTAAGCCTGACGTACGTACGCAAGTGGCCAACAGGTGTGCAAGTGAAATGGAAATTTTAAGCTAGGCTTGAGCCAAGATCATGTTGATCTAGGCTTAAGCCTGATGTACGCAAGTGGCCATAAGTAAACCTATACAAGCAACGGAGTATATAATTACATTGGACTTTATAAATCATCTATTATTAGTTACATAGTAAATTGATCGAAGACAAATGTATGTCTATGATCTGATTAACTCTAGATAAGTATAGAAAATTCCACTTTCGGTTAAATCTATTTCATGCAGAATAGTTTACATTCTTATATAGTATTATTTAGAAAGCCTTGTCGGAAATGTGGGACTAAATTTGACTTCTGGAGATCCCACCTATGCTCCAACAAATTTTTCAGCTTCAGAGGTAATCGAAAATTAAAAATCAGCACTTGCTTCTTTCGACCTTGACACCAACAAATTGGATCCAGATTTACAGTACCTGTATTGTATACCAATAATGCACAAAAATCCATATAAACAACGTTTCATTGCTTGTTCCCCTCAATGTTCGACCAAATCTGTATCGGTCTCACTCACGAAAATTTTATCTGATGTTTAACATACATGTGTAAACATATTCCGAGATCTGTCGCAAAACATTGAATTTTGATAGATACGATAGATAAATACATGATATAGGGATAATAATCCCACATTGAAACCATTCTTGTGATTATTTTTCCATGATATAATCAAATATGTCTATTTCTTTACAGATAATGCTTTCAAAGAGTGCCGAAATGTACATTTTGTGCACCCCCACCCAAAATGAAATGCCATACCATGGCAACGACAACCTTTTTGAAAAAAAAATGAGGTTGATTTACATACTAGTACTTCATATTGAACTTCCATACCAAAAATCTCTCAAATCCATGGCATGCCGTGCCAACAAGTCATTGAAATTCTTTGGTTCTTGCAGAGGATTGCTGTTAAACAGCACCGTATCGACAAATACTAGAAAAAGAGATGAAAAGAACAGAATTCTTAGAGGCATAAAACCCAAAAGGAATCTGAATTTTAAAAGTTAAAAAAATCAAACACCAAAACAAAAGGAATCAAAAGTAAAAAAAGATGAACAGTACATAGACATTCTAAGACAACAAATCTTAAAAGAAATCCAGACTAAAGAGGGTATAAGCAATAATATCATGATAATTACATCTTGAACAAATAGAGTGACCAACTAAAGATCTCCAACAAAACCTTGTTGAACTGGCTACATCGAGACACACACAGAAAATTGCAGCAAATAGCAAAACAATACCAACAAATATTTGGGAAACATTTTCTTTTTAATAAGCGCTAAGTTGAAAATTTCGAGATTATTATATAGAGAATTCATGGCATAATTTGTGTTGTTACGGGTTTGCAACATACGGCCAAATAATCTATCGTACATGTAATGCGTGTTAGTTCATTTCATGCAATAAATGCACTTGCTTTGTGTTGCATGTCCGTAACAAAACACAAATTATGACATTTATTCTAAATATATCAAAATTGTCAGTTTCATTTTAGTTTTCTAAAATCTTTTTAGGTAATGAGATACGGAAATTTAGGTCACCGCGGGTACAGGTTAGAACAGCCGTTGTAGCATGTTTCTATAGATCTGATGCATTGTGACGTCAAGACGTAAGGTGACGTAATTCTCAGGGAATTACATTGGTTGTGCATATATAAGTAAGTAGTTAAACTAAAAGTAGTCATTAAACTTGATGGAATCATTTTGAAAAACTTCTGAGCATTTACTGTTATTCCCGTGGTTTCGATTGTAATGTTTTTCGAGCTTATCCAGTCTTCTTTCTAATAGGTTCACACGTAGTTCTGTTGAAAGACATTTATAGATTTTTTTAGTTTTCATCTCTCCGTATGCTCACTTAACATGATACTCCAACGTTCTTCTAACCAAGTTGGTCCGCCTACTTATTTCTCCAATCTCATAGATTTTCATGAGGAACTCTGTCGATGCTCTTGTCTCTTTGCCCTGAAAATGAAGTACTCCTGCATGGTTTGATATTCCCAAGCTAGGTACATCACAGGAATTACAACATTATCTGTTGATAATATAAACAATATGTAGAAATCAATATTCAGTCATACGCCAATTTTAGTTTGTGGTTCGGTGGAATATAGTAGTAATAAACAGGGCTTGCAAACCTTATTTGGTTTAGAGTAAACCTGTAGAGAAAAAGGAATAATCTCCAGCATGACCACCCTGCATTCACCCAGCGAAATAAACCAACAAGAAAGTGACACGTAAATGACATCATACAAACTACAAATTGCAAAAAGACACAACAATATTCACTAGAACAGCATACAAAACAATCGTAACAAACGTACAGAAACATTAAACATTGATGACAACACATGATATGAAGGAGACCATGTGCACCCGGCTCTGCCAGGTAAACACCGTTTGTACCGGGCGCCATACCGGTAGTCCAAGTAAACCTATACAAGCAACGGAGTATATAATTACTTTGGACTTTATAAATCATCTTTTATTAGTTACATAGTAAATTGATCGAAAACAAATGTATGTTTAGAAGATTTTTTAGAACATTCATGTTAAACCAAATAATGGATCTTTAAAAAATCGAAAGAACTTTTAGAGCACTTCAAATCAACACAGTTCAATAGAGTACACTCTATAAAATCAATTGACTTTTCGACACTTTACACCACAATTCCACATACTAAATTGAAAGAGAGACGGTCACAACTCACTCTATCAACCATTCCTATGAAATTCTAATGATTTTGCCTTTCCATCTCGTCTTTGAGACTGAATAACTGGTAGGTACTTCTTAATGTTTATCTATGACAAACGTGATTTCAATTTCAATATCACAAAGTTTCCTTTTCTGAGTAGCAACATCCCGTCGTCACCAGCAGATATTTTCATTTCTCAATCAATACGTTATGCTCGGGCAAGATCCATGTAATCAGATTTTGATGTAAGAGCTAGACGGCTTTCAGTAAAGGAGGCTCAATAATCCAAGAATTCTTTGTCAGGGCAAAAAAAAAATTGTTCTGTTTGTAACGAATTGTGAGCTTAGGGATATAAGCCACTTCCCCGGCGGCTAGCTTAATCGGGAATGCGGTCAAGTGCGTTTGACTTTAGACCCCTTCTTCGGGCTGCCCCGTCGCTTCACGTTATAACTTTGGGTCCGCGGCAAGCCCTCTGGATTAGGCATTAGTGACTCGGTGGTCGTCGTGGCCAGGTTTCGGACTAATGTGCCCGAATATACTTCTGTTCAGTCAGTACGGACTGGTGGACGATCGTCCATGTTGGGTTGAAAGGATACCGCCAGCAGAAGTAAGCCCCCTTCACACTTTCACGGATCGAGCCACGACTCCGCTACGACTCCAAAAAAGGTCTATCCGTGGCGAGTCGGGACGCAAATTGTTCGATGAACCATGAACCTACGACTCCAGTACGGATTGCTACGGATTGCTACGGGTTGATACGAATCGAGCACGGATAGCTACGGATAGCTACGGATTGCTACGGATATCGTCCCGACATTGCTACGGATTGCTACGACACGCGTACGGATAGATACAGATTGCTACGACAAGAGTACGGATAGGTACGGATTGCTAAGGATTACCACGACTCGAGTACGGATAGCCACGATTCGCACAAGGATAGCTACGACTTCAGTACGGATTGGTAGGACTAGCTTGAATTTCCTATGCATTTTTAATCTATAATTATTTACTAAAACACCGAATATTTTCAAATTAAGATGGTCTCACTTGTTTTTTAACAGTATTGAGGTTTTATACATGCCTTTATATCATGACCTGAAATTGAATAGATGAAGTATTAACTCATATATTGACCGAAAAACGCACAGAAACCTAATAAATTTGAAGTTTATATAAGACACAATCCTTGGCTATCCGTAGCCACCCGTAGGAGAGTCGTAGCAATCCGTAGCAAAGTCGTAGCTATCCGTAGCAGAGTCGTAGCAATCCGTAGCAGAGTCGTAGCAATCCGTAGCAGAGTCGTATTGCTATTTTTATCACAAAAATGGTCCCGGATTGCTACGGATGCGCTACGGGTAACTACGACTCCCCTACGGATAGCTACGACTCCACTACGGGTTGCTAAGACTCCCCTACGACTTCGCTATGCCAAAGCTATCCGTAGCGGAGTCGTGGTAAATTTTGAACATGTTCAAAAATTTCCTGTCTCATCCCGGATAGCTACGGATTGCCAAGGATAGCTACGACTTGTCACGACTAGTGCCGGATCGAGCTACGGATTGCTACGGATAGCTACGGATAGCTACGGATGTAAAATTTTTCTCGATCCGTAGCTATCCGTGGCCCGATCCGTGAAAGTGTGAAGGGGGCTGTAGCAGCTGGAAGATGCCGTGGCAGAGGAAAACCATGGATATCCCAAAGAGAACTCACGCAAATGACTAAGCTTCGGGAACAAAGCTTCCCTGAAAAGGGGGAAGTGTAACGAATTGTGAGCTTAGGGATATAAGCCAATGCCAACAAGTCATTGAAATTCTTTGGTTCTTACAGAGAATTGCTGTTAAATAGCACCGTATCGAGAAATACTAGAAAAAGAGATGAAAAGAACAGCATTCGTACAGGCATAAAACCCCAAAGGAATCTGAATTTTAAAAGTTAAAAAAAAAATCAAACATAAAAACAAAAGGAATCAAAAGTAAAAAAAAAAAAAAAGGTGAACAGTACATAGACATTCTAAGACAACAAATCTTCAAAGAAACCCAGACTTAAGAAGGTATAAGCAATATCATGATAATTACATATTGAACACCAACAAAAGATCTCCAACAAAACCTTGTTGAACTGGCTACAGCGAAACACACGCAGAGAATTGCAGCAATTAGAAAACAACAACGCCAACAAATATCGAGAAACATTTTAATTTTGATAAGCGTAAGTTTGAAAATTTCGAGATCATTACATAGAAAATACATTTTATAATTTGTGTTGTTACAAGTATGCAACACACAGCAAATTCGTACATGTAATGCGTGTTAGAGCATTTCATACGATAAATGCACTTGCTTTTTGTTGTATATCCGTAACAAAACACAAATTATGACATTTATTTTATATATATCAGAATTGTCAGTTTTATTTTAGTTTTTTTAATCTTCCCAGGTAATGAGATACGTTGAAATTAAGGTCACCGCGGGTTCAATTTACAGGTTAGAACAGCCGTTGTATCATGCTTCTGTAGATTTTATGCATTATGACGTCAAGAGAAATCTAAATAGTTTTATCTCGGGGAACTACATTGGTTGTGCATATGTAAGTAGTTAAACAAACTGGATGGAATTATTTTGAAAAATTTCTGAGGTACCACTATCACGCCTGTGGTTTCGATCATAATGTTTTTCGAGAGCTTCCAGTCTTCTTTCTAATAGTTTCACACGTAGATCTGTTGAAAGACATTCATAGATTTTTTTAGTTTTCATCTCTCCGTATGCTCGCTTAACAAGATACTCCAACGTTTTTCTAACCAAGTTGGTCCGCCTACTTATTTCTCCAATCTTATAGATTTCCATGAGGAACTCTGTCGATGCTCTTGTCTTTTCGGCCTGAAAATGCACCAGCATAAAGTACTCCTCACAACGCTGGACAAGCTGCATGGTTTGGTATTCCCAAGCTAGGTACATCACAGGAATTACAACATTATCTGTTGATAATATAAACAATATGTAGAAATCAATATACAGTCATACGCTAATTTTAGTTTGTGGTTCGGTGGAATATAGTAGTAATAAACAGGGCTTGCCAACCTTATTTGGTTTAGAGTAAACCTGTAGAGAACAGGAAATGATCTCCAGCATGACTACCCTGCATTCACCCGGCGAAATAAACCCACAAGAGAGTGACACATAAATGACATCATCCAAAAACTCCAAATCGCAAAAAGACACAACAGTATCCAATAGAACATCATACAAAACAATCGTATCAGACGTACAGAAACATTAAACATTGATGACAACACATAAAAGGAAGGAGACCAATGTGCACCCGGCGCCGACTTTGGATGGCCATCCATCTGCTTTGAGCAAATGGTGTGGTTATTCGGATTACGTACACACAATCCTCCCACTTATCCGGATACACAGAGGTCTCCTAGACACACAATTGTTGTATAAACATAAAACTTCTCACTGTAAGGTGACATCACAAACAAGATAGTTAAACGCAGCGGCCTCTTGTAACACAGATTCTATGTAAATGGATCTTAAAAATTCTATGGCATGCCTGTAACAGTATGTGCTCTGCTGACTGAAGCGAGCTCAAAATCAATCACCTGAGAAGTCTGACCAACTTTCGGATAGGACGGAAAATCAAGACCAAGTCTTCTCTGACGAGATTTCAACAAGGAACATCATGGAGTCCCGTCATCATGGTTGACCAGTGTGCAACGTTGGAAAAGACACAGGTACAAAACTGTAGATTGGTCCAGTACCATGCTCAGTGTTTTTGTGATGACTTTATGATCATATCTTCGGTAAAGCAGGCGACCGACTATTTTCTTATATTTTTGGTTGAAGTTGAGACTACCTTTGATCCTTCTGATTTTGTTTATAAGGTCACCATAAAATGAAGGCAATGAAATTCCAAATGATACATACTCTGATGACGGAGTCGTCCCATATTTTGAAAGAAGTTCAGAATAGTTATTGTAGAATTTCCAAAACAGATTTTACAAGTTTATGATATCTAAATCCTTGACTGATAAGTTTTTTTTTGTAATTTGTATATTTTTGTTATGGAAGTCCGAAACATGGAAGCAAGCTCTAGCGTATCTGATGAGCTGAGAGATGTAAATGCCGTTCGATGGCAATCTTGGAACATCGCCATCAAGCCAAGGAAAATTAACTATGTTGGAGTCAAAGTCCTCTCTTTTGTCGCATACTTTATTTTTGTAGTGCCAAAAAAGATCAGTTCTTTCGCTTTTACTTTTATCTCTGAACATATCTGTGTAACACGACATAGAAGAAACGCATGACTACATCATATTATATAGTGAATTTTGTGTAAATTGAAAGGTTTTTAGATGTATTTGAAATGAAATAAACTAATCTCAATTTCCACTCATTTGGGCTATTTTCCAACTTTGTTTATTGTCATTCTAATTTGTAGGCTGCAGTAGAACCATGTACAGAATGGCATTGACATAATCAAGTTGAAGTAAAAAATGCAATAGAAATTGCACTGCCATGATCTAGTATTTTATCAAATCAATGAAATATTTTTTAAATTATAACCTTTAATCAAAATGTAGACTACAGACGAGCGGATATCGTCAATGTACAGGCCGGATTGCTTTGGAATCTGGTTTAAGTCATGCAAGGATAGTGAGGTGAATTTCATACAAACCAGAAAGTTTCATTTCCTCGTTCTGTAGAAGGCACTTCAGAAATAAAACCACCTCGTCGTAACTTTTATCGGGTAGGGGTATTTCTGTGGCGTTCTTCTCTATGAATTCTCCCAGAAACATTGCCCTAAATACTGGTGAAGCAGACATAAGGAAACCTTTGTTAAGGTGTATACGTCTATCTTTCACCAGAAGAGCGACATCTGTATACCCTTCTTCCTTTGGAAAGTCCTCCGAATCTTTTACTTGAATCTCGCTTGCCACTTTATCACTTTGAAAACGAGAAGAAATAATTGTGCATATAAAAGATTTCGTATTTTTTTGTTAACTTTGAAAAGGAAATGAATTAAAACATTTCTGCGAATATGGAGAGTTCGTAAGTTTTCTTTTAAAAAATATGCGTAATCCCATTATTTCTTATATATTTTGAGATTAAATCTGCTTTTAAATTACCCATCTTTCTTCAAAATTTTATCCTCCTTTTTATAATTGAAGTCATCAACTTTTGATTTTCTCGACATCCTGTATAGTAACCAAATTCTGAAATGGAACGATTTCACTAATTTAAATACCAGTCCTCTCTGAATCTCAGTCGAACTCTTCGGGTGATCACATGTACAAGCTCGCTACAGCTGGTAGAGAACGGACTGTATTTCGATACCTTCTGTTTTTTGTATTCATTAGGTCTTCCGACTTCCGTCGGAAGACCTATTGTTTTCGTAACCGTGGAAAATTGGATCAGCGATTTCTCAAGAACCCTGTAAGCTAGGACAATGAAAGTTCTCCAACGTTACGTTTGGAGTAAAAGCTAGATTGGTCTTTTTTATTTTTGGTCTCTGTTATTTTTTTTTATCATGTTTTTAGTAGATTCAAATATTTGACGGGAGCGTCGAATTACTCAAAAGGACGGAAAATTTCATGTTTTGCTATTTGTAAGCTTAAATATCTCGTATTTTGCTACCTACAATTTCCATTCTTTTTGAAAGTCGACAGCCATGCAAGATATGAAATGCTAGATGCACACTGTAACGATTTATTACGATGACGTCCTTCACCGTCCTTCATATTTCCAAATTCAGAAGTTCATAGGAGGAAGACACTTTTTTGCTTATAATAGTAAACAAAAATTAAGCTTATGAAGTTTCCTAAAAATTTCAATATTATTATTTTTTATCCATATATCTGTCTTATTTAGTCTTTCTGATTTTTCCTATCTCTTACTGTTGAAAAGATATGAGCATCGAAATTTTGAGTTGGGTATTTCGATACACCTTCACGCCAACAGATCGGGCGCACACTAAAATTGGTAGTCCGAGTCCGACTCGAGAAAAGCAGTGTTGAGATTTTCAAATTCCGATTTCACGGCAATGATGAATATGCATTTCATAAATACATTTCGATATACACAATTTGATTTTAAAACAGTTGATTAATTTAGAAGAGATCAGCTACAAACCAGAATTTACACACAAAAAGTGGTAGTTTGATTCCGATTTCTAACCTACAAACCTGTTTCTAAACTTCAATAACTATATTTTGAACATCAAGTTTAATTTCTAATTCTAGCAAACGTTCGAACATAATTTTCGGTTGGTTTATTTACAAATTGATGAACAATTTCTCCAACATTCTTCCCTCCCCTCGTTTTTCGAAAACAGTTCTGTTTATATTGAACGATGTCGCCATGATGGAAATTCAAAATAAACTTTGAAAAAAGGGAAGGGGGGGGGGGTCCAAATTTGAACCTGCACAGCGAGAACCTCATGGTATTTATATATATATATTGAACGTAACTTGTTATTACCATTTCTCTTCTCAAGAAAATTGGTTCTACAGCTACGAGCTCGCCTTTTTATGGGGGAAGGGGGCAGGAAGAATTTGCAAAAAAAAAAAAAATCCCGGCTCTGAAAAATGCTGAAAAAAATATTCCGGCCCAAAGGGCCGGCAATTTTTTTTTCCCGGACCATGCAAAAGTAAGGATACATTGCATGATATGGAAATTTTTGCTGGCCCTTTGTGCCAGACAATTTAAAGTCAAAAAATTAATTAATATAAATACAAACTGTTCACATAGCTGTATCTACCAGAGACCTAATACGCATAGGCACAAAAATCTAGAAAAGGTTCTATTTAAACATCATACAATCTGTCTGAAATTCGCTAATTGCAAAGAGACATCTGAAGGAACGGTTATTAACTCATACTCTGTAACAGCGGGGAGTTTAACTTACACAGACATTCACAACATTTGACAATTTGTTTAAATCCGGCCCGAAGAACCGGCGAAAATTTTTCTCCGACTCTGGTAATGGCTGAAAAAAATGGCCTGCTCAGAAAATTGCTGAAAAAATTTTACCGGCTGGCAATAGAATTCCCCCCCCCCCCCCCCAAAAAAAAAAATCAAATGGTTGCTCACCAACAATTATCGGTTTGAAAATTTAATGTTACTGCTATTTGAAAACTTAAATATATAATATAAATACATGTAATGTGACGTCCTTCATATTTCCAAACCAAAAATTGTATAGGAGGAAGACACTCTTGTTGCAACCGCAACAAGAAACCTTTCTAGTTTACATATCCATCTGTGTGTTTCTTGTGCCCCTGCGTCATGCTGTCTGTTTGTATTTCATCTTATACAGTGATTAAACAACTGTGAGTTCTTCGAGACCTCTGGGTAATCGGAAAAGTGGGAGGGTTGTGCGCACGTAATCGAGGAGGATAACCACACCGTCTGCTACTTACGTGGCAGATGGCCGTCCTAAGTCGGTACCGATTGCCCATTGGTCTCTGTGGTTTATGTGTAGTCATTTTTGTTTGATGTTTCTGTGTGATTTTAGCCTTCCTTGTACCATTGCGTCTCTTTCTGTGCGTGTCTGTTTTGTTTTTACAGTGCAATAAGGTGTTGTTGATGATCCCCTCCTTTCTTTCATACCAAAAATTTTGCATTTCTTAAAAATTGTCGAGCCAAATCGGTCCACTACTGGCAAAACCAATCAAATCTACATAGAATGAGTAAATCCAAACTAAACTGAAAGTTGATCTGTGGTAATCTAAAATGTAGTATCTCTCAAAATCAAATGGACTATGACCTTGACCTTCGACCTTAGCGCAGTCAGCAGATATCTCTCAAAATCAAATGGACTATGACCTTGACCTTCGACCTTGGCGCAGTCATCAGATACCCTAAGAGCCTGGGCAAATGTATTCAGTAATATTCAACACAATCCAAGCAGTGAAAAAGTATTACCAGGAAAAGAATTTTGTAACCTGACCTTTAAACTATGACCTTGATCCTAATGTCACCAGACGGACACTAGGCTTGGTACTTGACCAATCTACAGTCTTGTACAAGCGCATTCTTAAAACTTGCACTCTGACTGACTGTGACGACGGGACTCCATGACGGGCCCTGTCCAAACCTCTTTAGAGAAGACAGGGCCCCGACCACCTGTCCTCTCTGAATGTCAGTCGGACTCCTTGGGGGATAACATACATGAGCTCGCGGCGGCAGAGCACGGATTGTAATACGTAAGCCCTCTTTTTATATCCATTTACATATCTGTGTTGCTTGGGCCCCTGCGTTTTGCGGTCTTGTTTGTGTGTGGTCATCTGACAGTGAGGAGGTTGTTTTACACCACAATTGTACGTTCTTCGAGACCTCTGGGTAATCGGAAAAGTGGGAGGGTTGTGCGCACGTAATCCAGGATAACCACATCTTCTGCTATTTCCGTAGCAGATGGCCGTCCTAAGTCGGCACTGGTTGCCCATTGGTCTCGTCGGTTTATGTGTAGTCCTTTATGTTTGATGTTTCTGTGTTGTGCGTTGACGTTCCTTGTCCCTTATGCGTCTCTTTCCGTGCTTGTCTGCTTTGTGTTTTTGCATTGGGTGTTTTGGGGTTTTGCTGTGGGTGCTACAACCTGGTGTTGTTGGAGATCCCCTCCTTTGTTTCAAAGTCATGATATATCCTTGGGCTCTACGCAACAATTTCACATTCATGCAGACAGTGAAAAGTGAAGGTCCAAACGGCGTTTCCATCCACATGTTCTTTGACCTTTGACGAGTAAGATCAAGGCCATGATGGGCAACAATTCTCTGAAATGTTATTCAGATTCAAGGAGATTGTGAAAAAGCACAGTCCAGACGCGTTTTTGTAATTCTGCATGTACTGTTATCTCTAACTTTGACACCTGACCTTGATTCAGGGTCAAAACACACCATTGGGTCCTAGGTCCGAACAAACTGATACAGACATGGATACAAACGGACGGACAGACGAAAAAATTCGATGAAACCTAAGTCACCTCCAGTTTCACCGGTAAGATACTTATAGAAGCACTAGCCATGCAAAGCGTTGCATCTCCTCGCGTGGCAACAAAATTTCTAATATTTATTACATCCAATCAGGGTAATATGAACAGGTTCCTCTAATGTCGCCAATTGTGATCATGAACTTTGTTATCTGACCTTTAAAATCAATGGATTTCGTTCTTTTTAACCATAAACAACTAAATTGCAAAGTTTTATTAAGATTGGGAGTAAACTGTGACCTCTAGAGTGCTGGAATGTTCGTAGTATGGTGGCTGATTTGTGCCATGTCGCGTTGTCGCGCCGCGCTTTGTCGCGTTGTCGCGCCGCGCTTTGTCGCGTTGTCGCATTCACTGGTGTTAAACCGATGATAGTAACTTTAGTTACTATCATCCCAAGATGGCGGACGCAAAAATAGGCAGAACCGATTTTTTCCAAATTTTGTCTTTTATGCGATGTATAACAAAAAGTTGAAGCGGCCAATTTGAAGAGAATCGATATAACATTCCAATTATACCATTAGAGTTTATTGTTTCAACGTTATATTCGAGAAAATGCCAGATCAAAAAATCATCGATGATGATAGTAACGCAAAAATGCCTGACAACGCATGATGATAGTAACTGGAAATGAAAATGATAGTAACTCGATGAGCAGCAATGTTGAAAATCGCCTTTTGTGATAGAATTAATTGATTTATTTGGTTCAAAAGCCTGAATTTAGCTACATGGCATCTACATGTAAATCGTAAAACACTTTATTTTAAAATTCTGATCTATTATGTCGTTGTTTAGGCCTTGAAGTTTCAGTTATATATGAATTATACAATTTTACATACTTTTCGAACATTGCCTTTCAACAAAGAAATTGTTAAAATTGAATTCATGTTTGTTACGACGTTACGAGATTTGTTGACGTCATGCAGCAAAACTGATGTTTATTCTTCCCGCCATATACGTCGCAAGTGCTACAGTCATACATTGTGTAAGAGAAGAACACAAATAGATAATAACTAATCATTTTGAGAGATTTCAAACAGATAACGACAGTAGACAAATAATTATTCATGAGAAATCTGTAATTTTAGCAGAATTTTGTTTCAAAGTAACGCGTGACTAGTACATGTTACATGTAATAAGATTAAATTTGAAATCCCAAATGAATCCATTGTATTGGAGTAATCAACGATTTTGATGACTTCTAAATAAAATTCGGGGGGGGAGGGGGGAAGGGGACTGAAGTTTCAATTATACGTGTATTCTATTTATCACTGCTAAACAGGTATCGAGAAATCAAACATAGGCGGATCCAGACTTTTTTTAAAGGGAAATTGAATGCTCAATATTTTTAAATTCAAAATTGTGTTCATTTTCCTGTCAAATTTTGAAAATTTACATGTAAAACTAGAAGCGCGGCGAACCGAAAATTTTCAAGTTTAATTAATACATATACTAGTATCTTATTTCAGTCCTATAGGAGTTTGAGATGATTTACTTGCGTATATCGGCGAATACAGGATTGTATTTTGCCTATCTAGGGAATGTAATTAATCAATTTTTTCCCCAACAAACATTGCAAAAAAAAAATTCTATATAATTTAAATCCCTTTGTAAGAAAATATACTCTTCTTAGATAGCTACAAATATACATGTACCATGTATTTAAAATGACAAACGATTCAGTGCTAACCAAGAGGAAAATGATCTCTCTCTCTCATTTCATCTCACTCATCTGTCAGCTTACTGTAAAAGAAAAACGAAAAAAAAAAAAAAAAAAAAAAAACCAACCAAAAACAAAAACCAAAAACAAAAATAAAAACCAAAAAACATTTAATATGTCTCAAACGATATAGATGTAGCAAAGTCGGTTATTTTAAAAAAATGAATATTGACTATCATTTTAAAATGAAAGAACTATGTTTATTTCAGGTCTTTTTTGGAGTGGAGTTATAAAGGGTTCACTCCGTAAATGAGTTTCGGTGTATAAACACTATTTCTATACTTCTGTCAGACTGTGGCCTCATCTGATTGTCTATTTTGCCGGCCACAGTTGGGTGTGTAAAGTTACAATAAATCCTTGATAACAAAGAACAGTTTTAAAAAAACCCTGATACTTTCCGAAATTCTAAAATGAATGGCTTTAAAAAGCGCTTATTACATAGTGAATAAAAGAGAAATAGCAAATTTATCAATATACATGTATCAACTATGTCTTCTTCCGGAAACATGAGACACTGATAATGATTGTCCGTTTAAAACCTAACAAATATAAAACCACGTAAATTTCCGTATGAAAGAAAAGTTCGTTTGGTGGGATTATTCATCATTTATTTGTGTAGTTTTACATGGTCAAGGAGCGCAGGTATTATGAAAACTGAAGAATTTCAATGCTTAATATTCATCTGAGTATGCATGCTTCATATAAACCCAAATTGGTGACCATATGAGGCGTGTTTACTGTAAACAACTTTGAGCAACCTTGGATAAATAACGATGTATCTGCATTTGCAGTATTGACTACGTGTACATGGTGATATCCCAGTGGTGGATCAAGGTTAGTGACTTTAAAAGGTCGTTTTCTACTGCAGAATAATCTGTGGCAGTCATTAAAGTGAATTAACGTAAAAAGGTGTTGTGGGTCATGCATTATTTTAGTTTTACTTTATGTGTAGGTACACATGTACTTAATCATGTTACTTAATGATTTCATAATAATTCTTTCTAGATTTTACTATGTCATGTTTATTTCATTAGAGAATATTCCAGTATGTTCTTTGTTACATCATTATCATCACATGACTATGATTTCTAGAATTTACTCTATTGTTAATCATTTGTAATGAGTCATTGTTCTAGAAGCTTCTGGTAAATTCATTGGTATTAAGTATAAATACCTCTGAGGAACTGTGTTAAGGGGACATTCGTACATATTCGTAGACACGATTCATTCATCTATTCTGATATACTGGGACACTTTATTTGTTGAGACTTTAATCCATTTTTAAACAACGTTTGGACACCGATCTTTCGAGAACGTTTGTGATTACCGGAAACCATACATTCGATAGACTTTGTGGACCGTAACGGACACTTTGATCCGGACATTGTATTGTAAGTTGTAATCATTTCAAATATATATATATTTTGTACATAATTAAACTTGTAAATTTATATTCTGTCTTTGTCTGATTTTTGCTGGCGTTTTGGGGTATTCTGACCCATAACAGAATTGGGGGCTCGTCCGGGATAGTAATCTCTGCATATTTGCACTTTACGTAAAGTTCGTTTTTTGAAAAAAGGAAAATTCTCAAAACTTTTGCCAGCAGAAATCAATCATGGTATTTTCGGTCACTGAATTTTTGAAATCGCCGACTGTAGATGAGTTCGAATCATTGAAAAAAGATGATTTGATTGGTTTAGGTCTTCACTTGAAGTTAGATGTAAAATCTTCTATGAGAAAACAAGAAATTAGAAATATTGTGGCTAAAGAGCTTTAAGCTGAGGAAATTTTTTCGATTTCAAATTGAAAAAGAAGAAAAAATAAGACATTTACAATTTGAAAGAGAAAAAGAAGAAAGAGAGAAACAGGAACGTATGCACGAGAAAGAACTCCAGTTTGAGTTAGAAAAGTTAAAATTAGAGAAAAGCGCTAAGGAAAATCCTGTTTCTTCGCCTGTCAAGTCTGAATTCGACGCCGCCAAAAACATCAGATTAGTACCAAAATTTCAAGAAAAGTCCGTGGACAAATATTTTCCACATTTTGAGAAAATCGCGGCCAATCTGAAGTGGCCAAGCGATTTTTGGCCAACTTTATTACAAAGCGTACTTATTGGCAAAGCGGCTGAAGTGTACTCGGCGCTCAGTATTGCTGAGAGTTCAGACTATGACAAGGTCAAGGACACGATTTTGAGAGCATATCAGTTAGTACCTGAGGCGTACAGACAAAAGTTTAGAAAGTACAAAAAATTTGAAAATCAAACATATGTTGAATTTGCTCGAGAAAAAGAAGATTTATTTGATCAGTGGTTTCGATCTAAGAAAATTCCCAATTCATTTGACAATTTGCGTCGAATAATTCTGATAGAAGAATTCAAAGAGTGTGTACATCAAGATTTTTAAAAGAACTCATTTGGAAGACAAAAATGTTAAAACTCTTGAAGAAGCCGCTGTTTTGTCTGATACGTATGCTCTCACTCATAAGAAAAATTTTGTGTCAAAAACTCAATCTAGCGATAGTGCTAAAACGTCAGATTTTCCAAAGAAAAATTTACAAGAGTCTCAGTCGTCCATTAGTTCCCAGTCACCATCTCAAGGTGGTTCTACGTCCGGTCCTAGGTCCGAGCGTTCTGAGGCATCCCCAGGGGTGGGGTCGCTTCCTACATGCAATTATTGTAAGAAAAAAGGTCATGTTATTGGTGAGTGTTTGAAGCTTAAGAAGAAAAAAGAACTTAAGTCACAGGCCTGTGCGTCTGTTAGAAATGATAGGAAAGCCTTAGATTCGATTTGTTCTGACACTCCTAAGATTCAGGGTTCTAAGTCCAGTTCTGATGATTTTGTGGAGGATCATTATAAGCCCTTTTTGTCACAGGGATTTGTTTCACTCAGTGATTCTAGCGAAGCGTTGCCTGTTCAGATTTTGAGAGATACTGGTGCTGCCCAGACTTTATTGTTAGAGGGTTCATTGCCTTTGTCTGAGCACATTTTTACTGGTAGGCAGTAATTCAGACTCTTTTCAGAAGCTATAGGACACATGGCCTAAAGCATAAAAAAATTGTTGTTGTTGTTTTGTAAATTCCTCCGGCTTCGGAGCACCATAGGTTGGACCTATGTAAAAAGAGCATTTTATGGTAATGTGGTGGGTTAATTGAGGAATGATTGAAGTCCCTATCACCAATCTGTGTCCCGTCACCTGAGTGATTTTCAATTAAAATTAATATTAATATTAAGATTTAAAATTTAAAAAATTTCAATCATAATTATAATTTGACTAGTTATAGTTAAAAAATAAAGAGAGAAAGTGGAAGTTAGTTATGTACACATATATTTTACGTATTTACACTTTATACAGATGGTTAAATTAGATTGTTCTACTTTATGTCAGTAAGATGAGGATAAAAATTTGTGCCTTAGTTTAAGATGTGTATAGCCAGTCAATGGCTATGTCATCATGATCATAGTTAAAAGTCAAATAAATAAATATAAGATAAATATAAGATATGATGGAGAGGTTGGTGGAAAGGATTTAAATGGGATGAGAATTCCTCACCCCCATAATGGTCCCAAGTGTGTTAAAGGATAAAAGATACATAAAGATACATAAAGATACATAAAAGTGGTAGCGCTTTTCTTGGAGGAGGTAAGAAGTTTATGATTAAAAGAGTTTTTGGTTATAGGACTTTGATCCAGGATGAGAGTTCCTCACCACTTTCTGTCCTACGGTACATATATTAAAAAGCCGGTAAGAGGGTTTGCAGTGCGTTTCCATAAGAGTTGTTGTGTTAAATTATTCTTAAAAGAGGTGAGTACTTTGTAATGAGAGGATTTGACCTGGGATGAGAGTTCCAGTACATATAGTAGAACAATCTAATTTAACCATCTGTATAAAGTGTAAATACGTAAAATATATGTGTACATAACTAACTTCCACTTTCTCTCTTTATTTTTTAACTATAACAAGTCAAATTATAATTATGATTGAATTTTTTTAAATTTTAAATCTTAATATTAATATTAATTCTAATTGAAAATCGCTCAGGTGACGGGACACAGATTGGTGATGGGGACTTCAATCATTCCTCAATTAACCCACCACATTACCATAAAATGCTCTTTTTACATAGGTCCAACCTATGGTGCTCCGAAGCCGGAGGAATTTACAAAACAACAACAACAACAATGGCCTATAATTTTTTTATGCTTTAGGCCATGTGTCCTATAGCTTCTGAAAAGAGTCTGAATCACTGCCTACCAGTAAAAGTGTGCTCAGACAAAGGCAATGAACCCTCTAACAATAAAGTCTGGGCAGCACCAGTATCTCTCAAAATCTGAACAGGCAACGCTTCGCTAGAATCACTGAGTGAAACAAATCCCTGTGACAAAAAGGGCTTATAATGATCCTCCACAAAATCATCAGAACTGGACTTAGAACCCTGAATCTCAGGAGTGTCAGAACAAATCGAATCTAAGGCTTTCCTATCATTTCTAACAGACGCACAGGCCTGTGACTTAAGTTCTTTTTTCTTCTTAAGCTTCAAACACTCACCAATAACATGACCTTTTTTCTTACAATAATTGCATGTAGGAAGCGACCCCACCCCTGGGGATGCCTCAGAACGCTCGGACCTAGGACCGGACGTAGAACCACCTTGAGATGGTGACTGGGAACTAATGGACGACTGAGACTCTTGTAAATTTTTCTTTGGAAAATCTGACGTTTTAGCACTATCGCTAGATTGAGTTTTTGACACAAAATTTTTCTTATGAGTGAGAGCATACGTATCAGACAAAACAGCGGCTTCTTCAAGAGTTTTAACATTTTTGTCTTCCAAATGAGTTCTTTTAAAAATCTTGATGTACACACTCTTTGAATTCTTCTATCAGAATTATTCGACGCAAATTGTCAAATGAATTGGGAATTTTCTTAGATCGAAACCACTGATCAAATAAATCTTCTTTTTCTCGAGCAAATTCAACATATGTTTGATTTTCAAATTTTTTGTACTTTCTAAACTTTTGTCTGTACGCCTCAGGTACTAACTGATATGCTCTCAAAATCGTGTCCTTGACCTTGTCATAGTCTGAACTCTCAGCAATACTGAGCGCCGAGTACACTTCAGCCGCTTTGCCAATAAGTACGCTTTGTAATAAAGTTGGCCAAAAATCGCTTGGCCACTTCAGATTGGCCGCGATTTTCTCAAAATGTGGAAAATATTTGTCCACGGACTTTTCTTGAAATTTTGGTACTAATCTGATGTTTTTGGCGGCGTCGAATTCAGACTTGACAGGCGAAGAAACAGGATTTTCCTTAGCGCTTTTCTCTAATTTTAACTTTTCTAACTCAAACTGGAGTTCTTTCTCGTGCATACGTTCCTGTTTCTCTCTTTCTTCTTTTTCTCTTTCAAATTGTAAATGTCTTATTTTTTCTTCTTTTTCAATTTGAAATCGAAAAAATTTCCTCAGCTTAAAGCTCTTTAGCCACAATATTTCTAATTTCTTGTTTTCTCATAGAAGATTTTACATCTAACTTCAAGTGAAGACCTAAACCAATCAAATCATCTTTTTTCAATGATTCGAACTCATCTACAGTCGGCGATTTCAAAAATTCAGTGACCGAAAATACCATGATTGATTTCTGCTGGCAAAAGTTTTGAGAATTTTCCTTTTTTCAAAAAACGAACTTTACGTAAAGTGCAAATATGCAGAGATTACTATCCCGGACGAGCCCCCAATTCTGTTATGGGTCAGAATACCCCAAAACGCCAGCAAAAATCAGACAAAGACAGAATATAAATTTACAAGTTTAATTATGTACAAAATATATATATTTGAAATGATTACAACTTACAATACAATGTCCGGATCAAAGTGTCCGTTACGGTCCACAAAGTCTATCGAATGTATGGTTTCCGGTAATCACAAACGTTCTCGAAAGATCGGTGTCCAAACGTTGTTTAAAAATGGATTAAAGTCTCAACAAATAAAGTGTCCCAGTATATCAGAATAGATGAATGAATCGTGTCTACGAATATGTACGAATGTCCCCTTAACACAGTTCCTCAGAGGTATTTATACTTAATACCAATGAATTTACCAGAAGCTTCTAGAACAATGACTCATTACAAATGATTAACAATAGAGTAAATTCTAGAAATCATAGTCATGTGATGATAATGATGTAACAAAGAACATACTGGAATATTCTCTAATGAAATAAACATGACATAGTAAAATCTAGAAAGAATTATTATGAAATCATTAAGTAACATGATTAAGTACATGTGTACCTACACATAAAGTAAAACTAAAATAATGCATGACCCACAACACCTTTTTACGTTAATTCACTTTAATGACTGCCACAGATTATTCTGCAGTAGAAAACGACCTTTTAAAGTCACTAACCTTGATCCACCACTGGGATATCACCATGTACACGTAGTCAATACTGCAAATGCAGATACATCGTTATTTATCCAAGGTTGCTCAAAGTTGTTTACAGTAAACACGCCTCATATGGTCACCAATTTGGGTTTATATGAAGCATGCATACTCAGATGAATATTAAGCATTGAAATTCTTCAGTTTTCATAATACCTGCGCTCCTTGACCATGTAAAACTACACAAATAAATGATGAATAATCCCACCAAACGAACTTTTCTTTCATACGGAAATTTACGTGGTTTTATATTTGTTAGGTTTTAAACGGACAATCATTATCAGTGTCTCATGTTTCCGGAAGAAGACATAGTTGATACATGTATATTGATAAATTTGCTATTTCTCTTTTATTCACTATGTAATAAGCGCTTTTTAAAGCCATTCATTTTAGAATTTCGGAAAGTATCAGGGTTTTTTTAAAACTGTTCTTTGTTATCAAGGATTTATTGTAACTTTACACACCCAACTGTGGCCGGCAAAATAGACAATCAGATGAGGCCACAGTCTGACAGAAGTATAGAAATAGTGTTTATACACCGAAACTCATTTACGGAGTGAACCCTTTATAACTCCACTCCAAAAAAGACCTGAAATAAATATAGTTCTTTCATTTTAAAATGATAGTCAATATTCATTTTTTTAAAATAACCGACTTTGCTACATCTATATCGTTTGAGACATATTAAATGTTTTTTGGTTTTTATTTTTGTTTTTGGTTGGTTTTTTTTTTTTTTTTTTCGTTTTTCTTTTACAGTAAGCTGACAGATGAGTGAGATGAAATGAGAGAGAGAGATCATTTTCCTCTTGGTTAGCACTGAATCGTTTGTCATTTTAAATACATGGTACATGTATATTTGTAGCTATCTAAGAAGAGTATATTTTCTTACAAAGGGATTTAAATTATATAGAATTTTTTTTGTGCAATGTTTGTTGGGGAAAAAATTGATTAATTACATTCCCTAGATAGGCAAAATACAATCCTGTATTCGCCGATATACGCAAGTAAATCATCTCAAACTCCTATAGGACTGAAATAAGATACTAGTATATGTATTAATTAAACTTGAAAATTTTCGGTTCGCCGCGCTTCTAGTTTTACATGTAAATTTTCAAAATTTGACAGGAAAATGAACACAATTTTGAATTTAAAAATATTGAGCATTCAATTTCCCTTTAAAAAAAGTCTGGATCCGCCTATGTTTGATTTCTCGATACCTGTTTAGCAGTGATAAATAGAATACACGTATAATTGAAACTTCAGTCCCCTTCCCCCCTCCCCCCCCCCCCCCCGAATTTTATTTAGAAGTCATCAAAATCGTTGATTACTCCAATACAATGGATTCATTTGGGATTTTAAATTTAATCTTATTACATGTAACATGTACTAGTCACGCGTTACTTTGAAACAAAATTCTGCTAAAATTACAGATTTCTCATGAATAATTATTTGTCTACTGCCGTTATCTGTTTGAAATCTCTCAAAATGATTAGTTATTATCTATTTGTGTTCTTCTCTTACACAATGTATGACTGTAGCACTTGCGACGTATATGGCGGGAAGAATAAACATCAGTTTTGCTGCATGACGTCAACAAATCTCGTAACGTCGTAACAAACATGAATTCAATTTTAACAATTTCTTTGTTGAAAGGCAATGTTCGAAAAGTATGTAAAATTGTATAATTCATATATAACTGAAACTTCAAGGCCTAAACAACGACATAATAGATCAGAATTTTAAAATAAAGTGTTTTACGATTTACATGTAGATGCCATGTAGCTAAATTCAGGCTTTTGAACCAAATAAATCAATTAATTCTATCACAAAAGGCGATTTTCAACATTGCTGCTCATCGAGTTACTATCATTTTCATTTCCAGTTACTATCATCATGCGTTGTCAGGCATTTTTGCGTTACTATCATCATCGATGATTTTTTTGATCTGGCATTTTCTCGAATATAACGTTGAAACAATAAACTCTAATGGTATAATTGGAATGTTATATCGATTCTCTTCAAATTGGCCGCTTCAACTTTTTGTTATACATCGCATAAAAGACAAAATTTGGAAAAAATCGGTTCTGCCTATTTTTGCGTCCGCCATCTTGGGATGATAGTAACTAAAGTTACTATCATCGGTTTAACACCAGTGAATGCGACAACGCGACAAAGCGCGGCGCGACAACGCGACAAAGCGCGGCGCGACAACGCGACATGGCACAAATCAGCCACCATACTACGAACATTCCAGCACTCTAGAGGTCACAGTTTACTCCCAATCTTAATAAAACTTTGCAATTTAGTTGTTTATGGTTAAAAAGAACGAAATCCATTGATTTTAAAGGTCAGATAACAAAGTTCATGGTCACAATTGGCGACATTAGAGGAACCTGTTCATATTACCCTGATTGGATGTAATAAATATTAGAAATTTTGTTGCCACGCGAGGAGATGCAACGCTTTGCATGGCTAGTGCTTCTATAAGTATCTTACCGGTGAAACTGGAGGTGACTTAGGTTTCATCGAATTTTTTCGTCTGTCCGTCCGTTTGTATCCATGTCTGTATCAGTTTGTTCGGACCTAGGACCCAATGGTGTGTTTTGACCCTGAATCAAGGTCAGGTGTCAAAGTTAGAGATAACAGTACATGCAGAATTACAAAAACGCGTCTGGACTGTGCTTTTTCACAATCTCCTTGAATCTGAATAACATTTCAGAGAATTGTTGCCCATCATGACCTTGATCTTACTCGTCAAAGGTCAAAGAACATGTGGATGGAAACGCCGTTTGGACCTTCACTTTTCACTGTCTGCATGAATGTGAAATTGTTGCGTAGAGCCCAAGGATATATCATGACTTTGAAACAAAGGAGGGGATCTCCAACAACACCAGGTTGTAGCACCCACAGCAAAACCCCAAAACACCCAATGCAAAAACACAAAGCAGACAAGCACGGAAAGAGACGCATAAGGGACAAGGAACGTCAACGCACAACACAGAAACATCAAACATAAAGGACTACACATAAACCGACGAGACCAATGGGCAACCAGTGCCGACTTAGGACGGCCATCTGCTACGGAAATAGCAGAAGATGTGGTTATCCTGGATTACGTGCGCACAACCCTCCCACTTTTCCGATTACCCAGAGGTCTCGAAGAACGTACAATTGTGGTGTAAAACAACCTCCTCACTGTCAGATGACCACACACAAACAAGACCGCAAAACGCAGGGGCCCAAGCAACACAGATATGTAAATGGATATAAAAAGAGGGCTTACGTATTACAATCCGTGCTCTGCCGCCGCGAGCTCATGTATGTTATCCCCCAAGGAATCCGACTGACATTCAGAGAGGACAGGTGGTCGGGGCCCTGTCTTCTCTAAAGAGGTTTGGACAGGGCCCGTCATGGAGTCCCGTCGTCACAGTCAGTCAGAGTGCAAGTTTTAAGAATGCGCTTGTACAAGACTGTAGATTGGTCAAGTACCAAGCCTAGTGTCCGTCTGGTGACATTAGGATCAAGGTCATAGTTTAAAGGTCAGGTTACAAAACTCTTTTCCTGGTAATACTTTTTCACTGCTTGGATTGTGTTGAATATTACTGAATACATTTGCCCAGGCTCTTAGGGTATCTGATGACTGCGCCAAGGTCGAAGGTCAAGGTCATAGTCCATTTGATTTTGAGAGATATCTGCTGACTGCGCTAAGGTCGAAGGTCAAGGTCATAGTCCATTTGATTTTTAGAGATACTACATTTTAGATTACCACAGATCAACTTTCAGTTTAGTTTGGATTTACTCATTCTATGTAGATTTGATTGGTTTTGCCAGTAGTGGACCGATTTGGCTCGACAATTTTTAAGAAATGCAAAATTTTTGGTATGAAAGAAAGGAGGGGATCATCAACAACACCTTCTTGCACTGTAAAAACAAAACAGACACGCACAGAAAGAGACGCAATGGTACAAGGAAGGCTAAAATCACACAGAAACATCAAACAAAAATGACTACACATAAACCACAGAGACCAATGGGCAATCGGTACCGACTTAGGACGGCCATCTGCCACGTAAGTAGCAGACGGTGTGGTTATCCTCCTCGATTACGTGCGCACAACCCTCCCACTTTTCCGATTACCCAGAGGTCTCGAAGAACTCACAGTTGTTTAATCACTGTATAAGATGAAATACAAACAGACAGCATGACGCAGGGGCACAAGAAACACACATACATTATTTATGATATTCAAAAGTGTAACCTTGGGTATATCATAATTTGTCCTTAAGATATATGAGTTTTAGGTATCCTTTGATAATTTGTATTTGTAATTTGTAATTAAGTAAAAAAGAAATGGTACCCTTGAAATTTTAAGCAAACACCAATAAATGGCATTTTCAGCTACCAATTTATTCGTGTTTGAGGGAATGTAAACGTCTTCAGATTGAATAGCAGCATTTAAGAACGGATAAATTGGCAACATGGACCAGACATGCACGTTTCGGGTACTCAACCCTCGTCAGTGATCCTCAAATCTAAACAGTGTAATATGCCAAAAAGTATGAAAGTTACTATGTCGAAAAAGCGTACCGAAAGACGTAGCAGGATGGGTGGAATATGATGCTACAGGACCCATGTTTTAGAAATTTCAGGAACTTTTGATATAAGAAATTTTAGAATGCGTTGAAGAAACGATCAACCGAAATTGATCGAACTTGGCTACATGTGCCCTCGGGGACTCTTGGTCCACCAGCAGTGACACTCACCAAGTGGTATAAATGTAAACGTCTTCAGATTGAATAGCATCATTTAAGAACGGATAAATTGGCAACATGGACCAGACATGCACGTTTCGGGTACTCTCCGATTCTAAAAATAGTGCTATAAATAGTTGATCGATGTATCGACAAAATTTCTTAGCCAATCAGAATCAAATAACAATGGAAATTAATTAAATGATATGTACATGTATATCTCATACAGTTAATATACCTTATACGGAGTAGCTGTTGTTAAACAATAATGTTCCATTCATTTGGTAACATTTTTTTATTATTCACACAGCAACAATTTCTCGCTTTAATTAATTCAAAATGTGTACAACAAAACAAAAACTGTTAGAAGAACAATCCCCTATAATGGATACTTACGAAATATAGCTTACCTCAAGTAAGAGACAATACCTCTTTCACATTCAAAGGAAACTAAATCGAAACGAGAAAGAAGTTTCAAAACTGCAGTGCAGTTTAAAAAAAAACTGTATCGATCGATCTTAAGGTAAGTTGATTTTAAATACCGAATAAAATACAAGTTGTACACTCAAGACCAAAACAAACAACAGTTATCAAATAAAATTAAACAAAATGTTTTTCATAAAAAAACAGATGTCTCCCCCCTCCATCTAAGTTACTTTGACCTTAGGCCAAAATGCAAAATGATGTCCTTTGAGTCATGGGCAACGTCATACTAAAACATAAAAGTGATTCATTATATTGCTTGAGGTAAAGCCAAAACATGATTGGCATATACAATTTCATTATAAGCATATTTAAAGAAATTGACTTTGGTCACATGACCTTGGATATAGGTGATCTGAAACCTACACTCACTGACGAGGGTTAAGTACCCGAAACATGCATGTCTGGTCCATGCTGCAAACTTATCTGCTTTTAAATGATGCTATTGAATTTGAAGACGTTTAACATTGTATGGATCATGAGCAACAAAAAACTGAATTAGTGATTGGATACACGGTTCAAAATATAAAGCCTAAACAGTATTAGCATAGACAATTTCAGCCTGGACATGCTTAGCATATACAATTTCATTACCAAAGTAAGAAGCTACCTTAACCATGTGACCTTGGGACAATGTGATAAGAAATATTTAGTCCCTAGAAACAACATACTAAAATATGAAAACAATTGTAAGAAGGGTTCAGGAGGTATAGCCCAGACAATATTAGTACGTACAATTTCATTAAAAAGAACTAAATGATCTTGACCTTGGGCACATGACCTTGGGTCAAGACGATAAGAAACCCTCCAATCCTGAGCAACAGCATACAATAGTATAAGAGTGATCCAGTATACGATTCCACAGATATAGCCCAGACTCAATAGCATTTACAATTTCATTAAAAAATGTAATACTTGACCTTAGTCATATGACCTTGGATCAAGGAGGTGTGAAACCTTTGGGTCATTAGCACCATCATACTAAAATATGACGTCATCCGATCACGGTTCAAAAGATTAAGTCTGGACATAATACATGTAACAAATACAATTTCATTTAAAATATACTAATTGACCTTCACTTTGGTCACATGACCTTGCGTCAACGTGATGTGAAACCTTCACGTGATAAGCAACAACATACTAAAATATGACGGTGATCTGATAAATAGTTAAAAGAGATACAGCCCCAATGGGATAGCATATACAATTTCATTAAAATGTACTTAGTAACTTTGACCTTGATCAAATGACCATGGGTCCAGGTGAAACCTTTTGGTCATGACTAAATACATTCTTAAACTTGAAAGTAATCCAGTATGCGGTCCAAGGGATAAAGCCTAAACAAGAATGTATCTATAATTTCATTAAAAATGTAGTAAGTGACCTTGGCCTTGGGTCAAGGTGATGTGAAGCCTTCGGGTCATAAGCAAAAACATACTAAAATATGAAAGTGATCCGGCAAACAGTTCAAGAGATATAGCCCGAACAAGAATGTATGCACAATATCATTAAAAATGCACTAAGTGACCTTGACCTTGGTCACATGACCTTGGATCAAGGTGATGTGAAACCTACGGGTCATAAGCAACAACATACTTAGATATGAAAGTGATCCAGCAAATGGTTCAAGAGATATAGCTCGTACAGGAATGTATGCATAATTTCATTAAAAATGCACTAAGTGACCTTGACCTTGGTCACATGACCTTGGGTCATGGTGATGTGAAACCTTTACGTGATAAGCAGCAACATACTAAAATATGAAAGTTATCCGGCAAAACGATTCAAGAGATATAGCACGGACTGGAATGTATGTACAGTTTCATTTAAAATGCACTAAGTGACCTTGACCTTGGTCACATGACCTTGGGTCAAGGTGATGTGAAACCTACGGGTCATAAGCAACAACATACTAAAATATGAAAGTGATCCGGCAAACGGTTAAAGAGATATAGCCCAGACAGGAATGTATGCATAATTTCATTAAAAATGCACTGAGTGACCTTGACCTTGGTCACATGACCTTGGATCAAGGTGATGTGAAACCTACGGGTCATAAGCAACAACATACTAAAATATGAAAGTGATCCGGCAAACGGTTCAAGAGATATAGCCCGGACAGGAATGTATGCATAATTTCATTAAAAATGCACTAAGTGACCTTGACCTTGGTCACATGACCTTGGGTCAAGATGATGTGAAACCTACGGGTCATAAGGAACAACATACTAAAATATCAAAGTTATCCGGCAAACGGTTCAAGAGATATAGCCCGGACAGGAATGTATGCATAATTTCATTAAAAATGCACTAAGTGATCTTGACCTTGGTCACATGACCTTGGGTCAAGGTGATGTGAAACCTACGGGTCATAAGCAACAACATACTAAAATATGAAAGTGATCGGGCAAACGGTTCAGGAGATATAGCCCGGACACGATGTGTGACAGACGGACGACGAAGGCAAAACCAATATGTCTCCTCCCCGTTGGGAGGGGGGGGAGACATAACAACCAAACCCACAATAACCGGCGACATGTAGACGAAAGATAATATCCGCAACAAAAAACCCTTAAGCAAACAAAAACAGAATAAAATCGTAACAAATGTGTACAACAAAACAAAAACTGTTAGAAGAACAATCCCCTATAATGGAAACTTACGAAATATAGCTTACCTCAAGTAAGAGACAATACCTCTTTCACATTCAAAGGAAACTAAATCGAAACTAGAAAGAAGTTTCAATACTGCAGTGCTGTTTTTAAAAAATTGTATCGATCTATCTGAGGGTAAAGTTGATTTTAAATACCGAATAAGATACAAGTTGTACATTCAAGACCAAAACAAACAACAGTTATCAAATAAAAAACAACCAAACCCACAATAACCGGCGACATGTAGACGAAAGATGATACCCGCCACAAAAAACCTTAATCAAGCAAAAACAGAATAAAATTGTAACAAAATACACAAAAAGGAGGGAGACAAAGTGCAAAAATACCAGACTTTGAGCTATATCCATAGCAAATGGCGAGGGTATGAATCCGCATTACCAGCTCTAGTGTTAATATTTCTCTATGAAATGTTTGCAGGATAAAGCTACAATGTATGACATTCTTATACATTCTCCTACGCATGCGTCCGATTTCAGTTCCGCTTAACTTCGCTCCGAAATCTACCTCTGCCGTCATCGCCTATTGTTTGTCTGTAAGATTCTTGCAGAGTGAAACTGGGACTTCATCTTTAAAAATAAAATATTGCAAATATCATCAGGTTTGACTTCATTTATGAGGTATACAGGGTACAAACAATGCCTTTGTTTCAAAGCAATACAATACAAGATCAGAGATTCTTTCTTCATTCGTGCGTTGCCAACAAGATCAGCTGAGCGAGAAGTCTCCTGTAAAACTCCAAAATTCAAGCTATAAAACGAAACCTACCGTCTTTAGACGTAAGTCTTGTGAATTGTTCTATATCAAGATAAGAATTGTTAAATATTCCTTCATTGCATTGCCTATGTTTTTAATGTACTCACCCATACTGTCCGCGCGGCTCACTTCGGAAAGTAGATAAACGCGATTTTGATAACTTTGTCATTCATAAATTAAGATAAAATCTATATCATTGAATAGATCTCGCTTAGTCGTACATTTTGATATATGTTACATGGTGGAGGGTTTATACAATCAAATCATACAGACAATATAAATTTTAGATGGGGCGTTTTCATTGTTAAGGTGGCTCCCTACTCGAACCGTTATAGGTTTTTCCTTATATGCAGCAGTCTGCGTATAACGTTTTACAATGGCTGGTGAGGGACGAGCCAGTGCATTGAAAAACATAAACAGAAGATCTTAAATGCCAAAAGAAGCAAAAGATGGTGCAATCTATCAATGTCCACACCAATCATATAGTATAAATTCTTAGTTGAAAATGTGACGAAATTATAAGGGGGTACCCTTATGTTTGTAGCCATATATTGATCATTTATAAAATTGTATACCTGTATGCGATTTTTTCACCATCTATATACATTATCGTATAAAATGATCCAATTTGAAGAAATTCCATCTGTTGTTTTTTGCACAAAAATGCGATATACTATATATTATTTGTCGAAAATATGATAACATTATAAGGGGGTACCCCTATGTTTGGAGCCATTCATTGATCATTTCAAAAATTGTGTACCTGTATGTGATTTTTTCTTCATCTACATACATAATTGGATGATATATTACAAAATGAAAAAAATTCATCTGTTTTTTTATGCAAAAAGTTGGATTTAGTACATATTCTTGGTCAAAAATGTTATGAAATTATAAGGGGTACCCTATTGTTTGGAGATATATCATACTTAGATTTATGTTACAATATCATTTTATGTGTTGTATTTCTTCTATATGACTTGTTATCATAAAATAAAACAAAATAAATAAACATATTCGTATCATCACTGAATTTGGAGGGTTCAAAAGCATATGATGGATATTGGCCTTGACATTTGTCCTAGTGACCTTGACCTTGGTTTGACCTACTTTTAAAAAACCT
The DNA here is from genome assembly GCA_033119305.1 of Pinctada imbricata. Taxonomy (NCBI): domain Eukaryota; kingdom Metazoa; phylum Mollusca; class Bivalvia; order Pterioida; family Pteriidae; genus Pinctada; species Pinctada imbricata. The sequence goes on from VSWD01000006.1 coordinate 44,799,573, forward strand.
TAAACCTTGGCCATATCTCATGAACTATAAGTGGTAGGTAGGGATTTGATATTTCTCAATTTTTAAGTGCTAGGGTACATTTCTTTAACGTACTGTATCTTTAAAGAAAACAAAATTACCTATATATGTCTGTGTGCATTATGTCATTTTGACTATTATGTATAGAAAATAACCTTAAAATACAGAATTCATCAGTTAAATTCACGAGTAGGGACCCACCTTAAACAGCGTGACTTCGCCGAGTTTAACATTGAGCCTATGGAGAGCGTCACGACGTCACCGGAAAAATCAGCATGGGAAATGACCCATCTAAACTTTGTTTTGTCTATTAATTTTGATTGCGTGCACTGATTCTCATATAACTTTTACCAAAATTTACGACCGTGGGCGAGATCTATTGGTTGGTATCAATTTCATTTTAAGTTTTGCATGTCATTTATTGCATTTTTAATTATTTAAACATCATGATTAAGTGAAAGACAACATTCAAAGGTCTACGACGGATAAGGGAGTACTACCTTATAAAGGTTATATTTTGAATTTGTACAGCGCCTCACCAATAAATTCTAGTGGCGCTACCTTCAACGCCAATTTGGTACATTTGTGTTTTTCTCGTGAAAGGATTTTGTATACGTTATCCGGATTTCTTTTACTTTTCAATAATTTATACGTGTAGAATACAACATTTGCGCATGGTTATCCAATGTCGGCTTTAGATGCACATTTGACTCAATGTATGTGTTGTCCGTTATGTTTCAATCGCTCCTTTGTTTTGTTTGTTTTACTGTTTGTACTCTTAGTGAGAGGTTATGTCTCGATACTCAACAACAAACTCAAACTCCCTTGTTGCGTTAGGATAACTATAGTGAGACTTCACGTTTTATTGTGCACATATCGATTGCTTCCAAAAGCAATGCATGACTCATTTAGATCGCAGAAAATTAAAAAAGATTAAACACCAGGATTTTCAATATACATGTAACTTCACTAGAAAGAAAACAACCAAGTACCAAGGGACAATTATACACATCAGCTAATCGTTAAATAGACTTTATAAAATATTTGTAACAATGAATAATTAGAACTGAAAGATCTTGAAATCCGTCTTATTTGATCGATATTTGTTCAATCTAGGCTAATAATATTTTTCCTGACATGATCGCCATCGCACTTTCTATATAAATATAACATCATACAGTGCAAGTATCTTAGATATTGTTTTCATTTTCGAGCGGGAACATCGACGGCGGGTGCGGGTAGACAAACAGGGGATGCTTTCTCCTCCCGGGCACCTGAAGCTTGATTGGGGTCCGTCAATGCTCAATTTTGTGCTCTATTGCGAGTGTTGTCGAGATTATCGTCAGGATCTTCTTGAACTCATTGCAGATTTGGTTATTTTGACTGACTTTGATCATTTGTGACTTTGTCGAACAGAGGGATAGGAGCAATGCTTACAATCTTATTATATCGTTTTTCGTCGTAGACAGCATCACGTTATAATCATAAATATTTTTGGAAGGATATGGACAAGATCAGAAGCAAGACCCCTTTCTACTGACAACATTATGGAACATAGACACAGTTTAGACATAATCAACGGGTACCAAACAAAACAACTTAGACACTGCAATGGGGGCAACAACGACAAATATGGATAATGATCATATCCCTATATACAGCACAAAATCGATAATTCAGAAAATCATAAACCGAAGGCATTCAAAATCAGGATAAAACAGGAACCAACGCAAACAAACAAAAACCTTCACCACATGAAAAGAAGCGAACTCCCGATATGGGAGTGAGACCAGGTGCCCAGGAAGAGTCAGCATCTCCTGCTTGCATGCAACACCAGTGGCGAGACTCACAACATCACGACATTGCAATAAGTGACCTTTGCCTCAGGAAGCAGATACTGACGTCTGTTCCTGGGCACATGATTTTTCTCTCTTCACAGGGAAGACCACTTGATTGATTCTGTTATCAAAGGCGTTACAAATAATTAATCGGAGACACGAAGAATCCTTGCTTTTTGTTTGTTCATCTCTAGACAATATATTAGTTTTATCATAGTTGTAATCATTCATGACAGAAATATAAATAATCTATCCCTACAAAAAGGTCATTGAAACCATTTAAAAAGATATTTCTGTATCTTTGTCATCTTCTTCGCAAGTACTTTGTTCATAATGATAATGCCGGAGATTTACATTTTGGACCTTATCATTGGTTTTCAGTTGCATGATGACATAGACCATCAAAAGATTCTGAGAAAGTCAAAATTATCAACTATGCATATGAACTTTGTCATTAAAAGAAAGATACACTTGCAATAGTTAACAAAATTTAGTTTGAAAAAGTTAGTCGACCTATTATCATTATTATACAATACTAAATCGCTTTACACTGAACAAGGAGTGGAATCACTGATATGACTTTCAGACTTGTAAAACTGTGTCACACGCGTATTGCATGTCAAGCTATAGGACTTAGATTTACAATGAAGGTGTTGGCGCTGGCTGCTTCAATCCTTTTATTATATTTTGGTGAGTGATATTCAAATTTGAATAACATGCAAATACTTCTGTTATTAGTAAGATAAAGAAGATCCTGACGACAATTTCAACAGCACTCACAATAGAGCACCAAATCGAGCATCGACGGACCCCTAGCAAGCTAGAAGTGGGATCAGGTGCCAGTAAGAATCAACACAGAGTTCCAATTCTTGCTATTAGAGAGCATCCGTCTGGATAATGTACTATGACAATTTTCAAATATTGAAAACACATTGTTGTACAAGTAGGATACAAAAATATAGTGGATCTATGAAATAAGCTTTACTGAGCCAAGCCTTGTTTAATACAACTTTTTTCATCGCCTCAACAATTCTTTGTTACCCCTCCCCCTCCCCAGTAAAACACTGTACATGCAGTCATATCTATCTGTACAGCCTACATGTATTTACGGTTACTACTTTCCTTGTAATTAAATAGCGCTGATCAAATATTTAACAAATGAAAAATAGCAAAGGAACGCAGTCAAAAAGATCTTACGTAACTGTTGCAATATTGGGTATGGTAACCCTGGATCAACATGTGTTTTCCTCTTACTCATTGCTTTTTATTGTCCTGAGCACAGGGGCTCGTGACAGGAAATGTAGAACGTCGGACTTTTTATGAAATTAAATGTTTTAAAATTAGAATTATTTTGTGTTGTCTTCTTTCATTGTCTGTTGTTTTAACATCCACTCAAAATGCATAAAAACTCCGGCTTGTGCCGCGGTTCTGTAGAATAATTTAAAACTATTTAATTTCATCAAAAGTCCGACTTTTATGACAAGCAATAGAAGAAGCTTGATGAAATATTTACAGCTTTCGGAGCTATTTCGAGTTGAAAATGTACCTTTAAATTGGCAAAGTGCAGCCAATTTCTACAGTTTTTGAGATTTTGAGTTGAAACTTGGATGGTATAGGTTACTTTTGGTAGACATTTCATGATGACCTAGTTTCAACATGTTCACGGTAAAATACTAATTCTCAAGGTCGCAAAAAACTTTTGGCTATGGAACAAAGACTTTTTGATCTCGAGAACTTTAAACTTACACAAAGATTTCTTGCATCAAGCTCTTTCACTTTGACCTTGACCTTGTCATTTTTTTTTCAATTTCAAGGTCACAGCAGATTTTGTTAATACAATTTTGAAGCTTTGATCAGTCTTGATGAAAATAACATTCAATATTTATCTTTTATCTGTGACCTTGGTTCAAGGTCAACTGTTCATTCTCAATGTTATAACAATTAAGCAAACATTTACTTGTAGAATTCACAGTTTTTTGTCCTATACAATTATACTTCACACAAGTGGTCCTCCTTATTTGAACTGAACATGGTATAAGAAAGATAACTCTTAACTTGTTCTTTGTTTCCTCTTTTTGTGTCGCCTTAGGGATCATTTTTTCTAAGTAGTACTGACGAGGGTTAAATCCCCGAAACGTGCATGTCTGGTCCATGATGTAAATGTATCTGCTCTAAAATTATGCTAATGAATTTGGAGACGTTAAACATTTGTACCACTTGTGAGTGTCTCTGCTGGTGGACCAGGAGTCCCCGAGGGTACATGTGACCAAGTTGGTCGTTTCTTCAAACGAATTTGAAAATTTCTGTTTACAAAATTTTCTAACGTTTCCGAAACATTGGTCATGTTGCATCATATCCCAGTCATCTTGCTACATCTTTCGGTATATTTTGGACATAAATTTCATAGATTTCGACCTTATTTCAATGTTTAGATTGAGGATCACTGACGAGGGTTAAATATCCGAAACGTGCATGTCTGGTCCATGCTGTAAATTAATCTGCTTTGAAATGATGCTAACGAATTTGGAGACGTTTTACATTTCATGCAATTTTTTCATTGCAAAATCATTGTGCAATTTCTGTTTTGGGATAGTAATTTTATAGGATTTAAAGTTGATACATCATGATCGCGAGTTAAATCTTTCGTAAAAATGAAAGGTATTTATTATCTTTTTCTTCTGTTCTATTGAAAAATAAGAGTCCTAAGTTAGACATAAGCTCATTTTCTGAAATGAAATAAGGTTCTCAAGCGACTATTCCTTTTCTCTATCTTCTTTATTCGGATTTTAACATTTCAGTTCCAAGGAAGGTCTAATAAAGGAGGAATCCGTCTGTTGCTTGAAAAATTAGCCATCTAATTTAATTTCTTTTTCTATTTTATTCTAGTTGTCCATGTGAAGACAGAGTCTTGTAAATCGGACGTAACTGAGTGTTCAAATACATTCTGTCTGCCAACTTCCTCTCACATTGCATGTCACGGGGGGCTGTGTTCATGCGATGCCAACGGAATGCGTAAGTACACCGTAGCGTATCACGTGATATGAAAATAATCTCCTGCATGGGAATCCCCTTCGATTAACAAGGTAAATGCTGTCTAAATCTACATTATATGAATTTATTCTAGGCCTATCATACGATCATCGTTATAAATTATATGGTGGTTATCTATTCTGGTCAAGAACAGAGGTATGCCCAGAGAATTGAACAGAAAGTTTTGTTTATTTACGTGCACCATATCATAACATGTAAACAAAATAGAAACTTTTCTGTTTAAGTGTTCTCTGAATATTCCTCTATTCTTGACCAAAAAAGATTACTATCATATTTATACTAATGATGCTCATATGATAGGCGTAAACTAGTTTCATATAAAGTAGATTTAGACAGTATTTACCTTGTTTCATCGAAGGGGATTCCCTTGTAAGAGATTATATGCACATCACTGTGATACGCCACGGTGAAGTAGATAAAGAAAATTGCTATTTGTTCTCGTGATGTGCTCTCCCTATTAAAACATCCGGGATCACTTTGTCGTTTAAGAATTACTTAGATATGAAGATAGTGAGGAGATTTGCAACATGAAGTTGTGCAAGTATCACAGCGGAACACACACATTAAAGGAACAAAACGACATCAAGAGCAAAAGTATCACATGATGGAAACATGAAGATCATTCACTATTTACATGAGTAATCATTTTAAAAAAGAGGTACAGTTATAAACGAATTAATACGGCGCCGCACAAATACAAAGATGTTAAAATGCATGTAAGTTCAAAACCTAGCAACGTTTTATAAAATAACGAATATCATCTAAGTTTGGGTCAAATATCAGAGATACTGAATATCAACGATTTTTTCAATCACACAGTAAGATGTGCTCATGCGAAAGGTATTTCAAAATATTGAAGAAAAAGTATATGTCCGTGTTGAAATAAGAGAGTACAAACGCTCTGGAAGTAGTGCCATTTTGTGGTTTTCTTGAAAAAGTGTCAGCGCGGTAAAAGTTGCCTTGATGTGGGTGGAAGTTAAACACTTCATAATTTTTTCGATATCCATCAGCTCTACCTTATAAAACAGATTAAGTCAATTATATCTCATACGTAAAACGAAATTCATGGGTTATAACTAACGTAAGAGAAATCCGGACTGTTCAATAGAGTACCTCCAGCTCAATTTTATAGAAATTACCGCGAAGCACATTCATACGGATACTTCATTCAGTTTAGATCAAATTTCAAAACTTATCCGCTTTTAGGTATGTATACGAATTAAAGTATTCAATTGAGTCAGAAATGATACATTGGCCATAATGAATTTTAATATCTATATCATTCAATCTCAATGAGTGCTAGAACAGGAGGTGCGCAAGAATGATCCTAAATCGTGACCAAAGACGCACCTTAAGCTGGAGAGATTACTCCAGCATGATTTCGATTTATCTAAATCGCCCTGTGTCGTTTATTTAATGACGGAATGGACGTTAAAGACAAAACCCGACACCCGAAATTAAAAATTCATATTCAGTTTTAATATAGCAAATTTGGTTGAATCATATACGTAAGGATAATTTTCCCGCCATTTTTCCTTCACAATCCGTATTAAATATGAGGTGAGTATCTCGATTTATCATCCGAACCTTGAGAAATGAATCCCATTCTGTTTGTTTGTATCACCCACATGTCTCAAAACAGGAATAAAAAGTTCAGCAATAATAAAATACTACAAAACCTGCCTAATTCTTACGTTAAAAAAATGTTTTGCTTGCAAAACCTGCCTCCTCAGTCCAAAGCGGAAAATGGATCACACTTTTTACGTGGTTTTAAACCAACAGATCTTTCAACATTGTGGGCAAAGAGATGAAGAGCGTTTTATACTAGTATTTTCCTTTTATCGACCAATAGTGACATAATAATAAAAAGGAAAACACAGAGGAATTTTTTTTGTTTATAGAGTACTATACTTCAAGAAATTACAAATATAACATTTCTTTCAGAATGCAGTGACAAGACCAGCTGCATGACTCGTCTAAGATGTCATAAGCATGATGAAGAACCTCACTGTCTAGATGGAGGTTGCAGTTGCATAAAGTCGCATGCTTTACCAGGGCACGAACATGGTCATCCACACTAAAGAATGAATGTCAATCACAAAACAGTTGTTGTCTTTTTTATGATTTCTGACCTTATGATCGTGATACTGGTACAAATGTACTGTAAACGCTGTTGTTGTTGCTGGGTTATTTGAGATTAAAAATATTGAAGAAAATGACTGTAAAAAAGAATACTCAATTAAAAAAGGTAAAATATCCAACACTCAAGGTGAGCGAATTAGAAACTACCACTAACGTAATAGATGGTCGTCCTAAGTTGACACCGATTGCTCATTGGTCTCGTTGATTATGTGTAGTCCTTTGCGTTTGGTGTTATAATGTCGCATATGGTGTTCCTTGTCCCTATCCGTCTTGAGCTGTGTATGTCCACTCTGTGTTTTCTATTTGGGGTTTTCGATGTTTTACTGTGGGAACTGCAATTAAGTCGTGTTGGAGGTACCTTCTATTCTTCTAGAAGAGAACAACGATAAATCACTGGATTGAAACGTAGTTACTGTGATTTCCTATTGTATGATATTGAGATTCCTTCGTGGGAATGAACATTGACATAAACTGAAGTCGATTGTGAAGACAGTTTAGAGAGTTCAGTTTAGTTGCCTAGATTTACAATTTATGCACCGTAAGAAAACGGTTAACCATGCTTTATATCTTTCTTGTATTATTGCTTTTGCTACTCATCACTTACAAAAAAAATAATTAACTGATATATTTTTCTTCAAGTATTAAAGACGACTATAATCGTTAGCCTGATACTGAAATACAAGAAGCCTGATCATTGCGTTCTATGTGACTTATTAAACATAAAATTACCCATCCCCTGGAAAATTTATGGATTAAGCACAGTACAAAAAAAATGAAGTCAACCAATATCATAAGATAGGCGAGGGCCCCGTGGTTTAATTACAAAAAAAAAAGAATGATAGCTTTTTACATGGGAATGGTTGCGAACCCCGGAATGAATAAATTCCGTAATGAGACCAGGTGCCCGAGGAGAGTCAGCGTCTCCTGATTGCATACAACACCCGTCGCAACGGTTCCATGAAAACCTGTCAAATATCTGATATTCTTTTATCATATCCCCGTAGCGACCGAAGAACTTCCTCAAACATGATTTCAGCCGTTCTGAAACATGACCCTGAACAAGTAGCTTACTTGCTAGCCATCTTGCTCTAACGATTCAATCTTCATATTTGGATCATGTCCTGGCATATCGTAACAGCTGAGAAACAAAACGTCATATACAGGAGAAGACAGAATGTTGCTACTCAACAAAGGGATGTTAGTTACGTGGAAGCTGAAATCATCACGCTTGTCATACAGTAAGGTATTCAAATGGCCGTTTGCGTCGAAGGATAGAAGTATACCCAGGTACGAAGCGGATCTGTCGCTGTCGGTTGTTTCCCTGATCACTAGTTCATGAGGATAGATTTCATGTAGATAATCCTTAAAGTTCGGATTATTGATGGACAACACGTCATGTATCTGAAAGTAACATTTAACTGAAGATGTGAGGTGCTTTCGCCCATTCGACAGCAAGGTCTAGACGATATATGAACATAAAAATAATTCCACAGGCAGTGGGATGCAATTGATACCCATTAGGATGCCTATTATTTATACTATTTGCTGGAATACGGTTCCTCCAAACATAAAAATGTTATCAATCAAAAACTGAAGCATCCGGATTATATCGTCTTCAGTATACTTTATGCTTCTTAACAAAATAAGTATCGTCCCGCACTATTACAAGGTATTTGTATCTCCTGTTCCCATTTTATGAAAGGTGTTGCGAATAATATTGGACAGTCTGTTTTTCAGCTTTTGGTGTGGAATGGTACAGTAGAGCACAGAGACGTCGAAAGACTTTATGCTGGTGATATGATTGAAATTGATGGCTTTTATTTTTTTCAAAAGTTCCTTAGATTTTTTAAGGATCCACATCTGGTTGATTCCTTTACTGGAATATGTTGTATCGTAGTATGTTTGAAGACCTTGCTTTATGCGAGTTTATATTTTCGTAAGCAAAATGGATAGACATTTTTGGAGCACCTGGACGAACCGTCAATGAACCGTTGTTTGTTAGGATTTTTGTCCATTTTGGGAATCCAGTATAGATATAAGGTAGTTCAAGGTCAGAGTCATAAGTACGGATACCAAAGGACTGAGGAACAGACTTGTGGTTGTCGAGTATGTCAGATACAGATTTTGTAAGTGTGTATGACAAATATGGATAATGACCATATCCCTGTCTACAGCACAAAATCGATAATTCAGAAAATCAGAAACCGAAGGCATACAAAATCAGGACAAAACAGGAACCAAAGCAAACAAAAACAAAAACCTCCACACTATGAAAAGAAGCGAACTCCCGATATGAGAGTGAGACCAGGTGCCCAGGAAGAGTAAGCATCTCCTGCTTGCATGCAACACCCGTCGCTTCAATTCGGTTGAACTGTCACATCCGGTTACTTCCATTTTGGAAGATATAGAGTACAATCTTTGGTTGGATGGTTCAAATGGTCTATGACAGAATATCATCCACCATTCTGGATAGTGGGACATCATAGTGTATGACGAGTTCCCCATATCGACCGTAGAACTTCCTCAGTGACGATGTTAGTCGGTCACAAACATATCCCTGACTGAGAAGCTTATCTGAAAGACGCCTAGCTCTCAGAACAAAATCCGTATATTTGGCACTTGCTCTGGCATAGCGTATCAACTGAGATATGAACACGCCATAAGCAGGCGATGAAGGGATGTTGCTACTCAGAAAAGGAAAGTTCGTAATGCTGAAATTGAAGTCGTCACGTTTGTCATAGAGTGAGGTGTTCATGTGACCATCAGTGTCGTAGGACAGCATTATGTCCAAATAGGATGCTGAATTATTTGTCTCTGTAGTTTCTTTGACTTCAAGCTCCGAAGGATAGATACTGCTCAGGTAATCCGCGAATTTTGGATTATTGATGGACAACACATCGTCTATGTATCTGTAAGTGAAGTTGAAATCAGAAGCTAAGTATCTTTTCCCTTCAGAGACCAAAGATTGAATGAATTCAGCTTCGTACGAGTAAAGGAAAATGTCGGCAAGGAGTGGGGCACAATTGGTACCCATTGGAATTCCGACAATTTGCTGGAAGACCTTTCCTCCAAACACCACAAAAATGTTGTCGATCAGAAAGTTTAACATCTGAATAATGTCTGTTTCAGTGTACTTATTTTCAGAATCTGACTTTTCTTTTACAAAGTAGGTTTTGTCATAGTTAACAACAATAAATTTGTATTTGCGATTACCGTTCTTACTTGTAAACGCATTACTTATAATTTTTGCGAGTCTTTCTTTCAATTTAGAATGTGGAATTGTAGTGTAAAGTGTCGAAAAATCAAAGGCTTTGATCGAATGGACTCTACTAAAATGAGTGGATTTCAGATGTTCTAAAAGTTCCTTCGAATTCTTTAAAATCCACATCTGGTTGATACCACTGCGAGAATATACTGTCGAACAATATTTTTGTAGCCCAGATTTGATTTCAGATAAAACGTTGGTGAGTAAGATCGATACAGATTTGGTAGAACATTTTGAGGAACCAGCGATGAAACGTTGTTTGTACGGATTCTTATGCATTTTAGGTATGCAGTATAAGTATGGTAAATCTAAATCTAAATTGGTAGTGTCGAAGCCAAAGGAAGCAAGAGCTGATTTGTGGTTATCTATTATTTCAGAGGCAGAAAGGTTTGTTGGGGTGTAAGTGGGATTTCCAGGTGTCGAATTTAAACCCAACTCTTTAACTAGACTGTCGAAATAGTACTTTTTGCAAGTAAATGTGTAATTATTTGAGGCTTTGTCCGCTGGTGTGATGACATAATGTTCTTGGAGGTAGGTAAGTTCTGTGATAACATCAGGGTCTTTAAATATAGACACGAATCTGGTGTTCACAGTTGATTTTAATCGGTTAATTCTAGATAAAAGTAACCCTCTGATTGATTTTATCCATTCGGAAAGGGTGTCGAGCTGTACATCCTCTTTCTTTGCCCAACGTCTTGCATATTCTTCACAAGAGTCCATGATAATTTTTACATTTTGGTTCCATGTAAAGGACATACTTTCTCTGTATTTGGGACCCTTTTTTAACAATTCTCTCAACTTGTCGTTCTTGACTATACTAAGCTCATGTTGGATTTCCAGGTGCTGAATGCAACCCCAGTTCCTCCCTCAGACATTTGAAATAGTATGACTTGCAAGCGAAAGTAAAGGTATGAGTGCCCGAGACGTGCATTTCTGGTCCATGCTGAAAATTTATCTATTCTTGATTGATGCTATTCAATTTGAAGACGTTTAACATTTGTACCACTTGGTGAGTGTCACTGCTGGTGGAACAGGAGTCCCCGAGGGCGTATGTAGTCAAGTTCGATCAACTTCGGTTGATAGTCTCTTCAATGCATTCGAAAATTACTTGAAATTTCTAAAACGTGGGTCCTGTAGCATCATATCCCACCCATCCTGCTACATCTTTCGGTAAAGTTTGGACATTATGATTTTCACACTCTTTAGCAATATTACATTGTTAAGATTGAGAATCACTGACGAGGGTTAAGTCATCAAAATTGCATGTCTGGTCCATGCTGAAAATTTATCTTTTCTTAAATGATGCTATTGAATTTGAAGACGTTTAACATCGTTTGCCGCTTTGTCAGCAGGAACAATGATATATCTTTCATGGGGGTCAGAAAGTCCTTTAGCAACAACAGGGTCATGAAAATTTTATTCGTGTCTGTTCTTAACTGAGTGCCGAAGACGCCCTATTCTTCTTTAAAGTAAAGTAATTCTCCGATGGATTCCATCCATTCGGAGAGTGTGTCTAGTTCCAAGTCTTCCTTTTATGTCCATCGTCTGGCGTACTTTTTTGCCCATTTGTTTCCATTTTTTGCCCATCGGCTGTCAAACAAACTTTGATGTGCGAGACATGATTTTCGGACAGTGAATTGTCATTAGTTGTACTTCAAGCGAATGCGATTATCAGTAGCGTCCTATAGAGTAGTTTTCAAAAGTTTCGTTTGGTTAATTGATGATAATGTGCTGTTGATAATGAACTCGCTGCAGCAATCAAAGCACCAACAGTTTCCGTAGGCCTACCTGTATGGGTTCCTGCGTTTTCTGTCTTGTTTGTGATTTCACCTTTATACCGAAAGACGAGGCGGGATGGGTTGGATATGATGCCACAGGACGCACTTTTCAGAAATTTCGAGAAAATGAAACAGAGATGGTTTTCCTATGACATCACAGGGCCAAAATTTGCAAGAGTTACCTCCCTTAGTCGGCCATTTTGTATAGCAAGCCAGTCTTATTACTATATATCCTTACCAATTTCAAAGCCCGTGTTCTTAACAATCTTATATATTTTTACACCGAAAATTTCAATTTTCGAATAAGAACACTCTAAGTATTTACAAGAATAAAATCAAAATTTAATTTCAAGCTCCTATTTGGACATAATGTTGTCCTACGACACTGATGGTCACATGAACACCTCACTCTATGACAAACGTGACGACTTCAATTTCAGCATTACAAACTTTCCTTTTCTGAGTAGCAACATCTCTTCATCGCCAGCTTATGGCGTGTTCATATCTCAGTTGATACGCTATGCCAGAGCAAGTACCAAATATACGGATTTTGTTCTGAGAGCTAGGCGTCTTTCAGATAAGCTTCTCAGTCAGGGATATGTTTGTGACCGACTGACATCGTCACTGAGGAAATTCTACGATCGATATGGGGAACTCGTCATACACTATGATGTCCCACTCTCCAGAATGGTGGATGATATTCTGTTATAGACCATTTGAACCATCCAACCAAAGATTGTACTCTATGTCTTCCGAAATGGAAGTAACCGGATGTGACAGTTCTACCGAACTGAAGCGGCGGGTGTTGCATGCAAGCAGGAGATGCTTACTCTTCGTGGGCACCTGGTCTCACTCTCATATCGGGAGTTCGCTTTTTTCGTTGGTGGAGGTTTTTGTTTGTTTTCTTTGGTTCCTATTTTATCCTGATTTTGTATGCATTCGGTTTCTGATTTTCTGAATTATCGATTTTGTGCTGTATACAGGGATATGGTCATTATCCATATTTGTCACATTTATAAAATTTGCATCATAAAATGGTTGAATTATGAAGAAAATTTGCTAGGTTGCCATACAATATGGCCGCCGACGGGAGGTAGCACTTTCAATTTTTGGCTTATGGAAAACCATCTATTTGCGTTTGAAGAAACGATCAACCGAAATTGATCGGACTTGGCTACATGTTCCCTCGGGGACTCCTGGTCAACCAGCAGTGACACTCAACAAGTTTCGTTGTCTCAAACTATTTGTTGGTGTGATTTCTAATCAAGAGCATGTAATCTCATGGTCATGCGGTCATAAGCTATGAAAAAATTAAAATCCGTAAACACCGATGCCTTAAAAAGAAATTCCGTGTTATGCAAGCTTGTAGCATGTAGACCGAGACTTCAGGCAATATAATTCTAGATGTACGAGAATTTATGTTGCTTCGATAAAAGAGACTTAGTGAATTTGCAAACTTGCAGTAGTATCTCTTACAAGACCATGTTTATTAAAATCCGAAATATGAAAACCCTACTACTTAACCAATCAAAAGATATGCCCAATATAATCTTTGTTATATAAGAAGGTCAAAGTCTTAGGTCAAGATCACGAAGCAAATAAGGTATCAAAAGGAATAGACATATAGGATCCCAATCGCTTACCATTCAAATATGACAATCTAATCATGAACAGTTACAACGTTATACCCCATTTGTTGAAAGTGGGATAGAATGACAGACAGATGGACGGACGAGCCAAACGCTGCATGCTCCATTCGTATACAGACTGAAGACACAGAAATGAATAGAACGTTTCACGAAGTATTCAGTTCATCCGTTCATGTATCAAAATTCTAAAATACAAAGCAGACATGTATCATCTGAAAAGGTTTTAGAAATTGTTCCATACCAATTCAATATGACACATTTCTTTGACTTTGGTTAATTATCCGAAACGTGCATGTCTGGTCGATGGTGTAAATTTATCTGCTCTAAAATGATGCTAATGAATTTTAAGACGTTAAACATTTCAAAGCCATCATGCCAACAAATTCGATATATCCCATCTATTGTGTGACTTAGACCTTGAACATACAACTTTAATTAATATCATTCGGTGCTTTTTATTCAAGATACCCTTAAATGTAAAAGTTGAGTGTCAATATGGAGAAACATGTATTGACGCCAATTTCAACAAGTCATGAGACATGTGTTTACTTTAACAAGCAAAGAAACAAGTGAAACAAGATATAACATGCCGACGTATCTATGATTCCGATATGATGAAAAAATGCCCAATATTAAGTAGGATCGGTACAGATAAAAACTCATATACTAGAGTGCACTAAAACTAAGGTACGTAGTTTCCCAACTCTGTTACACGAGATCAGACACCCTTCTATAGTACGGTATGGAGACGAAGGTTATTTTATTCATGATGTTACCTGTGGCAGCAATCATGAAAATAAGTTCATCTACCTTGCTTGAAAATAAATGTTTCCGTAGGCCTACCCTGTATGGGTTCCTGCGTTTTCTGTCTTGTTTGTGATTTCACCTTTATACCGAAAGACGAAGCGGGATGGGTTGGATATGATGCCACAGGACGCACTTTTCAGAAATTTCGAGAAAATGAAACAGAGATGGTTTTCCTATGACATCACAGGGCCAAAATTTGCAAGAGTTACCTCCCTTAGTCGGCCATTTTGTATAGCAAGCCAGTCTTATTACTATATATCCTTACCAATTTCAAAGCCCGTGTTCTTAACAATCTTATATATTTTTACACCGAAAATTTCAATTTTCGAATAAGAACACTCTAAGTATTTACAAGAATAAAATCAAAATTTAATTTCAAGCTCCTATTTGGACATAATGTTGTCCTACGACACTGATGGTCACATGAACACCTCACTCTATGACAAACGTGACGACTTCAATTTCAGCATTACAAACTTTCCTTTTCTGAGTAGCAACATCCCTTCATCGCCAGCTTATGGCGTGTTCATATCTCAGTTGATACGCTATGCCAGAGCAAGTACCAAATATACGGATTTTGTTCTGAGAGCTAGGCGTCTTTCAGATAAGCTTCTCAGTCAGGGATATGTTTGTGACCGACTGACATCGTCACTGAGGAAATTCTACGATCGATATGGGGAACTCGTCATACACTATGATGTCCCACTCTCCAGAATGGTGGATGATATTCTGTTATAGACCATTTGAACCATCCAACCAAAGATTGTACTCTATGTCTTCCGAAATGGAAGTAACCGGATAAGACAGTTCTACCGAATTGAAGAGGCGGGTGTTGCATGCAAGCAGGAGATGCTTACTCTTCATGGGCACCTGGTCTCACTCTCATATCGGGAGTTCGCTTTTTTCGTTGGTGGAGGTTTTTGTTTGTTTTCTTTGGTTCCTATTTTATCCTGATTTTGTATGCATTCGGTTTCTGATTTTCTGAATTATCGATTTTGTGCTGTATACAGGGATATGGTCATTATCCATATTTGTCACATTTATAAAATTTGCATCATAAAATGGTTGAATTTTGAAGAAAATTTGCTAGGTTGCCATACAATATGGCCGCCGACGGGAGGTAGCACTTTTAATTTTTTGCTTATGGAAAACCATCTATTTGCGTTTGAAGAAACGATCAACCGAAATTGATCGGACTTGGCTACATGTTCCCTCGAGGACTCTTGGTCAACCAGCAGTGACACTCAACAAGTTTCGTTGTCTCAAACTATTTGTTGGTGTGATTTCTAATCAAGAGCATGTAATCTCATGGTCATGCGGTCATAAACTATGAAAAAAATTAAAATCCGTAAACACCGATGCCTTAAAAAGAAATTCCGTGTTATGCAAGCTTGTAGCATGTAGACCGAGACTTCAGGCAATATAATTCTAGATATGCGAGAATTTATGTTGCTTCGATAAAAGAGACTTAGTGAATTTGCAAACTTGCAGTAGTATCTCTTACAAGACCATGTTTATTAAAATCCGAAATATGAAAACCCTACTACTTAACCAATCAAAAGATATGCCCAATATAATCCTTGTTATATAAGAAGGTCAAAGTCTTAGGTCAAGATCACGAAGCAAATAAGGTATCAAAAGGAATAGACATATAGGATCCCAATCGCTTACCATTCAAATATGACAATCTAATCATGAACAGTTACAACGTTATACCCCATTTGTTGAAAGTGGGATAGAATGACAGACAGACGGACGGACGAGCCAAACGCTGCATGCTCCATTCGTATACAGACTGAAGACACAGAAATGAATATAACGTTTCACGAAGTATTCAGTTAATCCGTTCATGTATCAAAATTCTAAAATACAAAGCAGACATGTGTCATCTGAAAAGGTTTTAGAAATTGTTCCATACCAATTCAATATGACACATTTCTTTGACTTTGGTTAACTATCCGAAACGTGCATGTCTGGTCGATGGTGTAAATTTATCTGCTCTAAAATGATGCTAATGAATTTTAAGACGTTAAACATTTCAAAGCCATCATGCCAACAAATTCGATATATCCCATCTATTGTGTGACTTAGACCTTGAACATACAACTTTAATTAATATCATTCGGTGCTTTTTATTCAAGATACCCTTACATGTAAAAGTTGAGTGTCAATATGGATGAGTTAAAGAAGATCCTGACGATAATCTCAACAGCACTCACAATAGAGCACTATGTTGAGCATCGACGGACCCCTAGCAAACTAGAGGTGGGATCAAGTGCCCGGGAGGAGTAAGCATCCCCTGTTTGGCTAGCCGCACCCGCCGTCGATGTTAATGCACGATAAAAAACACAGTATATAAAATGCATGCACTGTCTGACGTTATGTCTATATAGAAAGTGCTATGGCGACCACATCAGGGAAATATATTCAAAACACTTACTGTCAAACCCCTCGCGGGGAACTTTTTTACGAGCTCCACACGGCAAAGGGCATAAGTGTGACACAAATGAGTTAAAGAAGATCCTGACGATAATCTCAACAGCACTCACAATAGAGCACTATGTTGAGCATCGGAGAAACATGTATTGACGCCAATTTCAACAAGTCATGAGACATGTGTTTGCTTAAACAAGCAAAGAAACAAATGAAACAAGATATAACATGCCGACGTATCTATGATTCCGATATGATGAAAAAATGCCCAATATTAAGTAGGATCGGAACAGATAAAAACTCATATACTAGAGTGCACTAAAACTAAGGTACGTAGTTCACCAAATCTGTTCCACGAGATCAGACACCCTTCTATAGTACGGTATGGAGACGAAGGTTATTTTATTCATTATGTTACCTGTGGCAGCAATCATGAAAATAAGTTCATCTACCTTGCTTGAAAATAAATTTGAAGAACTTGACAAGAAATTCGCTTCTCTACTGCAGAATATAACAAACTTAAGATCAGAGATGGTGACAACTGACGTCTTGATGAAATACCTGAGAGAAGAAATCAGTTTCAGAGGTCAACTAGAAAAACAAGTGGAAGAGCTTACAACGAATAATACGTTACTTCAAATACAATACGAATCCAGTGAGCAGGAAATCATGAAATTAAGGATCCAAGTTGAAGGATTGACAAGAGTTTTAGAAGAAAATATTAAGGATATGAACCATAATATGTCGGTGCTTGAACTGTTATACGGGGATGATTTGCAACAGACAACCGCCCTGAGGACGTCTCAAAGCACAATGCAACAAGAACTGCGGAGACTTTCTGTCGATCTTGCAGAAGAAAGAAATAAGATGAATATGTCAGGTATAAAACATTATGGTCCAATCAAAGTAATATACTTTGAACTTTGAAGTAATTGCAACACAAACTTAGTTGTGTCTTACGTGTTTTAATACTATAGCGTAAATATGAAACAAAAAAGTCTATGATATCCACCCTCATAGTATCGTTATTAGTAATTACACTTCTGAATCAGTGCTTCCATGCAATAAAGCACGGAATCTGGATATCGTACTCATCTCTGTTTTCTGTAACTGATCTCTATGAATTATTTTCAATTAAATGTGAAAATTTTCTTGACACATAATTGTATGGATTAATTTTTCTTTACTGGTAAGTTAAATTTTCCAATTTTTTCGTAATTATTTATCAGAATTTTCATATATTCTTTTAAAAAACCCTCAAATTTCCAATTGTTGTGAAAGTCACTATTTTAAGGTAATCAAATCAATAGAAAAAGTTTGTGATGCAATTTTTTCAAGGTTGTGCCCACGTATGTTTTACTTTAAACTGGACTATTATAGGTTCCTTTCTTTACGGTCTAATGTCGGTCTGGTATGTTCTTACTCCAGAATACTATTTATTCCGGGGTTCGCAATTTTTCGAATGGAAATTCTAATCGTTTAGCCTTGCCTTATCCATTTTGAGACTGAATAACTGATGGGTACTTCTTATCGTCAGGATCTTCTTTAACTCATTCTTCTCGGTGTTTATTTATTTTTATCACGGAACTTCAAGGTTGACAATATATCACCTTGAAGTCAATATCGAATGAATGAAAGTCAAACACTAACACCAAAGCAGAAACCAGCTTCCAAAAACAATCGAAAGGCTTACTAATTTTGGAAAAGAATACAAAACAGAACTATCTCAAGCGAAAAGAATTACATGTATTGGAAAAACGGTCGAAGACAATGACACAGCTGCAAAGAAACACAAAGGACAACTAATGACCAAAAATAATTGCAATCAAAGAAGTACATAACAGTCTCAAAGTGGAGAATGCAAGGCAAAGTCGTGAGAATTCCATCGAAACGGTTGCGAACCCCGGAATGAACAACATTCCGAAGTGAGACGTGCCCGGAGAGAGTCAGCGTGTACTAATGGCATGCAACACCCGTCGCAACAGCAATAGCGCCACCCTAAAATAAACTCGTTCAAACTACAATTGATAAATACAATTCCATGGATCCCAAACCCTGCCAAAGATGGTAATTTCTTGTTGAATCTGCAATTACAAAATAGAAAAAAGCGAAAATAAAAGAATTTAAGAACCACCTTAAACATTCTAATTAGATTTTTAAACTCATACAAATTTCAGACTAACATGAAGAGAGTTATATCTATGGCAAATTGCATGTGTGCAGCGTTGGTTTTCACATGGCCACCTTCAATAAATTTCGATTCTACAAAAACGTCTACGGATATTTTAAAAATAAAACAATCAAATTAAACAGTGTGCAAAAAAGCAAAATTTTATCCCCAATAGAGATGAGATCAGGTGTCCAGGGAGAGTAAGCATCTCCTGTTTGCTAGCAACAACTGTCACTTAGGCCGTACAGAAAAAAGAGTCTTATTCCTGAATATGGGTAAATTCGGTGCTTTGTATAGTTCTAACCTGAAATGTCTTCCAACATAGGGGACAACGAATTATTGTAACGTTTGATGTTTTCATAGTATCGTCAAAAAAAAACCCCAACAACAAAAACAAAAACATTTAATTGATAAAGTCAGTCACTCAAAAATGTACCCTTGGTTCAGTAGTTTTTTTTTCTGTTACTCTCCTTGCTCTACGAACGAAATCGTTGTAGTTTGAGATTGCTCTGAGATAGCGTATTCATTGCGATATGAATACACAATAGGTATTAGACTTTGGAATGTTACTACCAAGGAAAGGGAAATTTCTCATTTTGAAATTGAAGTCGCCACGTTTGTCATATATTGAAGTATTCAGATGACCATTTTCGTCAAAAGATAACATACGATCTAAATCTGAAGCAGAGTTGATGCTCTCAGTGCTTTTGTTCACCTCTAATTCAACCGAATAGATTGTGCTTAGGTATTCAGCAAAATTTGGATTATTAATTGATAGCACGTAATAGATTTATCTGTATGTAGAATTGAATTGAATTGAAGTGCTAAAGACTGAATAAACACGGTTTCATATGAGTGTAAAAAATATCATCAAATAATGGCGCAAAGTTTGTTTTCATTGGAATTCCCACTATTTGATAAAAAAATCAGTCTATTTTATGAAAAACACCTTAAATATGTTATCGATCAGAAAGTTCAACATTTCAATCACATTTTCCTCTATGTATCTATCATTAGAATAGGAATTTTCTCTCACAAAATAGGTTTTACCCCATAACCTGCTGGTAAAGGCATTAAAGGTTTGATCGAAAAGTTACTCTTGAGATTTACCGAATTCTGTTGTTTTAAAATTTCTTAATATTTTTCAGTATCCACATTTTGGTGATACCGCTTCTAGAGCAAATTATTTCACAGTACTTCTGCAGACCGGATTTTATTTCTGAAAGAATTTAAGTCAAATGATCGATACATATTTATTGGAGCATTTTGACGATCCAGTTATAAAGCGTTGTTTGTATTGACGTTTTGTGCATTTTTGGAATACAGTACAAGAAAGTTGTCATTTCCTCCTTATGACATAGCTCTGTCCTTAGCTGGAACTTTGAGTTATTTTCTTCAATAATCTAACTAGTAATACGGAAGTGGTCCAACTCGTTACCTTCTTGAAGAAATTTTCAAACCATTTTAATGCACCAAACACGTGTTCCCGATAGTAAAATCCTCATCAGTGATGCTTCCGGCCAAAGTGATTTTCAGACACAGCCAAAATTCATCTCAATAGCGCGATTTTAAATCTTCCACACTGCAACAAGAAATAAGATATATGGTCATGTTAAAAATTTCGCTCGTCATATATTTACTGTTTGGATTTCCTATCTTTAGGCCTCGATTATCACCGACAATACATTGTTTGTATATGCACAAGCCAGAGAATTTAGAAATTCAGAGTTATATCGTGGTTCTTATACATACTTAACTGGATTCAAAATTTAGAACAATCCAGAAGGGAAAATAATAATTTTCATTTTGTTCACCTATTTTTCCAAAGAAAAAAAAAGAAAATCAGAGAATGACAACTAAACACAAACACGTAATCAGATTCAAAAGACTTTCGAGTTCATGAAATAAAAAAAACTTTCTGGCGAGAAACGAAAAATAGGACAAACTGACGGAACCAATGACAAAACCTCATAAAAAACACGAAGGACAACAATCTCCAGAAGTCAGTGTAAGTACGGAATGCATTGTTGTTGGCGCTGTGCGAGTCGAATGAATTAAAGTTACCCTAGGTCTCGTCAAGATCAAAACATGAATCAACTATTTTTGTCAAAATTTTAACGCAAACGAGTCTATCATGCTAAAATGGGTACTCTAATATAACCTTCTTTTCTCCTTAGAGGACCGATTGCAAACACGTGTAAGCACATATTTGCATAAGGCTAGTACTGTATCAATTCAAAACCACATGGCGGACGGATAACACGTGGGACGAAAATGAATAGACAATCGGTGTTGTCAAAATCTGGAAAGAGAAATGTAATGAACAAATAGAATTGGCTTTGTATTGGAAAGTTATAGAGACCTAGCTTAGAGGACGACCGTGAAATTAAAACTCTGACAAGTTTGAGAAAAAAATAGCTAAAGGGATCTATAGTGTACATGCACATGTATAGTTCTCGTTTATTCTTATCTATGAGAAGTATATATATATAAGTTTGACGTGTATATATATCCAAAGTAATTTTGATATGTGTATATATAATATATATATTCACAGTCTAAATCAAATATTAAAAAAACGAAAAAAAAATCATAACTAAATAAAGTATTCAGGATTTGGTAAACAAACGCACATGTGTATAGCAGACTACACCTGCCTCCCATTCAAGCCGTCATACTGTGTTACACGTTGTTAGTCATTTGAAAGTGTTCGATCATCCACGTTCAAAATGGTTATTTGAATGGAACATGAAATATTAGTGAGTTAGTATTTTTTGAGAATTTCAAAAAGACTGTATACGTGGTTTGGTGGTATCTATTTTTAGTACTCCGACGCGGACTCCGACTTCAAAATGTCCGACTTCAAACATGTTTTTGCATAATTCTTAGTTGCTTTATTTCATTGACCGTAATTACCTGGTTGATTTTATTGCCACATATATTATGAAGATTCTCATATATGACAACTGCTGATAAAATGTTTATTCTGTTATAAATTAGCCGACCGACTTCCCCTAGCACCCTAAAACTAGTACTTGACCGACGCCGACGCGGACTTCCAAGTAAGCTACATGTGTATACATTTTACGTTTTTATATATCTATTTTTTTAAACCAATATCAGCTGATTCCGACAAATACTAGTGATTAATCTTTCTTCAAATTCTTCCATATTTGACACGTACATCTTGAAATCGTTGTGATAATATACAATTATTGACTGGGAATGAAGGCAATATATGATTTGTTGGACCTGAAGATAAAATATTGCCCGAGGCCGAAGGCCGAGGGCTATATTTTGTCTGAAGGTCCAACAAATCATATATTGCCCGAATTCCCAGTCAATAATTGTTTTGTTATACCTTACATCAATTCTGCAGCAACAAACCGATTAGCCCGGCATGTTTGCTTTCATTTTCTTCTATAAAAGAAAGAGCGCGTAAAAATAGGTAGAGCTTATAGCGTCATCAATGACGTGACGTCACAAACGATGTACCGTTTATCGGTCAATATTTTTTGAAATATTGCCCTAGGGCCAATATTGATGTAAATATTGACCGCTTGGTCAAATATTCGAATTTATAGGCATTTTTCCTATGGGGATTTTATATAGAGATACTGACAAGGGTATAACAATACCCATTATGGTGACCGACATTGTCTAGATTCAGTAATTTACTTGACCGACTCGGACTTCTAAACAGGCTGATCGAGTCGGACACCTAATTCTAAGTAATACTTGTCCGACGCGGACTTCAAAACTGACCGACTCGAATATTGACTTCAAGACTGATTTTAATTGTATGCATGTGTATAATCTTCTTTCAATAATGCGGACCTCTGAATATGAAGTTTGAATACTTGACCGACTCCAACACCTACTTCAGATTTATACCGACTTGGACACGCCGACTTCAGATTTATACCGACTCGGGCAAGCCGACTGCAGAGTTAGACCGACTCGGACACGCCGGCTTCAGAGTTGGACCGACTTGGACTCCGACTTCAGAGTTAGATCATCGACTCGAACACGCCGACTTCAGAATTAGACCGACTCGGACACCGACTTCAGAGTTAGATCGACTCGGACACGCCGACTTCACAGTTAGACCGACTCGGACACGCTGACTTCAGAGGTAGACCGACTCGGACACCGACTTCAGAGGTAGACCGACTTGGACGCCGACTTGAGTATTAGACCGACTTCTGGGATGCCGAGTTCAAAATAGAACTTGACTACCTCCGACGCTGACTTGAATGATTAGTAAATGTTATCATAGCACTTAATAATGATTTGACTCACTTGGACACCCACTTTGAACAAGCTACTCTGATGGAGAATAAACAATACGAGTCGGATACAGACTCTGAACAAAATTAAAGCTATCTAGTGAACTGAAGTTGACCTTGACCTTTACTGTTTTCAAGTTCATTTCTGTGTATTCTTTATATTGTTCTTTGTTTATCTTTTAACGAAGGACTTATGAATACTACTATTTAGCCAAAAGGATAGGACATTTTCTGGATGAAAGAAAATTATTCACTCTGATAATCATTCAAGTAGTGATATTTCGTACATGGGACATATATTCTCTCTTAAAAATTGGTTTATTTAGTCAAAATTAACATAAAATTAAATTAAACCAATGGAAAAATGGGAAATTTAAGTACTCTTCCCCATCTTGCTACAGAGATATTAGGTCTGATTTATCTCTTAATACATTATTATATAGGCGCGTTCTGCCCATACGCAAGTACGCAACAGCGTACACATCATTTTGCCAAAAAATATAGATGAAGAAATAAACAAATGAAAATAAAATGTTAAGAAAATGATCAAAGTAGAAAGAAAGAAGGAAAAACAAAGGAAATTTGGCATATTGAAAATGGGCCGAAATTCGGCCCAAAAACAAGGGGGAAAAACTCACTATAATGGGGATTTCACTCTGCTCAGGCTATAGAAAAGCTACATTTGGATTTCTGTAAGAAGATTCTTAGAGATAAAAAGTCGACAACTATTATGATGGTTTACATGGAATTAGGTAGGAACCCTTTATTGAATAGGAGAAAATTGAAAATAAAAAAAATACTGGTTGAAACTATTAAAAATAGTGAGGAAATTGTATACCAAATTCTCTCTATGAAGATTTGTTTGACAAATGTGATAGTCGTTGAAACAAAGTATACTTGATTTTTTTTTCACGTGCACTTATCTGAACAGATTGACACTTTTGTTTTCTAACTACATGTAGTTAATATTCAATGTACAAGTTATATTTCATTATGAGTGACTCTGAGTCAGATTTTATTATTTTTTAGACGGTTAAATTGGATGCTCATTAGGTTGTTTCTACATATTCCATTTTCATGGACCATCGGGTGATTATAAAAAAAAACTTGGAAAAAGGAGGCGGATAACTTCCGACCCCCCTCTCTACACACACCTTGTGCCCGTGCTTACTTAACTGAGAACCCTGTATGGAAGTGCAAGCCCGATCTGGCGAGGTGGGAGGGGCAGCGGGACCAAGGCAGAGCTCTGATGGGGGGTTTTCTCAATAACTGTAATGTCAAAAGCCACAAATTTTCAATAAAATCAGACCACTGCATAGGCGGATCCAGAATTTTTTTTTCAGGAGGGGGGGGGGGTCCTTAAGTCCGATTTTTTTTTGAAGAGCAAAAAAAAAAAAAAAAAAAACCGCAAGAAAATAAAGGTGTTTTTTTTTTTCAGTTCTGTTTCTAATTATTAATAAGACAGGTAACTGGAGAGCAAGAGCAATGGCGAACAAAAAGCTTGAATTTTCACATCATAGTACTTGATTATTGATTGTCAGTTCTAATATGTAAATACAGCTGATGGCGAGCGACAGCGAGCTAGCGAAATTTTTTTCCCGAGAATTGGAATAAAATTCACTACTCGTGTCTTTTCCAGTTTCTTTTCGTTTTCTTAGTGCCCTTGTTTATTGACTTAGGTTTAATGTATATATGTGTTGTATATAATGTCTTTCTCTGATTTTAAATTTTGAGAAAATTTCAAGTGAGTTCTCACTTGAAATTTTCTCAAAATTAAAAGTCAGAAAAAGACAATAGGAAAACGTAGCATCATTTGAAAATAACGTACATGTATGTAGGAGAAAAGTTTTGAAAAGCTGACGGCAATATAGAATTCTAATGATATATTTTTCGAATATTATGACAACAAAAGGGGAATTGGGATTTAATCTCTTGAAATATGTACATCAATTTAAAAGAATTAGCTATGCTTCGAAAATTCCAGGGGGGGGGGGGGGGGGGGTTCCGGATCCCCCCCCCCCTTCTGGATCCGCGCTTGCACTGGGACTCGTTCTTGAGCTAGTATTTCACATTGATAACATGAATTCACAGTGTTAATAAAAATCATTATATGTATATCATGTTAATTAATAATGATAACTGGAAAAAAAGAATAAAAATAAATAAATAAATAAATAAATAAAAAAATTCATTGAGGAGTTGCAATTCATTCTCCAAGTCCCTGGAATTTTATTCAATAATATCATATTTCAAACGCCGACCAAAAAGGCAGTACCCTTTCCCCAGAAGCAAAATAAATGCTCATTTTCCCTGTTCTTACGTTTATTATTTTTTTATGCTTACAACCCCATCTCCCCTCGATAGAAATTCGATTCACCCCCTTAAAGCCTCCTACCCTCGTTCTTTCATCTCTTTCATAGATTGAAACCCCCCATCCCCCCCATTTTCTTCTGTTATCATTCTCTTATCCGACTTTTTATCTGAAATAATTTTTTTCAAATCTATTTTATTTTCGTTGTTTTTCTTATATATATTTTTTTTCATTTATTCATTTTTTTTCTTTTTATAATGTGCAAGCCCGGGCTCATTGGCTTACATGGCAGCTACGCGCCTACCTAGGGTTCGTTGTTTGTGTCTGCAGCAGTCACCTCAACGCCTGATCACAATCATTCTAATTATTCGTGGACTGGTAAGCATATTATCTTTCTTCGTCCTTTGATTCATTCACGCCCCCCTCCCCTTTAAGAGATAAGCAAAATACAGAGATAGGACTGAAAATATGCCTTGTCACAACCCATAATGTAATAAAATCCTATAATGTAATAACTTTTAACTTTTAACTTTTGTATTACCTTCCAAATTAAATTTGTGTCACTCTCAATTATGTTAACCAACCACCAATCCCACCCCAATGTCTCGTCGCCGTTTCGAATATATTTAGATTGATCTAAAAAAAAAAAAAGACTACCATTGCCTTCGAAAATCTAATGGGCAAAGACGGATAACTCTTATGTATAGTTTGAAGTCCGCGTACTAGTTCGAAGTACTAGTTTTAGGGTCCAGAAGTCCGAGTCGGTAACGAAATAGTACATAATATCGGTTTCTATTCAGTAAACTACGGTGCAGATGAAGTCGTTATGCAAAGGCATGAATATTCAGAGAGATTCGTTTTTATATATTGTAAAACAGACATGATATTGAAGAATAAAGATTACGAGTCCGCCGAAGTCGGACATTTTGAAGTCGGAGTCCGCGTCGGAGTACCAAAAATAGGTACAGCCACGTGGTTTACTACATGTTTCGTAGTAATCGATGTGAAGTTCAATCAAAAATGTACCCTTGGTTCAGTAGTTTGGCTGATCATGGTAGCGTGTTCACTTTGAACTTGGTAAACGTGACATATTTCTACATACTGTATATGCAAATAACAATTTCCGAAGTTTACCGAAATCATGTGTACTAGAGAGTAGAAACGTCTATAAAACAAAAATGTGAGAGTTTTATGCAAGTAACATATAGATGTTAAAATGGTAGTACTTTTAAAAAAGCTATTTACGTTAAAACTTCATTATTGACAGTTTAATCCCTGTTAGACTATTTGTACCTTTAAATAATTTTATTTTCAGTTTCGAATGCTGTAGAAAGTTTGCAACATGTATCTGAAGTAATTTGGATGAACCTGTCTAAATCAATATCCGACATCGAAATTTTAAAACAACAAAGTAAGATTTTGGTGGTTGAAACTTCTTATCTATAAATTATGAATATCTAAACTTTTATTTTTGAAGACGTTTAAGATCTAAACTGAGTTCTATGGTAACAAAGTACATAAAAGTTTGTAAATAGCAATAAGCTTTCTTATCGTAGAGGCACGACTCTTCATACAATTTACTTGATTTTCAGGAGAAGATGTAAGCTTTACAGTTGGGTTAAGTGACCGTAAACTTAATTTCGATCACCAAATCGTTGTCTACGAAGTGGTACTCAGAAACGTTGGCGGAGGATACGACAGCAATTCAGGCATATTCACGTCTCCCGCTGCAGGTACTTACGTCTTTACGTGGAACAGCATGACATACAATGGTAACTGTCGCATTTTCGTCTATAAAAATGGACAGCGATTTGATGTGCCAGCCTACTCAAGAGGTCTGAACAACGAAAATATAGAAAGTGTCACAATAGTCGAGTCTCTTCTCAAAGGAGATCGAGTTTGGGTACAAACAGACAAATGTTCAGAGCTATATGGTGGTTCTTATACGTACTTCACTGGATTCAAAATTTAGAACATTCCAGAAGGCAAACCTGTCAACTATCCCTCTTTTGGAGGGAGACTCCCTCTTTTTGACCTCATCTCCCTCTTTGGCATTTCTCTCTCGAGGGAGACCAAAATCTCCCTCTTTTTGGCCCAATCTCCCTCTTTCTCCCTCTTTTGGCATATTTACCAAAGAAAATCACTGTAAATAGCGACATTCAGAGCATTTCATGATATATTGCATGACAAAATGTAATAAAAGATGTATAGAACATGTTTCATAGTTTATAAATAATTTTGCATTGAAATGTCAGCACAATGAAATTATTTGAAAATTGGTTTTGCACAAAATGTCGAAATTCATTAAAAATGTAGTAAAATGGGTTCACGCGCAATCTCCCTCTTTTTTCAAGTGCCAAGGAGGGAGATCTCCCTCTTTTTAAGATTTTAAAGTTGACAGGTATGAGAAGGGAAAATAATCTTTAATTTTGTTCATCTATTTTAAAGGAATATACCTTGTTTACAAGAGATTTTTTCTCTCAATGAGGAGGTTCATATTTTGATTTATGGTAAATACATGTTCCATACACAGTCGCCATACAGTCATACAAAGAAAAACTATGAATTATATTTCAAACCTTTTCTGTATATTTCTGATGGAAGTATGACAACGTTTTTCTTCTAAATATTCTTTAGATTTGCTTCAACGTAACACATAGTGGCATGCATTTAGGGTGATGTAGCCAATACCGAATCTAATGTTAAACGTCTTCAAATTCATGAGCATAATTTAAGGACAGATAAATTTGCAGCATGGATTAGACATGCACGTTTCGGGTACTTAACCCTCGTCAGTGATCCTCAATCTAAACAATGTAATATAGCCAAAGAGTGAGAAGCTTATTATATAGAAAATGTACCGAAAAACGTAGTAGGATGGGTAGGATATTATGCTACAGTACCCACGTTTTAGAAATTTCAAGATGGCAATTTAGCCGTATATATATACAGTATTATTGAAAGTAAAATTTCAGTTGAATTAATTTAAAATGTTCAAACAACAAACGATAACAGGATGCAAATTGGCCGCATCATTGTTCTGAGAATACTGAAAATCGGACAGCGACTTGATTTAAATATTTACATGAAATCAGAAAAAGTTGTATAATGAGAGATATGGGACGGTTAGTTCTTACTTTCAGTAAAGGTAAGGTAAAATTCCGTACAGCAGTTCCAACGGAGAAGTCTGAAATCATCAAAACTGTCATTCTTTTCAGATCAATCTGATTCTTTTGGTTTGGCGGTGTGTTTTTCTGTTCTAAAGAAAGTTTTTTTCATAGGAGGGTACTTTTACCAGTAATGACGCAAATCCGATGACGGAATGGGTTGAAATAATCAAACCCTGTAGGGGACAATTCGTACTTCATACCTGCTACATTCTTTAAAAATATGTTCGGCTGTACAGGATAAGTAGCTAAAGTGTATTTTTGTCATGGCGAAGCGTAAACAATTTAAAGGAACTTTGTAATTTAGGTAAATATCTATATTTGGCAAGTAAACAGAGAAATAATGAATAAATTCACTCTCCTCTAAGTATAAATCTGCACGACCTTCTTTCTGTTTTTTGTGGATTATAATGGAAGGGGGGGGGGGGGGCTTTCCCCGTATGCTTTCATATAACGTTACTTTCTTCTACTCAGTAAAATTCCATATAAAATATTTTTGTAGACTCATTCTGATGTAACATACCTAATGATATTATACAATTAATTACCTTGTGTGAGGTAGATATAGCAGTATAGCAACCCGAAGGATATGTTATTCACCAAGGCCGCTGGACGAGGTGAATAACATGTGCTGAGGGTTGCTATACTGCTATATCTACTGAACACACGGTAATTAATTGTTTTATTGTATGATCATGAAATACAACGATCAGCTTGATAGCATCCATTGCTGTAAGGAATTTATAGGTATTCTCTGATGGCGCGAAATACACTCATACGCAGCTGCTATTATAACGTCATAACTACAATACTAATTTTAGAAAGATACAGGGGGAAATATGAGAGTTTTTTTCTAAATTTAGCTCTCTGGAGGTGGTTATTGCGATATATTTAGATGCTTTAGACATGTTTTCAGCCAATCAGCGATGGGCATATTTTCCAGTCATACAATAATGTCATTTATGTACATGTACTAGTACTTTTGGGAACATATATATGATTCATATACTTCAATATTTATTATAACATAAATTATGTAATCCATTCCTGTTATTCATTTACTTATGTTAATATCATCTTTGTAGTATGCTTATGAGTCATTGACTTACGGATTAAATTGAATTGAATTGAATTGACGTTGCCAAAAGTGGCGACAATTTGTGCCGTAACAACCCTTTCCATGAACTCGGTCATTATCGATCGTAAGTCATTGTGAACAATAAAAAAATTCAATGCATGCTGATTATATAATGAAACAAGAAATCAGACAATGTAGTCCAACATAGCTATGTATTGTATTTCATTTATTCAGTAATTACGAGGAATCCAGAGAAAAAACTTATAAGGCGTCCGAGTATATTCACATTACATATAGAATGCATGACTCGCACATGTACGAGGTCACCTTCATTAAGAAGAAAGGTAACTGTTTATGTTCCTGTTGTCACTTCCCTTCGGGTAATGTTGCCTTGTGGTGGTTCCCCGGCATCCAAATAGACATATTCAAAATGTATTTCATCGTTTCTTTTAATACCAAGTATTAACTTATGACCGCGATCTATAAAAAAATTCACTGCAAAGAAGTATGTTCCACTAACAGGTACCTCAAATGAGATAAAGAAGATCCTGACGACAATCTCAATTCAATTCAATTCAATACTTTATTCTCATCAGTACTCACAATAGAGCACCAAATGGAGCATCGACGGACCCCTAGCAAGCTAGAAGTGGGACCAGGTGCCCGGGAGGAGTAAGCATCCCCTGTTTGGCTAGCCGCACCCGCCGTCGATGTTCATGCACAGCAAATAAAAACAATATCTTAAAACATGCACTGTATGAGGTAATGTCTATATAGAAAGTGAAAGTACCCGAGGTTAAATTATAGGCGCCACCAGCATCTGCAAACGCTTCATCGAAAATTAATACTCGGTTGGTAGAGGGATTTGCAATATCAGCCCTCGTGTTTGCCATAAATGCAACATTTTGGGTTTTTTTCTGAAGTAAAGATGTAAATTTTCTATAAACTATAACAGTAAGATGTTTTTTCAGTCAATAATCAGTCGCATACCAGTATCATGAAATTAATGGTTTTTAAGCATACATGAGGAGAATTGTACACCTTTTCTCTGAAAGTCGATTTTTTGCTATAGAAAGCTGTGTCTGACTCTGCTGCCGGAGATCAGCCTTCTATACAGAAACCTCTAAACGTAGTACACCAGACGTCCATGTTTCGGATAGTGAATCATCTTAAATGGTACGGTAATTCTAAAATTGGAGTTTTGGAGTTTTTTTGGGGGGGGGGGGGGGGGTGCTGCAACCTAGTGTTGTTGGAGATCCCCTCCTTTGTTTTAAAGAAGCTTGATTCATCAGAAAACAAATGCTTTACAAATCTTAAATACCTTTTATTCCCTTCTAATACATGATATACTATAATATCAGAATGGAAAAAAGGACATAAAATAAGTAATTCAAAATTATTTCTTGTTCACTCTGCTTCTTTAATATTGTTAAGCCACATTTCCATATTTTTTCATAAATGAAATTTGCCTGCCAGACTTGGTTGATTCAACATGGTAAATTTTCTTAACCGCAATTGTCCAAGATTACTATCAGACGGTATTTGTAGAAGTTCCGTTCTTGGAAGGAAAAACGGTAATCATTTAATGAAATACAAATTTCAATATATTGTTGTTGCATCATTTCTAAAGAGGACATGAAAGATGTATCTACTTGTTGGTAAAACATTTGTGTTCCCTGTTCTCTCCTTTTGTTGTTATTGGAAATAGTTTTGAAACATATTCAAAATATATTAGTATTAAAGCAGCACGTTCCGCCTTCGGGTTGTTAAAGGATTAATACTTGTAATACATATTTCTTAACATAGATTGTCGAATATTATGGTAATTCATTGGTGTACCAAGTGTCAAATCCGATAATTCCAATGTTCGAGAGACAAAGGTCGTTCTAAGTTTGAACTGTAGCCACGCCTGTGGTTCAAAATTTTGGTATTAACGGAAAATTTACCACTTCTACCATCCAGGAAAATTAGAGAATTGCCTCATTTCTTATCCATTTTAAAAGCATATTTTCGCCTAACGACGGGGGAATCAAGCCTCGCCGGCGGCGTCTGTGTATCTGTATTAGCTGTTTGTCGGATGACGAATGTTTCACCATTCTGAATAATGAATGCTAAAGAAGAAAACAAAAGAATGCATCTTGTTGCTTTGAGATCTACAAATTCACATCATGGTGACTTATTCAAGATGTGAACTTTAATATTAATTTGTAAGAAGATTGAGACGCTCTTTGTAGATAATTTCCTGCCACTAATTCATATACTAAATGTTAATACAAGGAACACCCGTAGGATAATGCGTACAGCTGTTTGGTTATTCTGATGTTGTTGATTTTTTTTTTATTCAATCAATTATAATGGATTTTGCATACTGATTAATCTGTCGGCTTTAAAGAGTCACACTTATTTCATGACGACAACAACGGGTCAATATGACAAGTTCTTACTGACTATGACTCATTCGATTTTATCAATATTGTGAAAGTATAACACGGGACGGAGTATCCTTGATTTAATTTTCTTTTTTTCGAAATTTTTTCAACAAAATTGCTTTTTGATGATTCAGTCCAAAAAAAATATCTTTACTTGAAACATGATAACTTTAAAAGACTTAAGACCTGATTTAGCCTTTCAAAGTGGATAAAGTAATAATGACATCTGACGATGATCATGAAGCCCAATATTGACCCTGATTTTGTACAATGTAATTACTGAATATATATTTGTGTTTTGAAACTTTGTAAAGTTCTCTATTGCATTATGGACCTTAAACGTTTAAAACAAAATGCGTTTATCAGTATCTTTAAGCTTCTAAAAATCCAGAATCGACTTGACCATTCTACTGCCTTGTACCAGCGTATTCTCGACAATTGCACTCTGACCGACTGTTAAGACGGGACGCCATGACGATCCCTTTCCAAACCTCGTCAGAGAAGACTAATCGCCGACCATCTGTGCTCTTTAAAAGTTGGGAGGTTTCCTTGGGTGCCTGCATGTACAAAATGTATGAGCTCCCTCTATCCGGAAGCACTAGGATTGTATTTTAACGCCCTATGTTTTTGATATCCATTTACATGTTCGTTTCGCTGTCTTTTTCGTATTGTCACTAAACACTTTGGAGTTGTGATACACGATACAGGTGCGTTATTCAAGACCCACGGGCAATAGTAAATTTGCTGCTGGTGAGGCGGATGGCCGTCACCAATTACCCACTGGTCTCGTTGGTTTGTGTGTAGCCTTTTGTGTATGGTGTTTTGATGTCGTATTTGGTGTTCCTGATACCTTTTGTGTCTCTTTTTGTTCTTGACTGTTTTGTGTTATCCAAAATCTTAAAAAACAAAGAAAATTTGATGATCTGAAATGTTTCAATAATACTTCTTGGTATCTGGATGATATTCTAACCATTGACAATCCTGACAATTACCGTCATACGGCATTTACATATCACAGCTCATCCAGTACGCTAGAGCATGTACTGATATTTTGGATTTTCACAGTAGAAATTTACAAATTACCAACAAACTTTTAGTTCAAGGTTTCCGCTTTCATAAACTAGTTAAGACTTTCTGGAAATTTTACAAAAATTAGTCAACTTCTTTTAAAATTCGGATCTATACACGCAACAGAGTACATTACTTTGGGTATTACACAACCTGTCTTTTATGGTGATATGATAAACAAAATAGGAAGGATCAAAGGTAGGCAGCATAACCATCGAAAATGCGTCAGAATCATCAAACGCCTTTTATACCGTGGATATGATCCTAATGTCACCAGACGGACACTAGGCTTGGTACTTGACCAATCTACAGTCATGTACAAGCGCATCCTTGAGACTTGCACTCTGACTGACTGGGACGACAGGGCCCCGACCACCTGTCCTCTCTGAATGTCAGTCGGACTCTTCGGGTGATTACATACATGAGCTCGCTCACAGATTTTCCAGTTACTTAACATTCTCCCTTAAAGAGTATTTCAATTTTTTAGATGATTTATTACACAATGTAACATTCCTTCGTCAGAGAGGAAGGTAGGGACTAGCGCTTCACCCTATTTAGGATAGATGACTTTGTTTTGCTTGTTTATGTACTAGTATTTTTGTCCTCGTTGTATTAAAGAAACTACGGGGTCTCCAACATTAGTCGCAAATTGGACAGTTAATACCAAATATGACATAAAAAACATCTAAAACAAACGACTACACATAGATCAACGAGATAGAAGGGCAGTCGATGATATTCAATTTATAGAAAGGGATGGATATTTACGTGTATGTTTTAAAATTTTCTTCAAGAAGGTATAGAGTTGCAATACGTCCTTATTATTTATATAAACACTAATTTCTTGTTGCAGTGTGGAGCAGTTTAAATCGTTCCCCGTGACATGAAGTTTGTTAAGTGTATTTTAAAATTACTTCTGTCCAGCTCATTCACATGAAAGAAGCTTTGTTTTGGCCCTTTATCAATTTGACATCGTATATATTTTTTGCTACTTCGTAAATTTGCCATTTTATAGATGAATATCATCGAAATTAAAGGAGATTAATATCTTAGCATCATCCCTCCAATGCTATTTTGAACATAGATTTTATTTGAATATGCTACTGAATCGACTCTACAGGAATTTGGAGCCGCGCACTCTCTGTAAAGTAAATGTACAAATTTAAATTCAAAAAATAAAAGCAGAGGGCGCTAGTGAAATGAATTTGAGTGGCTAATGAAAAGCACTTTGGATAGAAGCATCACTGATGAGAATTTAATATTCAATATTCGACAAAGGAGGGGATCTCCAACAACACCAGGTTGAAGCACCCACAGCAAAACCCCAAAACACCCAATGCAAAAACACAGAGCAGACAAGCACAGAAAGAGACGTAAAAGGGACAAGGAACGTCAACGCACAACACGTGTTTGGTGCATGAAAATTGTTTTGAAATGTTCTTCAAGAAGATAAAGAGTTGGAACACTTCCGTATTATTAGTATAAACACTTATTTCTTGTTGCAGCGTCGAGCAGCTAATATCGTTCCCCGTGACTTGATGTTTGTTGAGTGTATTAATTACTTCTTTCCAGCTCTGTCGCCTGAAAGAAGCTTTGTTTTGGCTCTTCATCAATTTGACATCATTTATATTTTTTTTGCTATTTCGGAAACTTGCCATTTCATCGCAAAATATCATCGAAACTAAAGGAGATTAACATCTTAGCACCAACCCTCCAATGCTATTTTGAACGTAGATTTCATTTGGATATGCTACTGAATCGACTCTACATGAAATTTGGAGCCGCGCACTCTCTGTAAAGTAAATGTACAAATTTAAATTCTAAAAATCAAGGCAGATGGCGCTAGTGAAATGAGTTTGGGTGGCGTATGAAAAGCACTTTGGCTGGAAGCATTACTGATGAGAATTTAATATTCGAAACACGTGTCAGGTGCATAAGAATTGGTTAAAAATTTTCTTCAAGAAGGTATAGAGTTGGAACACCGTAATTTATTTTAAATGGCTTTCAGAACCATGATTCTTGGATTAGGCAACCTTTTCATATACATACGTAATCAATTACATATTATTGGTATTACACGAAATGTGCCGTCATTTCAAATACGATGGTTGTCTGAAAGTAACAGGAACACTTGTGACATTGTCGCCATAGCACTTTCTATATAGATGTGGCCTCAGACAGTGCATGTATTTTATATATTCTTTTCATTTTCGTGCGTGAACATCGACGGCGGGTGCGACTAGCCAATAGGGGATGCTTAATCCTCCCGGGCACCTGGTCCCACCTCTAGCTTGCTAGGGGTCCGTCGATGCTCAATTTGGTGCTCTATTGTGAGTGCTGTTGAGATTATCGTCAGGATCTTCTTTAACTCATTATAGATAAATTCTGGTGGAGATTAATGTTCAAACTTTCTTAGACCACATTACAAACCAATTTTACTGCACCAGACACGTGTTTCAGAAAACTAAATTATCGTCAGTGGTGCTTCAAGTAAAAGGCAATTTTGTAATAAGAGCTCGGCTCCAAAGCTTTAAGGATGAAAAAGACAGCGGACATGCATTAATTGGTCACGAAAGTATGGCGCAATTAATGGAAGTAAAACTTCAGTCCAGGTGACCGACTTTGGGGGGACAACATCGATCTGTGGTCAAGGCAAAATCTATACATGTAAAGATTATTACTGAAGGTTTGGAAATTTAAGTGAGCTTTTGCATATTTGTCCCGCGCTTAAAGAGAAAGAACCATAATCATTTAACAAGTACATGTACATATTTTACGTTATAGTAAAGTCAGGGTATCTCCATGTGTCACTATTGTTTACACTGTTATCCCCTTGAAATCTGCTTCTGTATATCATAAGATAACTATTTTGGTTCCTTTTAATTTATGAAATATATTATATCTAAATTTGAGAATTTCATCATTTTGAAGTTAGTAATAGGCCTCGCTGTCGTAGTTTAGAATTCAGACAAAGATATAGCACAAAAGAGAAGACTTTGGCTTCAAAATAGTTAATTTTCCTTGGCTTGATGGTGAAGATTGGAATATTAGACATTTTTCATCGTGACGAACTTCGCACTTCGAACTTCGTACTTCGCACTTCGAACATTGAAGAAAAAGTGGTGTAGCTGCCGTTCGCGTATAAACTCATAAGCGGAGTGATCTTCATTTTGATTAGTATATTCAATGTAATGGTATATTGGACTTCCTGTACATGCAACTGGCACGCTTTTGTCGGCAACCCACTTATGAAATTAAAGTGCGAAGTTCGAAGTGCGAAGTGCGAAGTTCGTCACGGTGAAAAAGTCTAATAATAACCGTCAAAAGTCGGCGCAGGGTGCACATTGGTCTCCTACCTTTTATGTGTTGTCATTTATGTTTGATGTTTCTGTACATCTGATACATTCATTGTTTTGTATAATGTTCTAGCGAATATTGTTGTGTCTTTTTGCGTTTTGTAGTTTTGTCTGATGTCATTTATGTGTCACTTTCTTGTGGATTTGTTTCGCTGGGTGAGTGCCGGGTGGTCATAATGGAGATCATTCCTTTTCCTTTACATAAATGGAAAATTGTTTGAATTTGAAATTTTGAACCATTACTTGTCCTCGGAAATCTGTGGAAATCGATACCCAGTGCATTCAAAACTTACATCACAGCTTTTTACAGTAAGCTTATCGTGAGAAAAAAAAAACAGTGAATGGATTATGAAATAATGAAACAAGATGACATAAAGTTGAATCTTTAATCACATAATGCATTTCATCTATTCAGGAAATACGAGGAATCCAGAGAAAGAAATCACAGGGCGTCCGCGTATAGTCACATTGCCAATAGAATGCATGACTCGCACATTTACATGGTCACCTTCATCCATATGAAAGATAATAGTTTCTGTCCCTGTTGTCATTCTTCAGGTACTGTTGCCTTTTGGTGGTTCTCCGGCATCCAAATAGACATATCCAAAATCCATTTCCTCATTTCTTTTAATACCAAGTATTAGCTATTGACCGTGATTTATTAATATTTTCACAGCGAAGAAGTATATTCCACTAACAGGTGCTTTGAATGTACCCGTGGTAGAGTTATAGGCATCACCAACATCTACATATTTTTCATCAAAAACTAATACTTGGTCTTCATAGGGATGTGTAATATCTTTACTCATTTTTGGCATAAATGCAACATTTTTGTTTGCCCCTGAAACAAAGAGTTATGAAATATAAAGGTGAATTAACGACAGGTCTCACTTGTATCAAACTTCTCATACTGAGGTTTTCCTCAAATTTGAGTATTTTCCTTAAATATTTGAGGTTTTCCTCAATTTGTCTTGTATATATCTACCTCAACTTCAGATTTTCCTCAAAGTTGAGATTTTCCTCAAAATTTACCTTGTATGAAAGAAATTTTGAGATTTTCTTGAACTTGAGAGATTTTCCTCAAGCATTTGAGGGAGCTCCATACCTACCTCAAATACTTGAGGAGGTGTAGAATTTCTTCAAAAGATTAAAAATTACGCAAATTAAAGACAGATAAAAGTGACAAAAATACAAAGCACATTCTATAAGTTATAAAAACCATACTTTGAAAAAATAGCGATCTTCTTGTTTTCTATGTGAAAACTAAGGTTTAAGGTTGAGGTACGAGTTGAGGAAAGTTGGCAAAATCAATCGTTCTTATCTTTCCTCAAGTTGAAGAAAATCTCAATTGTATTTCTTTCATACAAGGTTTTTGAGAAGTACCTCAACTTTCAAGAAGTAGAGTATTATACCATTAAAAAGATACTAAAAGGTTCATTCTGATGGGAATCATGAATGAATATCTGGATAAGTACATTTCTTAGGATGACATGCGAAATGTACCGAATATATTTGACCTGCTTCTTGGTTACTATGGTGACAATAACCAATTTTCTCGTGCCTTTCCTCAAATACGTTCCTCAGCTGAAGAACCCCTCAAATGATTTGAAATGTTTTGATACAAGATGATTTTGAGGAAAACTCAGCTGAGGGAATCCTCAAACAAATTTGAGGTTGAGGAAAATCTCAATTTAAGAAGTTTGATTCAAGTTAGGCCTGATGTACATTTCATTTATTAGCAGTCACCTACCAGTATCATAAATGTTTGTCAAGCGTAATTTTTTCACTGAAAGTCTGAATTTCTTTACAGAACTTTTGTAAGTAATGAACTCATTATTCGGATTACGATTTCTATCGTAAAGTATATTAAAGGAGAGATGAAACAATCCTGTAAAAAGAGACTCGATATAAGAAAAAATCAAAACTAAACACGCAAGTATTATCCTATTGTCATTTACTAACTTTCAATTCTGAATAATTCACAGTGAGCACACGTCTACAGAAACTTTGATAATTTCTCTTTAAAAGAAGATCACGTGAGAATGACTGATAAGGAAGAGATGATATCAGCACGATGCGAATAATGCTTAAAGGAGACCTGGATTATGGCCTTTTTTCGTTTTTTTCCAAAGAAAATGAAAATTAACTAATCAAAGTATGATTAAGCGTCTTTTTCTTCACGCGTTTAACACTGTATTTTTCCATGATTTTCGAAACATTTGCAATGAGAGCGAGTGATATGCCCCTAGTGAAATCAAAAGATATGTGACGTGTAAGATATTCGATAATTAGATTTATGAATGAGTTACCTATTAAAATGGACATGTTTGGATAAGCAAAGTGTGTAGTATACATTTACTCATGCATTCAACTGTCATGATTATATACGAACAGTCAATCGGACATTTTTAGAAAATAACACGCTTTAAAATTCATATTTAGATAATTCTTATATTGCAAACGCAAATTCCTGCTTCATATGTATCGACTTATTTATTTGACTAAAAAAAGTCTAAAAGTAATCTATAAGGAGTAATTAATTAACTGAATGCTTCTTTGTTTACATTTTGGCCTTCGGTTAATATGTCGTCGATCACGGATAGTAGCGAAGATCACCGAGGTCGATGTGAAATATCTCAGCCCTTTCCCAGCTTTTTATGCTGAATCTGATCGATTTCTTTAAGGAGAAAAATTGTTTTTGATTCAAAATATTAAATGTGTTTGGAAAAATGAAAAATAAAAAAGCATTTTTCCCTTCCACTTTAACGAATTAAAATAAAACAAAACAGAAATACTATTGCCGTTCATTTTTAATGTTCAACGAAGGTTAGCCACAACCAGGTGTTTATTTGACAGCAGCGTTTGAAAATACATAATGGATTTAAAAAGGAGAGTTTCTTTATACACAGAAAATCAGAACGTTTAAAACGTTGTTCCTTCGAATAGAAAAAAAAATATTTCAAAGGGTTTGATAACATTTTTTTTTTTCGTATGTGTTATAAAATATTATTAGTTTTTGTCTTGTACGTACAATGAACAGAGAGAGAGAGAGAGAGAGAGAGAGAGAGAGAGAGAGAGAGAGAGAGAGAGAGAGAGAGAGAGAGAGAGAGAGAGAGAGAGAGAGTATACTCACATCTTAAATGCCTCACAGAACTCTCCAAATTATTAATTTGAAGTTGAAGATAGTTAAGCCTTGACGTCTCCGTTTTCCATGCTTCAGTATGGAAAAAAAAAAACTAAGTATCAGTATAAGAAAATAAAAGAGTACATTTCGTTTGAATTCTAGAGATCCATATCAAGTGAACTTGCTTGAATTTATATTTATATATAAGCTTAAAAATCATTTGGTAAGGAGATCACGAGATGGCCTTATAGAGAATTGCTTAATATCAATAATTCATAATACTAAATGTGAGCACATGAAACACCCGTAGGGTACAAAAATGTAATGCATACAGCTGTTTTGTTCTTGTTTTTTTATTTCTAATAAATTATAATGGATTTTTTAAGACTGATTCATCTATCTGATTTACAGAGTCACACTTATGTGACCCCTACTGGTTGAGTATGTCACCTGCGAATTCATTCCGCAAAACAGGAGACAAGGTCGCCTTGATTCATATTTTCAATTTTATGAACACAGATGTAATTTGTTGATTCGGTTCAAAAAAAATTCTTTAGGCACCTCTAGGTATCTTGATGATATTTTGTATATTAATAACCAACATTTTGACCATCACAAAATCAAATTTATCCAAAAGAGTTAACATTGAAAAAATAAAGCAAACACATATGATAAAGCTACACCATTTTTTGATCTTGGTATCAAAATCAATAAAGGAGAAATACGACAAAAGAAAAGACTTTGGCTTCAACATAGTTAATTTTCCTTGGTTTGATGGTGATGTTACACGATGGCCATCGCACGGCATTTACATCTCTCAGCTCATCAGATACTTGCTGCCATGTTTCGGACTTCCATAATGAAAATAAAATTACAAAGAACCTTATCAGTCAAGGATTTAGATATCATAAACTAGTAAAATCTTTTTGGAAATTTTACAATAACTATTCTGAACCTCTTCCAAAATTTTAGGACAACTCCAGCATCAGAGTATGTATCATTCGGAATTTCATTTCCTTCGTTTCATTTCATGACCTAGTGAACAAAATCAGTAGGATCAAAGCAGATCAAACTTCAACCTAAATGCAAGAAAACAGTCGGTTGCCCGCTTAACCGAGGATATGATCCCAAGGTCATCAAAAGAACACTGGGTATGGTACTGGAACAATCTACAGTTTTGTACAAGTTAATTTCCCAACGTTGCACGCTGCCAACCGACAGGACTCCATGACGGGCCTTGTTTAAATCTCTTCAGAGAAGACTGGGTCCTGATTCTCTGTCCTATCTGAAAGTTGGTCAGACTTTTCGAGTGATTGATCTTGAGCTCGCTTCAGCAAGCAGAACATAGACTGTTATACGCATGTGGCATGTCTGAGAACCACTTCGACATGGCGTAAAATTGATGAGGATTTACTTTCCGAAACACGTGTCTGGTGCATTAAAATTGGTTTAAAATCAGTGAATGAAAATTAAAAAAGCGAAATCAGAAATCACAATTAAAAGACAAATTCTTGAACAAAAAATTGAACAGAACTATCTTACGAGAAATATCTGACAAATAAACGTAGACAATTGCACAGCACAGTAATCGAATATAATCAAATCTTATAATGGAATAAAAGAATCTATTACCGTATATCGGGTAATTTTGGCGCGATTGAAATTTTGGCTTTGTTGGCGGATGCAATAAAATCGCCAAATTTTCAATACATGTACATTAAAGACGGAATTTATTCAGCTAGAGATCCGCCACTGTAAATGATTTTGCCCGTTTTCCACAGGATGATGACTTTATTTGCGTAAAATATTCACCTATGACTTACTGACCATGTAGTAATTACAGGTATTGTTTACAGTCAAACAAACATTAAAGTCCAAACAATTGATGTCTATCTCTGTTTTAATCCAATTATCTAATTAGCAATAAATGCAAAAATGATATAAATGAACAAGCATGTTTTGGTCGGAAAGATTACCTACGGGTTCGTCTCGTTTATTAAGGGGTTAATAGAGTGTAATATTTTGGACTATGGGCAATCACAAAAAATCCGAAACATTAACTGCACGATCACCGCTTAGTTCTCTTTTAAAACACAGTTAAGTGTCGATAATTGTTATGTTTTAACGACTTTTTTAAACTACGAATACAAAGAGCGTTTCCTTATATTATGAATAAAGCACCAAACTTTTTTTTTAAGTTTCTCGTCATTTTATGTTCGTTTCGGCGGTCATAAAACATTAATGATACGCCCATGAATTTGAACATTATAATTTTGGTGGATGTTTTTAAACAATCCACCAATTTTAAAGCGCCAACATTCCAACGCCCACTTTGAACCAAATTCGCCAAAATTTCCCGACGCCAAAATTACCCGATAAACGGTATTTATCCCCAGATGTGATCATGGACAAGGAAATCTAACCCGAGTGTCCAGTATTTGCATGTAACTCGACGAGACTTGCCGAATCGTGGACAAAAGCAATTCTAGACAAGAGGGTTGGATTCCCGTGTCCTTGATCACATCTGGGGATTGATTATTTTTCTCCCATTGTCTAATGAAAATGAAATTTTATATATCCTTCATCCATATCTTGATCGTCTAAGTTATCAATCATGTATGGTGTCACAGGTGACGATACAGAATGGACACCTCACTGTATGACAAGCGTGACGATTTCAGCTTCCACATAACTAACTTCCCTTTCATGAGTAGCAACATTCCGTCTTCTCCTGCTTATGGTGTTTTTGTTACTCGGCTGATACGCTGGTACGCCAGGACATGTTCCAAATATGAATATTTCATCATTAGAGCCAGACGGCCGGCAAGTAAGCTACTTGTTCAGGTTTATATTACAGAACGGCTGACATCATCATTGAGGAAGTTCTTCGGTCGCTACGGGGATATAATAAAACCATAATATGGTTTTATTATATCCCCGTAGCGACCGTAGAGACCCCTTTCCAGAATGATCAGTGACATTCTGTATTTTGATTGAATGGCTGTCATCATCACCAAAAAAGACATACTTACCTGATCTGATCTTTACATTACTATGTACATCGAGGCAATCACCGAATTTGACAGGTTTCCATGGAGCTGTTGCGACGGGTGTTGCATGCAACCAGGGGACGCTGGTCTTCCCGGGCACCTGGTCTCATTTCGGAATGTTGTTCATTCCGGGGTTCGCATTCGTTACGATTGGAATTCTCACGATTTGGCCTTGCCTTTTCGACTTTGAGACTGAATAACCGTTAGGTACTTCTTTGATGTTTATTATAAGTGAAATGACACGTGAAAAAATTTCCATACTCCATAGGGGTAATACTATAAGACTCTTTCATGGTCTTTTGTGAAAGAAACATCTGTTCAACCCTAGGAGTCTGAAAATCACCCGAGGCTTTCCGATGATTTTGCAAAATGTTGATACCCCGAGGGCGGAAACGATGTATCTTTCATACAAAAACATGAAAGAATATTTTTCTCTCATATCCAATGGCCAAAGTCAAAATGAAAGAAAATGGATGAAATTTGAAAAATATCGATCACGTTGATCTAATCGCAAATATTTTGCAACATTCGAATTCAACCCCCCCCCCCCCCCCCCCCCCCCCAAATGGTTTATTTTATAAGAAGAAACTACATGTACGAACATTAGGCTTTTCAAAATATAAAAAATATAATGCAAAAGTACATTTTTAAAATATCTTAAAATCGATGTTTTATTGCTACGTCGCCGCTAGCTTGTTTGTTTTGCCGGTGTTGCAGCATAGATCTTCCCCCCGCATAGATCTTCTCCTGGAAAAACGTGCCTGGGCCCATATTTCCCCCCAACGGGGAAAATCCGCCCCAGCATAACCTTTCCCCTTTGAACGGCTG
Organism: Pinctada imbricata; assembly: GCA_033119305.1. Lineage (NCBI taxonomy): Eukaryota > Metazoa > Mollusca > Bivalvia > Pterioida > Pteriidae > Pinctada > Pinctada imbricata. The sequence continues at coordinate 44,843,424 of VSWD01000006.1, forward strand.
TCAGTATAGAATTTTCCCCATGGCTGAAAAACCTTCCTAGTATAGAATTTCCCCCTCAAAAATCCGGATTTTCCTACCAGAACTTTCAAAGTTCTAGGAACAGGACCTCCATTGACAGCTTTTCATTTAAAACAGGAATACCTAGGAACAGGACCTCCATTGACAGATTTTCATTTAAAACAGGAATATCTAGGAACAGGACCAGACCTCCATTAGGAATATTTTGGAGCAGGCCTCCCGTTAGTATCGTTTCATTTTAAAGATGGATTGTCTGGAAGAGATGTCCCAGCTATGAGCTTTTTGAACTAATATGAATATGTTTGGCATCTTCTCATTCGAGTCAGGGATGTCTAAGAGCACGGTCCCCAAATGGCAGCTTTTCATTGAAAACAGGAATGTCTGGTAGAAGGATCCCTATTGGGAGCTGTTAATCTAAAATAGGAGTGTCAAGGAGCTAGTCCCCATTTGACAGATTTCACTTATTTTAAACAGGAAAATCGAGGAATAGGGTCCCCGTTATCAACTTTCCATTTGAAACCGTAATTTCAAGGAGCGGGACCCCATCGGAACTTTTTCATTTGAAACAGGAATGTCTAAGAGCAGGATCTATAGGAATGTCTAGGAGCAGGATTTAGGAATGTCTTGGATCAGGGTCTATAGTAATGTCTAGAAGCAGGGTCTCCGTTGGCAGCTTTTCATTTGAATCCGGAATGTCAATGTGCTTGACCTCTTAAGAAAATTTTAATTCAAAAAGAAATGTCTAGAGTAGGCCCCCCGATAGTAGATTTCCATCTAAACCAGGAATGTCGAGAAACAAAGTTCCCGTTTCCAGCTTTTCCGTCATGTCTAGGAGCAGGGTTCCCGACGGGCCGTTGGCAGCATCTCGTTTTAAACATGGTACCACCACCGACAGCTTTTCATTTCAAGAAAAGACTGAAAATCCAATCTAATTAATCGATGAGCACTTTTTCATTCAAAGAAAGATATTGCGATCCTGAAGCAATTTTTAGCCTTCATATTCAGTAGGTAAATATAATAAGTATAACGCATAGCGGATTAATAATTATTTTTATATTATTATATTTTCATTCGAATGGATGACTACTTATTGCAAACGATGAATGTAGGTAGGAAGGCTGATTGATATGTTTTGAGCCTCGGTTTTCTTGGATGGAGAAGGTATTCTGCTGATAGATTATCTCCAAAAAGAACAAACAATCAATTGCATATACTATGCTTCACTTCTGATACAGTGACGGGAAAATATTAAACTTAAACGCTGCGGAAAGCTCACTAGTTAAAGGTGTGTTGTTCCATCTGGATAATGCTCCTGTTCACAAGTCTGTCACTGTCATGGCTGCCATTCATGTTGTGGCTTTAATTTGATTGAGCATCTGGTTTTTTTCACATGATCTTGCTCCACCAGACTTTTATCTATTCCCAAAACTGAAAGCAGCTTTTTCTGGCTCCCACTTTCAGTCCGATGATCATGATGAAGTCATAATGCAGTGGATGGCTTTCTGACCAGTCAAGATAAGAAGTTCTCTAAAAGTGGTATTGAGGCCCTCAAACACCGGTGGCAAAAATGTATAGATACTGAAAGGGATTGTGTAGAAAAATAATGCAAATTTTCTTATAAAATTCATATTCTTCAACACAAGGCTCACAAAATATCAATCAGCCCTCGTAGAAGTTACATTTCACCGTGCAAATGACAGAGCATCTCATTTTTCAATATTGAAAAGAAAGCTGAAGAAATAGGTGCGATCGATAATCTGACATATCAAATATTGGATTGGTTAAGATTTTTATTTAGATAAACTAAAAAGGATAAAAGATTATGCTTCTCATGCTATCCTACACCGAGCCAGATTTAGCACGAATGATATCTGTCGCGTCGTAAACACAGATTTCGAGACATGTAGAAATGTTAGCGCTCTCATACAATGTACGTCTAGTTTTTTTTTTCGCACAATAAAAGCAGCAATATGTAATTGCATATACAGGGGCGGATCCAGAGTGGTAAAGGGGGGGGGGGAGGGGGGTTCATTGGGTCAATTCAAGGAAAGAAGTGCCGAGTGGGGGAGGGAACGGGGGGGGGGGTTGTCTCCACCTGTAGGTGGGGGTCCGGGGGCCGCCTAAGGAGTTATTTTTTGGGGAAAAAATGGAATAAAATGGTGCAATCTCACTCAGGGACGAGTGAGATTGCATTTGACAAGGTGCCTCACCAGAAGTTACTGAGAAAGCTGGACAATTATGGTATTAGGGGAACCACCTTGGGATGGGTATCAGCTTTCCTTAGGGAGATTGCTGGACACTTCGTCACCAAGACAACTCGTAACAAGACAACTCGTAACCAAAAAAAGGCATCTCGTAACCTGACCATTTTGGTGACGAGTTGTCTGGTCAATTCGTAACCAGGTGACGACTTGACCAGATATCTTGTCACCAAAACTTAGAAAAATTTTTAATAAAAAGTCGTCACCAAAACTTAGAGAAAATCCAAAACTTATATTAGAAATTTTGATAAAAACTCGTCACTAAAACTTAGAAAATTTGACCGATGTGTCACATTTTCTATTTTTTTTTTAAAGTCATGATTAAAACGGAAAAAAATTATTAAAAACTCGTCACCAAAACTTAGAAAATTTGACCGATGTGTCACATTTTCTAAGTTTTTTTTTAAGTTGTATCCAAAACTTAGAAAAAAATTGTGAAAAACTCGTCACCAAAACTTAGAAAATTTGACTGATGTGTCACATTTTCTAAGTTTTTTTTTTAAGTTGTAAGCAAAACAGAAAAAAAATGTTAAAAACTCGTCACCAAAACATAGTGACTGACGAGCTTTTATCAAGATTTTTTCCAAGTTTTGGTGACGACTTTTAAATACAAAAAAATCTAAGTTTTGATGACGACTTTTTATCAAGATTTTTTCCAAGTTTTGGTGACGACTTTTAAATACAAAAAAAAAATTTAAGTTTTGGTGACGACTTTTTATTAGAAAACCTCTAAGTTTTGGTGACGAGTTGTCTGGTCAAGTCGTCACCTGGTTACGAATTGACTAGACAACTCGTCACCAAAATGGTCAGGTTACGAGTTGTCTATTTTTGGTTACGAGTTATCTTGTTACGAGTTGCCTTGGTGACGAAGTGTCCTGATACCCTTAGGGATAGGGTCCAGCAAGTGGTACTTACAGGGTTTTCTTTTTCCTTGTTTTGGGGCCGAATTTCGGCCCCTTCCCAATGCCAAATTTCCTCTATTTTTCCCAAAAAATAACCCTGAAATTCCCAAAGAGGAATTATGAAAAAATCACCTGAGAAAATAAGACCCAAAACCTGGAAGTCAGCACAAAATGTCCTATTTCTACGTGCATTTTTTAAAGTTTTCATCCCATGTTCAGTTCAAGCAAATCAATGGATTATCAGTGTTCATAAATGATACTTTAAGGTTATACTTTGGTGAGAATTTGTACAAAAATTTTCCCAATTTTAGCAAAATGTCGCAAATTTTCCCAAATGGGACAGGCACAGGCACCTTCCCCAAAATAAAAAAAAAAACCTGTACTTGATGGTGAGGCATCTAGTCAAATGCCTGTAGTCAGCGGGGTTCCCCAGGGCTCTGTCCTGGGGCCCTTACTATTCCTTATTTTTATAAATGACCTACCACAATCTGTTTCTTCTAAAACAAGACTTTTTGCAGATGATTGTATCTTATATAGACAAATTAAACACACAGATGACTGCTTGACACTACAACATGACCTAAATAATCTTGCACACTGGGAAACAACATGGGGTATGCAATTCCTCCACAGAAATGCAACTCACTTAGCATCACACGCTCACGTAATCCACACAAATACTCTTACGTTCTCAAAGGACACAACTTAGAAACAGTTGACACATAAACAACATCACTACAAAAGCAAACAAAATTTTAGGATTTTTGAAACGTAACTTGCAAATCAAAAATGAAAATACTAAATCACAGGCCTACAAATCACTTGTCAGATCCAATTTAGAATATTGTTCAACCGTATGGTCACCACACACACAAAAACACAAAGACAAATTAGAAATGATACAGAGAAGAGCAGCACGTTATGTTACACACAGATATCACAACACGAGCAGTGTCACAGACATGTTAAATCATTTAAACTGGCCTACACTCGAAATCAGAAGAAACACACAGAGACTAACAATGCTTTATAAAATTTCCCATAATTTAGTTGCCATTAATCCACAAGAATACATGTACATAACACCACCTACACAACTCCTTACCAGACACAACCATCCACTACATTATCAAACCTTCAGTACACGCACAGACTACTTCACATATAGTTTCTTTCCACACTCCGTTGTGCTGTGGAATTCTCTCCCCCATTCGATCATTACTGCATCCTCTCTGAACCAGTTTAAAACACTGGTTCAGAACCATCTGAGCTCATCATATTAAATATTTGACATTTTTGTATATATGTAAATTATTCTTTTAAACTTTTTCTTTTAAATTTTATGGTCTGTTTGCGCATTGCGCCGTCATGTAGTCATCAAGTGTGATGGATTGACGTACTGATGTAGATGTAGATGTAGACCATTTTTCTTTTCTTCTCGAATATCCAGACCATTTTTTCCACTCAATTTACATGTATTTGACAAAGAAAGGGTCTTTCCCCTTTCCAACAAACCATCAAAGATCTTTTAAAAAATAAAATAATTTGTCCTTTACTGCTTGACAGGGGCGTAGCCAGGGTATTTTCAATTTGGATGTCTAAAGAAGGGTTGCATGGACCCAGAACTTCAGCTGTCCGGGGGAGATGCAGAGATTAATCTACAATTTGATCTTAATGGGTCCTCTGGACCCAATGAAACTTGGCCAAGGGGTCTCCAGCCAAAACAATGGGTCCCAGCAGAAATTGATGCGTCCCAATTACTTATAAACGTCAGTAGTGATGAGCAATCGGACAAATTTTACTATCGATTATCGGGGCACTATCGAAAAATTACTATTGATTGATTATCGGAACTATCAAATTTTGAAAAAATCATGTTCAAAACTAATGAAATACCACTGAGGCTGCGGCCTTTTTGACATATACATACATGTACACTGCAAATGCATAGAAATACAATTTCAAACTAAAATCAACAATTTTTAAAATTTGTATTTCTTGACCACTGTCATTTTGTACACTTCGCTTGATGTCATTTTGATTGCTTTTCACAAAAACAATTTTGGTTATAGTTACCTTTTATCTCTGAGCGACAATCGATTGTCAATTTTAATATCGATTATCAAAAATCGAAGGGGTTATCGAAAATAGAAGGGGTTTCAACGATCGATTATCGAAAGTCGGCGACTATCATCACATCACTAAATGTTAGTGTTGTAAGTTCACGAATACAAGTGAGATGACCAACTCGCAGCGTTTTATGTCCGTTATATATGTTCCAAAAAAATAAACATCTATCTCTTAAATTTCAATCTAATTTTGACGAATGAAGTAATTGATTGTGTATTTAGTTGCTTAATTTACGCAAGCGATGCTTCATGTACTTGTGTATCTATAGTAAAACGTTATCCAAACAAACCAATTGTATATGGTATACAAAGACGGTAAGCTTTGGGTGTGCAATAAATGATTTCACTAGATTAATTGATTCATAATTTCATGTAAAGTTTAATTACCATGGAAGAATTTTTCATTAATATATTGTATATTTTACATCTGAATCCAAATGATATAAAGAAGTTAGACTCGCATCGGACTGCATATTACTTTTATATCAAAAAATTTTGCTCCGGAATGATTTCTCATATGATACCACATACATGATTAACCTTCTCTTAGGGTTAAAAGAGTTGTCAAAATATAAACTAGAGACATTCACACATTCTGTTAACATGAACTAAAGTGGACATACGAAAGTGAACATTGCGTTCAGTGGGACGCAGTGATCAGAAATCAATGGGTCCTTGGAAATTTTTATGCGACAGAGACGCAGGACGCAGAGGTAGATTAATCCCTGGAGATGACTTTCGAGACCTGGAGGGTAAAGTGGATGACTTGCGAGACTCAAAGGGTCAAGTTGGGACGTACTGTATTGAAAACTGTAACATGCAAAAAAAAAAAGCTGTCTGATTTTGAAAACTCAAAAAAAATCAATGAACTAGTTTCAAAGAACTCAGTAGACAGTGCTCAGCCAGAAGTCATCTTTGCTTGAACTGGTCAGACCAAGAATTTATAAACAGACCAGATTAAAAAAGGAATCGACTTAAGTTCATATATTTTCCAACATGTGAAGGAGCTGTTAAGATAAGGCGTAAAATCTGCCCTGAAAAGTCGAAATTTCAAAATGCAAAAAATGCAAAAAATTGCAAAAAATGAGGAAATTTTTCGGTAAAAATACGAAGTAACTTAGGCCAGATATGAATCTTCTGTCATGTTGGATAAATTATTCAAAATATGACCGATTTTTGGGTCAAAACAAGCATTTTCCCAATAGAAATCAATGGAAAAAGGAAAGTTTTTCTACAACATTGTTCCCCCTCTCGGTTCAAAATGTCATTTTCACCAAAGGTGTATATCAATAAAATACATTTTCTGACCAAGTGGGGTTCTGAACCGAGGGGGGGAACAATGTCCCACAGGCGAAAAACGAAAAAAAGGGGGGATGGATGGATATTTTAGAATCAGTCTTTAGACCGGTAAAATCCATTAAAATTGCCATTTTTTCCTTTAGTATCATGTAAAAATCTATTCAGAGCGTGTTCCGATCAAATATTTAACTGTTAGGTAGGAAATAAACGATAAAGTTGTCTATTTCTACACTGTGCGTATTTCGCGCCTGAAAGCTACATTTGTGACTGATAAATACGAAATATAACCGTTTTTCAGTTTCCGGATTGTGGATTTTGCCGATTATATTGATATAATAACCTCAAGGTTAATTCCAGTTATCCAGTTTTGATATTAAAAGGTACAGAAGTATAATTTAAATCAAATTTGTGAAAAATAATGCATTTTTTGTGAATTTTCGCTCGATATTTGAGGTTTTCTCTCATCAGTACCCCCTACCTCTTCAACTCGTAATTATAACATCTTTCACCAAATCTATTCGAAAAAATTCCTACTTGGAATCTTCTAATACTTTATTGTTTAAACCCGACCACTTTTTTTCCTGAAATAGAAGGACTGCGCACGAGAAATAATCGAGTGATTTCAGGGCTAAATCAAGCCCTTATCTTAACAGCTCCTTTGTTATTTCAAGCCATTTTAATTCTGTAAGAAAAAGGTTAAACGAAAATAAAGAACTCTTTGCATATCGACCAAAAGAAAAAAAAGCAGACTTCTTACAATACGAAACCACCCAGGACGAGAAAGGCAGTGGCGGATCCAGCGCCCCCTTTGCCGGGGGGTCAAGAGGCGAATTTTGCCTACTTTTACTGAAAATGGGCCAAAATATGAGGTTTTTTGGAAAATTTTGGGTCAATGCCAGGGGGCGGACGCCCCCTCCGCACCCCCCTGAATCCGCCACTGAAAGGCATTTGGAGAGAAACGTCCCGTTTAGCATCATGTAACAAATCTGATGGAAATGGAGGCTTTTACATTCTGTGGTAACGACCAGTTGATAACGCTACTTCGTAAACTGCATTACCAAATATTATGTCAATAAATTTAACTTATAAATGAAAGTAGAGTGTAGCATATACGTCAACTTGAATGTCAAAATTAGATGAAAATGTCAATATCGAACAGTCAATCTCCGCAGCGACTGGACGAAAGTTTTTGAAAGCATTGTGTACATTCTCATTCAGCATATTTTCTCAATAAAGTTAATTTATATGCGATATGATAAGTGCGAGCTTCGCTTGCTATAAGTGCTGAAAAAATCAAGTCTCTTTTATTAGTACAACTGAAGATATGGGCAAACGGCGATACATCACGATGAAAGTATCGCAGACTGAGACTTTTGTGATGTCTGGCATTTGACTGTCCCATGAGTTTGCTGGAAAATCAGCTATTTTCAAAAGTCCATTTTCATGGGTGTTAGCTGGTAAAACGTGAAAAATCCCATGTGAAATATGAAGGACTGTGTATATGTGGGTTTGCTCCGTAGAGTCCCATTGTAAAACAGGAACTACATAGAAATGAATTAATGCAGACCCGAGAACTCATTTTTGAAATAATGCATCATTTTTCTTCAAATTGCCAATAAAACATTAAATTCATCATGAAAAGAAGCAAATGTATTTTTAGAAGTAAATAAAGTTAATTTATAATTCATATTTCACAGTGAACCATTTCATATTCTTCATGGAAGGGAGAATCGACACATAGTATTCAAATCCCAATCTTCACTCTATTTTAAGGAATACTAGAGTATGTTTTCAAATACATTTCACACCTGAATGTCTCTAAATGAATGTAAATTTAAGGAATGAGTATTATTTTTTCATGTTCATGGCTTTGACAAGACGTGATTCGAGTGTAAAAGCCATGAGCCAAAGAAATAAGACAATCATTCGTTAGCGTCTTTGTGATGTCATCTGGCTGTCTGATCAGAAATATCAAATTTTGATTTGAATGATTATGTGTCATCCTACCATTATGTTCTTTATTATTTTACGACTGAAAAAAATACTGAACATGTATGTTTTTTTTTCAGGAGGTGAAAAAAACAAAGTGATAAATATCATTATAGTCATCATAGATATGGGTGTCCCTTAACAGATCATGTAGAGTAACATACAGGGGGTACCTTAAACAACAATATGGTTAGAGAGGTAAGTATGCTTATATTTAGGTTTGTAAAAATTGTTGTAGACTGGTAATCTTTGACATCGTCCCTGCTTGCTGATGTTTATGATGTTTATGATGTCATCATTACTGGCCTGTGGATGGTTTGAAGATCTATTTGATTATGATGTCATAATGGAAAATTCCGCATACAGGTGTAATTTTAATTTATATATAAATTGAGGGATCGCCAAATGTCCAACATCACTCCTGTTGGCGTATCGCCTGTGAATGTGAAAAAAAAGACTATTACTACGGCCGAAGATGGCTATTCCCATATTTAGATAGACTCTCTAACAAAATCTGAATATGATCTATTACAAAATGTATGTTTTTTTATAGTACATGTATTTCTGCAGGGTTATTTCATTGTCTTCTCTTTATAGATGTTGTTTTCTTATGATTTTTACTAATATATTTCTTGTAGCATGTAGATCAGTTATAGATGGAGTTCAGAGATTTCAGAGAGTCTGCATTCACAACATTTACTTTCAAGAAACAAGAGATTCAGGAAAGGAAAATGATTGAATAAATTAAAAACAGTGAGTAATAATTGTGAATGTATTTATATTTGTGTATGTGCAGTAATGAGAGAGCAAGGAAACACAAAATTAAAATGAAGGAGTGTTTAGCTTAGTGGTTAGAGTGCTTACCTACAGATAGAGGTAATAGGTTCAAACCTGGTCAAGGTTCTTTTTTTCCTATCCTTCTACAGGTGTATGAGCTGAGTACTTGAGCATGCATTAAAATCTAGTTCGAGAATTGAAACATTGATGACAGGCAATTTATTTACGGAGTTCTAGTGCATGCATAAAAGAATTGAAACATTACCAGAATAAAATATACTTCAGATCAACATGTAATAATAAGAATGTTTGGTAAATTTTCTGCTCTGAATATTGTTCACAAGGTAAGTAACACTAAATGAGTTAGGGGAAAGATACTAATGATGAATATAATTTTTCTTAGTTTGACTTATTGATCCTTTTGACAATGTTTTATTTGTTCTGTAAAGCCCATTAGACTTAGAGAACAATTTAAATATCATAGAAAGGGCAAACCAAAAGTCAAACTCTATTTTTCTCTGGTATTTTTTTTGTTTTTATATGATGTAGTATTAAAGTTCATTCTGTTGTTTTGAAAGCTCAACTCTTTGAGTCAAAATATTCGAGTAACATAAATCACATCTTGCCAGTAGATCTACCATATCAAACAGTCACAAGGGCACTAAGATCATATTTCCAAATATAAAAAAGCACATGTTGTGTTAAAACTAATTGCCATGTCCTTGGTATGGCCTTTTTATGAGCCTAAATTCAGCCATCCAGTTATGTTTTTGTAAAAATTTATTCAAAATGTAATTTTCTGAAAATTGCTCATCAATTATATCCTAAATACATGTTTATATAAGTTCACTTTTAATCCAGATTTTTCATATTATAATTTGTCTTTTAAGGTACTAGTAATGAAGTTGTCCCACCAGATCCATTGCTGTCTGTTGAAAAGAAGGGAGGAGATCTCCAACAAGACCCCGTTGCAGCATCAACAGTTAAACACCAAAACACCCGATGCAAAAACACAAAAGACGAGTACAGCACGAGACGGAAAAGAGACACAGGACATATAAACATCAAACACAAAAGACTACACATAAACCGACGAGACCAATATAAGTTTTTCTTCTTAGTTTATACACGTATTTCGTCCATAATTTGACAATCCTGTAATAAAACTTTGGGATATTTTTCAATCTATCACTGAATTAAATTATGTATTTCCATATTAAATGTTAGAAAGTTATTTTTCCAATTTTGTTTAGTAACTATGTATGCAGTATATCAATATCAATCATTTTAAGACCTTCTAAATATTCTCTGAGGAATTTTCTAGTCTCTGGTCTTTTGTTCCCAAAAAACCTTCAATTTGCTTATTTTGCATCTATCTGTATGAGTTGTTGATGTTAAATATGGTAGAATTGGGAATGATTAATGATTTTATACTGTTATTTTTCCATAAACGTGATATTTCTTTTTTGCATTTAACTAAGTAAACTTTGAGATTTATCATACATGTATGTCATATTAAGATTTTTAAAAGTTCTAGCATTCCTTTTCATTCAAGCCAAAATAGATTCCAAAATTTTAAGGGCTTGTCTGTCCATTTAATATTTTCGTATTTATCTTTTCAATTCTTCAACGCCCCTAGCCATATACCTTCTGTTTTACTTCTACGTTTCTACAATTGAAATATTTTCAAGGTCATCTTTATATTAAAATGTCTCTGATAGATGTATAAATGGACTTCTGTTCCAATATCATGCGTGGATAGTTTAATGGAGATTGTGTTTAAATTCATCCTATCGAAACCTTTTAGCGTTTCTTATTAACGATATTCTTTAAATCAATGTAAAAATGAAGTATCAAAAATAATGAAAACTTTGACAATTTTAATAATATGCTGTGATTTTATTATAGATTTTGGTTGCTATGCACCTGTTAGAACATTCCCTTAAATCCTTTCCTTAAATTGCTAAGAACGAGAGAAAAATACGGTCAAAACATAACAGAAGCAGAAAAGTAGTTTAATTCTCCAAATTATTTTCTGACAAGTTACATGTACATATTTTTTGGTCATGCTATCCTACATTTGAAATATTGAAACATATTTTTGCATTTGCATTGACAGTCAATGTGCAGAAGTTTTGAATGAAAAGGATAAAAAATCACAGCCTTGATCAAATTCTAGGTGACATAAATGTTCTGATCCTATGAATAACTGTAAGGCCATGTAAAATAAAATCTATGTTTCTCAGACACCGCCGCGCGCTATAATTTGCCGCCGACGAGACGTTTTTATTGCAACTTCAGAAAAAAATATCCGCCGTGTCTCATCCTCGATCGTCGATTAAAAACGAAGTATCAATTTATTTCATTGAACATGTTTATTGTCCTTTAAAATCGTCAAAGCTGTACCCGATGAATAAATACTTTTAAAAGCCCGTGTAAATCACGGCGCGTTCCGTATTTACGTTACGGGTAAAGACTTTATCCACGCGTCGTTTAAAGGGAATTGTATAGGATACACTAACAACGTGCCGCGGACACTTGGACGGCTGGCTATTCGCGTGTTTAATACATCGAGTATAACATATATTAAAACGTTCGTATAGTTTTCTTTATTGATCTCCACAGCATATGTAAATATCTATGCCGAACAATAGCAAGTGTCCATTGTAATACTTCCGAATCTATTAATAATGACTTTCACGTTGTAAAAAGTATAAACAAGGACCGCCGACGAACGCAAGAGAAACGTAGTTAAATCCTTAAATCTATGAATAAAAGAATGTACCCGGGCCGTGTACATTATTTTATCAGACAGTGGTTGATGCTGAACACTTCATTCGATTTCTAAAGATTCTGCTTCATCTAGACTTGACTTCCGAAGATATACGCTATCAGCCAAATTTTTATTTACCATATGAACGGATCCATCCGAGGAAGTGAGGGGTCGTATTTAATTTGAACTGGGTTTAAACAAGATGTGAGCAAATACTGTAACAGCCGTCGAGTCTCGTACGCGATTCTACTAAATACTCACGGCAATCAAAACATGTCATACTTCGTATATCAAATTTTGAATTGATTAGCTTCTTCCATTCAGACAGATGAGCTACGTCTTCCCGTGCTCAGAAGGAATAGGTTATTTTACTTTAAAAAATCAACTTATTTACAGGAGAAAGCCATAAATTTTAATGTACATGTACCATCATTTTCTATGAAGGAAAACGGGGGGGGGGGGGGGGGGGGGCGGCAGCATAAGATTTTTTGCCTACATGAATAATTGGGGAGGGGGGAGGGCAGTACAGACGACTTCTTTGCCTTACATAAATAATAAGAGCACTTTTGATGGAAATAAAAAACAAAAAATAAAAACCCTACCTACCTTGCCACTTTTTTAGACCCAATTATCTGAGAAACATAGAATTTATTTTACATGGCCTAACAAGAAACTTTTCTAGTTATGGATTAATCATCATCATCATATGATATATACATGTAGCATGATCAACAAAATGAAAATAAGAGATAAGAATACATGTATGGTGACCTACATTGTTCAGGACATCATCATGAATTTTCTCAATTACTTTTTCACTTACGAAATAGCTAAATCCTGTGGCAGGCGAGACATTCTTTTTACAAATACTGATTTTGATTGACAAGCTGTCGAGTCAAAGGTACCTGGTTGGAATCCCAATTAGGTTCTCTTAGGTTTTTACCATCTCACATCCACCTTTATTCCAGCTCTGAGGGAGGAGGAATTTGCATCTTATCGATTTTTAAAAAAAAAAAATTTAAACTTTATTTATTTTACAACGTTTAACAAACAAGTTACACAACTTATATAAATGTCACACGTTGGCGATTTTATTTTGATATCATAACTTTCTTTCATAGGAAAACCCTATCTTTAGTGTGTAGGTATGAGAGAAAAGCGGTGCTTTAATAGTGAGCAAATACAGGAATTTTGATTTATTTTCCCTACATTAATCCGCCATAACGCTTTGATCCTCCTTGTATTTCATTATATGGAATTCTCTCTTGGGATGTTCAGGATTTCAATCAGGCATCGATTCTACATTAGTTGGTATTCCATTCAATCATTATATGAATGGAATGTTATTTTTACAATACTTTGGCAATTTATTTATGAATGATTTAATTATTTTCACATTGACTGTATAGATATTAGCTATTTAATAATGCATCTAACATCAAGAGTGCCAACATCCAACAACAACCAGCTTGTATCTGATGGAATGACGGTACAACTGGTTCCTTCTTTTCAGATATCATCCAGAAACTTTTACATCAGGATTCATGGTTAATTTTTCATTTTTGGACGCTTTATTTTCCTTGATCATCAGCGATAGTCAGGCCCTAGATTAGACAGAAACTGATGCCCAAGTAGGATCTACAGATTATACAGTTTGTTCATCAGTTCTTTTCTATATATCGATAGACAAAAAATAAAAGATAACAGTCATTTCTTAATTAGCATTGGATTATTTAAAGCTTTTCATTATGAATTAAAAGGCTCTGAGTAGAGGAAGCCTTTTTAGTGGATACTGAAACAAATACAGGAATAATTGATAGTAGACTACATGTAAAACTGAATAGGTTAACCATTTTCATATTGAAAATCAAGCTTCTGTGGTGTAATAGAAACACATCTGTATTACACAGAAAATCTGGGTTCAATTCCCAGCAGAAGTTAGTAAAATGTGAATTTGGGAAACCTACTTCATATTTGTAGTTATTTGTTAATGCAATAGCAAGTAAATGTGTTATATATGAATGTTCAGTGTAGCTTAGAATTATTATATTGTTTCCACTGAAATTTATTATTTGTTTATGATTTATGATTAATACTGAATGCACTTTGGAAGTGACTGCAAGAATAAAAGAAAGGAGGGGATCTCCAACAACACTCGGTTGCAGCACCCACAGCAAAACCCCAAAACACCCAATGCAAAAACACAGAGCAGACACGCACAGAAAGAGACGCAAAATGGACAAGGAATACCAACTCACACCATAGAAACATGAAACACAAAAGACCACAAATAAACCAACAAGACCAACTCACATCATGCCAACATCCAGATGAACATGACGTCATATATCACGCGCGTGACGTTATGTCAGGGCTTAAAATTGTGATGCGGTATTTTCTCAAACATTCAACATTGCAAAAAGTGATAATTAATGATTTGTTTATCAAAAACAATTTTCGTGGAAACTATAGGGCCGATATGAGGGGTTAGCATACCTTGTCCTTTCATTATGTTTCTATACTATATGACTATACTAGTACTCTATTTGCAATATGTTGGGTCTTTACTGTTGTTGTGCACCTGATATATTGTTTGAGCCCCAGATCCTCAGGTTTATATAAATTGGGTTTGGTCATTTTCACCAATACATGTATAAGTCTATTCCATCTTGTACTCATTACTCCCCTGAAACTTTAATTGATGGGGAGTTATATCTATTTGCAATATGATGGATCTGTGGTCTAATTGTGAATCAGATATTTTGTTTGATCTCCTGACCCCTAGGGACTGAGAAAATGGGTGTGGTCACTTTCTTCTATTTAATTCTATGTAAATATTGTGCTTGCAAGCTATAGAAAATGGAAACTAAATTGTTTCTGCAATATGATCTGTCTGTACTGTAGCTATGCACTTGATTTGGTTTGAGTTCCCTGCCCCCAGGGACTTAGAAAACGGATGTGGTCATAATTTATATATACTTTTCAATGAGTGAATTTAAAAAAAAACAACCAGGAGAGCTACAGTATCGTGAGAGACTCTTGGTTATAAGGCTCATGTTAAGAAATCACATTGACTCTAAGATTTCCAGTGTTCTCAGGTGAACGATGTGGCCCCTGGGCAACTTAGTTTTAGTCAAAGCCTGTCGGCATCGACCAACCCGAGCTTGTTCCCAACAGCTGACAACTGGACACACCAAAAACCAAATTAAGACATAAATTCAGTGTGTCAATCTAACTAATCTCCCCCATTGTCTGTGTGGAAACTTAAATGAAGATGCATATAATTATTTATTACATTCTACATTGTTTACTAGACAGAGTTGCAACATTCCTACATTTTGTATTTCAAAGCCTCTCTGATTTTTCAGTCATTGCTACATGTGTACGGAAATCTAGACTGTAATACCTTATTTTACAAATGTTATCTTCGTGTTCAGACATGTATAAACGACACCAATATATTTCAAATCTCTCTCTCTCTCTGATCTTGTATAACATATTTGTATGTCATCCATGATTTATTGTATGTTTACAGTAACAATGTAAGGAAAGGGAACATGTAATGTTATGAAACTTTAGCCCAATTCCCAATCCTGCATTTGAGAAATAAAGTATGTTTAACCTAAACCCAAAACCAGTTTGTCACAAGTGGAAATCCCGCTCTACAAAGGTGGGTGAATGTAGTAGCTTCAGACCTTACATTCGTTTGTCAGTCTTATCAAAAGTTTACGAAAATTTTTTACAGTTTATAGAATAAATACTTATTCATTGGTTGACAAAAGTTTCCCTAGACCACACCAACAGGTTTTCCAAGAAAAACTTGGATGTCTTACTGCATCGTCTGAAACCCACAGCCAATTGCCCTAAGATTATCTTCGTAGTGTAACGGAAAATCTGATGATGGTCTTACTGCTGCATTAATTTACAGGAAACTGTATTTTTTGGTAGTAAGGGGACAACATTTTTTCAACGCAGACCTGTCCAGATTATTTATTTTCCAGTAACTCAAGGTTGACTTCAACTAATAAAATAATACTAATTATTTGCACTTTCTGGGCACAATTCAATCTATATACTGTTATACATATGTACATGTATCAAATTGCATATTTTAAATTGAGCTCTCACAGCTAATGGATAGAGGGGTATGCCCAAGAAAGTCAAGTACAAGAACAGGTAGTTAATTAATGTGTCCTTTAAGACTTGAAGCTTAGCATATTTGTAAAAATGAAAATGCATTTTTGTGTCGCCTGCGAAGCATAGTGACACTGAGGGATCACTTTGTCCATTGTCCGTCAGTCCGTCCATCTGTCTGTCACACTTTTTGGTGTCACACCCCTTAACTTTTCATTGGTACGTGATAGGGCTTTGATATTTCACATGTGTATTCCTTGTGATGAGACCTTTTTACACATACCATAATTTTTTACCTAGTGACCTTGACCTAGATATTTGACAGATATTTGACCTACTTAAAAAAAATTAAGATTGACTACATCTTTTAATCGGTAAGTGATATGGCTTTGATATTTCACATATGCATGATTCCTTGTGATAAAACCTTACTATACATGCCCTAATTTTTGACCTAGTGGCCTTGACCTAGATATTTGACCTACTTTTCAAAAAACTAAGATTGACTGTATCCTTTGATTGGTAAGTGATAGGGCTTTGATATTTTACGTGTATTACTTGTGATAAAACCTTACTATACATGCCATAATTTTTGACCTAGTGACCTTGACCTAAATATTTGACCTATTTTTCCAAAAAACTAAGATTGGCTATATCTTTTAATTGATAAGTGATAGGGATTTTAAATTTCACATGTGTATTCCTTGTGATAAAACCTTACTATACATACCATATTCTTTTTACCTAGTGACCTAAACCTAGTTATTTGACCTACATTTAAATAAAAATTAAGATTGGCTACATCTTTTGATTGGTAAGTGATAGGGCTTTGATATTTCACATGTGCATTCCTTGTGATAAAACCTTACTATAAATGCCCTAATTTTTGACCTAGTGACCTTGACCTAGATATTTGACCTACTTTTCAAAAAAATTAAGATTGACTGTATCCTTTGACTGGTAAGAGTTAGGGCTTTGATATTTCACATGTGTATTACTTGTGATAAAACCTTACTATACATGACATAATTTTTGACCTAGTGACCTTGACCTAAATATTTGACATACTTTTCCAAAAAAACTAAGATTGGCTATATCTTTTAATTGGTAAGTGAAAGGGATTTTAAATTTCACATGTGTATTCATTGTGATAAAACCTTACTATACATATCATATTCTTTTTTTCCTAATGACCTTGACCTAGGTATTTGACCTACATTTAAAAAAATAAGATTGGCTTTATCTTTTGATTGGCAAGTGATATGGCTTTGATCAGTATTTCACATGTGTATTCCTTGTGATAAAACCTTACTATACATGCCCTTATTTTTGACCTAGTGACCTTGACCTACATATTTGACCTACTTTAAAAAAAACTAAGATTGACTACATCTTTTGATTTGTAAGTGATGGGGCTTTGATATTTCACATGTGTATTCCTTGCCATGAGACCTTTCTACACATACCATATTTTTTACCTAGTATCTTGACCTAGTATCTGACCTACATTTAAAATAAAAGATTGGCTATATCTTTTGATTGATAAGTGATATGGCTTTAATATTTAAAACATGTATTTCTTGTGATGAGTCCTTTCTTTTATTCCCAAAAATTTGTACCTAATGATCTTCACCTAGATGATTGACCATATCTGTTAATTGGTAAGTAAGAGGTTTAATATTTTACATGTGAGTTCATTTGGCAAGACTTTCCCACTGATACATGTACAAATTAAACGCAGTGACCTTGACCTACATATTTGATCAACTTTTTAAAAATGGGCCGCTTCGCAAGCGACACAAGCATTCCTTGGATTGCTATTTTTGTCTAATATTGCTTGACATGTGTGTTTTGAAAATGCATTGTAGTAGAATATTATTATAGACTTTTAAAAATCTAAATGACACTTAATATGAAATTTCATGGAATAGTAAGGGCGAGCGGAGCAAGCCTTAAAGATTTTAAGTTCTTCTGAAAATTGTTTTTTAGGTGTTGTGTGAATTTTTGCTGTTGTTGTAATTTTTAAGAAATGAAGACCAGAATATTTACGGTATTTTCTGCTGCCAGGAGGGTCAGATTATTCATTTTCAACATTTTTGGGTAAGAATATATATTTTCCAAAGACTACTAGTCCCCCCCCCTCAGGATCAAACGGTCGTCACCTTATGTTTTCTCTCGACTCGGTAAAGGCATCCGATACCGTCTGGCGTTTTTGGCCGTATGTACAAACTCTTTGAACGAGCTATCAAAGGTAAGATATGAAACTAAAAGTTGTGTATCAAACCAAGTCTAGTCTCGTGTTCTTCGGGGCATGGGACAATTTGTCCTATCATCCTTTTTATCGATGATTTATTGCTTGAGTTAGAGACAAAATTAACAAAAAATACTGGTATCCGTGACCGCCCTATACTGACAGATGAAGCATCAAACACATTGCACTCCGGCCATGCTTGATGTTGCATATGATTACGCTAAACTTTGGGAGTTTGAATCCAATGCAACAAAATCTTGTGTCCTTAAAAGTTAGTTCATTATCTGTATCTGTATGCTAGTAGATCCCTCCTGTGTAAGACGAACCCCCTATAGAAATAGGGTAGGAGGGTCCTTGGCATTCCTAGAAGGGATTAATGTTAGATTACTGTACCACTACCCAAGGTCCCGCCACCGTGTCCCACAACCCTGTGGAAATGACGATGGACATTACCAAAAAAAAAAAAAAAGGAAATACCACCACAAAAGAAAATATTGGGATATATACAAGCGGGGAAAAATAAAACAGACCATGAGGGCAATACATTCACCAAGACATCACATTAATCCGTCCGGTGGAATGTCAGTAACCATTATTATGTACGATGCGTTATTGTCGTACATCAAACCAAGTCTGGTTTCATGTTCTTCGGGGCATGGGACAAGAAGTTGTCTTATTGTCCTCTTTATGCCTTGTCTTTATCGATGATTGAGTGGGAGACAAAATTCAGAAATACTGGTATCTATGGCAGTTCGAGTCTTTGCCCTACAATAGCAGATGATGCATCAAACTCATTGTCCTCCATTCTTGATCATGTTGATGTTGCCGATCTGATTAAATTACGCTAAGTTTTGGCAGTTTGAATCCGGCCATGATGTGAGGTACTGTCCGGGGGGGGGGGGCTGCTCCCGTGTCTACCCAGATGAATTCACCACTGGTAAAAACTGAGGCGCCCTTTGGTATAAAAAACTTTTTCGCGCTTGGAAAGTATTCGAACACTCCCCCCCCCTCTACCCTCCCAAGTTTCACTCATGTCCCTCGTAAACATATGGGAACGCTTAAAAAAAAAAATAAATAAAAAAAAAAAAAACAATGAAAGATGACAAGCGCGGATCTAGAGGGGGGGTCGGGGGGGTCCGGACCCCCCCTGGAATTTTCGAAGCATAGTTTGATAACGCTTTAAAATATACATATTTCATAAGATTAAGTCCAGATTACCCTTTTTTGTTATAACATTTGAAAAATAACATGAATTTGTATTAAAAATCTTTCATTTTTATTCATTTTAGGTCCACATTTCAAAATTTTCCCGGGCTCGCCTACGCTCGCCAGATTTTATTGCATATACATATCAATTTCAAATGATGCTTACCTTTGCAACCCGTTATACATTGTACATCTTTGTCAATAAACAAGAAGTACAATTAACTGAATAAATACAGTAATAGAGGATGCAAATAGTATTATTGTCTGTCCTTTTTATTCAAACTCTGACAAATTTTCGCTGGCTCGCTACCGCTCGCCAGAAGACTAAGTTACATATAATTTGATTATTTATCAAGAACAGCGCGTTGGAAATTCAAGTTTTTCTCCTTGTTTTTTTTTTTTTTTTTTTTTTTTTTGCTTTTCAAAAAATTTAGGACCAATGAATTTTAGGACCCCTCCTGGAAAAAAATCCTGGATCCGCCCATGGATGAATTATTTCGTATTATCTGTATTTTTCAATCTAATAATCTTACGGTGCTTTAAAAAGATTCTACGGATTTCAAGCATCTTGATGAATCTGACTATTTGGAGCCATTTCCAAATTCCGCGTTATCTCTGACAATTGTTTTTACTACAAAAAGGTAAATATTGCGTATGCTACAATCCTCTTGGATAATCACCAATGTTATAAAAGTTGTAGATATTGCAACTGTGTAGATAATAGGAGGAGGGGGCCGTCTTCCAGCTTGTGAAAATCGAAAATACTCCCTCCCGCTTTCCAGTTCGAAAATGGCGCTTTAAAAAATTGTGATTTTGTGGTAAAGGTTTTAAAAACCATAACTTTATCACGAAAATATAGTCAGACCAAACGATGAAATGCTTTAAGAAGTTTTCCCAGTCAGAATAGAATTGTCCATGGGTGGATCTATAGCTGTCTAGAATATATCTTTATGGGCCCAGGGGGGGGGGGGGGGGGTGTGGTTCCAGCCTACATTGTATATGTAGAGTGAGGAACCTTCTTCTTCTTCTTCTTCCTGTTTATATTTTCCTCCACTGCTTGGAGTACCATTCTTGCGAACGTAAACGGTATTAAAACATGTATGATTAAATAAGATTTCAGGGATAAAAAAGGATAAAAGAAATTAAAAAAAAAACAACAAAGAAACAAAAAAAACAAAGGATGTTATAGGGGACTGAGTGTATAGTTAAACTTAATTGTGTGACATATTTAAAATGGCTTGACTTCATAAAAAGGTTACAATTTAAAATGTTAAAACTTTACTTGACTATAAAAAAAATGCCTTAATTCGCCTGAAAACTAACCCTCGCTGTCCATAATTGTCATGTTTTCATAGATTGTGATTATCCTGCACTCAATTTTGACGAAAAAATACCACAAAATGGGGAAAATTTAACGAAAACACAAAAATTTAGACGTAAACATCCGAAATTTGACCAAAAACCAAAATAAAGAAAACATTTTATTTAGCATGATTTCATAGAAGTAGTGTAGACAAAACATTTCCTGAAAATGCCAATCAAATGGGATGCATATAAACAAACACGGCGAAATATGGTCACCCCGAAAACATGGAAACGAAATAATTTGACGTTTTACAAGGAAACAATGGACTCCGCAGCGTAAAATAAATTCTTTTTGTAGTTTTTCAGTCGAGAATGGAGTTAAATTAATTTCTAGCGAAAGTAATTATTGAATTTGCCTCCAAGTTTTGAGATTTTCAAAATATGGTCACTTGCTCTACTTGTTGCGGACCAGTTCCTGGGTCCATTTTTGGTTTTTCCTGCTTAAGTTCTTTGCTATTCGATAGAGCTGCAACGAGTCGGGAACTTCTCGATTCGGTTCAATTTCGATTTTTATGTCTCAATTCGATTCTTTTCGGTTCGAGTTATTTACGCTATAATTTTCCCTGGATATTTTATTTTTTCCATTTATTTGAAAATTCAATTGAAAATCTCATCTCAATGGAAAAAATAATGTTCAAGTGAATACATTTGTATATGTTTATGTATTAGGGAGCAACCATTTGATTTTTATGGGGGGGGGGGGGGCAGGAAGACTTTGCAAAAAAAAATTTCCGGATCGAAATTTTAGGGAAAAAAATTTTCCGGCCCGAAGGGCCGGCGAAAAAAAATATCCGGATCATGAAATTGCCCCTCACCCCTCTCTTCCGACCTTTCCACTGCCCAGTAAACACTTTTTTGTGTGTCATAAACAAAGTATAAAAAATGGAACAAACTTTACACAATTTGGAGTGAATAAATCAGATTCAAAAGTCATTAGCACCATATTGCCTGTCTCTGTTGAGTATCATTTTAGTAAACAGATTATAGGCACCATATGCCATTCAAGAAATTAAAATGAAGTGAGCTGCTGGCAAGAGATGAACTCATTGTGTGTTTGATGTTTAATATGGCCGAAAAATCACGCTGAATTATTTAAACTTTAGGGTAATTTTCAACATTGGAAAATTACAAAAAAAAATAATCCGGCCCGAAGGGCCGGCGAAAAAAATTTTCCGGCTCTTAAAATGGCTGAAAAAAATTTTCCGGCTGGCAAAAGTCTTCCTGCCCCCCCCCCCATAAAAATAAAATGGTTGCTCCCTTACGAGGAAATATAATATTCATAGACACCCCCCTTCCACAGAACAGTTTCTGGAGTTCTGGGGATATAAAATCAAAACTGCACAAATATACATGATAATTAACCAGATCATACAAAGAAGTGCATACTAGTTAAATGATTTAAAAAAGGCATTTCACTCGTCGGAATGCGGCAAAAGTCGCCGGTTCCAATTTCCTCTGATCCTGTATTTTCTGTACGAATTGCTTGGTAAAAATCACTTGAAAGGTTCACGTTTTATTCTTAATCACCACCTCAAATTATTCTTACTGGGAATCTTGCGATTAGTGAATCTTTAAACTTTTTCTGCAATATTTAGACTATTCGACTCGAATCGTTTCTGACCACAACGACTCGCGATTCGAGTCAGAGCTAAGAATCGCGATTCTCGGTGCACTGCGACGAATCGTTGCAGCTCTACTATTTGACCTAATATTGATTTATTATCTCAAAGACTGAAAGAGGTGATTTTGTATCAGTGATAAATTTGCAATTTATTCACGTCTGTTGGACCAGTATCCCAGCTATATCATTCATTTTCCATTAATAATTAAAATGTCTTCTAACTTGTAGCTGAGTTGCAAAGCAGTGCTCTAACTTGTTATACATGTACGACGGACATACAGCTGGACAGGTGTTGGTGATTTAAAAAGTGCATGAAACTTTATAATACACTTACTCACCATGAAACAAGGATAGGATACCTCCTATTTATTTTGAACTCAAAAGGTTAAAAGTAGAGGTCATAGGACTTTGATTATTGAAAATGGTTTTCGGATCATAACTGAGTTTGTATTGCACCATTGACTTGAAACTTGCCAGGAATGTTCTGAATGGGTCAAGGAAAATCCATATTGATTTAGGGATCTAATTTCCAAAAGTCAAGGTCATTAGACTTTTATGATTGAAATGATTTCTGGATCATACTAAGTGTGGTACTGCAGTAAAGGCACTTGTCAATATGAAACTAGCCAGGAATATTCCTTATGGGTTAGGGATGCTCCTATTTGATTTTGGGTCAAATGTCAAAGCTCTGACAAGGTCATAAAACTTTGATTATGGAAATGGTTTCCATTTCACATCTGAGGAGGTCTAGGATATGCCCTATTTATTCTGGGATCAAAGGTCAAGGTCATAAGAGTTTGATAATTGAAAATGGTACCCCTCCACAATTTAGTGTGTTATGAATCGATCATCATGAAACTTACCAGAAATGTTCCCCATGAGTCAAGGATTTACCGTAATTAATTATGGGGTCAAAGTCATTTATTACTTAATTTGTATTGCACATGATGTTCCCCTTGAGTCAAGGAATTACTCTTTTGAGTTTTGAGTTAGTGGTCAAGGTCTAGGACTGGGCATTGCGGACCAAGAAACGTATTGCGATATACTGCGATACAAGATCTCATATTGCGATTGATTGCAATATTAAATCTTATTAATAATTTATAGATTTCATTATTTTTACAGAAACACACATAAACAAGACGCGGCATATGTTTTTATTATCATATCACTGCTTATTCTGACTTTGGTCAAAGTTTAGTAACACAGAAAATAGAGAAATAATGCCGTAAACGATTAAATAAAAGTTGTGTTTCTTTCAAAGAGAAAAATAGTTGAAGAACTGTTGAAACTTGAAAAAAATAACTGCCAGGCTTCATCAAGCACTTGTGAAGCATAATGATGTTAAACGTAAGTTCCAGGTTTCTTTTTATTTATTTTGGGGAAGGTGCCTGTCCCTTTTAGGAAAACTGCTGAAATTTGAAATTTCTTTATTACATGTACAGTCACCAAAGTCTAACCCTAAAGTATCATTTATTAACACTGCTTATGATCCATTGATTTGCTTGAACTGAACAAGTGGTGAATAGAAAATAAAAATGCTTGACATGTAGACATTTTGTGCTAACTTCCAGAATGGCAGTCTTTTTTCTCATGTGATTTTTTCATAATTCCTCCTTGGGAATTTCAGAGTGATTAGAGGTAATTTGACATTGGGAAGGGGCAGAAATTCGGTCCCAAAACAAGGAGGAAAGACACTGGTAGGAACAAAAATTATCAAATGATGGGAGACCGATTTCAGTCAATTAAGAAGAATCATGTTGTTTTGAAATGAATTTTGAAATGAATTTTGAAACAATTAAGAATATAAAAGAGAGACCGTCATAACGTCAGCTCATATTTCCTCTTACTGAATGTGTCAATCTCTCATTGCTAAAAAAGAACATATATTCTATTGAACTAAGCATGAATTTGATTTTTGAAGCATATTTTTGTTCTTGTCATTTTTGACTAGAATACTTTTTATACAACGATTACTCTGTAAAGTAAAATATTGAATGAGAACCGGTATTTTGAAAAACATACCGTGGTACGTATTGCAAACGAAAATATTGTGGTGAACCACTATAACAATAAAACCGCACAGCCCTATCAAGGTCATATGACTTCGATAATTGAAAATGGTTTCAAGGTCATAACTGAGTTTGTTTTTATCTACTGATAAGTCCAGAAATGAAGAGTCTAGGATATGTGGTATTGATTCTGGGTTTAAAAGATCAAAGGTCAAGGTCATAAGATTATGATAATTAAAAATGGTGTCCCCTCCACAATTGAGTGTGTTATGCACCGATTATCACGAAACTAATCAGAAATATTCCCCACAAGTCAAGGATGTACTCTTTTGATTTTGGGGTCAAAGTCATATTATGACTGTGATGATTGAAAAGGGTTTCCCCATCATTATAGAGTGTGTAATGCAGTGATTTTCATGAAACTTAACCAGAAATGTTCACTATGAGCATGATCATGATGATGAGTCAAGGATGTAAATCCAATCAGCTGATTTCCTTTGTTTACCTGTCAAGATCATAAGATTTTGACGAATGAAAATGGTTGTAAATTGGATAAAATTAACCATCAATTATTGCACTCAATTTGACTTAGATTGATTATCATGATAATTGAAACATTTCGATTTTTATAACTTTTTACCTTCTTACCTTTTATTCTTACCCATAAATCCATCATATTTGCCAGTTTGTGTCAAAGATTTTCAAGAAGAATCGGACAAATAAATTTGTGCAGCTAGTCTTGATTTCAACCATAGGGTGTTATATTGCATAATGTAGAAATTGACAGCTCAGTCCTTTCTGATTCTGTAGGTCTCTAATTCTATTGCATGCAGAATGTACAATTCTTTGTTTTCTTCAATTCTGTGTTTTCTAATTTCAGCTAGTCTTGATTTCAACCTGCAAAACAAAAATGGTAGCGACAATGTTAGATTTATCGCGCTTGCGATTGCTTGATGTACTATGGATTATTTAAAGGGTTCAAAGTCTGATTGTATCGAAAAATCAATGAGTCTTAGTTTCAGACTTCAGAAATAAGTTAATCAGTGTCAAAACCGCGTTTCTTAGTAGATTTATGATAACGGATCTTCATACAAAATTTGAAATCAGCACCTCCCTTACAAGCCGAGATATACCTCCTACTGCATCTCTATGAGCACCGCATTTCTAGTCAAACAAGAAGGTGTCTGGTGATAATCAGTCAGTAGCGACCAAATTTGGGCACTGCATGACCATTTAATGATCCAAACGCTTCAAAGACATACACCTTCTTTATGTCACCACTTCACATGCTTGTTACCATCCTAAGCATCGCTGGTCAAAACCCTCATATAGCTACCTCTTTTTCATGCTTTTTATAGCTTTCAACATGTTAAATTTCATCTCACTGATCCGACGTTTGTCTTATATAAAGTTAATCGTTAAAATTTGCTTTATATGAATTTGTACCAAGCATATTAGGGGTTCTTTATGTATTGTTATATCTTTGAGATGTTTTCCTCAAGTTGATCACTGATGTCTGATTTTCACCAGACACCTTTTTGTCCGACCTAGAAATGCGGTGATCATAAGAGATGCGGTAGGGGTATATCTCGACTTGTAAGGGAGTTACTGATTTCAAATTTTGTATGAAGGTTTATTGTGAACTAATCTGTTGAAATATACCAAAGAAAAGGGGTTTTGACATATTGATCAACCTGTTTCTGAAGACTGAAATGATGACTTGTCGAATCATTTTTCGAAAGAATCCGAGTTAGAACCCTTTACAAAACTCATAGTAAATCAAGCAACTGGGAAGCGTGATAAATCCCTGTGTGCAGGGGATATAATTCTTCTGTGTACAAGGCAATTCTAGTTAGTATCGAGTATTACTTGTTATTTCAAGGAGCAATTTATTTTTTCCAATGGAATTCTTTTGATTATATATAACTGGTCTTGTTACAGGTAACATCTAATTGGAAGCTGAAAAGAATATGTTGTTCGTCGAAACAAAGATCTACATGTGTATCATCAAGACTGCATGGACAGACAGATGGACAGAACAGATCATACACAGACAAGCTAGGATCGGGATAAGTTTTTGATTTACCTTATTTTATAGAATTTAAGAGCCACTATTGATAGTACCTTGAAAAAAGATACAGATGCTATATGAATTTCACGTCTACAATTGTCAAAATGTACAATTGACAGGAGCTGGCTGATGAACTCTTCATTATAGATGTTAATTAAGCTAGTATTTAGGGGTTGTAGTATTTAGGGGTTAAATTGAGTTCAAGCATATCTCCTCCAAAGGGAGGAACCATAGTTTTTGCCTTTGTCGTCCGTCTGTCACTAGAATCCTTTCAATTTTGACCTTGACTCTGACCTCAATTTTTTTCAAATTGACTGTCTTACAGATGTTTATATCAAGTAATGCTTTTTACGATCTTATTATTACTCTATTTTAAATTTTTTTACTTAGGACTTCAGGTTTTGGTTTGACCTTCATTTTGTTAACTTTTAGTGATTGCGATTAGGCTGACTATATGACGTTTCATTTTACTTTTATATTTAGGTTAGGGCATTAGTGTAAGTTGACCTGAATGTATGAATGCCAATTTTTGCTAGGTATGTAAGCTGACCTTGACCTTTGTTTTTGTTTTTTTGTAGGATGTACATGTATTACTGTAAGGTGACCTTGACTTTTGACCGTTATTTATTTTTTTGTAAGATGTATTATTATTAAGGCGACTTCGACATTGACTTATTTTTTTGTTAGGTATATTGTCCTCAACATTATTATTTATTATAGATTGTGGAGTGCCACATATATTATAGATCTCCTTCAGAGGTTGTTTAGGAACCAGGGTAGTAGGGGTGCAGAAGGGGGGGGGGGGAGGGGGTTGAGTAGGAGGGAATAGGTAATGAGATTTTTTTAGGTTCTAGGGGTGTCAGGAGAGGTAATGGACTAAGTGGGGATTAATTTGTAGATAGCGGTAGGGTAGGAGGTTTAGGCTGGAATAGGGAATTGTGTAGGTAGATAGGAAGGTAAGAGGGAATCAAAAAGGATGGATGGTAGAATTAGACAGTTTCTTTTATGATTAGGAATGATATGTAATTTAGGAAAGGGGTAAGGCGAAGTAGGGTTTATATTTTTAGGTAGGGATAGGTTTGGGAGGGTGCGGTGGTATGTATTGGTTATTTTAGAGTTAGGCGATAGGTATTTTTTTTTGTTGGGAGGGGTAGGGGATATGGCTTGTTTGGGAGACATCTGTTTTTTTGACTCATATAAGGTGTGATTGGTGGATCCATTCCATCCAAGCAGGTACAAGTGCACCCGTTATAAGCACCGTTAACGTCCCCGTTTTTAACAAATGGGATGTTGCCACACTCTCCAGGTAAGTACACCTATGATTGGATGACAGATTAATGAATGAGCTTTGTTGGTGTCAGTGTTACACCAGACCAGTTAGTCTAATGCGGCACTCTGAATCCTTATTGAAGCTCCTCCATGGTTTATACATGTAAAAAACTAATATGATTTATGTCAAAATTTGTTACTTGTCTCAGTAGCTGCTGCCAATATGTCTGGACCGTCACACTGACAGGACAAATACTGTATGCGTCTGATTAAATTGTACAAATTATCACTTCACGAAATTGCTGGTAACAGCTGAAAACTCTTCAGTTTATAGATAAGAAGGTGATTTTGAGTTTGACAGATATAATACAGGTCTGTATATCATGTATTAAGTACCAAATGTCCTGTTGGTTTAAATACTTTAGCAGACACTGCCATCTAGTTTATGGTATTGTATTTTACTGCATTTTACATGAGTTTATTTCAGTGATTTCTGTAAGATAATAGAGGAACATAGTGATCATTTTGTCTGGCATCTGTCTCTTTGTCTTATAGTTACATTTAGTTCTGTTGTTTCTTTTGTTGTTTTATATAGGTCAGTTGTTTCTTTTGTTGTTTTATATAGGTCAGTTGTTTCTTTTGTTGTTTTATTTAGATCAGTTTCTTTTGTTGTTTTATTTAGGTCAGTTGTTTTTTACATAAGGCAAATCATTGCTTTGCTGTTTTGTAGTTGGGAAATTTGTTCTTATTTTATTTGACCAATTCATAGAGACTAATTGTCTTCTGCTTCTAAGTAAATGATAGGGAAATGATTGTTTAGTTAATAGTTATTGTTAATGTGTTAAAGTCATATTCTTTCATTGGTACAAGAAAATTTTAGTGTGTAATTTTCATCTGAAGAAATTATGGTCAAATTCCTCATTGATACAAGCTTAAACCTTTGTTTGTTAATATGATATTCCTTGAGACTAATTATTAAAAAGGTTGAATTCCAAGACACAGAGGCAATGATTTCATTTAGCCCTATGTGACCTGCCTTTCATTAGTGTCATATCCCAAAAAATAAATCCAAATCCAAATATCATTTGCTGTCATGTGCATAATATATATAATCATCCATCTAGCAATAAATGTTTTGATCAGTCTTGCATTCTGAACACTTTTATAACTTATATTCATTGAGCAATGTACTTGTATTGGTGTGATCGGAAAGGAGAGCATATTCGGAAGAAAAGAACATCTTGGGTAAATTTTATTCATTGGCCGGATTGCAAAGCAATTCCGGTCTAAAGATTGACGATGTCCGTCTGTCCGTCCGTCTGTCCGTCCGTCCGTCCGTCTGCCGTCAACATTTTGGTTAAAGTTTCTGGTTGAGGCAAAATCTAAGGAACTATATGCAGTAGAAACTTTATATTATACATGAAGGTTGCCCATGACGAGACCTTTCAATTTATGCCGTAACATTTGACCTAGTGACCTTGACCTTGGACTTTGACCTAGTTAAAGATTTTGGTTAAAGTTCCTGGTTTAAGCAAAATCTATGGAACTGTATGCAGTAGAAACTTTATATTATACATGAAGGTTGCCCATGACAAGACCTTTCAATTTATGCCGTAACATTTGACCTAGTGGCCTTGACCTTGGACTTTGATTTTGTTAAAGATTTTGGTTAAAGTTCCTGGTTTAAGCAAAATCTAAGGAACTGTATGCAGTAGAAACTTTATATTTTACATGTATGTTGCCCATGCTAAGATTTTTCAATTTATGCCGTAACATTTGACCTAGTGACCTTGACCTTGGACTTTAACCTAGTTAAACATTTTGGTTAAAGTTTCTGGTTTAAGCAAAATCTAAGGAACTGTATGTAGTAGAAACCTTATATTATACATTTAGGTTGCCCATGATAAGACCTTTCAATTTATGCCGTAACATTGGACCTAGTGACCTTGACCTTGGGCATTGACCTAGTTAAAGATTTTGGTTAAAGTTTCTGGTTTAAGCAAAATTTAAGGAACTGTATGAAGTAGAAACTTTATATTATACATGTAGGTTGCCCATGATGAGACCTTTCAATTTATGCCGTAACATTGGACCCAGTGACCATGACCTTGGATTTGACCTAGTTAAAGACTTAAGTTAAAGTTCCTGGTTTAAGCAAAATCTAAGGAACTGTATACAGTAGAAACTTTATATCATACATGGAGGTTGCCCATGACAAGACCTTTCAATTTATGCTGTAACATTTGACCTAGTGACCTTGACCTTGGGCATTGACCTAGTTAAAGATTTTGGTTAAAGTTCCTGGTTTAAGCAAAATCTAAGGAACTGTATGCAGTAGAAACTTTATATTATACATGTATGTTGCCCATGACAAGACCTTTCAATTTATGCCGTAACGTTTGACCTAGTGACCTTGACCTTGGACTTTAACCTAGTTAAAGATTTTGGTTAAAGTTTCTGGTTTAAGCAAAGTCTAAGGAACTGTATGCAGTAGAAACTTTATATTATACATATAGGTTGCCCATGACGAGACCTTTCAATTTATGCCATAACATTGGACCTAGTGACCTTGACCTTGGACTTTGACCTAGTTAAAGATTTTGGTTAAAGTTTCTGGTTTAAGCAAAATTTAAGGAACTGTATGCAGTAGAAACTTTATATTATACATGTAGGATGCCCATGATGAGACCTTTCAATTTATGCCGTAACATTGGACCCAGTGACCATGACCTTGGACTTTGGTCTAGTTAAAGACTTAAGTTAAAGTTCCTGGTTTAAGCAAAATCTAAGGAACTGTATACAGTAGAAACTTTATATTATACATGAAGGTTGCCTCTGACAAGACCTCTCAATGTATGCTGTAATATTTGACTTAGTGACCTTGACCCAGTTGGTGACAAAAACTTACTTTGCAATCCGGCCATACCGTCTTTAGCGGTGTTTTATTTTTAATTGAATCGACCACAATTTTGTGCTGCTGAAAGACTATGAAAGCAATTCATCTTCTCATGGCTATGATAATTATATAAGGTATTAGGGGTATGATAACAATATTAAGGAAAAGCTAGAAATTATGTACATGTCCTTCCACATCTTACATATTTTTAGATATTTGATATTTTTTTAATGTTTCATTCATCACACCATGAAAATGTATGGTCCCGAACATTGTTGAAGTTGTACGTCTTCAGCCAACTACGTCACCTTATTTAATAGCAGGAATTAGAGTATTATACATTTAATTCCTTAAAGCAATAAATGTATATACAGTGTGCACTGATTAAATCTAGAGAAATGATATAATAAAATGCCAGGATTTCAACCAACCAGTCATTTATTTGCACACCTGAGTGATGTATGCTTTGAAGGTCATGGAATCTATTCAGCTAATCATCTTCTTGTTAATACCA
The DNA here is from genome assembly GCA_033119305.1 of Pinctada imbricata. Taxonomy (NCBI): domain Eukaryota; kingdom Metazoa; phylum Mollusca; class Bivalvia; order Pterioida; family Pteriidae; genus Pinctada; species Pinctada imbricata. The sequence continues at coordinate 44,874,911 of VSWD01000006.1, forward strand.
GCCTCTAAAATTAAAGAGAGACTAACAGGAAGCAATAATTACGCTAATAAGGTACCAAATATCAAACCGTCAATCATATTGAGAGGGAAAATGGGACAAATCACATTATCATAAGAGCTATTCACCCTATATGGTAAGAGAGAATTATTGCATTGCCATATATATAATTAGTATATACCTTTCTTGTTCATGTTGCTCTGAAATAATAATGAACAGTTTCTAATTCATTGCTTTTTTTCTGAATATTCACCTAATAGACATAATTTCTTAAATACTTATACAGTCCCACCTGTGTTAACGGACACCTTTATATACCGGACAACTGTACATAACGGACAATTTCAGTTCCCCCCAACGATTTTTGTGTTATAAATGTCTTTTGTATAGCGGACACCTCCGTTCTCCGGACAACGGACACCCTTCTGGTACCCCAATCGGTGTTAATAACCTCCTATAACGGACATAATTATCTCGGTTCCGCCTCTGATAACGCACAATGCCTTTGTAAAATCCTTTGATCCGCGTCCTTTTCTATCGTGGCTTCACAAATTAATGGTAATTAGGGGACGGGTAATTAGTGGCCAATTTATGTTTACCTGTGTATACATTAATTAAAACAAGAACGTATAAACAGAGGCTTTGACGCTTGATGAAGGGTGTAATATTGGAAAATCGCAAGAGTACAAGAGCCTTGTATTCACAATAGAAAGCCTTCGTTTCAGAATAGAAAGTTTAAATCCCGACTTCATTTATTGTATAGCTACTGACCACAGGCTGGCACGCGTCGCGGACAATTTAACGATCGATATTTTACAATGAGTTCGACATACTCTTTTCTCTCTCCGTCTTTTTATAAATGTAAACAGCATGTATACTTATAATTATGCTGAACAACATCAGGAATTTATTGTAATATTTCAGATTGGATTGATAATGACGTTCATGATTTTAGAGGTATTCACGGACCGCCGACACGCGACACTTGCATCAATGTTATCCGTAAATGTAAGGATTTAAAATTACGTTTTATCAACAACGTTTTATGTACCCGAGTGCATACATGTAATTTGATCAACTAGCGGTTTAATGTCGATCAATCTAGCCTTGGCTTCCGTATACACGCTCTACGCTGACCTACTCACGGGCCCTCCTGAAGAAGTGAGGGGTCTTTAAACATGTAAATCGCGGGGATTTCGATAGGCAAGATGAGAAACCGCAATACATTCCGAGCCTTGTACGTGACATGGCACTTGCGTACTTATTTATCATGAATTACGTCTCCCCTTTCTCATAAACTGAATGGGAGGAAAGTGGCATTTTTATTTCCCAGTTTACTTAGGGAAACACTCTCCTACGTAAAAAAATGTTTGCAAAACTTAATGCTTTACTTACATTTATATTGCAAGAGTTACTCTTGATAAAAAAAATATACTACCTTCCTTAATTTCCTTTTTTTGTAGTCTCAATTATCTGTATTTAATTCTACATGACCCAATTACATGTATTAGTACATGTATTCTGTTTTATTTTTAATTTACATTGTAAAACTACTTATCAAAAATTGACAGAAATTATTGCAACTTGTATATCAAACTGAACCTCTGCATAAAGGACACCTCTCTATAAAGGACAATATTTGATTTTCCCCGAGTCGTCCGTTATAGACAGGTTAGACTGTACTATACTCTGTATAGCTGTCCATAAATAATTTTTCTATTTCTTTCCTTTGCTTTTGCAATTACTAGTCTATGAATGCATTGATAATGAGATTAAAAATTGAATACGAGATAAGACAGATCAAGTTTAAGAGCTGACAAATTGAATTTGAGTTTAGACTGACTTAATTCTACTGGACTTGTCTATGAGACACATTGAGTTAATATTCAAAACTAATTGCAGTATCTGCCTCTTTTGTTGACTTATTATATCTTCAATTTCATTTGAGAACAAGGCATTAGATCAAGCAATAATTTCATTTAATGGAAAACCAGAAATCTTCAGCATTAACAAACAAGGTATTAATCTGTGATAAATCTGTAATATGGATGTTTTCTTTGGGATGGATTGTAGTACGTGTTCACTTAAATTTTAGAATGACAAATGATCTGATTTTTAACATTTTCATTAACAAAGTTTTCATATGATGTCGATACTTTTGGATATAAATCCCAGTTATCAAAGGAATGTCATTGGTTTCTCAAATCTGCATATGTCACAACTTTTGGACTTACTCTTTTTCTATGGTAACATATATTTGAAAACTTAGTAATGGATTAGTTCCTTTTAAGTTCCTATTTTGTCAAACTAAAAATTGTCATTCATACCACCAAAATTTGTCATGAGATTACCTAATTGAAAACCTGAATTTTTGAAAACTTTGATCTCTAAATCTTAAATATTGTCATACCTGGGCAAAGTGCTTTGATACAGCTTGCACTTTCTTACAGCTTGTGCTTTCTTGTCTTCTTAAAGTCAGCTCATTATGCCAGTATAAAGATATATACCAAAATACAGAATTCTATTGACCATAAGTACAAATAAGAGATTCTCTTCCTGATTTTCTTCTGGAGCATGTATCTAGAATCATATACTCCATATAGGCTAGAAGGCCTTCCTTTCTTATTGATTGCCATTCTTTGTGAAATCAGATATATTCTTTCACAAAATTTAAAATTTTGATGTTTTTAAAAAGAGCACAAAACTCAGCTTGAACCATTCTACAGATTTGTCTGAATCTTGAGCACCATCTATATAAGACAATCACTGTGTGACATTTTCTAACATTATCAAGAAGAATGAAGCGTCCAACTCTAGCTGCTGCCGGAGAGCACCATTGGAGACAAATGCAGTGCACCAGACAATGAATACCGGCCTGTAGTACTTTCTAAAGCCAAATTGATTCAAAGTTCAGGAAAAATATATTATAGTGCCCCCTCTTTATATTTCAAAATTTGTGGTACATGTATCCATTTTGTTAATTATCAATGAATTTGTGTGATGTATTTTCTTTTGAAATATTTTAAAGCATTGTGTGTCCTACACTCCTACAACTGTTGAATCCTTATACAATATTAAAAGTAAAGCAATAGTGATCTTGTTACTCTCTTCCCTTCTTCCTGACACCAGTTATAATTCATTATTTCTGTCATGTGGAATGGTGCAGAAGCAGTTACAGCAACATCACACTTCAGACTTATGACACACCATTGTTGAATGCTGTAATCTCATAGATGTTGTTTGATTAATTGCTTCCATGTTTTGTTTGTCATAATGATTGAACTTTAGTTTGATAGTTTGTTTTGGTGTCAATGGAATTAAAAGGGATAAACTTTAGAGTGATGCCAAGTTCTTTTATACTCCAAATTCTTTTCTATTGAGCTTCAATCTTTGTGTCTTACGTACCACTTCTTGAATGTGAATATTTTTTTTCTTCAAAATTAATATTGATTCAAAGTACATGTAGTGTAAAGGTGGCATATTTGACAATACATTATGAAATTTAAAATGTCAAGAAAAAAATACTGGAAAAGCTCATACCACAAGAAATCTGATAAACATTGAAGAAGTAAATGGAATTAATAATTCAGTGCACCATACGCACATTGCAACAAATAATGTCTCATCAGTGATGGTTGAGGCAACTGTATAAAGGAAATCCAAATATTATAATGAATATATAAAGAGTTGAGTTACAAGAAATGACCTAAAGTGTATGGCACAGAGCCAGCTTTAGATATACTGACATCATTGAAAAATGAAAATATGGTGATACATATTTTTTCTATTTTTGGAATGTTTACTTTTGATATTCTGTCTAGTTACATCAATGGTATATGTTGACAATCAAAACTACCAAATTCACAATAATGGTAAAGGATTTTCTGGCTTTGTTTTGTTTCTTGTTTACAAAGTATCAGAACATGGTATTAAACATCAAGCCAATATAATACCTTTTATTTAATATTTAACAGTCATATTGATTGACCATGGGTTCTATATAACATATACTGACATTTTCTACTGTAAATAATTTTCAGCGACCAGCATCATCAACATGGGAATGTTATAAAAAACATTTAGGATCACAACAAGGCTTAGCATTTTTTTATGGGGTTTTGGTGTACAAAGGAGATGAAATTCTGAAACTAAAAGTAGCTGTTTTAATCATCACTTTATTTCATAAGGGCATTTTCAAGATACTTAATCTTTATTTTCTAAATACAGTTATACTATATAGGCAAGTGAATTAATGATACATAGTATGAGCGGGAGAAAAGCAGAAATTTTAATTCATTTGGAACATTCATTCTCTCCATGTGAAGCCTCAGTAAATCTTTGTGATTTTACTTAATTAAATAGAAGTATTCTCTTGTTACTAAGTGATAGCTAGAACTCATTTGAACACATTCTTGCTTTTGTTGACCACCTTTGAAGTGAATTTAGTATTATTGTATCCTAAAAGAAGAGAGAATTTCCAAGGGTTTTATACTTCTAGATTATACCTGATTTAGCTCTGTGTTACATTTCTGTGTGCAGTACTGTGGTTAGAGGTATCTGTAATGAAATGTAGTGGTTAACTCAAGGTAGACAAGTCACTTTGGTGAAATAATTTAATAATAACCCATAAAATTTCTATATTTGGCCATGGTCTCTATGAGCATGACCTTCAAACCATTCTAGCCTATGTCAATATAGATGAATGTTGTGTTTCATCATGAAGGAATACATACGGTCGATGCCAAGATCTCTTGATGAAAACTATACACAGAACAAATATTTTCTTTGGGCAATCACATCTAATATGGAAGATCGCAAATACATCTAACCAAAGTTATACAGATATTTTCGTGCACTTTCTTATTTTTTTCCATTGTCTTGACGTCAGAAAAGGTGCCCAAGGTTTGAACAATGGTTTAGGTAGGCGACTATAATGCAAATCAGAACTTACATTGCTGGACGCGCTATAGTTACGATCTTGCGTATTCAAACAAGGATTCTTGAGATGCTTTGATACACATATTTATCGTGATTTAGGACACACCTTGTGTACAGCTTCTGATCTTAAATGTTTGAAGTATTTCATCAAGATTATTCTGCTAATCCTTTGTACAAATATTTAAAAAGTCAAAAATGTATGATTGAAATCCAGAACTTAAATTAGTTTTGATAAATATGTTATAATGGTAGTGGTATTTTGATAATTAAAGTTTGACAAAAACTATTTATATTTTTGAGAAGGCCTGGAAAGTACATTCAAATTTGAAGTAATTCACCTTCAGGTTGTTTTAAAGTTGCAGCATAAAGCGTTTTGTTTCACAAAGATGGTGGACATTTGGATCGTATGCCTCTGACAATTTTCCTTAAATGAAATTCATATTTTTAGCATTGCTGCGGCAACTTACAATTTCTTTGTCTCTCCTAGACCAAAGTATTTTGATGTCTTTTAGCATTGCTTCAGCAACTTACATTCTTCGTCTCTCCTAGACCAAAGTATTCTGATGTCTTTTAGCATTGCTACAGCAACTTACATTCTTCATCTCTCCTAGACCAAAGTATACTGATGTCTTAGCTTGCTACAGCAACTTACATTCTGTGTCTCTCCAAGACCAAAGTATTCTGATGTCTTTTAGCACTGCTACAGCAACTTACATTCTTCATGCCTCCTAGACCAAAGTATTATGATGTCTTTTAGCATTGCTACAGCAACTTACATTCTGTGTCTCTCCTAGACCAAAGTATTCTGATGTCTTTTAGCATTGCTACAGCAACTTACATTCTTCATGTCTCCTAGACCAAAGTATTCTGATGTCTTTTTAGCATTGCTGCAGCAACTTACATTCTGTGTCTCTCCAAGACCAAAGTATTCTGATGTCTTTTAGCATTGCTGCAGCAACTTACATTCTGTGTCTCTCCAAGACCAAAGTATTCTGATGTCTTTTAGCATTGCTACAGCAACTTACATTCTTCATGTCTCCTAGACCAAAGTATTCTGATGTCTTTTTAGCATTGCTGCAGCAACTTACATTCTGTGTCTCTCCAAGACCAAAGTATTCTGATGTCTTTTAGCATTGCTACAGCAACTTACATTCTTCATGTCTCCTATACTAAAGTATTCTGATGTCTTTTTAGCATTGCTGCAGCAACTTACATTCTGTGTCTCTCCTAGACCAAAGTATTCTGATGTCTTCGCATTGCTACAGCAACTTACATTCTTCATGTCTCCTATACCAAAGTATTCTGATGTCTTTTTAGCATTGCTGCAGCAACTTACATTCTGTGTCTCTCCTAGACCAAAGTATTCTGATGTCTTTTAGCATTGCTGCAGCAACTTACATTCTTCATCTCTCCTAGACCAAAGTATTCTGATCTCTTTTTAGCATTGCTGCAGCAACTTACATTTCTTTGTCTATCCTAGAAGTTTTCTGATGTAAAGTTTCTGGTGTATTTGGCATCATCACTCAAGTATTGCTTAGTGCAGGCAATGAATGATGATAACTTTCTTCAATTTCAATTTGATTTTCTTCCATTTTGAATTTCCACCCGCATTTGTTTACTTTGGATTAAAAAAATGCTACCATTGAATTTAATTAGGATCTTTGGTTTCAAGATCTGTCATTAATAAGAATTCACCTTGTCGATCTAATTGATACTTGTAAATTTGGTAAATTTCTTAATAATTATTTAAATTTTGTGGTTAACTGTAATACTAATTGCACACAATTCTTCATGGATATTATGTGGGAGAGTGAAGTGACATTCTGTTACTCAGCATTTAACTATGGTCACTCCAGTTTCTACTTGATTCTGTCACCAACATGGTATTATGTTTGCCCTAAATGAGATATTGATGTGAATTCTTTGTATTATATTAAATTTCAAAGCTAAATATTTAGTGAAAAATTAATTTGTGAAATTTTGAATTGAATTTAAATAAACACACAGTAAGTAGAGGAAAAGCATCAGATATAATTTTGGAAAAAGTAATATGTCCATTAAAACCAAGGGCTTACAACTCAGAAAAAATAATTACTTAAAAATATATTGCATTTAATTTTTCATTCATTTGATTAATGGTTTTATCCTGAGCATCAATGTCCAGGTTTCAAGTCGCTTCTTCATGAGGAAATAAACAAAATTAAGAATAACTTCAGGTCCAGATTTAATGACATGACTTGAATGAATAAATTTTGTTTTGATGACCACTTCCTAACAAGTGTCCATCTCAATTGTGTTAAAGTTTATATGAATTTTATAATCAAAGTCGCAAACAGATACTATTTTCCATTGAGGGAAAGCAAAATCAAACTTCACACTTTGTATTTCAAACTGCAAAAAGAGGATAGAGATTGAATATAGGATTAATGTCTTTAAATGTTTTTTGATGTATTTATTAAAGCTTAATGAGGAGATATGATTGAGACGCATGGATTGATTGATGAGATTTCTTGAATGGATGAGACTTGGGTAGTGGACTGGGACATTCTTAAAAGTTATTGCTGATCTCAGGAGACTTTGAATTACAACAGGGTATAGATCAAAATATATATCTTGATTGTATGAGACTGAAGCAATGAGGTGAAACATTAAAATGGATTTAAGTTTCCACAAGACATAAGGATGTACCTTCAGTGATGGTAGAGATAAGAAAAGAACTTGATTTCTTGAAACTTGAACATCAAATGATAAATTCAACCAGGTATTATCAAGAATTTTCACCATTATTAAGTTCAAATGAACTGTGAGTATAGAAATATTTGTAGTAGAACACAAAAGATGATGTCAGAATTTATTTATTTCAAACTACAAAGCAAAGGAGTTTTGAAGATTCAATGTGAAATGCAGTCTGTTGCTTTGGATAAAATGAATATTTGTGCAAGATGGAGATAGACTTTATCTATGACACCAACAATGGTACTCTTGTTAATTATATAAAAAAAGGAATTGAAAAGTTAGAATTTCTGAGATTGTGTAACATTTCTCTATATAAGTCAGTGAATGAAAGTCAAACACAGAAGCCCAGACCACACTCGAAAGGCTTACAAATTTTGGAAAAATTACAAAACAGAACTTCCCCACTTGAAAAGGAAATAGGACAAATAGACGGAGACAACGACACAAACTCCAAGGAAACACGAAGGACAACTTAACTATTGAACCATTTGATTCTTTTGCCTTTGATTGAATGAAAAGTGGGGTTCCTTCTATTGGAACAAAATATCCAGCACTCTATGACTGTGATGAAGATGGCTGTTTCTTGTGATAATGTTACAAGGAGATCATAGGATTGATGGAAAGTTCCTTTAATCTTGAAAAGGTGCATTGATTTTATCTGCTTTGAGGTTTTCTTTGTTCATCCTTTATATGTAGTGATGAAATATTTCCTTTGAGATATTCACATCCTGACAATGTCTCATTGCAACACTTAGAATAGGCTACTTGCCGAAATTTATAAAGGCTGACAAAATGACGTAAAATGTCTGAGGTAGGCAATAATTAAGCACACTTTTTCATTGTTACATCACAAAAGAATAGCGTATTTTAACAGTGACGTCATTATAAAAAACAACGCCAAACAATGTCGACTCGGACATTTTGTGCTTTCTAACAAGATAAGGAAATGGTCTATTACCCCAAAGTCTTCTTAGACCTAAAATTGACTAATGACATATCTTCAGTTTCCTTCATAGATTGACATGATAAGTTGTTGTGATGGGGACTACATGTAGTACTGAAATTAATAACATGTACACTGACCTACATGATATTATCTTTAATTCTTTTATTGTGGAAATCATGAAAAGTTATCTGAAATTGAATATTTCTTAAGCAGTTTGGTTTACATCTATTTTTGATGAATTAAAAGATGTTTTGAGTGTTAACTTGTGAAATGTAGCATGATATTTCCATTGGTGTTTTTAGCTCACCTCGACGAAGTTGAGTGAGCTTATGCTATAACCCCACGCGTCCGCGTCCGCGTCCGCGTCCGTGTCCGCGTCCGCGTCCGGTTAAGAAGTTTGGGGTAGCTCAGTATCTGACAAAGTACTAATGCTACAGTAACCAAACTTGCACAAGTGATTCATCTTTGGATGCTGAGGTGAACCCATGCATCGTATGCAGCATCTGACCTACATTTTCCGCTTGAGTGACTTGGTTAAGAAGTTTGGGGGTAGCTCAGTATCTGACAAAGTACTAATGCTGCAGTAACCAAACTTGCACAAGTGATTCATCTTTGGATGCTGAGGTGAACCCATGCATCGTATGCAGCATCTGACCTACATTTTCCGCTTAAGTGACTTGGTTAAGAAGTTTGGGGTAGCTCAGTATCTGACAAAGTACTAATGCTACAGTAACCAAACTGGCACAAGTGATTCATCTTTGGATGCTGAGGTGAACCCATGCATCGTATGCAGCATCTGACCTACATTTTTCGCTTGAGTGACTTGGTTAAGAAGTTTGGGGTAGCTCAGTATCTGACAAAGTACTGATGCTACAGTAACCAAACTGGCACAAGTGATTCATCTTTGGATGCTGAGGTGAACCCATGCATCGGATGCAGCATCTGACCTACATTTTTCGCTTGAGTGACTTGGTTAAGAAGTTTGGGGTAGCTCAGTATCTGACAAAGTACTGATGCTACAGTAACCAAACTTGCACAAGTGATTCATCTTTGGATGCTGAGGTGAACCCATGCATCGGATGCAGCATCTGACCTACATTTTCCGCTTGAGTGATTTGGATAAGAAGTTTGGGGTAGCTCAGTATCTGACAAAGTACTAATGCTACAGTAACCAAACTTGCACAAGTGATTCATCTTTGGATGCCGAGATGGATCCATGCATCGGATGCAGCATCTGACCTACTTTTTCCATTTGAGTGATTTCGCTTTTAAGAGCCAGTATTGAGCAAAGTATAAGTGCTACATGTACCAAACTTGAATATCGGATGTATCTTTGATCAAACTTTCATAAAATGACCTTGACCTACTTTTTCCGCTTGAGTGATTTTGCCTTTAAAAGCCAATATTGAGCAAAGTATAAGTGCTAGATGTTCCAAACTTGCATATTAGATGTATCTTTGATCAAACTTTCATAAAATGACCTCGACCTACTTTTTCCGCTTGAGTGATTTTGCCTTTAAAAGCCAATATTGAGCAAAGTATAAGTGTTACATGTAACAAACTTGCATATTGGATGTATCTTTCATCAAACTTTCATAAAATGACCTTGACCTACTTTTTCCGCTTGAGTGATTTTGCCTTTAAAAGCCAATATTGAGCAAAGTATAAGTGCTAGATGTTCCAAACTTGCATATTAGATGTATCTTTGATCAAACTTTCATAAAATGACCTCGACCTACTTTTTCCGCTTGAGTGATTTTGCCTTTAAAAGCCAATATTGAGCAAAGTATAAGTGATACATGTACCAAACTTGCATATTGGATGTATCTTTGATCAATCTTTCATAAAATGACCTTGACCTACTTTTTCTGCTTGAGTGATTTTGCCTTTAAAAGCCAATATTGAGCAAAGTATAAGTGTTACATGTACCAAACTTGCATATTGGATGTATCTTTGATCAAACTTTCATAAAATGACCTTGACCTACTTTTTCTGCTTGAGTGGTTTTGCCTTTAAAAGCCAATATACATGTACTAAGAAATATGTTTGAATTGAATTTTGCTGTCACGAGGTGAGCTTCGTAATCTGTGATTACCTATGTTTTACAGACTGTTGCTGTGATTGCAAAATCATATATGTAGTTTGCTTTATTTTCTTTATCCTTCTCCATAATGGAAATTCATCCTGGAAAATGATAAATTATCACTTTTATGCAGTGTAAGTTTATCATACACATTTAAAAGTAATTTCATTAACCGTAAAGAACATCAAAAAGAGCTCTCAACATAGTGTGATGTATCTGTTGCCATCATCCTCCTTGTTGGTGTCCAGTGTAAGCTTTTCTTATTTATGTTTCTATCCCAAAATCAATGCAAAGAATTTCAAGGAATTCAAAGGGAAGCAAGCCCTCAATATCTGACAAAACAAATTTGCTTTTAGGTCTGATATGTGAAAAAAAAACCTGTTTGTGAGATTATCTTCATTTGTTGTGCTTGTCAGTTGCATAATCCATTTATTAGTTTTGAGTATAAAGTATAAACATCTTTTATCAGGCATTGTACTTATTTCAGCCAATGACATCGCAGCATAACGGTCACATGGTGTCCTACTTTGATGCCAAAGTAAGTCACTAAATTTTCAAACGTCAAAAATTAAAAAGAAAATGTTACAAAATGGTTCTCGGTATGATAAATTTGTTACAGGGGTTGTTCCTGTCTTACTTCCTACTAACAGTAGGTGTGTAAATATGTAGATAGTTTGAGTAGGAAGTATCACAGGAACAATTCCTGTAACTAATAAAACTTGGGTTTGAAGGACAAAAGTTTGACCTAATCATGTCACCATTTTAGGGCTTTTTGTAGTTTATTTAAAAGTAAAGTTGTATGCATGCTTATTCTTAGCACTTTGGTGGTGAGGTATTGAGTGAATGTTTTGTAATCATTGCCAAATGACACGATGTCTAATTTGTGTCAATTTTTGAAAAGAAACATAAAGAATATATATCTAGCTAAAATCGACGATATAATTTGATAATATGTCCTAGTCAGCATGGAGGTTTGACCTGATAAAATAATAAACTTGTTATCAGTAACTCAACTTTTTATTTGACACAAGTATTCTTTAATAATGGGTTTATGAGGCTGGGTCCTCACGTCTGGAAATTACTGTTTGACGTAAAGGCAATAATGATGAATTTAATATTCACAATAAATAGCATCCTGATATGTCACTGAAGAAGGGCAACAAAAACACTCGACATTATTGTGATATATATCAACAAGACATTGTCAATTGTCCTGCATCCTTGCAATTGAGACATTTCAATTCAAATTCAGTGGACCTGTAATTGGTGCCTTGTCAGAAAACTTTTTTGATTTAAATTAAATTTGTCTCCTATCTGCACAACCTCATTGGATAAGAATAACCCCGAGTCCATTGCCTAACTGCATTTTATAGTAGCTCATCATGGTGGCAATTTGGTTTGACAAAGTGCTTGTGCTCATATAGCCATCTTATGTCCCCGTCTTTCATGGTGAGTTTGTGTTTAACAGAATCATTTCCTTCTCTCCTCAGTCCCTCACCAGCTGTTCTCAATTCACTCTTACATGAAGAGGAGTTTGGAGTTTTGTTCATGCAGTCATTAATTTTGCCTTGAGGACCTTCAATGATTCATGAAGGATCTAAACAATAGTTTTATCCTTCAGTTCATGGACATCTTAGATTAGGAGAGCTTACATACCTGGGGTCTTGAATTAAATCTAATGTATGCGAATTATAAGTATAATTTCCTGGGGCCACACTACACAATCTTTAGTAAAGAGTAGAAGGGTTTATGTTTTTTATGTCAATCTCAATTTATGTCACATTTGATTTTGAACTGGTTTCAACTGTATGGAGAAAGTTAGTATTTCAGAAATTAATGTTAAAATGATTCATTAGAATTATAGATTGTCTTAAAAGTAAAAGGTAATTCCGACGAATAAGAACATCGAATTTTTTTTCAATATGGGAAGGCCATGATTTGGAAATATCGATTTTGAAAAGACAACTCAAAAATATAGACAAGAATCTCAGATGCTGCTGTAAAAATTAAAATTTTATGAAAATAATTCTTTGAGAGTCATAGTTTCATAATCAATTTGACTACTTGAAACATCATAGAAATCATGATCTTTGAATTTAAAGACTTTTCTTGGTGGTCATCTAAAATTCTGTAAGATTTTTTTAGATGAAACATTTGTAGGACCCTGATTTTACCATATTTGGTATAGCAATATATGAGCTGTGAAATATATTTTTTTCATAAATGTGTATCCTTGTGAAATTTGGATCCATAATGTAAGTGTTGTATGTTTTACAAGATTTTTTGGATTGATTGAATATCAGATCCATCAAAAATGTGTTATTACAGGTTTGCCCTTTGTAAAGAAAACAAAGTGTCAAATTTCTGCTACTCTGAAGATATATGTATTGAGGGAGATATCCCTTGCATTTAGAATAATTTTTCTAATTTGTAGTGACTGAAGACAGCTTTGAAATATTTTCAAGACAGTGCAGAAGCACTAAGAAACTTCAGACCAACACTATACTCGTGACGTAGTAAGTCCACCAGCAGCAATACCAACCTTGTGGTTGAAATCATCAATATTGATTCAGAAATATAGTTATGTTGACTATGGGAAACATTTAGAGAACAATGTCTCATCTGTGATGCTCAATGCCAAAAAAAAAAAAAAAAAAAAAAAAAGAGGGAATCGAGATATATAGTACATGTGGAGCCCCCAGTATTCTAAATAAGACATAAAAGTTATGTCAAAGAGCCTTACAGCTAAGGACAGAGCTGTGCATTCAGAAAGTAGAATGGTGTATCAAATGTGTTAACAGATAATTTACAAGTTTATTTCAAGTGAAACTCTGTGAAAATAGTCAAACAATATTCTCTGTGACTAGTGGTTGAATTCATGTTCTATGGAAGTAAATTCAGTGCACCATATGCTTATTTCAATACATGATGTATTATCAGTCGTCAGTGATGCAGTGATGCTGATCGAAACCCCCCCCCCCCCCCCCCCCCAAAAAAAAATAAAATAAAATCCAGAAATGGAATATACGAAGAGTGAAATTCTGAACATGACTTCAAATGATTGTGCCAAAGAGCAAGCTAAGGACAGAGCTATGAATTGATGAAGATATCCTTAAATTTCTAATTTTGTATCAAATGTAGTGACAGAATCAGTGCTGAAACAAAGCAGATGATTTTCTCAGGGACTAACAATAGCAACAATACCACTCTTGTGGTTGGAACTATCAATATTTGAAATATATGTTGGTATTAAATAACTTGAGTGCTGTTGAGATTATCGTCAGGATCTTCTTTAACTCATTCAAATGCACAGTTGATCAAATAATGTCTCATCAGTGATGCTCCAGTGAAAAATAGAGGAGATTAAAATTGAGATTTATATCATATAGTAATAATTTGGTGCTCCATAAACACTTTACAACAAAACAATATTGCAGTGCCTTTGTATGAGATATTAATATGTAACAATTAAACGGGTATCAAGTAAAAGAGAGTGAAATATTTTAACATGGGAATATGGGAATGTCATATTATTAAGCTTAACTAAAATTTCTAATCGATAAGTTTCAAACGTCAAGGTCATCAAAAATACAATGAAAATCTTTACTGTTTCACAAACGAGAGTCAATAATCATGCAATATGTTTATGCTCCAGGCATATCTGCATTTATTGTACCAAAGTTGAGTGAGAAGGCAGTAGACCCTTTCACATTATCGACATTACTAAGTTTGATGCCCAGCTAGGGGAAGAACAATAGATTTGTGATGTTTGGTTGTTAAAGATTCCTCACTTATCTATTGATTGTTCCCTGTTGATCTGAGCCTTGAATTTGGTGTGCAGATAATGAAAAAGGGTATATTCCATCGTGTGTTGGTATGTGAGTGTGTATTTGTGTGTGAGAAGGCATTAGACTTTTTCACATTATTTAACATGACTAAGTTTGATGCCCAGCTAGGGGAAAAACCAATTGATTTGTGACGTTTGGTTGTTTAAGATTCCTCATTTATCTATTGATTGTTCCTTGTTGATCTGAGCCTTGAATTTTGTGTGTAGATAATGAAAAAGGGTCTATTCCATTGTGTGTTGATATGTGAGTGTGTATTTGTGAGTGAGAAGGCATTAGACTTTTTCACATTATCAACATAACTAAGTTTGATGCCCAGCTAGGGGAAAAACAATAGATTTGAGATGTTTGGTTGTTAAAGATTCCTCACATATCTATTGATTGTTCCCTGTTGATCTGAGCCTTGAATTTGGTGTGCAGATAATGACAAAAGGTCTATACCTCTGTGTGTTGGTATGTGAGTGTGTATATATGAGTGAGAAGGCATTAGGCCCTTTCACATTATCAATATGACTAGGTTGATGCACAGCTAGGGGAAAAAAAATAGATTTGTGACATTTGATTGTTAAAGATATCTCACTTATCTATTGATTGTTCCCTGTTGATCTGAGCCTTGAATTTGGTGTGTAGATAATGACAAAAGGTCTATACCTCTGTGTGTTGGTATGTGAGTGTGTATTTGTGAGTGAGAAGGCATTAGACTTTTTCACATTATCAACATGACTTTGTTTGATGCACAGCTAGGGGAAAAACAATAGATTTGTAACATTTGATTGTTAAAGATATCTCACTTATCTATTGATTGTTCCCTGTTGATCTGAGCCTTGAATTTGGTGTGTAGATAATGACAAAAGGTCTTTACCTCTGTGTGTTGGTATGTGAATGTGTATTTGTGAGTGAGAAGGCATTAGGCCCTTTCACATTATCAACATGACTAAGTTTGATACCCAGCTAGGGGAAAAACAATAGATTTGTAATATATTTGATAGTTCAAGATTCCTCACTTATCTATTGATTGTTCCCTGTTGATCTGAGCCTTGAATTTTGTGTGAGATAATGACAAAGGGTCTGTGTGTTGGTATGTGAGTGTGTGTATATACTTAGTTTAAGTTAAGGTTCTATTTAGAAATTGATTATTTGTAATAATTTTACTGTAATCATAAGCATTTATTTTTATGTATACGTTATATGTATGTTGTGCTATTTTTGCTAATGAAATCAGTCATTTCACTTTGAAAGAACAATATTGTTAAATTGAATATGAAAATATCTCAAATATGCCCGCTGTTGCCCTGCGCCACATTTATAACATCACAGAGGAAGGAACCAACTCTTTGATCAGAAGGTGAGACTTATTTCACATCATTTTTGTGTCGCCTTTGAAGCATAGCGACACTTAGGGATCATGTTGTCCGTCTGTCCATCTGTCCGTCTGTTAACACTTGGATGTCATAACCTTAAAAAGTGATTATTTGAGTGTCGCTATGTTTCGCAGGCGTTACATGCATTCCTTGGAATGATTTCGTGGAATTATTTACCATTTACAATTTAAAAAAAAAATAAATGAAATAAAATCCTAAATTATTCATAATCTGGCATATTTTAATACACTGATCAAATTGTATGCAATTTTACTTTTACTTAAATTTTACTTTAATTGTAAATGTGCAAATGTGTATTTTTAATTTAAGTGTGATATAAAGTTAAGTGGAAGAAGTATTTTATTGAGAACACAGGAAGACATAATGTCATTGATACTAACAATTTGAAATTTGCTAAATGCTGCTTTACCAGCTGAAACCAGCAATTTTTCCTTTAATTGTTATCTTAAAATTAGCAGTATTTAACCTTTATATCCTAGTATGTAACTTAAAAAATGTTCCTATTCTTACCTTGAAACTTTAAAACACTTCCGTATTATTGAAACTAGCTATACTTTCATTGAGGATCTTGAAACGAGCAACATTTTGTTCTTTTTGACCTTGAGACTTGCAAAATAGATGACCTTGATACAATTGTCCCTTTAGAATTTAAACTTTCAAAATATTACTTTTATGACCTTGAAACTATAAATTTTCTTTATGACCTTGAAAGTTGCAGACATTGAAACTTACAGAATAACCTTAATTACCTTGATGTTTGACCTTGATACTTGCAATATTTTTCTTTTTACCTCTTTTCATTTTCAATTTTTGGAAAATCAATTAGGTTAAGGTTTAATCTGTTGCTCATGTGGAATATAATCTCATCTTAAAAATCTTTTAAAAGGTAATAATAAAATATGTAAAAATGATTAGGTGTACATTAACTTGAAATCTTCAGATTTTTGTCTTTTAATATGGAATAGAATTTATATCTGTAAATATTTCATTTTGATCAGAAATGCTTCCCGACGTTAGATGAAAAGGCTGCAATACAAACAAAGTTGCTGTAAGGACATCTGATCAATACTGCATGAAAAAATTATTGAAGGTAGGTATCAGACATGTAAATATCAGAACATAAAACAGTTTACTATTTCTTGTGATTCATATATTAATGATGCATGTATTTATTTCACATTTTACCTTTTTGAAATTTGTAGAACTTTAAAATATTTAGATTGGTAAATTATGGATTGTCTACTTTTAGGTACTTTAGCTGTGGGGTTGGATATTGATCTGAAATAAAGAATTAAGAAGGAGCAGAAACTACAAGAACTGGAACACTTCTTGTCAAAGATCTCTGTAAGATTACTTTATTAATTATGTCTTTATCTACTTTGGTTGCTATTTTATTGTAGACTGAATGACCTTTGTTCACATGTTCATAGATTTGACCTTGTGTTGAATTGACAATCACCCATCATGGTTAACGTTGCACTTTTGTGATCTTGCTACTTTTGGGGTTCGACCTTGACCTTACGCCTAAGACAGATCTTTCACTGATCTCATCTTTCTGCAATGTGCTCTTTGAAGACAACTTAAAGGAAAATACTGTTTGCTAAGTTTTGTACATTTATTGGCAATATTTGGCCGCGGTGGATGACAAATATATAATTTATGAAAATTTGAAAATAAAATGTTAAATGTAAATTCAAAATTCATTTTACGGTCAACTCGACCGCCGGTCAACTCGACCGGTAAACAAATTCAATTATTATGTAACCTTGTCAAATAGACAAGCAATGTGGCTGCCAAATTGACAAGGGCGAGCCACTTGACGGTCAACTCGACCGTCCAAACAATGAAATGAATATTTATAAAGTTACGGTCAACTCGACCGGCAAACAAATTAAATTATTATGTAACCTTGTCAAATAGACAAGCAATGTGGCTGCCAAATTGACATGGGCAAGCCACTTGACGGTCAACTCGACCGTCCAAACAATGAAATGAGTTCATAAAAAATATATACATATATAATGTTCACAAATTGGAGTAATTGGGTTCCAGCAGCGCCGGGTGAATATGCCATACGTGCTGGAATATACAGTTCGTATTGAGTGGTTGACGCCGTATGGAGTGGTTAGCGCCTGATCCATTCAAGGGTCAAGGAGTCCAGGCTTATATGATTCATCCACCGCGACAAGGGTGCGAGTCAGAAGGAAGGCTGAAGTGGAATCGACATCTAGGGAAGGAAGGGTGGCCCAGATGTTGCGCGAGAGGGGGTCCTTGAGGAAGTCCTTGAGGAGGAAACCGGAGTACCCGGGGAAAAACCTCCTAGGACTTGGTGGTCTGAAGTTGATTCGTCATCCGAGAAGGAAGGCTGAGGTTGATTCGTCATACGGATGAAGAAGGCTAAAGCTGAGTCGTCATCTGGGGAAGGAAGTTGAATCGTGCATATGACCCTCGGTTGAGAGGAGCACTGAAATGAGATTAACTAGCGACAGAAAAACTGTTATTTGAAAAAGATTCACAAAACATAATATTCGTGACAACTTAACAATTTTTAAAAGTGCGTATTCAAGAATTAGTGAAAATTGATTTTAAACAGAAATTAACAAGAGTTAAAATTGGGAGGGTGGGTGGGTTAAAAATTTTACGTCTTGATACACTGCCGCCTCGTGGAAAGAGGAAAGGTGCCCGGATGCGGACAAGTATTTCTACGCGGCCTGTTTGGGAATAATTTGCATACGGTTGCATGCACTATTTTCTTTTTCTGCGCTACAATAAATTCAAATATTACATATTGGCCTTCAGCCGTAATATTTGATGTTATTGTAGACTGAATGACCTTTGTTCACATGTTCATAGATTTGACCTTGTGTTGAATTGACAATCACCCATCATGGTTAACGTTGCACTTTTGTGATCTTGCTACTTTTGGGGTTCGACCTTGACCTTACGTACGACGAACGATGCCTAAGACAGATCTTTCACTGATCTCATCTTTCTGCAATGTGCTCTTTGAAGACAACTTAAAGGAAAATACTGTTTGCTAAGTTTTGTACATTTATTGGCAATATTTGGCCGCGGTGGATAACAAATATATAATTTATGAAAATTTGAAAATAAAATGTTAAATGTAAATTCAAAATTCATTTTACGGTCAACTTGACCGCCGGTCAACTCGACCGGTAAACAAATTCAATTATTATGTAACCTTGTCAAATAGACAAGCAATGTGGCTGCCAAATTGACAAGGGCGAGCCACTTGACGGTCAACTCGACCGTCCAAACAATGAAATGAATATTTATAAAGTTACGGTCAACTCGACCGGCAAACAAATTAAATTATTATGTAACCTTGTCAAATAGACATTAGCAATGTGGCTGCCAAATTGACAAGGGCAAGCCACTTGACGGTCAACTCGACCGTCCAAACAATGAAATGAGTTCATAAAAAACATATACATATATAATGTTCACAAATTGGAGTAATTGGGTTCCAGCAGCGCCGGGTGAATATGCCATGCGTGCTGGAATATACAGTTCGTATTGAGTGGTTGACGCCACTGATCGCAGATCACGCCAACATAGGTACCCCATGGACCATGTTGGTGAACCGCTCAGTATGAACTGAATATGTTTTGGATTCAAGACCGAAAATGCATAAATAGATAAATAATTCAACAAATAGGTGAATAAATAAATAAATAAATAAATAAATAAATAAATAAATAAATAAACAAATCAATCAATCAAAAAATCAATATATATATATAAATAAAGAAGGGGTTGAGGTGGGTGAATGACGTAGCAAACAAAAACTTAATTACCACCGCGGCCTTTGAATATTTGGGAGTGGGGAAGTGGGGGAGGGGTTGATAGGTACGCTTTTACTATTCAAGGATTTTCTTTTCAATAATTTCCAAAACACAACAGACATTGCAAATGAAGCTAATCTAAGCATAGCTTATTCATCATCATCGTTAAGTATACGGGAATTTATTCGTTATTTTCATAACGTGATCAACGTTGAAAACCTAGGTTATCATGATCATCATCATTATAACCACCACCATCATCATCATCGTCATCATCATCATCATAACCTATCATCATCGTCATAACCACCACCACCACCATCATCATCATCATCATCAGAATTTATTTTATTATTTCCATAACACCATCACGTTGAAAACAGATCATCATCATCATCATCATAATCATCATCATCACAGGATGATTTATTAAATATTTCCATAACATGATCACGTTGAGAACCTAGCTCATCATCATCATCGTCATTATTGTGTCGCCTTCGTTATCATTTTGAACTTTCTCTGCTTCGGAGTAGCATTAAACTGTTCATCGTGTCCTTGTCATTTGGTTAAATTAGTATAATCCATAATTTACTTATAAACTATGCATATGACGCAAGCCTATTTATTTCGGACGGATTGCATTCGCATGGTTAATTAATCATATGACCTATTGCATTGATAACCTCGTCTGGGAAGGGTCGCTTCTGGGTCAATAGACAAAAGGTTGTAAGTCTATGGCATTTAATTGCCGAACGGCAGGGGAAATAGGAGTAGGGGTTCAAAAAGGGGGGTTCGCAGTCCAGTGAATTTCACTCATCGGGGGCAAAACCAGATAACTTTTTAGACACAAGATACAAGATGATTTATTTCCAGTTTGGGCCCATTGAAGGACAATGTGACATACATATGTATGAATTATAAAGCCAAATATCAATATACGGTACATAGAGAAAAACAAGCAATATATGACAAATAAAATTGATAACATTATGTAAAAAGGAAGTGACTCAATCATTTTTTTTTATTTTTTTTTACAGTGGAAGCACATTTTTTAGACAGGGGATTTGAGTGCCACAGTGAGGCCTACACTGAGGAAACACTAGGAAGCCACTATATTTTTTTTTTTTAGCATTTCCAGGGGAATAATCATATTGACTCTTTGTAAACATTTTTGTCTTGGATGCATCTGTGTATTTGCGTATGCCTTGCTACGCGCCTGCTTGATGTTCCTCAATTGATAACGGGGATTTGGTTGAACTTAAGGTTAACTCGCTGGTATTAAATTGTTAAATGTGACAAGTTGCGCTGAAGCCGTGCCTCACCTCGTATTGATATTTACCAGTTACTCCCTATGATAAGAGTGATGACCTACCGACATTATATAATTAGCCAGTAACTATTCAATTTTTTCCCAGTTAACGCAATCATGCATTGAAAATGTCAAAAAATATTGCGGTAAATGTTATAGAAACGTGATTTTGTATGGTTCCGAAATATCAATAAAACAATTTTGGAAACATTTCATTTTGTTCAGTGCTATATTCTATACAAACTGCGCAGTGTTTTTTAAAAATGTTCTTGGAGATGTTTCAACAGAACCTGTTTGAAGCCATACAAAGATTTTTCGAAAATGTTTTGTGTTACCTGGGTTATTATATGACTAGCAAGCTAATATAAATAATAATTATAGTAGTATTGCAACAAAATGAAATCCTGCATGTGTTAATGGACTAACGCCTTTCATATCTTCTCTTTCTGTTATGTATTTTTTTTTTTTTTTTGATATAAGGGGCGATTAGGGTGCGAGGGAATGGAAGACGAGGAAGAAGGAGGAGGCAGAGAGGAGGAAAAAGGGGTAGGGGTAAGAAAGGGGGGAAGGAGGGGAAACGGGATGAGAAAAAGGGGTGGGGTATAAGGGGGTGGGTGAGGGCGGGAGGTGGGAGGTAAGGGTTGAATGGAGGGGAGGAAGGGGGGTAGGAGGAGGAGGAGACAAGGAACGGGATGGATGCGAATTTAAGGGACGGGAGGGGTAGAGGAGTACCCTCCTGTCGGCTTTATTGCTTAATTTTTTTTTTTCAATTACTGTTAATTGAAGGGTAAACTGATCAGATTTATAAAAATAATCGAAATTAGGACATTTCTAACTTATTTATTAATTCTAACATAAAAACTTTCATAATTATAAAAGGGGGTTTAGGAAAAAGTTATAACAACTTTATTGTGTCATATCCTTCTTGTCGGTAGAATACGATTGAAACTCGTTTAAGAAAAGGGGGTGGAGTATTTTGGAAAAATGGGCAAAATTATAAATGAATTTGGATATATTTACACTAGAAATTAAGCCTTTTTAATCGTTTTTATGGTTTTTCGATGTGGCTTCAAATTAGGTAAAATTTGATAACAAATTGGAGAAATAAAAATAGCAATCCAAGGAATGCTTGTGTCGCCTGCGAAGTGGTTTGATTATTATTCTAGAAAGTGGATCAAAATTATTGGTATCAGTAGAAAAGTCTTGTCATATGAAATTCATTTGAAATATCAGACCTCTTAATTACAAATTAAAAGATAAGGTCATTCTCAAATTTTCAGAAAAGAGTGTCAATCATCTAGGTCAAGGTCACTACGTAAAAATTGATAACAAAAAGGTATCATCATAAGAAATATTAAAGACCTATCACCTACCAATTAAAAGATATATACAACCTTAGAAAAGAAGGTCAATTAGCTAGGTCAAGGTCAAAATGTAAAAAATCATGGTATGTTTAGAATGGCATTGTTAATAGGAAAATACATGTGAGATATCAAAGCCCTATCACCTACCAATCAAAAGATATAGCCAATATTACTTTTTTTGAAAAGTAGGTCAAATATCTAGATCAAGGTCAAAAGGTAAAATTTTATGGTCTGTGTAGAAAGGTCTTGTCACAAGGAATACACACTGTCATGTGAAATACCAAAGCCCTATCACTTATCGATCAAAAGATATATCCATTCTTAATTTTTTTGAAAAGTAGGTCAAATATGTAGATCAAGGTCAAAAGGTAAAAAATTATGGTATGTGTAGAATGGCATTGTTACAAGGAATACACATGTGAAATATCAAAGTCCTATCACCTACCAATCAAAAGATATAGCCAATATTTCTTTTCTTGAAAAGTAGGTCAAATATCTAGATCAAGGTCAAAAGGTCAAATTTTATGGTCTGTGTAGAAAGGTCTTGTCACAAGGAATACACATGTGAAATATCAAAGCCCTATCACTTACCAATGAAAAGATATATCTATTCTTATTTTTTTTTTTAAAGTAGGTTAATTATGTAGGTCAAGGTCACTAGGTCAAAAATTATTGTATGTGTAGGAAGGTCTTGTCACAAGGAATACACATGTGAAATATCAAAGCCCTATCACCTACCAATCAAAAGATATATCAATTCTTAATTTTTTTGAAAAGTAGGTCAAATATGTAGGTCAAGGTCACTAGGTCAAAAATTATTGTATGTGTAGGAAGGTCTTGTCACAAGGAATACACATGTGAAATATCAAAGCCCTTATCACTTTCCAATCAAAAGTTATGGGCTGTGACACCCAAAGTGTGACAGACAGACAGACAGACGGACGGACAGACGGACAACGGACAAAGTGATCCCTAAGTGTCGCTATGCTTCGCAGGCGACACAAAAACTACTATTTTGCGTTGGGAATGGGGCCGGATATCGGCCCAAAATCAGGCAAATAGAGAGTCCTGTAATCTCTCATGGTAGTTGGATTCATCACGATACTCTTCATTAATTTCATAAATGTGGCAAGTTCGTGGTTTATTAGTTTCATATATATATATCTACTAAATTAGATAATTTTGGCGTTAAGATTTATGTTACATGTTTATATGCAAGTTGCTATTAATATTGTTTATGTTGCACACTGATTTTCATCCTGCTACTGGCTAATAAAAGGGAGAAAGCAAATCCTTTCCAAATTTCTGCCTCACGCAAAAGAAGAAGACGATATTTATTTATAATTCTACTATGGCAAGAGCTGGTGGATATCTCCCTAGCTCGCCTACTATACATGTACCATTATTTGATGAAAACTGCCCATTTATTGTAAGAAAACTTTGTAAACCTTTACAACATGACACTTTTTCTTTTGGATAAATTCTCGACACAGCTTGCAAAGTCATGACTCACCATGATGATCATATTCCACACCGGTATGTGAAAGAATTTCAGAGCTAACTAACACCTTGTCCGACCTTAGTATTGGGCCGGTAATAAACTATATTATATAATATAATGCTCGCTTAGGTTCATTGATAACACAAACTGTGTACTCCAGGATTTGAAATAAAAGTCGATGAAGTGCGTACTAGTACATAAATACAAGTGAATTCGATAAACGGATAAGTGAATAACTTATAAAAGGATAAATAAATGAGAAAATAAATAAACGAGTAAATAATTAAATAAATGAATAAACCGGTAAATAATTAAAATGATATTTTAAGGAATAAACGAATAAATATAGATGTAGGGATAGTGACAATCAAATTACAATAACCTCAATCAGAGAATATCAGAGTGATATAAAAGACATACATGTGTGCTAAAGACTTCCAATATTCATTATTCTTTAAATAAAAGGATCTTATTGATGAGTAAAAATGGAGCAAATGATCGGAAATATTTCAAGACATTCATGCTTACATTACTTAAGATGGAAATTCGAATATTAATATAGGTATTGTGACACAAGTGAGCTACATAGACGCACACAATAATTTACAAATTTTGTAGATTTTAAAAGCTAATTAAATCAAAACTGTTTGATTTTGTGTTTTCATTAATTAATTAAAAGGCTAGCTCATGTGTGTACAAATCACTCTTACCTTGCTGGCTGAAAATAAAATTGGATGATACTACTTTACCGATTTCATGGATGTAGCCACTAAATCAAACTATGCGTATAATTGTTGAGGGATAGGAGAACGGAACACACGTGCCTCTCGCAGGTTGGATCGTAGGAAAAACGACGGTGGTACCTTCTTTCTCTCTTCTTATAAGTTCCTCCACATATCGGTTACTGGTAGTATGATAGAAGTCCAATGGCATAGGGATGAATAGAAATTCGATAGTGCTAACAGAAAAACGAAAGTTTTAGGTTAAATATTCCTCTGCAATAGAGCCTAAAAATTTTACGTCTTGATACACTGCCGCCTCGTGGAAAGAGGAAAGGTGCCCGGATGCGGACAAGTATTTCTACGCGGCCTGTTTGGGAATAATTTGCATATGGTTGCATGCACTATTTTCTTTTTCTGCGCTACAATAAATTCAAATATTACATATTGGCCTTCAGCCGTAATATTTGATGTTATTATAACAAACATGTAATCAAAATTCAGCATATAGCTCCTGCTGCGAACTTAAGGAATCAAGAAAAATTTCATAGAGAACTAAATTTTGTTTTTAATTCGCTGTTTTAATTCTTTGTACATGTATTCATATCAGTTTGTTACATTGTTTTTAAGGTTCCTTTATTGGAGCGCTGAGAATTTGACAATCCTTCCTTGACCAGTTCAGTATGTTGAGGATTGGGCGAGCCCTTTCACAGTTCTTGGTAAGAATGTTTACTTTGTTATATGTTTGTGAATAGTTAAGCTTCATAATGGCTGTATGTACACTGTGGCTGTGTGTAAGTCTGAGTATCTGTCTGTCCAAATGTACATAGTATACATGTTGTAAGGATTCTGACTCAATTTCTAGTCAATTTCATATAATTTAACTATTCCCGTAATGTCTGTATAACACCTATACAAACGTACGGCGCGAAATTTTATCTATAGCTGTATAGACAATGTCGCCTATTATGACGTCACTGACGGCGAGCGCCGCTACGTTAGGCCTGTTCAAATATCACGTCGCCAGTTTTGAGCTTGAAAATCAACCACGCTAAAATGACATCAATTGCAAAATGAACTAGATGATTAAATAGTGATTTAATTTAATTATACATGAGATACTCACATTTATAGGAGAAATAAACTTGGTGAATTTCAAGGTCAAATGTATAAGTTGCAAAATATTTTCAAAATCAAATGTATAAGCTGCTGAATTTTTTGGTAAACTTTTTTTTAACTTAGTATTACCTAATTTGGGAGGGTTAGGTACCCAAAACCTGCATGTCTGGTCCATGCTGAAAATTGATCTCTTCTTTAATGATGCTATTGAATTTGACGACATTTAACATTGTTTGACTTTTAGAGCATGCTTAAATAATTGATTATTTTTGTCATATTTATTTGAATTCAGAATTTTCTATGTTCCTCATTCTATATTTTCAGTTTAACCATGATAACGTCACTTTATGTGCATGTAGCTCCTATTAGCTGACTGTTCCAACAACTAAGTCTTGGAGTTTGAAAGGGACCTGAGCAATACATCATATATATCTCATGTGGCATTATCCCCACTTTATCAGGTAAACTTATCTTCATAACATACTTGAAATAAACTGTATCTTTGTCATTAAGTTTTGAAGGGAAGACTTGGCTTTCTTCATATTCACAATAATATTACTACAAAAGATGCAGATTAATAGATTGTCTGTAAACCAAACAAGACTGGTTTGGATATAACTACTAGGCTTTTGTAAGAATATCAACTATTATGCCACCAAATAAGGGCGCATTATCAAACATCAACTTTAAAATTTTACCTACCCTATTAGTATAGTATAGTTTATTAATCAAATGCAGTATCGCATATAGATGTACAATAAATAGAAAATTACAATCAATATAATATCAAGGTCAGCATCAAGAATGAACTAATTGAGATGCATGATAATACAAAATATTAATAACGTAAATGTGTTCAAAGAAGTAAGCTATATGTTAATTACAAGTTACTAATTACGAACTAATGTATTTCTAAGCTTAAAAGCCTGTTTCAAAAATTTTCCAAAATTACAGAGGTCTTTCGTATTATTTGAGCTAAGTAATTGGACTAATTTGAAGACAGAGGGTCTTCTATAATAATATGCTTTTAAATATTTATTTCTTAAATTCACAAATGCGGGACACTTCAAAATAAAATGAAACTCATCCTCAATATCTAACTTACATAAATCACAAGTTCGTCTTTCACGTGGTATGCTTTTATATCTTCCTGTTTCAATATTTAAACAATGCGAAGAAAGTCGCAGTCTACTAATAAGAATCTTATATTCATTAAAAATAGGTTTAGACAAATAAGACTGTAAGGTGACACTATCGACAAAATATTTATATAAAGAACATTTCGATGAAGCATTCAAATCAGATATAATATGTTGCTTATAAATATCAGTAAGTCGTTGTTTGACTTCCAAAATAACAAACTTTTCATTAAAAATAGCTTGATTTAACCATACATCGTTAAGACCAATTTCTGATAAAATATTTCGTACATTTGATAACCAGTTTTTGCAATTGGGTTTTAGCAGCAATTCATCATGTAAATAATCAATACAAGACTTAAGAATGCAATTATCAGAATGTAATAACTTTAACCAGTACTTAACCATTCTAAGTTTTCTAATGCAAATCATAGGAACCCTACCCAACTCTGCATAAATCATTGCATTAGGAGTTGATCTCTTTACCCCTAAAATACTCTTGCAAAAATCTAAATGTACTTTCTCTAGATCTTGTGCAGCATGTGCACCCCAAACTTCACACCCATAATAAGAAATACTGGAAACATACGTATCAAATAAAGAAAGGAGGGTATGGTGATTAAAACTCATTTGATTACATTTTCTTTTCAGAGCAAATTAGATAATCTGCAGTCCAGGCAGTGTATAAATTTAAGTATGATAATGTGTCACAACCCACGTGTACATACATGCTGTCTACGTGCAAAAACGTAGGCAAACCTTGGGTATCCGTACGGTGTCCGTGCGATATCAGTATGTATCCCATATGGTCTCCTTGCGAATCAAAGTGGGAATGCGCAGACAGGACGAAGCAGTTTTAGTGCATACAGAACTTTCGCTGCGTCCTGTCTGCGTGCTGTCTATGAATTAAAAAAAAGTACGACACACACGTTTTAAGTATGTTGCAAGTATGTGCGACGCACCTTCGAAGCAAGGAAGTGAGGACTCTGTGCGTTAGCAGTACGTGTAAATTCGACATCGTTACAATAACGTAGAGGACGTACAGAGAAAGTATGTTGTAAGCAAGTTGCTTGCAAGTCATTTTTTGCACAATATATGATGCATGTAACCACCCATATAACTGTGCGTACGACGTGCGTTGAAGCACTCCTTTTGTACTCTTGCCACTTCCTTCCTTGCGTTTTTCAGAAAAACGTGGCGCACATAGCCTCAACAAATACGCATGTCCAAAAATCATGCACAGGGGGTTGTGACCAGGGCTTTAGTGGAGTTTAGTGCAGTGGCTATAAATGTTTTTGGATATTTTGAAATGTCTAGAGTATTAGGTTATAATCATAAGTACTTATATTTACAGAATGGGATGTCCTGTTGATTAATGCCACACCTTGATTACATCACTGTCATAGGGAAATAAGACAGCCATGCTCTGTATTCAGTATTCCAGTACTTGGGGTTATTAACTGATCGCTGATCAGCCAGCATGGATTATATATACGAGGGTCGGAGAACTTCCTGTCAGTTGTCTTGGTAAGATTTAAACTTTAAGTTTGTTGGCACTGTGGTCTAGCGATTAAGATGTCGGGTTAGTGACCTGAAGGTTGCTTGGTACCATTGTTCAGCCAATATATGTACTTTTCTGTGTTTCAAAATTTTATATAAAAAAGTCTTTGTCTGTGTAATGTATACATGACCTCTGTGATGTTTAATTAAAAAAAAATTAGATTTAAAACTTAAATTTTTGTGAGCGCTTTGATTTTGAGTAGCTCATAATTAGTAAATTTTCAAGATAAACTCATAACAATCTATAACAATGGGACATAGCTATATAATTTCATGCTGATTTACCCTTGACAATTATACTTAACTACTATATGTTTTATGTTACAGGTCCCTTTATGGGAATGAGATGCTGGCATTAACCTTGACCAAGTCATGATGTCAAGGATAAGGCACGCCCTTTCATGATTCTCGGTAAGAAATTTATCTATAGATTTCAAGATAAAACTGCGTACAGTTTTAGTGAGATTCATATTTTAGTGGATCAAGTTAGTGCTGGAAAGACTTTGCTAGATTTAGGATATGCTTGATCACGATTCTGTGACACATTTATGTGGAAAATAAGTCATTTATAAGTGCATTAAATATATAAAAAATTTGCCTAATTTTGCTCTTTTTCCGATTCAATTTCCTTGCACTAAAAAAAGTACATGTACAGTAAATCATGTATGAATATTTCTAACATGAATTGAGATTTTATACCTATACGTTCTCGCTATAGAACTGGCGTGGTGTAAAACCTCCAACAAACTCTTTGTGCATGAATAAAGCCCCATCCATTTTGTTTTCTGAAAAGTAACTTGTCTTCAGCTTCATTTTCTGAAAACTCAACTTGTCGGATGCTACAACAGGAATATATTAGAATAGAAATAACAACCTTGTGACCGTGGTTTGTTTCCAATTAATTCCCTCGTTGCATGACCCAATCAAATTATCGCTTTTCAGCTGGGTTATAATTTAATTAGGTCATGTGACTTGGGAATTACTGGATAACAAACCATGACCATACGGTTGTAATTTCTGGAATCCCCTTCATGATATTTAGATGAACAATTTGAATTTTTTTTTCTCCAAGCTGCTTAGTAATTCAGAAGCTGTAATAATGTACTATGATTGTCATTTTTGTTTCAGTATACCGTTATACCTTATGCTCCATCAGCTACATAGTCTCGGAGATAGAAAGGGACGAGCAAAAAGTAAAAAATATCTTTGGACTCTTTACCCCAAAACTGAAAGGTATAGTGCCTTGATTTTTTTAAACTAGATCCATATTGATTTCGCATTTTCTTCCGATAGTGTTGTTCTGAAAGCAAATTTTCTTTTAAGTATTATAAAGTGATGGGGTTTTCATATACATATTCACTTATACATTGTACACATTTGACCATGAATGCTTACCTTGTATGTTCAATGTGTCAACAATTGAATGTCATGTAATGATATTATAAATTGATCTGTTTCACAAAAAAAATATGCCGACAGGGGATATAATTTATATTTTTTTGGCAGTTCTAGTTTTAATTTTTTAAGCCAACGAAAAAACTTGTGTACAATTAAATTCTTTGTCACTTGAGAATTTTGATGAATGTGTCCCAAATCATACAGGTACTTGCATAAATTAGTGAGAATTGTAGGTCTTTGAATCCACTGTAATTAACAAATATATACCCAGGATTTGAAAATAAAGCTATCATGTTGGTGACAAATTGTAGAATTTTGTGAAACATCTTCATGATTAATATAAATGTTTATTTTTTTGTAGGTACTCAAAGGAAAAAAAAGAAATCTCTGACTTAAAGTCATCAAAAGGACATTAACATTTCATGAAAATTACAAAAGAAAGACAACTACAGTAGATATAAGCAACCTTCATGGAGAGGGAAACAACAGGACACTCTTATGATGTTAGAAAGATGTTACATCAAAGCTAGGGAAAATGTAACTAATGAAATAACAGCAAGATGCAATAACAACAAAGTGAAGATGTAAATTGTGAAGTAACAACATGAAGATGCAATAACAACAATGTTGTGATGTAATCAAGCAGAGTCAAATGTAATAACAACAAAGGAATGATGTAATCAAACTGGATGAAATAACAACATACAATGGAAAGACTTTATTTAGCAGAATGAAATAACAACAACAACAACATTATCTGTTGTCATCAGAGTAATACTACTCAGGTATGATTAAAACATTTATTTAACACATAGATATTAGAATTTCCATATCTGAGTTATCAACAGAAATCGTTCCAAAAGACTTTGTTTCCTGGTATGATTATACATCTCTGATGATATGGTTTTCTGTACTTTTATCTGCCAGTTCTAGGATAAATGTTGATTTGAGTTCAAGGGCATTTTCATGCTTACTTTAAGTGTAACAGATAATCAAGTTTTAATGATATCAAATAATGTGAGGGGACAATGATTTAAAAGTGTTGAAAGTGATGATGTCAATTGACATTATTGCCCAGGCAATAACTCCTCCTCTGCATGGATTTCAGTAATATTTTACAGCATTATTACTTAGGACCCAAGAGTATGTGATCGTTCAAGGTCATAAAATAGACTTAAGGTGGCTCAATAATCCAAGAATTCTTTGTCAGAGGAGAAAAAAATATTCTGTTTATTTAACATTGATATCTGATGATTTATATTTGTAATTAAGATTACATATCATCGACCATTTGACTGACCAGTGGTCCTCTGAATATACATATGTAAACCAACCCCGAGATATGTCGCAAAACAATGAATTTTGATAGATAAAAACATGATATATTGATAATGATTCCAGATTGAAACCATTCTTGTGATCATTTTCACCATAATATCATCAAATATGTATATTTCTTTATAGATAATGCTTTCAAAGAGTGAAATAGCTAAAACTGTTCCAGAAAATTACATTTTGGGTACCCCCCACCCCAAAATGAGAATTAAAAAAAAGTACTCAGTACCCTTAGTTGACATCAAAGTGATAAGAAGTCTTTGTCAGAAGTTATTTTCTTTTACATCTTTCTCAACGACAAACTCTTTTCTTCGAAAAGAAATATAAAAAAGTACATGTTATCGTTCATTCTGATTTAAAATATTTGGTTGTCATAGTAACGATTTTGTAACAATTTGCAACAAGTCAAATTAAAATGCCCTGTTCCCTTAGTTGACGTTATAACGATGAAAATATTTGTTAAAAACTGTTATAATTGACATATTTTTCAAGATAAGACTCTAATCTTTTAACAAAAGTACAAGACATACCGCTTTACCTCGTTTCCATATTGTAAAAATCTACTTGGTTTATGCCGGACGGACGACAGACGACGGACGGACGGCGCGCTATGACAATAGCTCAGGTGAGCTAAAAATCAGACACTCCGAGTCGAGATTATTCTTTCCCAACATTCAGTGAAAGTTTCAAATTCTGATACATGTACAAGGAAGAATGCTTACACAATTATCATTTATCATCGAAATCAAATAAGAATAAACAAGTGTTCAAATGATTTGTCGAAAAAAATGAACAAGAAAAGGAAAGTAAGATGTGTACTTCTAAATATCCTTGGCAAAACGTTATTCGACCTTGTCTTTTATAAACTCACCTTTCATGTTTTGTTAGTGTCAGTTAAATGAGTTTTGTCAAATAAAGTTTAAAAAAGCCAAAGCTTGAAAAAATGTCTTTTTAAAAATTTCATACCTGATTCCATCAATCTATTTATAGATACGGAAATATATATAAAAGAAATAGAACTAAAGTAAACGGAAGCGTTTTTTAAACATTTTGACGTTCAAGGTCAGTAAGTGGACGTCAATCTCCTCCCTCGTTCTCGATAATGCGTGCAGTTATCTGTGAAATGGATTTATCTTTGAACAAAACAGACTTAAAACTAAAATTCATTCGCTTTAATCTTTCAAATAGGAAAACTTTATTCGATAACATCTTGTTGCAAAGTGCGAAAGTTGACAAAATTGAAGAAAAAATCTTTGTACCAAAGATTATTAGAGAAACCAAACTTGAAATATCTTATCTATGATATCGCTAAAATCTCCAAGAAATATCTTGTTTTATCATGAACTTAAGTTTACCTTCTTTAATTTGTTCAAAGGCAACAGGCGGTTGAATTTCCGCCGATGACGTTCTAAAAGCGATACGTTTACGGCGTTAGCCAGGGTGCCTCTCTTACGGGATATTTTTGTATATATAAATTAAACAATATATTTGACTAAATATTTATTACACTCAGATTGTAGATGATTATTTTCTGTTTCCATTGATACCAAACATGTCGAAATCCGTCAAGAAACAAGCGAATTACGGAAGAGTTTGAAGGCCGAAAACTAAAAAAGGCGACATATAAAAGTACTGCACTCGATATCTGATGACGTCAAACGATTATTGAGCCTCCTTAATGTTTTAAACCTTGTCCAGAGCATAATCTCTCCTTTACATGGATTTCGTCTATATTCAGTTATATTCCACAGAAACATTAATTTAATTATTTTAGGCCTATCATACGAGCATCATCATCAATCATGTGATGGTTATCTATTCTGGTCAAAAATAGAGTTATATCCAGAGAACACTAAAACCAAAAATATTGTGTATTTATGTGCACCATATCATAACATGTAAACAAAAAAGAAAATTTTCTGTTTAAGTGGTCTCTAATTATTCCTCTATTCTTTACCAGAGAAGATTACCATCATATTAATGATAATGATGTTCATATGATAGGCCTAGAAGAAATTCATATAAAGTAGATTTAGACAGTATTTACTTTGTTTAATCGAAGGGAATTCCCGTGCCAGAGATTATTTGCATATCATGTGATTCGCTACAGTGTTGCATCTATGATTATGAAACTTGCCAGAAATGTTTCCCATGAATCAAGGATGGCTAGCTCTTATTGACTTTGGGGTCAAAAGGTCATGGTCATAGGACTCTGATGATTACAAATGGTTTCTGGACCATATTTGAGCTTGTAATACACCGGCTTATAATCATGAAACTTGCCAGAAATATTTTTCATGAATGAATGAAGGATGACCCCCATTGATATTGGGGTCAAAAAGGTAAAGGTCAAGGTCATAGGGCTTTGATGATTGAAAATGGTTTCTGGATCATATGTTGATTTCACCTATTATCATGAAACTTTCCCATGAGTCAAGGTTTATTCCTATTGATCTTGAGATCAAAAGATCAAAGGTCAAATTCATAAGACTCAGGTTATTGAAAATGGTTTCTGAATTATATATGAATGTGTATCAACCTGAAAGGTGCTCGTGATGTTTCCCATCTGTCGAGACCATATACAATTTATGTATATTTTAAGTCTGCATACTCATTCAAGTTTCGCAACTCGGCACTTTGCATCTTTGATGCATTTAAGCCTATTCCTTATTGTGGGGATATACTTGTTCCCTTTGGGGTAATTCTAGTTTCTATTGATTGGCACTAGTTTTTCATTGATTTATGTATTATTGTCTTAAGTATTCTCATGACATTGTTCATTCATTTAGTATTAAGCTTGTGATTTTCTTTATTTGCATTTCAGTAGAATTTGCTATCAGTGCAGATTCATATTATTTCAACATAAAAAGAGCACAGCTTGGATCACCTATCATGGAATACAGCAGATATTCACAATGGATGATTACAGAATATGCTATAGAAAAGATTTGATGCGTTTGTGTTGAACTTTTAGGGTGTGGTTGTGTGTGTGTGTGAGGGAGGGTGTGATTATGTGTGTGAGGTAAAAGAGACAGCAAAAGAAAATTTAAAAGGATATGAAAAGTTGAAAAAAAAAGAAAAAAAGAAAACAAATTAAAAAAAAGTAAAAAAAAAAGAGAGAGAGAAAAAAGAAAAAAAAAAAAGAAAAAAAGAAAGAAAAAAAAGAAAGAAAAAAAAAAAGAAAAAAAAAAGTGAAAAAAAAAAACACCAGATAAAGAAAAAGAAAAAAGGAAAAAAAAAAAGGAAAAAAAAATAATAATGAAAAAAAAGAAAGAAGAAAAAAAAGAAAAAAAAAAGAAAAAAAAAAGAGAAAAAAAAGAATGAAAAGAAAAAGATGATTTTTTTCTATATTAGTGATTCTTTGTCACAGATTGATCGGAAGTAAAAAAGATACTACTTTGCAATTGATTGTTTGTATCCATTTGAGTGAGAAAATGAGAAAAAAAAAATTAATTAGATGAATTATGTTTTTATCAATGTTCTTCCTTATTTAAAGAAATGCATGTAAACTCTTCTTTCAACTATGTCTGTATTCAAGATTAAATATGAAATATATATTGAAAGTCTAGTAGCATGATTTTATTATAGACTAGTTCCTAAAGAAAGAATCAATCAAAGTAAAACAAAGACAAAAATCAAAACAAAGATGCAAGATCTAAACAAAATCATAAACAAAACCATGCAAAAAAGACAAAAGAAAAATAATCAAAAAACCAAACCGAAACCCAAACAAATTAACAAGACAAAAATGTCAAAACAACAAGCAGAAAACAAGAAAACAACTGACAAAAGCAATGAAAAACAAAAACCCAGCAAGAAACATAAACAATAAAAAACAAAAACAATAAAAAACAAAAACAAAACCATAAACAAAAACAAAAAGATATAAAAAAAGCAACCACAAAAAAAGGCAATAAGCCAACCCGAACCCCCCCCCCCCCCCCCCACATGACAGAAGAAAATGAAAAAACATAACTTCCAACAAATTACAAATACAAAAATGTCAAAACAACAAGCAGAAAAAAAAAACCAAACGAAAGACAAAAAAAAAAAAAAAAACAACAATGAAAACAAAAACTCAGCAAGAAACAGAAAAAAAAAGCAAGAACAAAACCATAAACAAAAATAAAACCAAAAAACAACCCCTCCCCCCCCCAAAAAAAAACCAATATACATATATACCTATAAACCAAAATAAAAATGATCGAGAGAAAAAAAA
Source organism: Pinctada imbricata (assembly GCA_033119305.1). NCBI lineage: Eukaryota > Metazoa > Mollusca > Bivalvia > Pterioida > Pteriidae > Pinctada > Pinctada imbricata. The sequence continues at coordinate 44,910,310 of VSWD01000006.1, forward strand.
GATGTAAAATCAAAACTAGTAGAAAAACATCGGCACAAAAAAAACCTCCAAAAACAAAAACAAAAAAACCAACCAAGAAGCAAAATACACCCCCCCCAGAAAAAAGCAAATGCAGACAAAAAAAAACCAGAATTTTAAAATGACCCCCCCCTAAAATGACAAATAATAAGGAACAAAAACGACCCCCCCCTCCTAAAAAAAAAAAACAAACAATACTGATCAATAAGTACAGAAAAGGAAAAGAATAAACAAAAAAAAAAAAACAAAAAAAAAAAAAAAACAACCCCAAGAAAACCTCAAAAAACAAACCAAAACAAAAATAACAAAATACGAAAACAACGAAATGAAAAAAAAAAAAAAAAAATAAAAAAAACCCCAAATCCAAAAAAAAAAAAAAAACCCCAATAAACAAAAGCAACAAAAACGAAAAAAGACATAAACACACATAAAAGCAGAAAACACAAAATAAAGAAGAACTCTCCCTCCAAAAAAAAAAAAACAAAAAAACAAAACAACAAAAACAATAAGTAAAAAGAAAAGAAACGAAAGAAAAAAAAATAAACTCAAGAAAACAAAAACGATCTCTAAACATACAAAAAACAAACAAAACAAACAAAAACCAAACAATTAGTACATTAAAAAAGAAAAAAAAACCCCAAGAAACTCAAAGAACAAAAACTACAAAGAACAAAAACAAAACAAAGAACAAAAACAATCAGTAAAAAAAAAATCCGGAAAGAAAAAAAAAACCCACAAAAAACCCACAAAAAACCCTTAAACATAAAAACAATGTAAAAAAATTAAGAAAAAAGAAGAAAGAAAAACTAAATAACCCCCACAACCCCAATAAAGAACACCCCCCAAATAAAAACAAAAATACAAATTCAAAAAAGCCCCCCCCCCCTAGAAAAACACAACAACAGCAATAGTCAAATGAACCAAAAACAAACAATATACTCAAATCCAAACAAAAACAACAAAACCAAACCAACTACACCCCCCTAAAAAAACAAATGAAAAAAAAACAAAACAAACAAACAAACAAAAAACCCCCCAAAAAATCAAAACAAACAAAACAAAATAAAAAAAAAAAAGAGATGCAAAATTAAAACAAAATGGGGGAAAAAATCAAAAATTGACAAAAGAACAAACCAAAAGATTGAAATTCCAAAACTTCAACAAATTAACCAAATCATATCAAAGCAACAAGCAGAAAAGAAAAAAAAAACAAATAAAAAAAGATAAGATTCAACAAGAGAAAAAGAAAGAAAAAAAAAGTCAAAATGAACCAAAACAAACAATAAACCCAAATCCAAACAAAAACAACAAAACAAAACCAAAAACTACACCCCCCCCCTCCAGAAAAAAAACCCCAAAAAACAAACAAACAATCAAAAATCAAAACAAACAAAACAAAATCAAACAAAAAATGCAAAATAAAAAAAAAAATTAAAATATAGAAATACCAAAACTCCAACAAATTAACCAAAAAAAAACAACATATCAAACCAACAAGCAGAAAAGAAAAACAAATAAAAAAGGATCAGATTTAACAAGAAAAAAAAGAAAGAAAGAAAAAAAAAGTCAAATGAACCAAAACAATCAATAAACCAAACAAACATAAACCAAAAAAATAGTCCAAACAAAATAAACAAAACCAAAAACTATACCCCCCAAAAAACAAACAATAACAAGAGACAAACAAACAACAAAAATAAAAAACAAAACAAAACAAAAAGAAATAAAAAAAGAGATGCAAAATCAAAACATAATAGAAAAAAAAGATTCAACAAGAAAAAAAAAAAAGAAAGAAAAAAGTTGACTAACCAGATCAAGGACAATGATTTGATTTCATTTAAATGAAGTCTTTTGTGTTTGCCTGAAAAAAAATCTGTCTGTAAAATGTATTCACGAGCAAATATTTAGTGAAATTGTCAATTCCAATATTTATCGATGACCTTGACACTATAATGGTTCATTAAAGAAGTATATTAGAAAACTGTATAATGCTTGCAATATTAATGCAAGGGCACTGCAATGTATGATTATCTTTAGGTTTTCAGATTATACCAGCTATACTTAATTGACCCTTCCGATTGCGGGAAAAATTTGCAAAATTCCGAGACGTCACAATGCTTTTACCTCGGACAAACAAGCTTCGAACCTCGGTCAAACATCGAAATTGCATTGTGACGTCATGGAATTTCTCAAATTTTTCCCGCGTTCGGAAGGGTCAATTAGAAATATTAAAGTCGAAGTTTTATGCTAATAATTTCAGTGCATAAAATGCACATCTCTGAAAAAAAAATATCATCAGTGGTGCTTGGGGGTGAAAAGAGAAAATCAGAATAGTAAACATATGAAGAGAGAAATTCTTAAGATGACTCAAAATGTATGTGAAAACGCCAACAAAAGACAGCTATGCATTGTGATTGGTTCTAATAACCACAGCTTATAATTGTACATGTTCAAACATGGTGTTTAACTAAAAACTAAATCTCTGCCTTCTCAAAATATACAATACTCATGTTGGGACTTTTATCAATGGATTCTTTCCTTCATAATGAAGTGTTCATACAGACTATTTGTTGATAGCCAGTAATACTTTCTTTTTCCAACATAGAGTCCAAACTGGAATCCACACCAGTCTCCAACAATTGAATGGATCCCTATTTAAAACATTGGATGGTATTATTAATGAATATATTCCTGTACTTCCATAATTTAATATCACTACTGGCAATTAGTGAATTATTGGAATCTTGCATATCCAACATATACAATCAATGTTGGCAATTTGTGAATAAATGGAATCTTGTATATTCAACATATACAATGAATGCTGGCAATTCGTGAATGAATGGAATCTTGTAAAGTCAACATATACAATCAATGTTGGCAATTACTGTATTAATGGAATCTTGTATTTTCAACATATACAATCAATGTTGGCAATAAGTGAATTTATGGAATCTTGTAAAGTCGACATATGCAATTAATGTTGGCAATTACTGTATTTATGGAATCTTGTATATTCAACATATACAATCAATGTTGGCAATAAGTGAATTTATGGAATCTTGTAAAGTCAACATATACAATGAATGTTGGCAATTAGTGAATTAATGAAATCTTGTAAAGTCAACATATACAATCAATGTTGGCAATTAGTGAATTAATGGAATCTTGTAAAGTCAACATATACAATAAATGTTGGCAATTAGTGAATTATTGGAATCTTGCATATTCAACGTACACAATCAATGCTGGCAATTAGTGCATTAATGGAATCTTGGATATTCAACATATACAATTAATGTTGGCAATTTGTGAATAATTGGAATCTTGTATATTCAACATATACAATGAATGCTGGCACCTAGCGAATTATTGGAATCTTGCATATTCAACGTATACAATCAATGCTGGCAATTTGTGAATGAATGGAATCTTGTATATTCAACATATACAATGAATGCTGGCAATTTGTGAATGAATGGAATCTTGTATATTCAACATATACAATCAATGTTGGCAATTTGTTAATAAATGGAATCTTATATATTCATATTCAACATTTACCTGTAAATTCAACATATACAATCAATGTTGGCAATAAGTGAATTAATGGAATCTTGTAAAGTCAACATATACAATCAATGCTGACAATTTGTGAATGAATGGAACATTGTATATTCAACATATACATTCAATGCTGGCAATTTGTAAATAAATGGATTCTTGTATTGCCATACCATACAATCCATACTGGCCACCTTTTATGAATTGATGGATCCTTGCATTATGAACATATACAATCAATGCTGAAATAGATGGATTCTTGTACAGTCATCACTTTTTTATGTGATATACAATCTATCCTGACCAATTGTAAATAAATAGATCCTTGACTTTTCATCAGATTTAATTAATGCTAGTATTTTTTTTTTCGATAAATGGATTCTTGATTACCATAATATACATATAATTATACTAGCCTGTTATCAATTGTTTGTCCCTTGCCTTTACTAGCATATTGCTATTGAGAAAGGTCATTTGTATACTGAATGACACTTTCTGTTTTAGAGACCACTGGTTACAATGTTCATTACCTTCAAAAGAATTATAACGCAGCATCTTGGGTTCTCTGTCCATAAGCATGTTTTAATTCTATCATGGTTACTTGAATGCTAAAGATAAAAAGGGTTTTAAAGTTAGTTGATAAATATTACTCATGTCATTGAATGGTTATTAATCATTAATTGCTTTAGTTCATATTTTGTATAGCAAATGATTAAAAAAAAGTTCAACATCAGATGTACATGTCATTGAGATTAATGAAGAATTCTAAATTCTGCTTGATTTTCATAACATATATTTCTTTATAGTAATACGTTTGTTACGACCTCAGTCTTCATAAACACTTTTTTGAACCACTAGCCCAAATTCTACTCGCTAGTAAGACAGTTTTACTAGCCTGGCTGAATTTCTAGTACATGTAGTGAATGTGGAGCTAGTAAGTTTTTGTGAAGACTGAGGTCTTTGAAATGATCAGAATTCCATTGTACAGATTAAAGATTTTGACAAAACATATGAGGCCCTTGTATATGTTATTTGTTCCCCATATCTTAATCCAAGATAACCAAGAAGCGAAGGGACCAACTTCTTCATATAAGGTCTTAATTGAAGTATTGAATTCTGAAAGACCAAATGTGTGACGGCATAAATGAAACTCCAAAGTTTTCTCCATGTGATTGTGTGTTCTGAGCAGTCAGTGTGGGACTGAAGGGAGAAAGGAAAATGGTTCTGTCAAACACAAACTTGGCATAATTGAAAGAGACATGTGAAGGCTGCATGAACAGAAATACTTTGTTTTTAACTCAAGTTGTCTCATGCTTTGTCTACTTAAACCCTGTGTGGGACATTAGGTGGAGAATATTTCTTTTTTTTGGGGGGGGGGGGTGTAATTTAATGATGAAACTCATGTAGCTTTGTGCAATACTAGCATATCAAGATTGAATAGAGTTGTTGACTTCTGGTATGACTTATGTAATACTTAGTCTGTTGGGAGACTGAGGGAAAGGGGGGTATGTTTTGAGCTTTAAAGCATGGTAGTAGTATTTTAAATGTAGATAAAGCATATAGAGAAAAGAGGAAAGAATTTTTTTAAATATATGTGTTACAGACAGTAATGCCTTGTGCTTTGTTGCCACTGTACAGAAATATATTAGGAAGCTGAACTTCAGAACTTTACTAGTATAAATTTGTTTGTTATAATCTTTTTTATGGTTCAAACCTTCATTAAATGATGATAATAAATCCGTCCCTTGTCAGTGACAGAGCTCCATGTTGAGGGCAACAAATTTATAAAAGAAGATTATGTACAATAGAACATCTTCCTAGGGAATTTGTACTTGTACTTATATTTTAGTATTGATTCATGATGGGTACATTTCATATAACATGTATTTAACAGATTGCAGCTCTAATAGTTGATGCCAGAGTGAATTGTTTGTGATAAAAAGACAATGGGGGGAGGGAAAACTACTGCAGATTAATGTGACTGACAAGCATATTCCTGACTTCTGTGCTACCAATGCACAACATTTCTTCATGTCTTAAATTATTTACCAGTTCATAATTTATCAAAAGCAGACATAAAGATATCATAAGACTCAGATGAAAGATAAAATTATACAAATGTAGTCATATTTATATCTTTGCCCCTTTTTGAGAGCTAAAGAAAAATATGTGAATAAAAGAGTTCTTTTACCTAGTATATGTTTAAAGTTTTCCACTTCCTCTTCATTTTAATGTGCAAAAAAAAATCAGAATTCAAAATATAAAAGTATTGTTTTTAATCTGTCTGTCTGTCTGTATGTAATGAAGCATTTCACCTTAGATGCAAAGAGACTTGGATGGATTATTAGTTAATTTCAATTTACTTACCAAGTCAGTGAACGACTTATATCTATTTTATACTACAAATTTTCACAATCCCAAATAAGAGAATGATATTCTTGTTTTCCAAGCAGTAGAATCTTACTCCTGTCAGACATATTTTAAACCACATCTCTGCACTTTCAGATGTCAGTGTAATCTTGACTGTATGACACAGAGAAATAGTGTGAAATTGAGGCATTAATATTGTTTGGCTATGAATATTTCTTTGGTAATATAAGCTTATATGGCAATAGCTAAAAAGAGAATGATATTCTTATTTGACCAGCAGGAAAATCTTACTCCTCTCAGACATATTAACCATATCTCTCTACTTTCAGAGGTCAGTGTACTGTTGACTTATATATGACACAGCCATAGTTTGTGTGAAATTGAGACATTGTTTGGCTATGAATATTTCTTTGGTAATATAACCATACATGGCAATAATTTAAGGTATTTCAAGGATGATTACTATTTTTATATTGTTTGTTTCTATGGTGATGAATATTCTATAGTCATATGGTGTTTAATGGTGCTTCTATTTCAACACAAGATACCAGTATATTGAAAAATATTTGTTTATTGTGATGCCCTATCTCAATTATCTAAGAAATGGAAATTATATTGTTTCCAAGATTGATACATGTATCACCCATTCCTATTCTGCAAACATATCTATAATGAATTGCTGCAGTCTCTATGGTGAAATGATGCATATATATCTACACAATATGCTAAAACAATTTAATGGATATAAATGTCTATATTGACAATAAACTTATGGTCCTGCAATGCCATATGTCTATGCTTAATCATTTGTGGTTAAGGAAGACCGTGGAAAATTGAAGACGGCTCATTTTAAAGCAATAATGACTGATTGAATTTCATCACTTATGAAATGGAGATACAAAGACTGTGCTGCTGTCTTTTGACAATTACAATTTTGTCAGTGTAAGAATCACGTCTCTACAAGAGTCTTAAAGAACCAAACAGGGACTATACAGAAGAGTAAAGCATATTTATGTGTTTTGACTCTTTTGCCTCTTTTGTTTATTGAGACTATAATCAGTTGGTATGAAAACCTTAAGAGTCAAGAAAATATTATGCCAGAATTGGATTTTTTTTGTGGTGAATTTAAATCTAAAATGAAAACAATACATTTTAGAATGATGATACAATTATATCTTTTTTCCTAGAATCAACTTCATAGAAAACAACTAACATTAAGGACAAGGAGATGGGGAATGTGACACTGTGGAAAAGTCACATGAAAAAGATAACTCATAAATTATTAGATCTTTTTTTCCCTAAAATCAAAGTAATAAAAAACAACTAACAATAAAAGAAAAAAGGAGATGGGGAATGTGACACTGTGGAAAAGTCACATGAAAATGTTAACTTATAAATTATATCTTTTTTCGTTTGGCTTATGGTGCAAATTCATGTCGTCCACTAAAGTATGTTTCTGTGATTTTCTCTTACACTCAATAGTCAACATTTTCCTTGTGTTTCAAACATGACTATTTTAAGTTTAATGAAGAATTTAACTTCTTCGAGTACCAGAAACCTAGAATTTTCGCTCCAGATTTCTGATCTCTACTTCAGGGAATTGTCACTGACTGTGGCTGAAGTATCCATAATTGGAAGCTAGCTACACGTATACATATTATGCAGATCATTTATGGAGATGTGAAAAAAAAAATTGAAGAAACTTCTTTTAAAAGAGATGATAACTCAGTAACTGAGTTTCATTACTAGTGAGATGAAGATACAAAGATTGTGTCGTACATTTATGTAGTTCGTGATTGCCTTGATAATGAAGATTACTCACACAGTTATGCCAAATTTCCATGGATATTTGTCTCCTGAACTACTATTGGTTCTTCTTCTCTGATATGCTTGACAAATACAATCTTGTCAACATAAGGACCATGTCCCTACAAAAGTCTTGTTGAATGCATAAGAGTAAAGGAATTGAAAATGTTCTGATTCATTCGCTTCTTTTGTTTGGAGAGACTATATTTGTTCAGTTGATGCAAGAATACCAGACACTTTGAACTTGTTGTCCAGAATTCTGATTTTTAGCTCACCTCGACGAAGTTGAGATGAGCTTATGCTATAACCCTGACGTCCGCGTCCCCGTCCCCGTCCGCGTCCGCGTCCCCGTCCGCGTCCGCGTCCGGTTAAAGTTTTTGGGGTAACTCAGTATCTGACAAAGTACTGATGTTACAGTAACCAAACTTGCACAAGTGATTCATCTTGGGATGCTGAGGTGAACCTATGCATCGGATGCAGCATCTGACCTACATTTTCCGGTTGAATGACTTTGTCAATGTCTGGTTAAAGTTTTTGGGGTAACTCAGTATCTGACAAAGTACTGATGTTACAGTAACCAAACTAGCACAAGTGATCCATCTAGGGATGCTGAGGTGAACCCATGCATGGGATGCAGCATCTGACCTACATTTTCCGGTTGAATGACTTTATCAATGTCTGGTTAAAGTTTTTGGGTTAGTTCAGTATCTGACAAAGTACTGATGCTACAGTAACCAAACTTGCACAAGTGATTCATCTTGGGATGCTGAGATGAACCCATGCATTGGATGCAGCATCTGACCTACATTTTCCGGTTGAATGACTTTGTCAATGTCTGGTTAAAGTTTTTGGGTTAGTTCAGTATCTGTCAAAGTACTGATGCTACAGTATCCAAACTTGCACAAGTGATTCATCTTGGGATGCTGAGGTGAACCCATGCATCGGATGCAGCATCTGACCTACTTTTTCCGCTTGAGTGATTTTGCCTTATAAGGCCAATATTGAGCAAAGTATAAGTGCTACATGTACCAAACTTGCATATTGGATGTGTCTTTGATCAAATTTTCATAAAATGACCTTGACCTACTTTTTCCACTTGAGTGATTTTGCCTTTAAAGGCCAATATTGAGCAAAGTATAAGTGCTGTATGTACCAAACTTGCATATTGGATGTATCTTTGATCAAACTTTCATAAAATGACCTTGACCTACTTTTTCTGCTTGAGTGATTTTGCCTTTAAAGGCCAATATTGAGCAAAGTATAAGTGCTACATGTACCAAACTTGCATATTGGATGTATCTTTGATCAAACTTTCATGAAATGACCTTGACCTACTTTTTTTCACTTGAGTGATTTTCTTAATATACATGTACTTAGAGATATGATTAAATTGAACTTTGCTGCCGCGAGGTGAGCTTCGTAATCTTTGATTACACTATGTTTATGAACTCTGCTGATGGAAATTGTCACTGACTTTGACTGATGCATGTATAAAAGGAATAGAGCTTCAAGCATAAGTATTTTGCAGATGCTTTGTTATTTTCCACACCATTATTTATATCTGATACTTGGCAGATATGTTACAAACCTTGATCTATTGAAATTAAAATCATACCTGTGAAGGTGAAGAAAGTCACCATATTTTCAGATAAAATGAAAAAAATTGAAAAAGGAACAATGGTTATTGTCCATAAACTGAGACTTGGTAGATATGATACATAATTTATACGTTTAAATTCGAGAAGTCAAATACGTGTTTACCTTTTAAGGTCAAAAACATTATTTTTAGATTAAGTAATGCGCGAGAAAACGATGTATGGAGTCTGCCAACATTGCAGACATTGATTGTCCCCCTACTGGTAGATATGATATAAGTATTCACAACTTATTTGAACCACTCAAAAAATTTTCATTAGCCGATTATATATTTTCAAAGACAAATTCTACTGGACCAGCAGAATTTCTGGTACATGTAACACCGTGTGTTGGGCGAGTGAGTTTCTGTTAAGACTGTGACACATACTTGAATTATCTAAATTCAAGAAGTTATACACACCTGTAAAGGTGAAATAAAGTTATAAGATAAAATGCAGAAAAAGGGCGAAAAAAAAAAGAGTCAGTCTGACTGTCTGCCTGAGAAGGCATAATGACATCATGTCCGAGTTTCAAAACTCAGAAGAGAAAAACTCAAACAGATAATAGACAAAAAAAAAAAAAGGTGACTGGAAAAGATTAACGAAAGATAAGACATACATGTGATTGATTATATTTCCTCAGCGAAAGGATTATTATTCAATTCTATCTATAGATTTCAGAATAGATTCACGTGTGATCTACAGGAAGGATTTGAGTGGGTTGTCTGGGACAATAAATTAATTTGTGATCACATAACTATTCTCTTTGGCAGTTTGAAGTATGAAATATAGAATTTTGCTGTTATTCAAATTTTGTAATCAAGCAGAGTTTTTAAGCCTTAAATACCATTCATCTTCACAAAGAGATGAGGCAGTAAGTCATTAAAAATAGTAATTGTAGAATAACTAACCTCTGATTTTCGAACAAAATGCAATAACCTAATAATCTCTGGTCATGAATAAAAAAAAGTAATATGAAAGAGGAAAACTCTTACTTTTATAATGTTCTTAGTGTAACCCTATTTTCTGTCATAGCTGTGTGATCTTGATTCTTAGACAGTGATGCACAATTATAAAATATTGATGGAAGCGATATATTGATATACTTCATTTAAACTTCCAACATTTCATTCTGATGTTCTCACGAATGTCCTTTACATTTAATCCAGATTGCCCTATTTTTACAATTTTCTTCAAGATCTTTAATGGTACCAAAACATTTTCTCGTCTATATATGTCTCTCAGTCATAAAAGAAAATGTGAATGTAGCTAAGTTTTAAGGTAAGACGGAAAATAAATTGTCTACAGGGATTTTTTACAGTACAATGAGTGATGTTTGACTGAAAAGATTTACTAACGTTGACATGAAGAACAAGATGATGGCATTCGAAAATAACATGTTATTTTGGACAAATTATTTTCCATAATCCAGTCAACTTACAGGTGATAAGATAAGTTGGTATATATTTTCTGTTACCAATAAGAAAATGTAAAACTTGGGGGAGATCTAAATTGCCAAAACAGGGTGTTTTGGATTTAGCTAATAGGGCAGATAAATTCTTGCAGTGGTCTGCCATATTGCATATAGCTATGTTGTTGAAAAGTTGCCAAATTGTATCTTATAGCAAAACCTAACATTTGACATATGGAAGCCAAATTACTCAGATTTCCCATGCTGGTGCGGTTGTTGGCTTGAAAATTAAAACTTATCTAGTAAAAGCTGGAGTTACCTGTGAAAGTTCTCTTTTGTATTTGAGGGTCGTCATTTTGCTCTCCCGTGAAGCTGAATCGTTACTCGGGTGTTACTGCACTACCCTTGACACAGACTTTTAAAATACTTGAGCAATGATGAACTTTAAATGCCGTGAACAAAAGGTACTAGTATCCTGGCAGAGACTTGAAATGCTTGGAAGAAGAGTGATTCGAGAATTCAAACTTTGCCTTTATAAACTAGTGAAAGTCAAATCAAAACCACATCTTTGCTTCTTCACATTTATATTTCATGACACTTATAACTGCCAGTTAAAGCAGAAAAGAATTTGGGAAAACGAATTCAGATAAAGTGTCTTTCTTCCTTATATGATTTAACCCTTTTTCAGTTCTCTGATGGCCTGATTAAAAAGCCTTCTTGAAATTACTTCTTCAGAATATAATTTCTTCCTTTTGCAGGCACTCATTCAGCCTTGTCAGTTTCCTTATGATATTCATACATGTATACAAATATGTTCTTTTTCGTGACATTCTTATAAGTAGATTTCATGTCAGCCATGCATGTATAGTCAGTATGGGTCTGGTGATTACTGTGTTACAGGACTGACATGACATAATGACAGATCTAACATAAAGTAGACTAACACTGCTTGTCCAACAATGTTAGGATAATGACGCAAAAAGCATTACCAACAGACTGACAGTGACTTTTATCACTAGCATCCAATTGGCTTATGGCGCAAATTCATGAAGTCTACTTTTCTCAGGTTTCTTCTATTATTCACCCCTTTTTGGGTGTTGAGCACACCTCAACAATGTCTAGCTATAATTATTGACTTCTGTGTCTTCACCTTTATCAACGTCCGGTTGCATACGCCTTGTTTAGCGTATTTCAGTTAAATTATACTGTCAATGAAAGCAGAAAAGAAGATCGGAAGAAGATTTTAATTTTCTTGTCTTTATCATTCTCTTTTTTCAGTACTTGTCTGTAAATCTTCTGATGGTTTGATTTGTAAAGTCTGCTTGAAACAAGGGTCTGAAGAATATAATCATGTTCCTTCTTTTACAGACCACCTTAACATCTTCTTTCACTTTCTTTATGATATTTGTACATATGAATACACATTTTCTTTTTCGTGACCTTCTCATTAGTAGATTTCATGTCAGTCATGCATGTATAGTCAGTATGGGTCTGGTGATTACTATGTTACAGGACTGACATGACATAATGACAGATCTAACATAAAGTAGACTAACACTGCTTGTCCAACAATGTTAGGATAATGACGCAAAAAGCATTACCAACAGACTGACAGTGACTTTTATCACTAGCATCCAATTGGCTTATGGCGCAAATTCATGAAGTCTACTTTTCTCAGGTTTCTTCTATTATTCACCCCTTTTTGGGTGTTGAGCACACCTCAACAATGTCTAGCTATAATTATTGACTTCTGTGTCTTCACCTTTATCAACGTCCGGTTGCATACGCCTTGTTTAGCGTATTTCAGTTAAATTATACTGTCAATGAAAGCAGAAAAGAAGATCGGAAGATTTTAATTTTCTTGTTTTTATCATTCTCTTTTTTCAGTACTTGTCTGTAAATCTTCTGATGGTTTGATTTGTAAAGTCTGCTTGAAACAAGGGTCTGAAGAATATAATCATGTTCCTTCTTTTACAGACCACCTTAACATCTTCTTTCACTTTCTTTATGATATTTGTACATATGAATACACATTTTCTTTTTCGTGACCTTCTCATTAGTAGATTTCATGTCAGTCATGCATGTATAGTCAGTATGGGTCTGGTGATTACTATGTTACAGGACTGACATGACATAATGACAGATCTAACATAAAGTAGACTAACACTGCTTGTCCAACAATGTTAGGATAATGACGCAAAAAGCATTACCAACAGACTGACAGTGACTTTTATCACTAGCATCCAATTGGCTTATGGCGCAAATTCATGAAGTCTACTTTTCTCAGGTTTCTTCTATTATTCACCCCTTTTTGGGTGTTGAGCACACCTCAACAATGTCTAGCTATAATTATTGACTTCTATGTCTTCACCTTTATCAACGTCCGGTTGCATACGCCTTGTTTAGCGTATTTCAGTTAAATTATACTGTCAATGAAAGCAGAAAAGAAGATCGGAAGAAGATTTTAATTTTCTTGTCTTTATCATTCTCTTTTTTCAGTACTTGTCTGTAAATCTTCTGATGGTTTGATTTGTAAAGTCTGCTTGAAACAAGGGTCTGAAGAATATAATCATGTTCCTTCTTTTACAGACCACCTTAACATCTTCTTTCACTTTCTTTATGATATTTATACATATGAATACACATTTTCTTTTTCGTGACCTTCTCATTAGTAGATTTCATGTCAGTCATGCATGTATAGTCAGTATGGGTCTGGTGATTACTATGTTACAGGACTGACATGACATAATGACAGATCTAACATAAAGTAGACTAACACTGCTTGTCCAACAATGTTAGGATAATGACACAAAAAGCATTACCAACAGACTGACAGTGACTTTTATCACTAGCATCCAACTGGCTTATGGCGCAAATTCATGAAGTGTACTTCAACAATTTGTCTCAGGCATATTTTCTTTTATTCATCCCTTTTTCGGTGTTGAGCACACCACAACAATGTCTAGCTATACTTCTTCGCTTCTTTGTCTTCACCTGTATCAACGTCCGGTTGCATACGCCTTGTTTAGCGTATTTCTGTGAAAGTACTGTCAATGAATGAAGCTAGAAAAGAACATCGGAACAAAATTTGAATTTTCTTGTTTTAATGATTATTCTCTTCGGTACTTTTTTGTCAAGCTGCTTATGGTTTGTTTAATAAAGTCTGCTTGAAACAAGGTCTCAAAGAATACAATCACGTTCTTTCTTTTTACAGACCACCTTGACATCTTCTTTCACTTTCTTTATAATATTTATTCTTATGAATACACATTTTCTTTTGTATCATTCTTATAAGTAGATTTCATGTCAGCCGTGCATGCATAGTCAGTATAGGTCTGGTGATTACTATGTTACAGGACTGACATCACATAATGACAGATCTAACATATAGACTAACACTGCTTGTCCAACAATGTTAGGATATAATGACGCAAAAAGCAATACTTACAGACTGACAGTGACTTTTATCACTAGCATCCAATTGGCTGATGGCGCAAATTCATGAAGTCTACATTTTTCAGGTTTCTTCTATTATTCACCCCTTTTTCGGTGTTGAGCACACCTCAACAATGTCTAGCTATAATTCTTGGCTTCCATGTCTTCACCTGTATCAACGTCCGGTTGCATACGCCTTGTTTAGCGTATTTTTGTGAAAGTAATGTCAATGAAAGCAGCTAGAAAAAAAGATGGGAACAAAATTTGAATTTTTTTGTTTTAATGATTCTTCTCTTTTTCGGTACTTGTCTGTCAAGCTGCTTATGGTTTGTTTAATAAAGTCTGCTTGAAACAAGGTCTCAAAGAATACAATCATGTTCTTTCTTTTTACAGACCACCTTGACATCATCTTCCACTTTCTTTATGATATTTATACATATGAATACACATTTTCTTTTTCGTGACATTCTCAAAAGCAGATTTTATGTCAGCCATGCATGCATAGTCAGTATGGGTCTGGTGATTACTAAGTTACAGGACTGACATCACATAATGACAGATCTAACATAAAGTAGACTAACACTGCTTGTTCAACAATGTTATGATAATGACGCAAAAAGCAATACTTACAGACTGACAGTGACTTTTATCACTAGCATCCAATTGGCTTATGGCGCAAATTCATGAAGTCTACTTTTTCAGGTTTCTTTTAATATTCACCCCTGTGTTGGGCACACCTCAACAATGTCTAGCTATAATTCTTGGCTTCCATGTCTTCACCTGTATCAACGTCTGGTTCAATACGCATTGTTTTGCGTATTTTTGTGAAACTACTGTCAATGAAAGCAGAAAAGAAGATCGGAACAAAATTTAAATTTTCTTGTTTTATATCTACTCTTTTTTGGTACTTGTCTGTCAAGCTGCTTATGGTTTGTTTAATAAAGTATGCTTGAAACAAGGTCTCAAAGAATACAATCATGTTCTTTCTTTTTACAGACCGCTTTAACATCTTCTTTACCTTTCTTTATGATATTTATACATATGAATACACATTTTCTTTTTTGTGACGTTCTGATAAGTAGATTTCATGTCAGCCATGCATGTATAGTCAGTATGGGTCTGGTGATTACTGTGTTACAGGACTGACATCACATAATGACAGATCTAACATAAAGTAGACTAATACTGCTTGTCCAACAATGTTAGGATAATGACGCAAAAAGCAATACTTACAGACTTACAGTAACTTTTATCACTAGCATCAAATTGGCTTATGGCGCAAATTCATGAAGTCTACTACAACAATTTTTCTCAGCATAAATTCTTTTATTCATCCTTTTTTCGGTGTTGAGCACACCTGAACAATGTCTAGCTATAATTCTTGGCTTCTATGTCTTCACCTGTATCAACGTCCGCTTGCATACGCCTCCTTGAAATTACTTCTTCAGATTATATTTTCTTTCTTTTGCAGGCACTCATTCAGCCTTGTCAGTTTCCTTATCATTAGGGCCCCGCCACTAGGCGGGTACCCTATAGTAATCACTCTGTCCGTCTGTCCGTCCGTCTGTCTGTCCTTCAGCAAAAACTTTAACATTGGCCATAACATAAGACGTTTAACATTCTGCACTGTAAGAGGTAGAGCTTTTTTATTTTACATGAGTGTGCCTTGTGACAAGACCTTTCCGTTGGTACCAACATTTTTCATCATGTGACCTTGACCGTGACCTTTGACCTACATTTGAAAAACTTTAACATTGGCCATAACTATTGTACCGTAAGAGATGGGGCTTTGATATTTGACATGTGTGTTCCTTGTGACAAGACCTTTCTGTTGGTACCAACATTTTTTGATCATGTGACCTTGACCGTGACCTTTGACCTACCTTTGAAAAACTTTAACATTGGCCATAACTGTTGTACCGTAAGAGATGGGGCTTTGATAAAAAAATCGATGACATTGGAATACTGCATTGTATGTTTGCCTCTATTCCTCTGGCAGCAATTCTTTTGTTGCCAACCATGTTGACCTTGTTGCCTTCACATTCAACTTCTTAAAGAAGTGGCCGGCGGGGTCCTTTCTGACTTTGTCAGTGCTCTAGTCTCAGTTTATTTTCTTTTATTCATCCCTTTTTCGGTGTTGAGCACACCACAACAATGTCTAGCTATAATTCTTGGCTTCTATGTCTTCACCTGTATCAACGTCCGGTTGCATACGCCTTGTTTAGCGTATTTTGTGAAACTACTGTCAACGAAAGCAGAAAAGAAGATCGGAACAAGATTTTAATTTTCTTGTTTTCATCATTCTCTTTTTTCAGTACTTGTCTTTCTGATGGTTTGATTAATAAAGTCTGCTTGAAACAAGGGTCTCAAGAATATAATCATGTTCATTCTTTTACAGACCACTTAAACATCTTCTTTCACTTTCTTTATGATAGTTATACATATGAATACACATTTTCTTTTTCGTGACATTCTCATAGGTAGATTTCATGTCAGCCATGCATGCATAGTCAGTATGGGTCTGGTGATTACTATGTTACAGGACTGACATCACATAATGACAGATCTAACATAAAGTAGACTTACACTGCTTGTTCAACAATGTTAGAATAATGACGCAAAAAGCATTACCAACAGACTGACAGTGACTTTTATCACTAGCATCCAATTGGCTTATGGCGCAAATTCATGAAGTCTACTTTTTTCAGGTTTCTTCTATTATTCACCCCTTTTTGGGTGTTGAGCACACCTCAACAATGTCTAGCTATAATTCTCGGCTTCTTTGTCTTCACCTGTATCAACGTCCGGTTGCATACGCCTTGTTTAGCGTATTTTTGTTTAATTATACTGTCAATGAAAGCAGAAAAGAAGATCGGAAGATTTTAATTTTCTTGTTTTTATCATTCTCTTATTTTAGTACTTGTCTGTAAATCCTCTGATGGTTTGATTATAAAGTCTGCTTGAAACAACGTCTCAAGAATATAATCATGTTCATTCTTTTACAGACCACCTTGACATCTTCTTTCACTTTCTTTATGATATCTATACATATGAATACACATGTTCTTTTTCGTGACATTCTCATAAGTAGATTTCATGTCAGCCGTGTATGACTGAGTTACAGGACTGACATGACATAATGGCAGATCTAACAAAAAGTAGACTAACACTGCGTGACCTATAATGTCAGGATAATGACGCAAAACATTAACAACAGACTGACTGTGACTTTATCACTAGCATCAAATTGGCTTATGGCGCAAGTTCATGAAGTCTATTAAAAAAATCCATTTTTCAATGTTTTAAACGTGAATATTTTCAGCTTTAAAGCGGTTACTTTGCTTCTCAAAAGATAAGAATACTTGAATTTTCCCTCCAGAATGATCTTATTTATGATCACTACTTCAGAGAATTGTCATTGGCACGTGCATCCTAGTGACATCATTGCCAAGTGGCATCAAGAAAGTGTGTATTTTGTCAAGGCATAATTTAGTAAGGTTTCTGATCTTCTGGAAAAGTTGATCTAAATGTCTGCAATACATGTAATATTTACAAAGATATGAATACCAATAAATGTAATGAATGATGAAGATATGATTTTAAATATATGAATAGAATAGTTAGTTTCTTCCTGACATTTGTTATCTTTAAATAAAGATTAAACGATAATTTTGGTATGAAATACGAAGATGCTTGAGAACAATTTGTCTGAAGTTTAACGACGTTTTGAACATAAAATTTTGTTGAATTTAAAATTTTGAATCAGCTTGATTTTTTTAATTTTGGGCATTAATGAGTTTTCTAAACGAAAACTTACTGATTGATAAAAAACTTGATGTTTTATCGTATAAGTGATGTAACTATGATATCAATTTTGAACTCTACCTAAAGAAAAAGAAAAGACGTTCATCAGCAGCATTGTGTAGAATAAAATGTAAGACAACTTGATTGAAATTTTGAAACATCAAAGATGAAGGTTAATTTGTATCCGATTGATTCCAGAAAAATAATGGCTATGTATAAAAACTGAATGTACATCTTTTTGAATGAAATGCTTTGTTGTGCAAAGTTGAAATCTGTTCTGCCTGTGTAATCTTCATCGCATTCTCTTGCTCAGACCAGAGTATGAATTCAAGATCAAACACTATATTCACTTACCTTGACAATGATATAGGGTTTCCCTAGTATTAGAGCACACGAATTGTAAATGCATTGAATGGGTTGTTTGCAAGAATGTGCTCAAAAAGTTTCTCAGAAACGCTGTATCTTTTACTAATGGAAAGTTAATGAAGGGTATACTTAACACTATGTATTAGAAACTGACAAATTCAACTTTGAATATTGTCAGGTACCGATTATTGAAGTTTCTTTTTCAACAAAATTTGATGCAGATTGTAAAAAGGAAAAAAAAACCCAGTAATGTTCAGATTGTAGTTTTTCCTGGAAAAATGGATATCAAAAGAAGGAAATCTTTCAAGGATTATTTAGGTCTCATATAAAATGGTTGTAGACAGAAAAAGGCAATCATGTTCATATGATGTAAATTATACATGTAGAGAAGAGACCAAAATGTTGAAGTTATAATACAGAAAGTATGAAAAAAAATGAATTAAGTCAGTAAGTAATGATTTTGTCTTTAAGTGCAATGAAAATTTCAAAGAGTGGGAACTGATAAACCAAAATTTCCCGGAATTTTGCTACTTTAAAATGAAAAAGATTTTTTTTCATGCTAATGCCTTGTGTGATTGCTGTAAAAGTTTTTGTAAAAATATTTTGAAGAGTAAGCCTTGTATGATTGATATGAAACAACAAAAACTTGTACAACTAATTTAATTAATTAGAACGTTAACAGTATGACTGTTGATCCATTCAGGGAAATCTTACACTTAAATTAAGGGGCTTGTTCATTTTCGTCTTTCTTAATTCTTATCTAAAGGACCTTTTTCATGACATATATGAAATACATGGTTACTGTATATAAACTTAAAAAAAATATAAATTCTGTTACCATAGATCATCTACCATAAATGACAATCAGTCATCTATAGTGCATCTTACGTAGTAATTTAAGCTTTTGTTTGACATCATGCTCTTGTAATGTCATTTTGAAGGACTCATAAACTGTCAACTACATAGCCATTGATGTGACTTTTGAATATAAATCCTCAAACATTTAAAGTTCTATAACAGGTGTACGAAGGGAAAAGAAAATTTTGTAGCTTTTATATACAGGATTTTGTACTTTGTTTATTTTGATATTTTTATTCAAAATTTCTTTTAACATACTTTATATTGCTCGTACTTGATATAACAACCGTCACTTTATGGGTTATAGCACTGTGAGTTTACTCTGGAATGACTGCTCTATTCAAAATGTTGAGAAATCCTGTGATTTTGTTAATATTGTAACAAGTGTAAGCCATAGCCACCTTTATAACTACAGTTCTATTCCATATCGTTGGGGGTCCCATAGTAACATATATAGAATATGTCTAATTTATTAGCTTTTATTTATTAGTAAAACACTTTTTAATCATTTGTTACGTAATCTGATTTCTAGTTTTCATGTAAAGTATCTTCCCTTATGTGGGATTTTTTTTTATGAAATCAAATGTCTTCTTATACAGGAATTTTTGTTATCCACTTTATTCTTATTAAGGATTTATTTTAATCCTGATATTAAGTGACCACGACCTAAAAGAGAATCACCTCCCTGCAAATGGAGCTTGGTGTTTCCAGGATTTATTTTTATCCTCACATGCTTTTCCAAAGGATTTCTTGTTTTCTGAATATGAGGCCAAATGTCATATCATACAGGATTTTATGCTAATTCTTATTGTCTTTTTCTAGATATACAAGATTCATGACCTTCAATGTCAATTTAAGACATTAAATCAGTCATGTCCGAGGCCATCTAGATAGCAATAATGATTTAAAATTCTTGTCACTTTTCTGCTCATTTTCATCTTTATCATTATTGCTACATTTCAACATTTCCTTTCTGTTGTATGACATTGTTATGAAAAGATTCCAATTGCATTCAATCATGCTTACATACCAATATGGCATAAAAGCAGGTGTAACATAAAGTAGATTGATACTGCTTGCCCAACAATGTTAAAGTAACGATGCAAAAAGCATTACCAACAGCCTGACTGAGCTGTGTCACTACCAGAATACAATAGATTTTTATGAAGCCATCTTAAAAACACTTCTTCCGGATATATTATTCTTTCCTTTACAAGAATTTTATTAATTTTTTTTTCACTTTCTTCATATATACACATTTTCTCATACGTAGATTTCATGTCAGCCATGCATGCATAGTCAGTATGGTTCTGGTGATTACTATGTTACAGGACTGACATTACATAATGACAGATCTAACATAAAGTAGACTAACACTGCTTACCCAACAATGTCAGGATAATGACGCAAAAAGCAATACCAACAGACTGACAGTGACTTTTATCACCAGCATCCAATTGGCTTAAGGCGCAAATTCATGAAGTCTACTTAAAAAACTATTTTCTATGTATTTTCCATATATTCATAATCCATCCTGTTTGCAGTCTTTAGTTATACCTCGAATAATTTAAGCTTTATCACTGGTTGTCCCTGCTCTTATCTGTGTCCACAATCGAATGAATGCTTGTCACTTAGTGCATTTGTATGACACTCAGTCTGCCAATGGAAGTAGATAACAGAATGATGTGTTTATCTTTCTTTCATGAATCATCCTTTTTCAGTTCTTGGCTGTCGATTTCAGATGACTTCATTTCATTGTCTGTCCTGTACAGACCACTTCATCATCTTTTCTACTCCTTATTCATGATCTCTTTATATAGTGTATATATACTTTTCTTTTTGTGATAAACTGACAATCTCATAGGTAGATTTCATGTCAGCCATGCATGCATAGTCAGTATGGGTCTGGTGATTACTAAGTTACAGGACTGACATGACATAATGACAGATCTAACAAAAAGTAGACTAACATTGCATGCCCAACGCGATTAAGGTTGACGCAAAAAGCATTACCAACAGAATGACTGTGACTTTTATTACTAGTATCCAATTGGCTTACGGCGCAAACATGAAGTCTACTTAAAATTAAACGTTTTCCTCTGAATTCAACTTTTCTAATTTTTAGCTACCCTGGTCAAAGTTGAGTGCGCTAATACTTAACCCCTTTGCAACTCTGTTTTCATCTGTTCCAGTCCTATAAAGAAGTTTTGGACAGATCAGTGGTTTTTTCCCAATTTTTTCCCCAAAATTTCTTTTTGTTTTTATATTTTGGATTACTTTTGATTTGGATTTTAAAGTATATTATCTGTAACTGTCTACAAGTATTTATGGATAATGTACTTTCCATATATTACATTTTTGTCAAAATACTGCTAATAAAAGTAGTTAGGAAAAAATTAGACATCTTTTTTTATGAATTAAGTTTGTATTTTTCTGTTACCATGGAAATCAATCAAACAGCAAACATGAATTGCAGATTTGGGAAAAGAATGATGACCTGAGCTAAAAATATCAAAATTGGATAGTGACAACTATGGGCAATTTCATTAATTCCTATTAAGAAGTATAAAATTGTCAATCATTTATTGAAAAATCATCAGTGAATGATAAAACAGCAAATAAATATCAGAAATTTGGGTAAAAGCTAATGTTGTGCTGAACATGAGTTTATCTGTTTTGAAAGTATCTTAGGTTGTGAATTGCTAACAAAATTTTCTGTAGCCTGATTTAATTGCTTGATCAGATGTTCTACTTGTTGTTGCATGCTTTAAAGAAAGCAAGTGGGAAATAAAAGCCATCTATCCATCTATTTATCTGTGCGTGTGTGAGATGGGGGAGGGGGGATGTGTCTGTCGTTCTGTCCTTTCCTCAGTCTGACTGTCAGATTAACTTAAACAATGTGGACATAAATTTTGAATGGCGAATGATATGAATTTTATATTTAACATGTGAAAATCTTGTTACACAAACCCGACTTTTAGAAAACACTGTTCTTGGACGTTTCTGTTAAGTGTAATTTAAGTAAGAGAGCTTTTATATTTTCACATATTTTCTTCCTTATGACAAGATATTTCTTTTCAGACAAGGGCAAAATTAGGGACCTTTATTTTCTTAACTTCCTCGTATATTTTCTACTTTTATCATTTTTTATGTGTGAAAATGCAGAATCATTTATTAAGTGTACAAACAAAATCCATAAAATCTGCATTCAAGGGAAATCTAAATGTTAATCCTCAGAAAGGATATCAGAATTTCGCTGAGATAGAGGTTACAAAGACATTTTCTTTTGAAAAAAAAACTGTGTACACTATATTGATATTTTGAAAATACCAAAAAGTAAGGAAGGAAGAAAGAAAAATTTAAGATCATGTGGAAGCATGTTTGTCACAAATGAATGCTTTAGGTTCATTTTCAGAATTGCAATTAAAGTAATGAACTAGAAACTAATAGTCCAATCATATTTAAAATCAGCATGAATGGTAAAGGTGTATACTAATTTATGGTTGGCAGTGTGTAGGGCACCATATGTAGTTCAATCCTATGTAATGATACCCTATGTCATGAAGATGATAAGTAATATTGATTGAGATTTGAGCTCATTCTTTGCTATTGTTTAGATTATATTTTACAAATACTGTATGTACATTTATTTCAGCAGGATTCATATTTTAGCACAGTTAGCACTCGTAATGTTATTCAAAACTATCCTAAATCATTTAACCCTTATAAATTTATAAATGGAATTTAAGGCTTATGGGTTTTCTCATGATGATATGCATATGTTTCGATTTGCTTATTTTTAGCTTACCTGGACGAAGCTGAGTGAGCTTATGATATACCCCTGTGCGTCCACGGCCCCATCTGCATCAGTGTCCCCATCCCCTTCCCCGTCTGGTTAAGAAGTTTGGGGTAGCTCAGTATTTGGCAAAGTACTGATACTACAGTAACCAAACTTGCACAAGTGATTCATCTTGGGTTGCTGAGGGGAACCCATGTATCGGATGCTGCATCTGACCTACATTTTCCGCTTGAGTGACTTGGTTAAGAAGTTTGGGGTAGCTCATTGTGACTCGGTTAAGAAGTTTGGGGTAGCTCATGCAGTATCTGACAAAGTACTAATGGTACAATAACTAAACTTGCACAATAATTCATCTTGGGATGCTGAGATGAACCCATGCATCGGATGCAGCGTCTGACCTTTTTTTTTCGCTTGAGTGATTTCGCTTTAAAAATCTTGCATATTGGATATATCTTTGATCAAACTTTCATAAAATGACTTTGACCTACTTTTTCCACTTGAATGATTTTGCCTTTAAAAGCCAATATTGAGCAAAGTATAAGTGCTACATGTACCAAACTTGCATAGTGGATGTATCTTTGGTCAAACTTTCATAAAATGTCCTTGACCTACTTTTTTTTCTTGAATGATTTTGCCATTAAAAACATATATACATGTACTTAGAAATATGTTTAAATTGAGTTTTGCTGCCAGGAGGTGAGCTTCGTATTCTGTGATTACCTATGTTTTTCCTTTTCCCACAAAAATTTGATTTCACTTTCAGTATTTTGAATCTGCCAGCAGGCTATAATCAGAACAGCTCCTGGTCTTAAAGAATTCCAGTGATGCCAAATACAATGATTCAGAGATTATGATTCAATTTATAATTTTATTTTATGTAACTAGTTCTTAGTATATAGCTACTCGGTATACCTAATTTACAATTCTAATATTAGTTATACGACACCCCCTTAGGATAATTTTCTTCTTACAGCAGACAAATAATTCAATCTATATTATAATAACGTTTACAGTTCATAAAAGAATATTTTAGGCTCATGGCTTAGTGGTAGAATTCTTAGTTTGCAATCTTAAAGTCGTCCGTTCTATCCCAGACCATAGGCTGTGTTCTTTGAGCAAGACACTTTTTCATGATTGTTCATGTCAACCAAGCTGTGAAAATGGTATTAGACTTGAATTGCCAGTGAGTTAACCTGCAATAGACCAATGTCCTATCAAGGGGAGGACTTGCTTGCGCTACTAAAATTTCATGTAAAATCCGGTCTTATGGGTTTCAAGGCACAGGAAGCAATTAACTTAACGTGGCCTTAGGATGGAAGAACATTTATCCCACCTCCTGCAAATTTCTTGCAATCTTATTGGCTGAGATCTTAGAACCAAATATTATGTTATGTCAGGTTACTGTCAGGATATTATTCCAGTACTATCCCCTGTAAAACACTGTATAACTAATAGTATCCCCTTGTAAAACACTGCATGAATAACTAATTGCAGAGACATTTTTTTTCCAGATAAGTTTTTTATCTGCAGTGTGCATATTATCCAGATAATTACACCATATGCTATATGAATGTAGCACTGGATGCATATTTGTGCTTTTATGTGTTGTTGTTTGCGTTTAAGTCAGAGCTTGCTTGCGTTTCTTATTTCTTTAAGGGGAGGGGTATTTTTTGGATTCCCGTTGCTTTTTATGACCATTGCTATCTTGACAAGTTCACAAAAAAGTCCTTAGTCCTTAGTGTTCTAGATTTTATCATAAATTTGGACAAGCCCTGCAAAAATTACATTTTTTTCGATTTCTATATAGATAAACAATTGTATCTCATCAACAGAATACTGATTGATTTCATGCCATGATTCGACAGGATAATTTTGGAAATGCTATTGACTCAAGTTGATAACATTCTGTTTCAAAACCTTTATTTTGGCTGTTTAATTCTTTTATGTTTCGGTGGTGCCCTCTTTTATCAATTCTGTTGACACGTACATGTGTAATGTAATTTATTGTCTTGTCCTTCTTGATTCTAACAGGTTTTGTCTTGTGGTTTGTCATTTTTATGTGGATAATTTGTTAATATATCTTCCTTTTTATGTTGGTTATGTGTTAAGGCTCTGTTTATCTTAATGACATTTGGTTGCTTGTTTATGTTATGTTAATCCATCTTGAACTTAATCAAAAGCATACTTAAGGACTTCATTAATGTTGTAAAGTAAAACAATGGAAGAAGTCAACGACCAATTAGATTTATTTGTCAATCTATTAGCCAAAATATGCAGGCATTATGTATGTTTCCTGAAAACTTTTAAATAAGAGAGAGCTGTGACGTAGCAAAACCTCACCTAAAATTTGATTGATCATTAACTTTCTGAGGCCTTTCAATGCTTTCCTCTAATTTTGTGGAAAAAATCACAAAGCTTTATCAAATTCTTTGTATTTTACCAGTAACCATATTTTCAGATAAAGTAAAGTCTTTTTATCACCTCGCAACATAATTGTATCGGGATATAGTAAGAGTTGTTCGTGTGTCAGTGAGGGTGCGTGTGTGACACTTTTTGTATACTGCCTAGAGGGCACAGTTTTGATTTTATCTTTACCAAACTTCATACGCTAATTGCTTATGACTAGAGGAAGAACCCTATCGATTTTCAAGGTCAAAAGTCAAGGTAACAAATTGGAATGTTTAAAGTCCTTGTAAGTACAGCATAGAGGGAGCAGTTTTGATTGGATCTTCACCAAACTTCATTCACTTAATTAATGTTTATGACAAGAAGAAGAACCCTGTTTATTTTCAAGTTTATAGATGAAAGGTCAAGGTCACAGATTGGAAATCTTTAACAGCAATTCTCTGTAAGAACCAAAGAATTTCAAAACATGTTGGCACGGCATGTCATGGATTTTTGAGATTTTTGGTATGGAAGTTCAATATGAAGTACTAGTATGTAAATCACCCCCAGTTTTTTCAAAAAGGTTGTCGTTGCCATGGTAACCGTGTCTGAAGTTTCAAAAATCTGGAAAATCTATAGGACAAGGCTTATTTGGTGGCTTCGTTACCATGGAAACAAGTACATTTTAAATCTTAAATTGCTTTGATTATTTTCTTTTAATCCTTATTATTATGCATATTTGTAAAGATTTTTACATTCATCTCGGATGCCTTATGTATACAAGATGAAAAATTGGGCCAAAACAGGGTATCAAAAGGCTTTGTTCTGGGCACTCAAAGACCCTTTTTTGCATGTTTTTACTGTTTTACAAGGTTGAAAATTTCATAAAAGCACCAATTTTTGAAGTCCAAATTCTAGTTATCCAATTAGTATCATCTTTGAACTCTACATGAATATAAAAAATTAATTGGGCTAATTTGTCCTTTTATATGCAAAGCAACATCAAATTTAGTTGCTATGGCAACAATCGGCTGAAAGGTTTCAATACGATGAATTTAAACACAACCTCTATCAAACTATCTAAGCATGATGTTGAAACAGAAGTTCATGTATACATCTATCAGAGGCGTTTTGATATAAAAATGACCTTGAAAATATTTCAAGGTCACCCACTGAATTTTCAAGGTCATTAAACTTTAAGTGACCAGATTTTACGAAAAATCCTGATTTTTCATAAAATGAAGGTGTCAATATATTAGAAACCTTGAAATGCTGAACTTAACACTTATTTGCCATAAAATGATAAATGTATCACTTATTTCATAGAACTATTGATTACGTTTCTTCACATCTTCGAATATCTAAATTCTTGGTGAGTATTTTGATAAAAAAGGGACGAAATCTGTATTTTTCTTGTTTTTAGACGGAAAAATATTTTCCTATTGAATAGCTACAATTCAATAAATTCTAAGATTTGTATTTCTTATATTCATGTGCTTTCATAATATATATGACTTATGAAAATATTTAAATAAAAAAATCACTAAAAGAGGTAACAAAAAAATTAAAAAATCAATATTTTATGCAAAATTTGAGAGTCAATGTATAAATGACCTTGAACATCAAGCCAATGACCTTAAACATTTTAATTGTTCTTATGTAAAAGATATAAGTCATATCTATACATGCATACATTTTGACAATCTTATGTAACTCTAAAGAGGAATAAAATCAATTTCAAAGATAATATGAAACAAGAAAAAAGGTCTAATGTTGCCATGGCAACGGTCTTTGACGACAGAATTTAGGTAAAACTCTTAAATACCCACTCTAATTTTTCGTTCATTTTATTTGTCAATAAATATACATTTCCATTGATGAAAATCACTAGTCCCCTATTGGTGCCTTTTGTGATAAGTAAGATTGAAAATGGTCAAAAACACACTAAATTGGCCCTTATTTTCACCTCTATTTTTCGCTTCATTTTGACTCATTTTGGCTTAATACAATAAGCATCCTGTAATAAATATCACATATCTAAGTGTACTAAGTAAGAATGGAGGTAAGGAAGAATAGATTATATAAAGATGAAGAAGCTGTTACAGTGGTATCCATGGCAACGAAGTCTCCGGAGCTGGCTTATTTCATGGTCCAAAAAGTGCTATAAATAGAATGACCTCGTTACCATGGCAACCAGAGGTCACATTGGCTGAAAAGTGTTATTTTCATGGTCAGTACTTAATATATACCCATTATACCGAAAATCATCAAAATCCATGACATGCCGTGCCGAACGATTTTGGTCCTTACAGAGAATGGCTATTAAAATCCTTGTATACATCCGATTTTTAGAAATTGTCATTGGTTAAAGGTTGCTGCCCATATGTATGTTTGAGTATAACATTAATATTGATGCCATGCGAGGGAATGCTATGCTTTGTGTTGCTTTAGCTATTATTGCCATAGCAGTATGACAGTTTATATTGACCAGTTAACTAAGTAGGCGAGACTATCTTTATGAAGCAGTATACTTGCTATGGAAAATCCTCAGCATAGTGATGCCTTGTATACAAATACATTGAAAATATTAGTAAAACCAGTTCTAAATGCAAGTAATGGATATACGATAATTTTAGTAGATACATTAACTAGACCACTTTTACACTTGTTAAACCTCATCAAATCTTTATATTCGGCTTTGCATTAGACTGACTGGTCTGGATTTTAATGATGAACACAGGGACTTGAAAATTATCTATATGGATTCAAATATCACAGCTGCTATAATCACAATAGTGATTCAAGTCCCTGTGTCTATATGTACTGACACCAATGAAGCTCATTCATCAGTCTGTCACCCACAAGTACAGGTGTCCTTACCTTGAGAGTGTGACAACGTTCCATTTGTAATCATGGTGTACGGGGACGAGGTGCAGGGTAAGCACGGCCTGCTGGAGTCTGGATTACCATCCACCTCTGGTGTAACGTAGTTACCCCAGGTATATCATAGCGCCACCATCTCGTAATCTGTAGGTATTGTAGGATAGGTAGGATTGTGTAGGTATGGTAAGATTGTTTCCGAAATTCTCATTGGTCAGCTCTGTCCAATGTACATTTTGACTAAATTTAGCAATATCAATGTTAAACTTGACATAAATTGCTTATTTCATTTTCAATTCATTTTTTATCACTCATCAATTGTAGAATAGTTGCTGCATGGAAGACTGGCTGATTCACAGAGTCTATGTACCACTACTGAGCCTAGAACCCTTCACTTTGTAATATCCTTCAACCCAAAGATGGACATTCTTTCAGAGGATGTTGGTTGTACGTTATATAGTGGACCAAATGTAAGTTTGCCATGCAAGTGCTTGTTTGTCTATGTCTCTGCAAAGCCTTGAAATCCTCCATGAACACTCTCAACTGCAATCAATTTAGATTCCTATGCAAGACCACAAAAGAAAGAAGATATTTATTTGTAATTATTTACTTAATCAATGTAGAAATGTAAAGACATGATAGATTTTGAAATGTTGTAACCGGCATGTATAACTTCCATTGCATTATTTATATATAGAATTTGACTTGATATTAGAATTGGTGACCACAATACAGATATTTTGGATGACTGAATTAGCTAAGACATTGAACTCCAACTGTATAACAAAGTTTAATGGTATGATTGTATGATGAGTTTGTAATTAAGTTGATATATTTAATTATTAAGTCTTCATCAGAACTTGAATTTAGGGAACACCACACAAACCAATTGTTTTACAGGTCATTTATCATCATGCACCATAATGTAAAAGTCTTCTAGCTGTTTAGATGTAACAAATTTGGCATAATTTTTAATTTGTTGATGACAAAATTTGTTTTTTCATCAAAAAATTGTTGAAATTATATTTTGAGCATAGGTAAATACTTACATGTAGAACTAATTAACGAGTTACACGTATTGCACTCAGTTGAATCATCTAACCCTTTATTTTATCATTCAGCTCAATTGGTACAGTGGTACAAGCCTATGAAGATGTGTATACCTGGCTGCTCGGATGGTGTCAGTTATGGTCAACAGAAATCTACAATCCATATCTTCATATTTGGAAGCAAGCAGAAAGTCAACATACATATGGCAGATTTAACTCATTCCATAAAAAAAGTTTTGAAGGGTTCTGTCTGCATTTCCAAATGAAAAGTAAGCATATCATGTTGGATCTTATGCATGAACAGTCCATACAGATATGACATTGATTGATAAAAAAAAAGAAGAAATAATATACACTGAATTCATAAGTCGTGAGCAGATTCAACTTAAAGAGCAGGTGCGCAAAAATCAACAATATCCATGTGTTTTATTTTATTATAGATACAATCCATGCAGAATCATTGTTTCCTCTCTACAATCGGACACTAAAATAACTGTCTTTTAATTTTCACTGCAACATTAATTAATTATGTAATGATTAGAAATTTCCTTTTAGATAATGACATAATATATTTATCATATTTGTTGCAGATTTATTCAAAATGGATGTATCCTGTGACACAGAGGCTTGTACATGGATCATGGACAGAATTAGTGAATGGCCAATCACAGTGGACCTTGACAAACAATGAGCACAGTGAGTTCTATTCAGAATTGTAAAAAACTAGTTACTTCATATTTTGGAAGATACCTGATATAGACTGATTGTAATGTCCACAAATTCTATGGATACGTAACCATCCATAAACTCTGGGAATTAACAATACGAAATTCATTTATTCCCATAGCATTTTGATAATTGTCCCTTGATAGTCCCTCTCAAATAATTCCTTATTTCAAAAGACTCAATGCATAATTTGTACAACAGTAATTTAAAAATCATACATCACATGTTATTCTCCTGTGCAAAGGAGTAGGTGTGGATTAAATCTGCCATTTTGGCCCTATTTTTAAAGGCGTTCAGATAATCATCATTTTAAAGTTTACATCAAGTCAGATGTATAGTGAATCGAAATGAGAAAAGATCTGTTTGATTTCGAAACCCTACACGGAATACTAAGACATCCAGAAATGTTAACATCATTGAAAATATTAATAAAAGGCAAAATATAGATACAAAATTATGAAATTAAGAAGCGCGCCAGCCCTTCCCCATTATAATTCTTATAAAAATTCAGATAGATGTCTGATTAACCTTTCATTTTGCATAAAAAGTTTTGTGGGTGAGGCCTGGCGCGCACTCGATTTTTAAAGATTTGTATGTAAAATACGACGATTTTCCACTGCTTTCTGGTATACACTCACCTGGACAACTGAAGTCAGAATATGACGTCCTACAGCATGCGTGTGATGTTATATATCACTCAGGGCTCAAAATTATGACACAGTAATTCCTCATATATTGTACAACGTAAAAAGTGATATTTCATTATTCATTAAAGGAAACCATGCAATTTTCATCAAAATTATGGTGCCAATTTTAGGGGTTAGCACATCTAGTCCTTTTGTATTCTGTGTTGCCTGTGAAGTATAGCGAGGGATCACTTTGTCCGTTGTCCGTCTGTCCATCTGTCTGTCTGTCTATCACACTTGGATGTCTGTCACACCCTATATAAAAGTCCTAAGTTTTGCTATGTTTTGCAGGCAACACGTACATGCATTCCCTGGAATGATTTTTTTATAGTTGATTAATTTGAAAGGTTGTCTAAGTAACTGCTTTTGGGATTTTGAGAGATTCATGATTCAGTAGAGAACGTTTCAAAATGTCAGATCACAGTTAAAAATTCTATGAAGAACAATGTTCAAAACTAGGGCCAATATCGGGCTTTGTGGCCCAACCCCTTTCATACTCCAATAAATAGTCAAAATTAAATATTTTTTAAGTTCTTAAAACATGAGTGACAAATGCAGCAGTGGAGTTATTTATACCTTTTTCAACAATTAGATGTGGACCTGTTGATAACCTCAAAGATTTGTGGATGTGGGCTGGGACTGTGAGATGACAACAGAAATATGTGGATGTGGCCTGGGACTGTGAGATGACAACAGCAATTTGTGGATGTGGCCTGGGACTGTGAGATGACAACAGCAATTTGTGGATGTGGCCTGGGACTGTGAGATGACAACAGCAATCTATGGATGTGGCCAGGGACTGTGAGATGACAACAGCAATCTGTGGATGTGGTCAGGGACTGTGAGATGACAACAGCAATCTGTGGATGTGGCCTGGGACTGTGAGATGACAACAGAAATCTGTGGATGTGGCCTGGGACTGTGAGATGACAACAGCAATCTGTGGATGTAACCGTGGACAGTGAGATGACAACAGAAATCTTTGGATGTGGCCAGGGACTGTGAGATGACAACAGAAATCTGTGGATGTGGCCTGGGACTGTGAGATTACAACAGAAATCTGTGGATGTAGCCTGGGACTGTGAGATATGACAACAGCAATATGTGGATGTGGCCAGGGGCTGAAATGACAACAGCAATCTGTGGATATGGTCTGGGACTGTGAGATGACAATAGCAATCTGTGGATGTGGCCTGGGACTGTGAGATGACAATAGCAATCTATGGATATGAGCTTGGACTGTTAGCAATTTTTGGATGTGACCTGGGACTGTGAGATGACAATAGCAATCTGTAGTTGTGGGCTCGGACAGATGGATGACAGTGAGTGCTTTTCTGTTCTTTTTTTTTAGCACCAGCATTAACTACATATACATTCTATGGTAAATTTACCGTATATATGAGCATGATGGAATCATTGTTTTATAATGACAATAGAGATAATCCAGACATTTGATGCAGTTAAGTGCTTTTTTTTAGGAAGTTACGACTATCTTACGTTGATACAGATTGGGAGTATTGATGGATGACTACACTGATTGATGACTGTGGCCTCTGTAGCTGGTTGATGATTTTACATATACTCTAATGTTGATGTGGGCTGGACTAGTCGATGGCTATGTAGTGAATGTATCCTGGGAGTAGTAGGTATGTTGGAAGGTATGACTAATAATATAGGAATTGTTTTCAGATTTATGCGGCCTATGAGTAGTTGATGACTTTTTTAATCTGTGAATCTTGAACTAATCTACGACTTATTTTCAGTTTTATGAATGGATGCAGCCTTGGGAGTAGTGAATGAATTTTTACATGAGAGAGGGTGGCATGGATCTGTTTGATGATGGCACCCCTTGGTGAATGTGGCCTTGGGTTGACTGTTTTAACTGTCAGAATAGTAGGTAAGTTGGCAGGTCAATGATCAATCTACTTCTTGTTTTCATATTTATAATAATAGCATGAGTGATAGAAGTGACCAGGAAGTGGTGAATGTTTTCTTGTAGACATTAGTATACTGGCAAGTATGGCTTATAGTGAGAAAAGCGGGAGTGATAGATGACACAGGCTTTCTACTGTTCCTACTTTTTCCTACTATTTCCTACTTTTCCTACTTTTTTATTTTGATCCTATTTTTTCCTACTTTTTCTTCAAAACCTCCTACTATTCCTACTTTTTCATCTCAAAAGTAAAAAATGACTTGCTTCACTTGTCATCGACATCTGATTCAAAGTTTTTAAAAAATTTCGGACTCGCTTCGCTCGCCCATTCTGTATATTTCACATGAAAAATTAATCTGTCCTTATTCGTCTCCGTGATTTTCTCAAAGATGAACATTACCAGTCTACAATCATTGCTTACTGTGATTTGTGTGTCATTCTTACTGAAAATTGTCACTAAAAGTGATGGAAAATTTCCTACTTTCCCCCTATTATTTCCTACTTTTTCCTATTTTTTTTCCTACTTTTTTTCATTGACTACTCCTACTTTTTTCCTACTTTTTCATCAAGGTAGAGTAGAAAGCCTGATGACAGCATTGCTGGATATGGCCTTAGACTGGTAGATTACTGTATCTCTCTTTGAATGTTTTCTAGGAGATAGTGGTGAGTATACCCACAAGTAAGAACTAATAAACTACTTGTTTACAGCGAGAAAAGCATGAGACTGATAGATGACAGCATTGCTGAATATGGCCTTAGACTGGTAGATTACTGTATCTGTCTGTGAATGTTTTCTAGGAGAAGTGAGTATACTGACAAGTAAGAACTAATGAGCTACTTGTTTACTGTAGGAAAAGCATGAGACTGATAGATGATGGCATTGATGAATGTGGTCTTAGACTGGTAGATTACTACATCCGTCTGTGAATTATTTTCTAGGAGAAGTGAGTATACCCACAAGTAAGAACTAATCAACTACTTGTTTACAGATAAGTGAGCATGAGTGATAGATGACGGCATTAGTGAATGTGGCCTTAGACTAAAAGATTTCTGCATCGACCTTTGGAAAGAACTCTGTATTTAGAGCTTTGAATTTGGTAAGAACTCTGATTTTAGGGGTAGAGCTTAGAATTTGGTAAGAACTTTGTACTTTAGTATAAAGCCTAAAATTAGGTAAGAACTTTGTGTCTAAGGGTAGAGCATGAAATTAGGTAAGAACATTGTGTTGAATGGTAGAACTTAAAATTAGGTAAGAACTTTGTGTTGAATAGTAGAGCTTTGTACTTAAGGGTAGAGCTTAAATTATTCTAGAGGTAGAGCCTGGAATTATGTAAGAACTTTTTTATTTATTGGTAGAGCTTAAAATTAGATAAGAACTTTGCATTTAAGGTTAGATAGGAACTTTGTATTTAAGGGCAGAGCTTAGAATAAGGTGAGAACTTTGTATTTATTAGTAGAACTTAAAATTGGATAGGAACTTTGTATTCAAGTGTAGAGCTTAAAATTAGATAGGAACTTTGCATGTAAGGGTAGAGCTTAAAATTAGATAGGAACTTTGCATTCAAGGGTAAAACTTAGAATTGGATAGGAACGTTGTATTTAAGGGTAAAGCTTAAAATTAAGTAAGAACTTAATTTTGAAGGGCAGAGCTTAGAATTAGGTAAGAACTTTGAATTTAATGGCAGAGCGTTAAATTAGATAGGAACTTTGTATTTAAGGGTAAGGGTAGAGCTTAAAGGAGGGTAAGAACTTTGTATTGATTGTTAGAGCTTAGAGTTGGATAAGAACTTTGTATTTAAGGGTAGAGCTTAGAATTAGATAGGAACTTTGCATTTATGGGTAGAGCTTAGAATTATGGTAGAACTTTTTATTTCATAGTTGAGCTTACAATTATATAGGAGCTTTGTATTTAAGGGTAGAGCTTAAAGTAAGGTAAGAACTTTGTATTTAAGGGTAAAGCTTAAGATAAGGTAAGAACTTTGTTTTGAAGGGTAGAGCTTAGAATTTGATAAGAACTTTGCATTTAAGGGTAGAACTTAGAATTATGTCAGAACTTTGTATTTATTGGTAGAACGTAAAATGAGGTAAGAACTTTGTATTTAAGGGTAGAGCTTAGAATTATGTAAGAACTCTGTATTGATTGGAAGAGCTTAGAATTATGGTAGATTTTTTTTATTTCAGAGTTGAGCTTAAATTATATAGGAACTTTGTATTAAAGGATAGATCTTATAATTCGGTTAAGAACTTTGTATTTAAAGGTAGAAGTAAAAATTAGGTAAGAACTTTGAATTTAATGGTAGAGCGTAAAATAAGGTAAGAAGTTTGTGTTGAATGGTAGAACTTTAAATTAGGTAAGAACATTGTGTTGTATAGTAATTCTTTGTATTTATGGGTAGAGCTGAAAATTAAGTAAGACTTTGTATTTAAGGATAGACCTTAGAATTAGATATGATCTTTGAATTTAAAGGTAGAGCTTAGAATAATGGTAGTACTTTTTATTTCATTGTTGAGCTTAAAATTATATAGGAATTTTGTATTTAAGGTACAGCTTAAAGTAAGGTAAGAACTTTGTGTTTAAGGGTAAAGCTTAAAATGAGGTAATAACTTTGTTTTGAAGGGTAATATGTAAGAACTTTGTATTGATTGGTAGAGCTTAGAATTAGATAAGAACTTTGTATTTAAGGGTAGAGCTTAGAATTAGATAAGAACTTTGCATTTAAGGGTAGAGCTTAGAATTATGTCAGAACTTTATATTTATTGGTAGAACTTAAAATGAGATAAAAACTTTGAATTTAAGGGTAGAGCTTAGAATTATGTAAAAACTTTGTATTAATTGGTAGAGCTTAAAATTAGATAAAAACTTTGTATTTAAGGGTAGAACTTAAAATTAGGTACTAAGAACCTTTTTTTGGAGGGAAGAGCTTAGAATTAGAAGAGAACTTTGCATTTAAGGATAGAGCTTAGGATTATGGTAGATTTTTTTTATTTCAGAGTAGAGCTTAGAATTATATGGGGACTTTGTATTAAGGGATAGATCTTATAATACGGTAAGAACGTTGTGTTTAAGGATAAAGCTTAAAATAAGTTAAGAACTTTGCATGAAGGGTAGACCTTAGAATTAGATATGATCTTTGCATTTAAAGGTTGAGCTTAGAATTTATTTCAGAGTTGAGCTTAAAATTATATAGTTACTTTGTATTTAAGGATAGAGCTTTAAGTAAGGTAAGAACTTTGTATTTAAGGGTACACCTTAAAATGAGGTAAGAACTTTGTGTTGAAGGGTAGACCTTAGAATTAGATAAAACTTTTCATTTAAGGGTGTAGCTTAGAATTATGGTAGAACTTTTTATTTCAGAGTTGAGCTTAAAATTATATAGGAACTTTGTATTTAAGGGAAGAGCTTAAAGTAAGGTAAGAACTTTGTATTTAAGGGTAAAGCTTAAAATTAGGTAAGAACTTTGTTTCGTAGGGTAGAGCTCTAAGAATTAGATAAGAACTTTCCAGTTAAAGGTAGATCTTGGAATTACATGTATGTAAGAACCTTGTATTTATTGGTAGAGCTTAAAATTAGATAACTTTTCATTTAAGGATAGAAAATTAAGAGCTTAGAATTATGTAAAAACTTTGTATTTTATGTTGGTAGAACTTATTAAAAATTAGATAAGAGTTAACTTTGTATTTAAGGGTAGAAACTGAAATTAAGTTAGATCTTTGTATTTAAGGGTAGAGCTCAAAATTAGTTAAGAACTTTTATTTAAGAATAGAGCTTGTAATTAAGCAAGAAATTAGTATTTTTAGAGGGTTGAGCTAAAATTTAGATAAGAACTTGATAAGGCTAGTGCTTTAAATTAGGTAAGAACTTTGTATTTAAGAGAAGAGCTTAAAATCAAGTTAGGACTTTTTATATTAGGGGTGAGCTTGAAATAGTTAAGGACTTTTCATTTAATGGATGAACTTAAAATTAGGTAAGAACTTTGCATTTAAGGGTTGAGCTTAAATTTAGGTAAGAACTTTGTATTAAAGGTTTGAGCTTAGAATTATGTAAGAATTTTGTATTTAAGGATTAAGAGCTTAAAATTAGGTAAAAATTTTGTATTTAAGGGTAGAGCTTAAATTTAGGTAAGAACTTTGTATTTTTAAGGGTTGGGCTTAGAATTATGTAAGAATTTTGTATTTAAAAATAGAGCTTAAAATTGTAGGTAAGAACTTTGTCTATTAAGGGTTGAGCTTAAAATTGTAATGAGTACTTGATTTGCAGTTATCAATGTATTGATAAGTATGATTTTCGTCGTAAGTTAGAATAGATTTGTATTATCAGGGATAATGCAGGTATCAATATTTATATATAAATTGGCTTTTCAATTTTCGGTTCGATATATTTATATGTCTATATGTATTATAACATGTATTTTAATATCTTAAATAAGAAGGTTCCCACTACATACTAAATGAATGATGGAATGGAGAATGAGCTTTTTTGGTGCAAATTAAAACAGTAAGTACATGTACTTGAAATTAGGTTTCAGTGAGAATTTTTAATTGCTTTGATGTTTTACTTTGCTCGCTTGAATATTTAAGTTTACTGATCTATGAGATACTAATTTTCCAACTTGAAGAATTGAATTCAATCGTTTGTACATTTTGTTAAGAAATTCTTCACTTTAAACTGCATTGATCCCTGTTTTAAATTTCCTGTCATAGCAGTGGACAAAAAGGGGAAAATAAAACAGGGATGAAAATTTTTCTGTACATTAAGTATTCTTTAACTTGCTTGGATAATTTAAGTCTAAGGAGAACCTATGCTAAACTAATTCATATTTCTATGTTGTAGCACCATGTTTGACAGAGGGCTGCAGAAGGGAAGGAAAAAGACTTGAGGAGTATTTCAATAAAAAGGGTTTGTAGTTTTCTTTTTAAGTATCATTTGCCATATAATGTACATGTATATATTAAAAATATTTTTATTCATGTCAAATGAAACACAGAATTTTTAATGGCTGGCATTGTTCACTTTGCAGCAAAAATGATAATGTTTATGTCCTCAAAAATCTACAGCAGTATTAAGTCCTTTAAAAACCTGCATATGATGTTATGAAAAATGAATTTTACAATAATATTAGAATAAAGATCTTAAAGTAAGGTGAGAACTTTGTATTAAAGGGTAGAGCTTTAATAGAATTATGTAAGAACTTTGTATTAAAGGGTACAGATTAGAATTAGATAGGAACTTTGTATTAAAGGGTACAGCTTAGAAAATTAGATAAGAACTTTGTATTTATTGGTAGAACTTAAAATGAGATAGGAACTTTGTATTTAAGGGTAGAGATTAAAGTAAGGTAAGAACTTTGCATTTCAGGATAGAGCTTATAGGTAGGAACTATGTATTTAAGGGCAGAACCTAAAATAAGGTAAGTAATATTAGATAAGAACTTTTTATTTAAGGTTAAGAACTTTGTATTTTAAGGTTAGAGCTTAAAATTAGGTAAGAACTTTGCTTTGATGGGTAGAGCTTAGAATTAGATAAGAACTTATCATTTAAGGGTAGATCGTAGAATTTTGTAAGAACTTTTTATTTAAGGATTGAGTCAAAAATTAGATAGGAACCATGTATTAAAGGGTAAAGCTTCTTTGGTTTCCGTTTTATCCTGATTTTGTATGCCTTCGGTTTCTGATTTTCTGAATTATCGATTTGTGCTGTATACAGGGATATGGTCATTATCCATATTTGTCATAAGAGTTAAGTAAGAACTTTGTATTTAAGGGTAGAGCTTAAAATTAGGTAAGGACTTTGTTTTGAAGGGTAGAGCTAAGAATAAGATCAGAACTTTGCATTTATGAGTAGAGCTTAGAATTATGTAAGAACTTTTTATTTCAGGGTTGAGATTAAAATTAGATAAGAACTTTGTATTTAAGGGAAAAGCTTTAAATTAGGTGAGAATTTTGCTTTGAAGGGTAGAGGTTAGAATTAGACAAGAACTTATCATTTAAGGGTAGAGCTTAGAATTATGTAAGAACTTTTTATTCAAGGGTTGAGCTTAAAATTACATAGGAACTTTGTATTTAAGGGTAAAGCTTGAAGTAAGGTAAGAACTTTTTATTTCAGATAGATATTTCAGATAAGCAGGGTAAAGCTTAAAATTAGGTAAGAACTTTGTTTTGTAGGGTACAGCTTATAAATGGATCAGAACTATGCATTTAAGACCTGAGCTTTGATTATGTTAGAACTTTTTATTCCAGGGTTGAGCTTAAATTAGATAGGAACTTTCTATTTGAGGGTAGATCTTAAAGTAAGGTAAGAACTTTTTATTTCAGGGTAAAGCTTAAAATAAGATAAGAACTTTGTTTTTAGGGTAAAGCTTAAAATTAGGTAAGAACTTTGTATTTAAGGGTAGAGCATAGAATTAGATAGGAACTTTGTATTTAAGGGTAGAGCTTTTAATTAGATAGGAACTTTGTATTTAAAGGTAGAGCTTAGAATTAGATAAGAACTTTGTATTTTTAAAAGGAAAGAGCCTTGAATTAGATAGGAACTTTGTATTAAAGGGTAGAGCTTAAAATTAGATAAGAATTTTGTGATTCAATGGTAGAGCTTAAAATTAGGTAAGAACAGGCAGAAACTGAAATGAGGTAAGAACATTTTATTTATTAAAGAGCTTAAAATAAGTTCAGAAATTTGTGTTTAAGGGTAAATTTGGTAGGAACTTTTATTTAAGAATAGAGCTTGTAATTAAGCAAGAAATTTGTATTTTTTAAGGGTTAGAGCTTTAAGTTAGGTAAGAACTTTGTATAAATTAAGTAATGACTCCATATCTAAGGGTTTAGCTTAAATTTAGGTAAGAACATTGTATATAAAATTTGAGCTTAAAATTATGGAAGAATTTTGTATTCAAGGATAGTGCTTCAAATTACAGATCAGAACTTTGTATTTAAGGGTTGAGCATTAAATTGTATTAAGTACTCAATTTGCAGGTATCAATATATTGATAAGTATAATTTCATAATAAGTTCGAATAGATTTGTATTATCAGGGGTAATGCAGGTATCAATATATATATAAAAATTGGCTTTTCAATTTTTGGATATATTCATATGTCTATATGTATTATAACATCTATTTCAATATCTTAAATAAGATTAGATTCCCACTGGTATCCATACTACATGAATGATAGAATGGAGGATGAACTATTATGGTGCAAATAAAAACAGTAAGTACTTGAAATTTATTAAGTTTTCAGTGAGAATTTTTTAATTCATCTTATGTTTTACATTGCTCACCAATATCAAGCTTACTGATCTATTATATACTAACTTTCCAACTTAAAGTATTGAATTCAATCATTTATACATTTTGTTAAGAAATTCTTCACTTTAAACTGCATTGATCCCTGTCTTAAATTTCCCGTCATGGCAGTGGACGAAAAGGGGGAAAATAAAACAAATTTTTTTCTGTATATATGAATGAGTATTCTTTAACTTGCTTGGATAAAGTCCTAGGAGAACCTATGTTTAACTAATTCATATTTCTATGTTGTAGCACCATGTTTGGCAGGAGCTGCTGTAGGGAAGGAAAAAGACTTGAGGAGTATTTCAATAAAAACGGTTTGTAGTTTTCTTTTTAAGTATCATTTGCTATATAATGTACATGTATATTGTTAAAAGATTTTTATTCATGTCAAATGAAACACAGAATTTTATTGACTGACATTGTTCACCTTGCAGCAAAAAATTAAAATGTTTATGTCCTCAAAAATCTACAACAGTATTAAGTCCTTTAAAAACCTGCATATGATATAAAAAAATAAATTTTACAATAATATCAGAATATAAAGATAACATGTTTGTATTTGAATGGTTTCCAGACAGGTCAGTGAAACTAAATTTTTGCCTGTAAAATCATACAATTTATGCATGAAAATCATTTAAATACAATCATATTATCCCCTTATTTCAATTGTTCTACATTGTGAGACCTTCAAGACTTTTGTATAAGTTAGTCAAAAGATGACTTTGTACCACTGTATATTTGGTTTATCGTAATGATGAAAAAAAATCTGATACTAGTAGATTAAAGAAATGAAAGCCTTCGATACATATAACTCTATTCTTTTTCAAGATTTTTCAGAATGATAGATTCTATCACCAGATTTGATCTGAGACAAGGGAATCTTACTTGAATGTCCAGGATTTGCATGTACGGTAGCAAGGTTTGCTTTATAACTATAGTGGACAGAAGCAAATCCTGGACATGAGACTAAGATTTCTGTGTCCCTGATCACATCTGGTGAGGGATTATTTTCCTCCCACTGTCCAATAAAAAGCATTGAAAAATGAGGTTTATGTTAACTTTTTATGTTATGATTTAAAAGTACTTCATCAATCTTATGTAATGTTCAAATTGAAGTTTAAGCGATGTGAAACACATGTGAAAATGAAAAGGCAAAATAAAATGAATTTTTAGCTCACCTCACGAAGTACGAGGGAGCTTATGTTATCACCCTGTCATCGGCGTCTGCGTCAGCATCCGCATCGGCGTCCGCACTAGTATGTGAAGAAGTTTTATTTCTCTCTTGTAAGTGCTAGGAAGTTCAAACTTGCACAGATGATGCGTCTTTAAGAGTAGATCACGAATCTATGTTCAGATGTAGGCCATGACCTTTATTTTCCGCTTGAGTGCACATATTAGGAAGATTTGGGTATCAATGTTCAGAAGTTTTATTTCTCTATTATAAGTGCTAGGAAGTTCAAACTTGCACAGATGATGCGTCTTTAAGAGTAGATCAGGAATCTACATTCAAATGTAGGTCATGACCTATATTTTCCGCTTGAGTGCTTATGTTAGGAAGATTTCGGTATCAATATTAAGAAGTTTTATTTCTCTATTATAAGTGCTAGGAAGTTCAAACTTGCACAGATGATGCGTCTTTAAAAGAAGATCACGAATCTACGTTCAAATGTAGGTCATGACTTATATTTTCTGCTTGAGTGCACATGTTAGGAAGATTTCGGTGTCAATGTTAAGAAGTTTTATTTCTCTATTATAAGTGCAAGGAAGTTCAAACTTGCACAGATGATGCATCTTCAAGAGAAGATAACGAATCTATGTTCAAATGTAGGTCATGACCTATATTTTCAGCTTGAGTGCACATGTTAGGAAGATTTGGGTATCAATGTTAAGAAGTTTTATTTCTCTATTATAAGTGCTAGGAAGTTCAAACTTGCACAGATGATGCGTCTTTAAGAGTACATCAGGAATCTATGTTCAAATGTAGGTCATGACCTATATTTTCCGCTTGAGTGCACATGTTAGGAAGATTTCGGTATCAATGTTAAGAAGTTTTATTTCTCTATTAAAGTGCTTGGAAGTTCAAACTTTCACTGATTATGCGTCTTTAAGAGTAGATCACGAATCTACGTTCAAATGTAGGTCATGACCTATATTTTCTGCTTGAGTGCACATTTTAGGAAGATTTCGGTATCGATGTTCAGAAGTTTTATTTCTCTATTATAAGTGCTAGGAAGTTCAAACTTGCACAGATGATGCATCTTTAAGAGTAGATCACGAATCTACATTCAAATGTAGGTCATGACCTATATTTTCCGCTTGAGTGCACATGTTAGGAAGATTTCGGTATCAATGTTAAGAAGTTTTATTTCTCTATTATAAGTGCTAGGAATTTCAAACTTGCACAGATGATGCGTGACTTTATGAGTAGATCATGAATCTATGTTGAAATGTAGGTCATGACCTATATTTTCTGCTTGAGTTCACATGTTAGGAAGATTTGGGTATCAATAGAGTACACCCATTCAGGCAAAATTTGGGTCAATAAATGAAATACTCTACTTCCCTTTTCTATTTTGTTTTTGTGTGGTATCATTTTTGTTGGTTCTCAGTAGGACAGGTTTTCAAATTAAAAACTGTGTATTCTTTGACTCCTGCCATGATAGAATGCTGCCATGAGGTGAGCTTTGTAATCTTTGATTACACTATGTTTATAGATTGTAAACAGTGAGAGGATGAAAGAATCTATCCAAAAAAATGTGACTGAAACAGGGTTCAATCTCTCTCTCGTATGGAATATTTTAACATTCCATGTCAAAGCTTGAGAATTTTTTTTCAAGAGAATGAGATTTCCCTGTCTTTGTCTCAGTCAGCATAATTGTTTATTTTTCTCAAATTTATTTATGATTGTTATGTTTTTTCTTTACAAAAAACTAGCGGAATCAAAATTTATACCAATCTTAATAGGACGACGATATTTGTGATATCAAAATAGGTTTTATCACACTTCCATCATACATTGGAGTATAAGATAACATTGTGACATCACAAAATTGTCCTCCTGAGCTTGGTGCACATTGAACAAGAGAAGCTAAAGCTCACACTTCTGGGGCCATGTTTTCTTCAGTCGCAAGATGTAAGTGAGTAAGAAATTAGTATTATTTTTAGTCGTGGTAAAGAAATATAATGCCAAACTCAGCTTGTCATTTAATTTGTATTATTTTGTTGTAGCACGTCCATGGCAGAGGGCTGCAGAAGGGTACAGAGAGGATTTGAGAAATATTTCTATATTTACAGTAAGAAGTTCTCTTTTTAGTTTCAATTCTTATACTTTTAACAACTTTTTATGCCCCCAGTCATTTGAAAAGGGGCATATAGTGATTTTTACCTCTTTCTGTTTGTCCGTCCGTCTGTCCGTCAGTCCATCCGTCTGTCCATCCATCCATCATCCGTCCTGCTTTCAATAAAGGCGCCCCAGTTTCACATATAGACAAAAGCCCTCCGACTTCAACTTGCGCACATTGGCATATAAGGTTTCAGCAAAATTTGTTTCCGTTAGCATATCAACGTTTACGTCATTCTTGATTTTGTATGGATTTTATTGAAAGCGTTCAAATTCCTTGCCATTAGTTTTATTCATTGACAAATTTTGAACATGTTTAAAATTTTTGACGAATAAAAATAAAGTCCATCATTTGTTAAAATCCGTTTCAATGCGTTAACCATTCGGAATGCCTTGACACTATGCGTTCGTTAACTGTCACACGCAATAGGATTGTGACCTCTTAATTTGCATATTTTATACTGTAATTAACATATCAGTTTATTAAGGGCGCAAAGAAGAGGCATCATTGCAAAGTTTTGCAAACAAGTACGACACGTAGCAAATATCTGCATTTCATAGCAAATAAAAAACCAATTTTATGTCAAATAATTGCAAATTATAATGATTAATTAAAGCAAAGCACGGACACTTTAAACGAATCATTATGACATGTACTTAAAAGTTGAAATCCTAACGAAGCGCGAAGAATCACATTCTTGGGAAATCTCTGGAATAGCTTACCAGTTTTATAATAAGGATTATCCACAAGTCTGTACACCAGTAACGCTTCTAGATTTCCAAACTTTCTTGACATCTCATTGAACAACATTTAAGACCAATTCTCTGTTACATGTAACATCAAAATTCTGGCGCCACGGCATGTCATGGATTTTCATGATTTTCTGTATATTGGGTATATATCGTGTCCTAATTGCAAAAATTAAGGTTCCCAGTCAATGTGAGTTCTGGTTGCCATGGCAACAAGATCAGTCTTTTTTTGCTACTTTAAAGAATGTGATGTAACCTACTTTTAGATACTTCGTTGCCATATATACCATTGTAGCAGATATTTCATTTTCGTACCTTTTGGGCATCGTTACCTCCTTTCTTGCAAAATGCATTGAGTTTTATGATAGATATTTACAGGATGCTTACAGTGACCAGCCAAAATAAGCAAAATTCAAGTCAAAAATGAAGGTAAACTAAGGGGTCATTTTTATGTGCTTTTT
This sequence comes from Pinctada imbricata, assembly GCA_033119305.1. Classification (NCBI taxonomy): domain Eukaryota; kingdom Metazoa; phylum Mollusca; class Bivalvia; order Pterioida; family Pteriidae; genus Pinctada; species Pinctada imbricata. The sequence continues at coordinate 44,954,873 of VSWD01000006.1, forward strand.
GCCGTTTTCAGTGTCAATTATCACAAAAAGCAGACCTCTTCGAGACCTATGATGGTTTACTTATGAAAAGTAAAGTCCCTCAAAAATATAATGAAAGAAAATCGAACTTGGGATCTTTGAGCTCTATATCTCAATTTTGACGTCAAAAACTGTTGCTATGGCAACTTTAAGCATTACTGTAAATCTGGAAATTTTTGCGTCGCTTTATTTTTGCGGTTTTGAGTAAAAAGCCTACAGATTTATTTTTGTGATTTTAATTTTAGCGGAATCCATCGAGACCAAAATATAAAATTATAGCATATAATATTTCGCTTATTTGCTGTACAACACTGCTGCATGTTTTAATAGAAAGTAATAAAAAAAAACTGGCCGGCCAGAAAAGAAATGATTCCTATCTTATTGTCTTTTTTGTCAGAATGTTTTCCGATTTGGAGCAGCTAACTTTTTGAAATGTTACAAATCCAAAAAGTATATACGGATCGCAGATGATTTCAGTAACGACAGCCGCAATCAGAGAAAGTTTGCTTGCATTATGAAGTAATTAACTCCCTCATTACAAACATAGACCCAGTTCAATTGTCTATTGGCTTATTTTTCACACCTGTTCAGCGATCGGCGTAGCGTACCTGTATTTCACATGTTCATGTTTACTTATGTATTGTTATACGCAATGCATAGACAAATATTCGTGATATCCCTTTTGTTTTTGTGAAGGTTGAGTTGCTCTTTTTTTAAGATCAAGTGATTTTTGTCACTGAATGAGACATATGCAACACTCCCCTCCAAAGACCGAATGTCAAAACGGTCATTAATAAAAGCCAAGTAAACAAGTGCAAGTTAAATCTGTTAAATTGATGTATCGGAAGCATAATTTTATTCAAGTTGATTTATTTTTAAGAAAAATATTTTTGCAAGTCCATCATACCCCCAAATTTGCTAAAAATGAATCGACAGCAAAAATAACCAGATTTACGTTATTAGGCTTGAATATAGTGCCTTTTAAAATTGATTTACATGTAACTCCTAATAGATACTACTTATGACCGTGAAAATATAAAAATGAACTGATAAGACTCTTTCATTTGATTTTATATCATTGAAAATTTCCAAGGTCATTGACTTGAAATTCAAGGTCATTTCTTAACTTAGACAAAAAAAAAAATCAATATTTATATGATTTTTCAAATTTTTGTCATAAATTTGTAGTATTTTCTTTTAGAATTTTCCAATAACGCATCTATATTTTGAAAAATGATGGAATTAAAAAGAAATTCCCTGATTTTGTTGACTTTTTGTATTCAAGTAAAATATTTTTGTAAAGGAGAAAAAATAAGAATTTTAAATTTCATGCTTTCTATTTTTGATATCCACACATCAATTTCAGAAGGTCAAAGAGTTGATTGAACTCTTAAAGTTTTCCCAAGAAATAATTATAATACCCATTATTTTGTTGCTTATAGCCGTTTTATTTGTCTCAAAAGGCTCATTCTAATTTTTATCCCCTTTTTTCTATGAAAAATCACAATTTTGGTAAAGTCTGCTCAATTACAATTCAGTGACCTTGAAAATACAAAGCATGACCTTAAACAAGTATCAAGGTCATCTCTGCATTGATTTGTCTCCAGTAGATATATGATCGAGATTCTGTTTTCATATCATAAATGGACAGTTCAAAATAGACTCTTAACATACCCATCATAGTAAAACGTTGCCCTAAATGTTGCCATGGTTACCATATTAAATGCAGTTTCCAGCAAAAAAGATACAAGATCCCAGCCAACTTTCATAGTTCAGGTACTATACATATTGAATATATAAAAGAAAAAAATCCAAAAACTTCTGCTTTTACGAAATTTTACACCGTAAAAATACACAAAAACAAGCAAAATAGGGGCTCTTTTGAACCACAAAGTGAAGAATTTAAAACCTTATTTAGGCACTCTTTTTTACTCCCTATACAATACGCATAGAGATAAAGTGTGAAAAACATTACAGATATTCATAACAAAGAGGATTGAAAGAAAAAAAAATCATTCCAAGGAATGCATGTGTCGCCTGCTCAGGAGTCACTTTTATAGGGTGTGACATCCAAGTGTGACAGACAGACAGACAGACAGACAGACAGATAGACAGACGGACGGACGGACAACGGACAAAGTGATCCCTAAGTGTCACTACACTTTGCAGGCGACACAAAAATTGTGGTTATTGCAATTCATAAATGTACCCGTTTCCATGGCAACAAAGGTCACAAACACGCTAAGTCTTATGAATTTTCCTTATGCTTCAGAGGTGGTTACCATGGGAACGACACCCTTTTTCTACATATGAAAGATAATTTTCATCTTAGCATTCCATATTGAACTTCCAAACCAAAAATCCCTAGAATCTATGACATGCCATGTCAACGTGTCATTGAATTTGTTTGGTTCTTACAGAGAATTGCTCTTAAATCGACACTGATTGGTGTTTACATAGATAATTGTGCGCTCCGTTTTTTGTGCACAACCAGTCTATGTGTATATTAATTCATCCGAATACAAAGATCAACATCAAAATGTAGGAGGTTGACACCATTGCATCAAATCTATAATCATGTATGAATTATATTTCAATTCTCATTAAGTTATCTTATAAAAGAAGGGAGGAGATCTCCAACAAGACCCCGTTGCAGCGTCAACAGCTAAACACCAAAACACCTGATGCAAAAACACAAAAGACGAGTACAGCACAAGACGGAAAAGAGACACATGACATGTAAACAATTCAAACACAAAAGACTACACATAAACCGATGAGACCAATGGGCAACTGGTGCCAATTTTGGACGGCCATTTGTCACACAAGTAGCAAATGGTGTGGTTGTCCTGGATTACGCGCACAACCCTCTCACTTCTCCAATTACCCAGAGGTCTCTTAGAACGTAAAATTGTGATGTAAAACAACCTCCTCACTGTAAGATGACCTCACACAAACAAGACCGTGAAACGTAGAGGCCCCAGAAACACAGATGAATGTGTAAACGGATATAAAAAGAGGGCATGCCAAATACAGTCCGTGCTCTGCCGGCTGTAGCGAGCTATAGCATACGCAAAATTTGGAGCCACTCATGCACTTTTGATAAAAACAAAACAATCAGAAATTTTGAAATTGCATGAAGTTGCAACACGCATGTAGCGACGGTGTAGCGCACGGGGAGCATTTCCCTAGCAACCTCAGCGTCTTCCCAATGCACTAAACTAATTGACAATTTCCATAAAGCGTGCTCAACAACCTCGCAACATTTGTCTTATTACTTACCAACTACCTGCTGGCAACATTCTATTTTACAATCTACAACATATACAGCAAAACTTAATTTTTAGAAAACATTTCCTTAATGCTATGATAAAAAAAAATACATTTAACATGAACAGGAAGTTAAGGTCATTATTAAGACATTAAGCAGAAGCCAAGGACATTCAGCTGTCATTGGGCACTTGTTGAGGACGTAAGACCATTGCTAGAGGGTCGCTATGTACCTGTTAGACATTTGTTCCTCTGTTACTACACGATCATATGAATTACCTCCGAACGTTTTAAGTAATGACTGCACAGCACACAGAAATGCATGCCAAGCAACCTCCTAACGATCTCCTAACGACTCCGTAACTAACGATTGGACGCTGGGCAGTCAGTGGCAATTTTGTGCACGCACAAAACTTTCCGACAACCACAATGCATGCCAACGTCCTCCAGCGATCACACAATGAACAGTCAGTGACCAAACAATGACCAGCCAGCGACCTTAACATTCTTTAAAGTGTCGGCAAATTTGCTTGGTCGTTTACAGCTTGTGCGTTGACCAAAAAAGTAAAGGTGTGACAGGACCATAACTGAGTCTTCTAAATGTAGTCCATTTTAACATTAAGATCATCAAAAGCGACCAATTGTTAGAATTTTTTTTACGTATCACTGATTTAATTTATGTCATAAAGAAGACCCCCACCCTCACTTCTCAGGAAAATATAGGTTATTTCTTATACTTATGTTAACAAAACTATTAAGTTTCGATTTAAGACATTTGAAGTGAAATATTTTCAACTACAGGACATATGTTCATTCGTACCAGCTAGGTTGAGCTGGGGTTGCAAGTAAAAATTGGCATTACGGCTCTTAACATTACATGTCCTTATTGTTCATCAATGATGATAAGTGGCTAACAGATCAAACTTGTATTGTAAAGATTCCTTTTATAATTTGCGTGTTCTAATTCTTCTGAAATATATTTTTTTCAGACTAAATCCTAATATTTGAGTTACCAGTGAGAAGTGCCATATAGATACAAAGAGGTAAGAATATATTATAGTTGTAGAAAAGGCGATTAGAAAATTGTAGTTGTAGAAAAGGCCATAGTAATAGGAAAAAAATATGTTTTATGTTTGCCAGTGGGTACGTACCTTTTAGGAGAATTTCTCAGAAATAGACACACACAAACATACATTTCAAAATTTGAAAGAAAGATAAATTAAATAGCTTGACCTTAATCCTCATTATTGCTCAGTCACACCTTGCTGGATCAAATTGATTATAATAATAATTAACCAGACTGAGTGTATTCCATATTGGCATATTTCTTTGCGTTCAGGTTTTTGGTATTGATCCTAGGTTCTATTTGGCAGACTGAGAGGCGAAAAAAAATCCTAGTATTGAATACCATGCTTAAAAATCTTCAGTTACTATTTTTCAACATTAAAAACAAATGATAAATCTGAGGGAAGATAATTTTCTAATGTCAAAATAAATTCCGAACATCAAGTTTGATTTTGTTTTCAATCCTCATCAAGCAATACATATTACTGTACTGCTTTGTCAACAAATATCAGTCATTATGGACAGCATTCTTCCATAAATAGATATAATTATTCTGCGACTCTTGCATGTGTGCATTATTGTAATTCATGTTAACTTAATACTACCACTTTTTACTGTATTCGATTTATTGAAAACGTCAGTCATCTAGTCTACACATCACCTGTCAACCTGTCAACTCTTCAATCTGTCAACCTATCAACCTAAGAAATTTAATTCTGCAAAACTGGAAATAATACGTATCAACATCAGGTTCTTTTTACAAAGATTCAGTTTTATCAAAATTACTGCAAACAACTTTTTATTAGCAAGAACTTATTATTTTTGGGTAATTTCACAAGCGTGATCAAACGCGAAAATAAACTCCTCGCTAATAAAAAGTTCGTAAAAAAGATAAAAAGTAGATAAAATTTGACAAAATTTAAAACGTTTTATTTTCCCTTTCCATTAGAATTAATTACCCTAATAGGACAACGGAGGATCATATTTGTCAATTTTAGGGATGTTTTGAATTACAAACATAGCAATTTTAAAATCAGTTAGCCTTAATTACCCTGACAAACAATAAACTTAAGAACCCTAAAATCTTTTAGAAAAGAAAGGAGGGGATCTCCAACAACACCTAGTTGCAGCATCAACAGCAACCTCCCAAAACACCCACGAGGATAGAAAGGTGAATTAAGATCCTGCGTAGAAGATACTACAACACAGTCAAGTTAGAGAACGATTTGGAAATAAAACACTTCAAACATTGGGTCGCGAGGAATTGTATTAATTAGAAGAAATAATCATGGCGTATCTCGTTATATTTTCAATCAGTACTGTAGATCTACTAGAAAAGTAAAGGACATGTAACAGACTTCACGATACGAGTAACGGAAAAGCAACGGATAAAATGGAAATGCAACATATATAAATTGGACAATGAACGACACCCATTGCTCGTCTGTTGGCCTCCGGTAGCTTTCCGTGACATCTCTGTTTTATCCATTTCGCATCCGGTAGATGTCCATTCATGAGTAGAGTCTACGAAACATCAAAGGACACCTACCTGAGATGTATTACGGAGAGTAAGGGACAAAATGGATACCACAAGACACATATTTTTAAGTAACAGACACCTAAGTCCATTCTGTCTGGTGGCAAGTTTTGAGCAAGCTCCATACTTGCCAACAGATAGAACAGAGACCAGCGGACGTCGTTGGATAAGTAAAAGAAAGAAAATTGACTAACGGACAAGTAACTGATGCAAACGGAGACCAAAGATTGAAATTTTTTTATCCTTTACTCCTCTGTTCGCCTTATCCGGCTAGGTGTGTCGGAGGTATTAGCAACATTACATTATACAATGTACTTATACAATGTATTTCGGATACCTTTATAATGTTTTAAATTTTTCAGATTGCTTTCCACCCACCTGCCTCACACCCAGCGACCATTATAAAAGAGAATTGGATTGCCAACGTTGCCAATTTGAAGAAAGTATGCCGATTTTTAAAATATTTTGCTGAATTTATGAATGTTTTTATGATTTAATTTTATATTCAAACTATTTTTTCATCTTTAAACAAAGAAATTGAAATAAACTAGGAAAATTAAGGAATAATTACAAGTTTAAGATCATCTAGGAGTTTAAAAACTTGTTTTTCGATCGTCATTTTTTGACGTTATATGCCTATTGCGTGAAATTCTATCGTTTAATTTTCTTGAAACAAATATCAAATGATAAACTATTGTATATGAAGTATTTCTATGAAATATGAACAAAATCGAACCTAGCGAACGGATGTTGTAACCCCACCCCCTTAATTTCTACGTTGCAATCCATATTTATTCGACGTTATATATAGTGACGTCAGAGGTAAGAATTAATCAGCGTATGACTACAGGAATTTGTAAGAATTCTGGACCGAAATGGCCTTAACGTAAACCTTGCAAAGCTTTCATTGTGTGTGCACAGTCCTTACATACGAGATTCTTGATATGTCTAAACAACAGAGGCCTACCCCCCCCCCCCCCCCCTTCAAAGAAATTTAGGAAAAGAGAGAGTAATAAGCGCGAATCTAGAGGGAGAAAGACTAAGAATTATGTACTAATGCACTCTCATCCTGAGAATTTTTTTATTTGGTGCGGCAGGGGCAGAGTTCTCAATTATTCTTAAATAACTTTAAAGTCTGCTCAATTACAATTCAGTGACCTTGAAAATACAAAGCATGACCTTAAACAAGTATCAAGGTCATCTCTGCATTGATTTGTCTCCAGTAGATATATGATCGAGATTCTGTTTTCATATCATAAATGGACAGTTCAAAATAGACTCTTAACATACCCATCATAGTAAAACGTTGCCCTAAATGTTGCCATGGTTACCATATTAAATGCAGTTTCCAGCAAAAAAGATACAAGATCCCAGCCAACTTTCATAGTTCAGGTACTATACATATTGAATATATAAAAGAAAAAAATCCAAAAACTTCTGCTTTTACGAAATTTTACACCGTAAAAATACACAAAAACAAGCAAAATAGGGGCTCTTTTGAACCACAAAGTGAAGAATTTAAAACCTTATTTAGGCACTCTTTTTTACTCCCTATACAATACGCATAGAGATAAAGTGTGAAAAACATTACAGATATTCATAACAAAGAGGATTGAAAGAAAAAAAAATCATTCCAAGGAATGCATGTGTCGCCTGCTCAGGAGTCACTTTTATAGGGTGTGACATCCAAGTGTGACAGACAGACAGACAGACAGATAGACAGACGGACGGACGGACAACGGACAAAGTGATCCCTAAGTGTCACTACACTTTGCAGGCGACACAAAAATTGTGGTTATTGCAATTCATAAATGTACCCGTTTCCATGGCAACAAAGGTCACAAACACGCTAAGTCTTATGAAATTTCCTAATGCTTCAGAGGTGGTTACCATGGGAACGACACCCTTTTTCTACATATGAAAGATAATTTTCATCTTAGCATTCCATATTGAACTTCCAAACCAAAAATCCCTAGAATCTATGACATGCCATGTCAACGTGTCATTGAATTTGTTTGGTTCTTACAGAGAATTGCTCTTAAATCGACACTGATTGGTGTTTACATAGATAATTGTGCGCTCCGTTTTTTGTGCACAACCAGTCTATGTGTATATTAATTCATCCGAATACAAAGATCAACATCAAAATGTAGGAGGTTGACACCATTGCATCAAATCTATAATCATGTATGAATTATATTTCAATTCTCATTAAGTTATCTTATAAAAGAAGGGAGGAGATCTCCAACAAGACCCCGTTGCAGCGTCAACAGCTAAACACCAAAACACCTGATGCAAAAACACAAAAGACGAGTACAGCACAAGACGGAAAAGAGACACATGACATGTAAACAATTCAAACACAAAAGACTACACATAAACCGATGAGACCAATGGGCAACTGGTGCCAATTTTGGACGGCCATTTGTCACACAAGTAGCAAATGGTGTGGTTGTCCTGGATTACGCGCACAACCCTCTCACTTCTCCAATTACCCAGAGTTCTCTTAGAACGTAAAATTGTGATGTAAAACAACCTCCTTAGAATTTTTTTTACGTATCACTGATTTAATTTATGTCATAAAGAAGACCCCCACCCTCACTTCTCAGGAAAATATAGGTTATTTCTTATACTTATGTTAACAAAACTATTAAGTTTCGATTTAAGACATTTGAAGTGAAATATTTTCAACTACAGGACATATGTTCATTCGTACCAGCTAGGTTGAGCTGGGGTTGCAAGTAAAAATTGGCATTATGGCTCTTAACATTACATGTCCTTATTGTTCATCAATGATGATAAGTGGCTAACAGATCAAACTTGTATTGTAAAGATTCCTTTTATAATTTGCGTGTTCTAATTCTTCTGAAATATATTTTTTTCAGACTAAATCCTAATATTTGAGTTAGCAGTGAGAAGTGCCATATAGATACAAAGAGGTAAGAATATATTATAGTTGTAGAAAAGGCGATTAGAAAATTGTAGTTGTAGAAAAGGCCATAGTAATAGGAAAAAAATATGTTTTATGTTTGCCAGTGGGTACGTACCTTTTAGGAGAATTTCTCAGAAATAGACACACACAAACATACATTTCAAAATTTGAAAGAAAGATAAATTAAATAGCTTGACCTTAATCCTCATTATTGCTCAGTCACACCTTGCTGGATCAAATTGATTATAATAATAATTAACCAGACTGAGTGTATTCCATATTGGCATATTTCTTTGCGTTCAGGTTTTTGGTATTGATCCTAGGTTCTATTTGGCAGACTGAGAGGCGAAAAAAAATCCTAGTATTGAATACCATGCTTAAAATCTTCAGTTACTATTTTTCAACATTAAAAACAAATGATAAATCTGAGGGAAGATAATTTTCTAATGTCAAAATAAATTCCGAACATCAAGTTTGATTTTGTTTTCAATCCTCATCAAGCAATACATATTACTGTACTGCTTTGTCAACAAATATCAGTCATTATGGACAGCATTCTTCCATAAATAGATATAATTATTCTGCGACTCTTGCATGTGTGCATTATTGTAATTCATGTTAACTTAATACTACCACTTTTTACTGTATTCGATTTATTGAAAACGTCAGTCATCTAGTCTACACATCACCTGTCAACCTGTCAACTCTTCAATCTGTCAACCTATCAACCTAAGAAATTTAATTCTGCAAAACTGGAAATAATACGTATCAACATCAGGTTCTTTTTACAAAGATTCAGTTTTATCAAAATTACTGCAAACAACTTTTTATTAGCAAGAACTTATTATTTTTGGGTAATTTCACAAGCGTGATCAAACGCGAAAATAAACTCCTCGCTAATAAAAAGTTCGTAAAAAAGATAAAAAGTAGATAAAATTTGACAAAATTTAAAATGTTTTATTTTCCCTTTCCATTAGAATTAATTACCCTAATAGGACAACGGAGGATCATATTTGTCAATTTTAGGGATGTTTTGAATTACAAACATAGCAATTTTAAAATCAGTTAGCCTTAATTACCCTGACAAACAATAAACTTAAGAACCCTAAAATCTTTTAGAAAAGAAAGGAGGGGATCTCCAACAACACCTAGTTGCAGCATCAACAGCAACCTCCCAAAACACCCACGAGGATAGAAAGGTGAATTAAGATCCTGCGTAGAAGATACTACAACACAGTCAAGTTAGAGAACGATTTGGAAATAAAACACTTCAAACATCGGGTCGCGAGGAATTGTATTAATTAGAAGAAATAATCATGGCGTATCTCGTTATATTTTCAATCAGTACTGTAGATCTACTAGAAAAGTAAAGGACATGTAACAGACTTCACGATACGAGTAACGGAAAAGCAACGGATAAAATGGAAATGCAACATATGTAAATTGGACAATGAACGACACCCATTGCTCGTCTGTTGGCCTCCGGTAGCTTTCCGTGACATCTCTGTTTTATCCATTTCGCATCCGGTAGATGTCCATTCATGAGTAGAGTCTACGAAACATCAAAGGACACCTACCTGAGATGTATTACGGAGAGTAAGGGACAAAATGGATACCACAAGACACATATTTTTAAGTAACAGACACCTAAGTCCATTCTGTCTGGTGGCAAGTTTTGAGCAAGCTCCATACTTGCCAACAGATAGAACAGAGACCAGCGGACGTCGTTGGATAAGTAAAAGAAAGAAAATTGACTAACGGACAAGTAACTGATGCAAACGGAGACCAAAGATTGAAATTTTTTTATCCTTTACTCCTCTGTTCGCCTTAATATCCGGCTAGGTGTGTCGGAGGTATTAGCAACATTACATTATACAATGTACTTATACAATGTATTTCGGATACCTTTATAATGTTTTAAATTTTTCAGATTGCTTTCCACCCACCTGCCTCACACCCAGCGACCATTATAAAAGAGAATTGGATTGCCAACGTTGCCAATTTGAAGAAAGTATGCCGATTTTTAAAATATTTTGCTGAATTTATGAATGTTTTTATGATTTAATTTTATATTCAAACTATTTTTTCATCTTTAAACAAAGAAATTGAAATAAACTAGGAAAATTAAGGAATAATTACAAGTTTAAGATCATCTAGGAGTTTAAAAACTCGTTTTTCGATCGTCATTTTTTGACGTTATATGCCTATTGCGTGAAATTCTATCGTTTAATTTTCTTGAAACAAATATCAAATGATAAACTATTGTATATGAAGTATTTCTATGAAATATGAACAAAATCGAACCTAGCGAACGGATGTTGTAACCCCACCCCCTTAATTTCTACGTTGCAATCCATATTTATTCGACGTTATATATAGTGACGTCAGAGGTAAGAATTAATCAGCGTATGACTACAGGAATTTGTAAGAATTCTGGACCGAAATGGCCTTAACGTAAACCTTGCAAAGCTTTCATTGTGTGTGCACAGTCCTTACATACGAGATTCTTGATATGTCTAAACAACAGAGGCCTACCCCCCCCCCCCCCTTCAAAGAAATTTAGGAAAAGAGAGAGTAATAAGCGCGAATCTAGAGGGAGAAAGACTAAGAATTATGTACTAATGCACTCTCATCCTGAGAATTTTTTTATTTGGTGCGGCAGGGGCAGAGTTCTCAATAATCTTTAAAGAAGGGGGCGATTCTGAAAGAGATTTTGCGATTAATCAGAGTGCCTTTAATTGCTAAGAAAGTAGGCGTCAGTTTTTCTCAAAGTAGATCGTGACAAATAATTGGGTACCAACTTATAAAGGGGGGGGGGGGCGAAGCGCTGTAACACAGTTTCGTATACGTTTCAGAACACCGACAGGGAAGAAATAATTTTCTGACTTTTATGAATAATTAATTTTAAAAGATCAGGCTATATGTTAAAGTCAGATTCAGGAGCGCATTCAGAAACTCATCTACATTGTGCACATATACATTTTAATTGGATGAATTGCGATACTACTGTCCTGTTCACTAAATCCAGAGCACCCTGTTTTGGCGATTTATTTTGTCATCTGAAGAATTTTGCTATAGATGATAGTTTCCGATAATTTACCTCCTTTAGTCGTAACTGGAAATAATCCTCAACTTACCCTTTTACTGCCTTCAAGCCGCAATATGAAAAATAAAATGTCTACGGGAAATTCCCATGTTAATTTCAAGCCGTCGCCATATTGTTCTCCGTGTCAACAATGGTAAACAGTGACGTCAAAGCTCCCGACGTCACGCATTTTCAGCGATTTTACTATAGAAAATCCCCGTAGACTTTTTATTTTCCGTCTTTATTTCTAACATAATTGACATACAGCCAAAACAATGGTATTTTCTATTACGACTAAAGGAGTACTATAAAATTGATATCTTTTTGGAAGATGACAGTATCATATTTTAGAGAAAACCGGGAAAACAGGGTGCTCTGGATTTAGTGAACAGGACAGTAGGAGGATTGAGGGCATTGAACATGTTGAAGGATATATATATATATAAACATATGGGTCATATTACAATATCTAGAAATAACATAGAAAAATAAATCAAAACAAACTTCGAGGACAATCTAATTTATTACGCAAAAAAGGGAAATGGGTCACAAAGTGCAATGATTGTGAACGTCAAAAATATTTCCTGAGAGGGGCTTCACATGAAGTTGAGAGAGAGAGAGAGGGGGAGTTCTCTATCACACCAGACTTGGATTTGTTTTCTTTTATTTGATTTGTTTTCTTTTATTTGCTCAAATTCAAAATAGGACGCCCTTATTCTTTTTCCGGTGTTTTTTTTTTCAAACAAATTGGGCGATATTCGGCCCCATTCCCCCTCCCTGGAATGTAAATTATTCCCTTCCTGTCAGAGAAATCCCCCCCCCCCATATAAAAGGTTTTTTTCTATTGCTAAAAATGTTTTAAAATAGTGTGTAAAATTTAACAAAATTAGATATGTACGGCAGTATGAATCTGAGAGAAGGGAAAAAGTAAACGAAAACTTATTTTTATGGACGTCATTCACCTCGTTCGTTCTCGATAATGCGTGTAGTTATCTGCATAATGGATACATCTTTGAACAAAGCAGGATTGATTCTAAAATTCGTTCGCTTTACTTTTTCAAATAAAGAAACATTTAGCTGCAAAGTAGGAAAGTTGACAAATTGCAGAAAAATTATTCTGATCATAGATAATTAGAGATACAATACTTTAAATATCTGATCGATTTTATTGCTAAAATCTCCCAAGAAATAGCCTGTTAGATAGTTAAACTAATATTTTCCTATTCAATTTTATTTCAAAGCAACAAGTTGTTGAATTTCCGATGATGACGTTATAAAATGGAAACTTTTACAGCGATAGCCAGGGGTTTCATTCATGGATATTTTAGTACGTATAGATCAAACGATAAATCTAGCTAAACTTAATTACTATCAGATTAAAGACGATAATTCTCTGGTTTCGTTGATACCAAACTTGCTGAAATCCCTTCTGAAATAAGCGAGTTTGAACGCCGAAAATTCCGAGCGCTGTGGACACTATTCATCGGCGAGTTCACAATATTTATTTGGCGCATTATCATGACGTCATAATCATAATGACATCAATATCCTCGTTAAGAGAGCCTCCAAAAAGACTATATATTCGGATACTCTGTGGAGCCACCTTAATCAAAGGCAAAGGTCACAATTCATGCAGGTTGAAAATCTTGCCTGCCTGTATCTCAATGATATAACACAGAATTGTTGCCGTGGTCCCAAACAATTTGTCATGATCAAAGTTCAAGGTCACACATGTAACTTAAGCCTATGCTTTTGTCATATTGATGGATGTGTGATATGAGTGTCAACATTAAATTATAACTATATATGATATTATACTGCATGTTTGTTTTGCAGTTTTTCAGATTGGCATCCTAGCTGCCTTCAGCTATAGGAAAGAAGTTGGGTTTCCTGGTACATGAAAGCACAAGAATTATGTATGATAATTTTTTTGTATTTAATGTGTTGTTATAAATACTCCTCTTGTTGAGAAACTAACATTGAAAAATCAAATTCAAGGAATTGTGGTCCCCCGCTTTTGGGTGTTTGTCTTTAAAGAAATGCTTACAGACAACCCCAACCCCATTCTTAAATGTTTTCATAATATATCTCATATATTATCAAAATTCTAAATATGAAAGATTAAACTCCAAGAAAAGGTCAAAGGCACTAAACTTTTGTTTTGTAACCAAAGCAGGGCTTATGTAAAGGTATGCACTTGTGAAATATTAAAACTTATGGTCAAGGTTAAAGTTTTTAAATGTGGGTCAACCTCCAAGGTCACAAGGTCAGAATGTTGTTACCAACAGAAAGGTCTTGTCACAAGGAATACACATGTGAAATGTGAAAACCCTATCACTTTCAGTTCAAAAGTTATGGTCAAGGTTAAAGTTTTTAAAAAGTACGTCAAACTCCAAGGTCAAGGTCACAAGGTCAAAAATTTTGGTATTCATGGAAAGATCTTTTCACAAGGAATACACATGTGAAATATCAAATCCCTATCGCTTTCCATTAAAAAGTTAATGGACAAGGTTAAAGATTTTTGAAAAGTAGGTTGAACTCAAAGGTCAAGGTCACAGGTAAAAACTTTTGGTATCCATGGAAAGGTCTCATCACAGGGAATACACATGTGTAACATGAAAGTCCTACCAAGTTTCATTCAAAAGTTATGCACAAGGTTAAAGTTTTTGTGACTGACGGACAGACAGACGGACAGATGAACCAGTTTTAATGTCCCTGCGCTTTAATGAAAGCGGGGGACAATTAAAGCAATCATGTTTACTATCAAAAAAGGAAATTACTAAACCCCTGAGTGTTGTTTTGTTTACTATACAACTGTAATATGATATACCTAAGGAAACTATAGAAATTATATCACTAGGTTGATTCTGTTTGTTCTGTCTAGTCCTGAACTTTAACATGGTTATTACATGAAAGGACCTTGGCATGTGACCTTCCCCAATAAAATATAGATTCTCTGTAAAAACTTTAAAACATCAGACATGTTTGGCCATGACATGTCTCAGATTTTGGATATTTTTTGTGTACAAGGTGAATATGATATCCTAAGAATGAAATGACCTTCCCTTTTTTACATTGACGTTCTGTTGCCATGGTAACCAAAAACCCATTTAAACAAGGCATTTTTAGCTCACCTCGACGAAGTTGAGTGAGCTTATGCTATAACCCCACGCGTCCGCGTCCGCGTCCTCGTCCGCGTCCGCGTCCGTGTCCGCGTCCGTGTCCGCGTCCGCGTCCGGTTAAGAAGTTTGGGGTAGCTCAGTATCTGACAAAGTACTACTGCTACAGTAACCAAACTGGCACAAGTGATTCATCTTTGGATGCTGAGGTGAACCCATGCATCAGATGCAGCATCTGACCTACATTTTCCGCTTGAGTGACTTGGTTAAGAAGTTTGGGGTAGCTCAGTATCTGACAAAGTACTAATGCTACAGTAACCAAACTGGCACAAGTGATTCATCTTTGGATGCTGAGGTGAACCCATGCATCGTATGCAGCATCTGACCTACATTTTCCGCTTGAGTGACTTGGTTAAGAAGTTTGGGGTAGCTCAGTATCTGACAAAGTACTGATGCTACAGTAACCAAACTTGCACAAGTGATTCATCTTTGGATGCTGAGGTGAACCCATGCATGGGATGCAGCATCTGACCTACATTTTCCGCTTGAGTGACTTGGTTAAGAAGTTTGGGGTAGCTCAGTATCTGACAAAGTACTAATGCTACAGTAACCAAACTTGCACAAGTGATTCATCTTTGGATGCTGAGGTGAACCCATGCATCGGATGCAGCATCTGACCTACATTTTCCGCTTGAGTGACTTGGTTAAGAAGTTTGGGGTAGCTCAGTATCTGACAAAGTACTGATGCTACAGTAACCAAACTTGCACAAGTGATTCATCTTTGGATGCTGAGGTGAACCCATGTATTGGATGCAGCATCTGACCTACATTTTCCGCTTGAGTGACTTGGTTAAGAAGTTTGGGGTAGCTCAGTATCTGACAAAGTACTGATGCTACAGTAACCAAACTTGCATAAGTGATTCATCTTTGGATGCTGAGGTGAACCCATGCACCTGATGCAGCATCTGACCTACATTTTACGCTTGAGTGATTTGGATAAGAAGTTTGGGGTAGCTCAGTATCTAACAAAGTACTAATGCTACAGTAACCAAACTTGCACAAGTGATTCATCTTTGGATGCCGAGATGGACCCATGCATCGGATGCAGCATCTGACCTACTTTTTCCACTTGAGTGATATCGCTTTTAAAAGCCAATATTGAGTAAAGTATAAGTGCTACATGTACCAAACTTGCATATTGGATGTATCTTTGATCAAACTTTCATAAAATGACCTTGGCCTACTTTTTCCGCTTGAGTGATTTTGCCTTTAAAAGCCAATATTGAGCAAAGTATAAGTGCTAGATGTTCCAAACTTGCATATTAGATGTATCTTTGATCAAACTTTCATAAAATGACCTCGACCTACTTTTTCCGCTTGAGTGATTTTGCCTTTAAAAGCCAATATTGAGCAAAGTATAAGTGCTAGATGTACCAAACTTGCATATTGGATGTATATTTGATCAAACTTTCATAAAATGACCTCGACCTACTTTTTCTGCTTGAGTGATTTTGCCTTTAAAAGCCAATATTGAGCAAAGTATAAGTGATACATGTACCAAACTTGCATATTGGATGTATCTTTGATCAAACTTTCATAAAATGATCTTGACCTACTTTTTCCGCTTGAGTGATTTTGCTCTACAAAGCCAATATTGAGCAAAGTATAACTGCTACATGTACCAAACTTGCATATGGGATGTATCTTTGATCAAACTTTCATAAAATGACCTTGACCTACTTTTTCTGCTTGAGTGGTTTTGCCTTTAAAAGCCAATATACATGTACTAAGAAATATGTTTGAATTGAATTTTGCTGTCACGAGGTGAGCTTTGTAATCTGTGATTACCTATGTTTATGCATCCCGTTACCATGGAAACAAATGTTGAATGTAGATGTCGTTTTCTTAACAGATTATTTAAATCCTCTTAAGTTAATATAATTTGATTATTCTGTGCTCCTTCTTTCTGTATGTCATGTAGATTTGCTTCAATTTCAAGAAAAATTGCTTATTCAAAATGTGCAATTTTGGCAAATTTAGCCCTGATTTCACCTATATTTCACTTACTTTTGACAAAAGTAATAGATTTGAATTACAGTTGCCCATTTCCTGAATAGTATTATCCTATGACTTCATGGGTATCAAAGATATTTTTGGAGAAATGAGATTTTTCTGTTTATATGCCATTGAAATTGGTTACCATGGCAACATTTGGTCTGAAGGTGTATATACCTGTCATGAGTAAAAAGCTAATTTCTAAAGATGTATGCCTGCTGTTGTTACAAAACTTGGTATGTAGATGTATTAAAGACAACTTGATGCTATCATGACCTTGAGAAAGTTTCAAGGTCATTTGCTCAATTTTCAAGGTCATTGAAAAATATTTTCTATTTCAGGCCAAAGGGGTAGGTTCACTAACTCACAAAATCGGCCCTAATTTTTTGCGAAAAATAATTTCATGAAAATCATGATTCAGCATCTCTTATATTTATCTCAAATACCTGCTGAAATAGAGAGTAAATATTTTTCATTGTCAAAACGTCACGTGCGCTAGTTATGATGTCATATTTTGATGTCATTTGCTCTGCATGACAGAAAATGAAGGAAAATCGCCATATTTTTTGCATAAATCTTTAAAATTAGTATAGGCGCCAACCCTCACCCAACATAAATTTTATGTAGATCGAAAGATAAATTGCAAATTCAACTTTTTATATGAAAATTATTTTGGGTGAGGGCTGGCTCCCTACTTATTTTCATAAATTTTGACCAGAATTATGCCAATTTCTTACGATTTTTCAGTACTAGTATTTTACGACTTTAAGCCGATTTTGAAGCCATATCTTTCAGTGTATTGCGCGTAAATTAAAATATTTATTTGATATTTCAAACAACCACACATTTAACTTCCTTGATACGAAATACGATAAAAATCTAAAACATTTTAAAATAAGGGCCGATTTTCCATGTTACCGAACCTGCTCCTTTGTGATTTTTCACTAAAGGAGACATGATTAACGATAAACGGTATGGAACTTTTGAAAACAATCAATTAGAGAATAAAGTATGATAAATGCATTATTTGTTGGGATGAGTATCAAAATGATCAACATCCACTGAAGATCCAAATAAATGTCACATATTTACAAGAGAAATTTAGAAAATCTCAATGTTATGCCTTTATTGAAAGTATGTGATAAATAGAAGTGAAATACAATTTAACAGCTATTTCTTTTGATAGGTTGTTCATTGAATGAAATGAGTTAGAGAAATCAATTCAAAATAATTAGATCTCCTGATTTTTGTGTAAATTTGAGTCTAAAGTTAGAAATGACCCTGAAATTTGGACAGAAGACCTTAAAATGATTTGAAGGTCAATTGATAATGATAAATGTAATTTGTATAGAGGTGTGCTATTTCATAATCATAGGACTTAAAAATGGGGGAAAAACAATAAATTTCAATATGCAGTATACAGAAATATTGATTCCAAGTTGCTATACGACAATTTTTAGCTCGCCGGGACGAATGTCCGGAGAGCTATTGTCATACCCCCGGCGTCGGCGTCTGCGTCTGCGTCTGCGTCTGCGTGCGCGTGCACAAAAACTTTAACCTTGCTTATAACTTTTAAACCAATACAGATTGGGCTTTCATATTTCACATGTGCATTCCTTGTGACAAGACCTTTCCATGGATACCAAAATTTTTGACCTTGTGACCTTGACCTTGGAGATTGACCTTCTTTTGAAAAACTTTAACCTTGGCCATATTTTTGGAATGGTAAGTGATAGGGCTTTGATATTTCACATGTGTATTCCTTGTGACAAGACCTTTCCATGGATACCAAAATTTTTGACCTTGTGACCTTGACCTTGGAGATTGACCTACTTTTGAAAAACTTTAACCTTGGCCATATTTTTGGAATGGTAAGTGATAGGGCTTTGATATTTCACATGTGTATTCCTTGTGACAAGACCTTTCCATGGATACCAAAATTTTTGACCTTGTGACCTTGACCTTGGAGATTGACCTACTTTTGAAAAACTTTAACCTTGGCCATATTTTTGGAATGGTAAGTGATAGGGCTTTGATATTTCACATGTGTATTCCTTGTGACAAGACCTTTCCATGGATACCAAAATTTTTGACCTTGTGACCTCGACCTTGGAGATTGACCTACTTTTGAAAAACTTTAACCTTGGTCATATTTTTGGAATGGTAAGTGATAGGGCTTTGATATTTCACATGTGTATTCCTTGTGACAAGACGTTTCCATGGATACCAAAATTTTTGACCTTGTGACCTTGACCTTGGAGATGATTGACCTACTTTTGAAAAACTTTAACCTTGGCCATATTTTTGGAATGGTAAGTGATAGGGCTTTGATATTTCACATGTGTATTCCTTGTGACAAGACCTTTCCATGGATACCAAAATTTTTGACCTTGTGACCTTGACCTTGGAGATGATTGACCTACTTTTGAAAAACTTTAACCTTGGCCATATTTTTTGAATGGTTAGTGATAGGGCTTTGATATTTCACATGTGCATTCCTTGTGATAAGACCTTTTTTATTGTTGTTGTTGCAATTTACATATGGTTGCCACCGGCGAGCTATGTTGTCATTCTGACAAGTCTGGTTGATTGATTCATGACAAAATAGTGAGTTTCACCATAAATTTTCTTTCTTGATTTTTAGCTCACCTCACGAAGTGAGAGGGAGCTTATGCTATCACCCTGTCGTCAGCCTCTTCGTCTGCTTCGGCGTCAGCGTCCGCACTAGTATGTTAAGATGTTTTATTCTTTATTATAAGTGCTAGGAAGGCCAAACTTGCATAGATGATGCGTCTTTATGAGTAGATCACAAATCTACATTCAAATGTAGGTCATGACCTACATTTTCCGCTCGAGCACACATGTTAGGAAGATTTGGGTATCAATGTTAAGAAGACCAAATTTGCACAGATGATACGTCTTTATGAGCAGATCATAAATCTACGTTCAAATTTAGGTAAGGACCTATATTTTCCTCGTGAGTTCATATGTAAGGGAGATTTGGGTATCAACAGAGTAAACCCATTCATGCAGAATTTTTCAACAAATGAAATATTCTACTTTCCTTTTCTTTTTAGCTCACCTCAAGAAGCAAGAGGGAGCTTATGCTATCACCCTGTCATCCACCTCCGCACTAGTATGTTAAGAAGTTTTATTTCTCTATTATAAGTGCTAGGAAGTTCAAACTTGCACAGATGATGCGTCTTTAAGAGTAGATCACAAATCTATGTTCAAATGTAGGTCATGACCTATATTTTCTGCTTGAGTGCACATGTTAGGAAGATTTAGGTATCAAGGTTAAGAAGTGTTATTTCTCTCATAAGTGCTAGGAAGTTCAAACTTGCACAGATGATGGGTCTTTAAGAGTTGATCACGAATCTACGTTCAAATGTAGGTCATGACCTATATTTTCTTCTTGAGTGCACATGTTAGGAAGATTTGGTTATCAATGTTAAGAAGTTTTATTTCTCTATTATAAGTGCTAGGAAGTTCAAACTTGCACAGATGATGTGTCTTTAAGAGTAGATCACGAATCTATGTTCAAATGTAGGTCATGACCTATATTTTCCGCTTGAGTGCACATGTTAGGAAGATTTGGTTATCAATGTTAAGAAGTTTTATTTCTCTATTATAAGTGCTAGGAAGTTCAAACTTGCACAGATGATGCGTCTTTATGAGTAGGTCACAAATCTAAGTTCAAATGTAGGTCATGACCTACATTTTCCACTTGAGTGCATATGCTAGGGAGATTTGGGTAGCAATAGAGTACACCCATTCAGGCAAAATTTGGGTCAATAAATGAAATACTCTACTTCCCGTTTCTATTATGTTTTTGTGTGGTATCATTTATGTTGGTTCTCAGTAGGACAGGTTTTCAAATTCAAAACTGTGTATTCTTTGACTCCTGCCATGATAGAATGCTGCCATGAGGTGAGCTTTGTAATCTTTGATTACACTATGTTTTTATACGCCCGTCATTTGATGGGTCGTATTATGGTATGGCGAAGTCCGTCCATCTGTCCGTCCGCCTATGGAACGCAATAACTTGAATATGCGTCAACGGATTTTCACGAAATTCATACATTATGATTGGACTGTGGAGAGGAAGCCGCCTTTCGATTTTCAGGTTCATCCAATTTGACGTTACAGAGTTATGGGACTTAGATTTTTGAAATACAGTGAAAATATACTAAAATAGTTAAAAATTATTTAAAAATCTATTTCTGGTCGAAATGTTTTGAAATTTTGTATACTTCAAGTAAAAAGGATGTTCTTTGACATATGTAACGGGTTTTTAATTTTTTTGTTGCATAACCGAGATATTTTGTGTAATGGGAAGGGGGGGTTACGTATAAATTGCACATACATGTTAAGCTAAGGGCAAAATATAGGCGCATGGCACGCAATAACTTGAATATACGTCAACAGATTTTCACGAAATTCATACATTATGATTTGACTGTGAAGAAGAAGCCGCCTTTCGATTTTCAGGTTCATCCAATTTGTCGTTACAGAGTTATGGGACTTAGATTTTTAAAATACAGTGAAAATATACTAGAATAGTTAAGAATTATTTAAAATCTATTTCTGGTCGAAATGTTTTGAAATTTTGTATACTTCAAGTAAAAAGGATGTTCTTTGACATATGTAACAAGTTTTTAATTTTCTTGTCGCATAACGGAGATATTGTGTGTAATGGGAAGGGGGTGGGTTATATGCACATACATGTTAAGCTAAGGGCAAAATATAGGCGCATGGAACGCAATAACTTGAATATACATCAACGGATTTTCACGAAATTCATACTTTATGATTGGACTGTGGAGAGGAAGCCGCCTTTCGATTTTCAGGTTCATCCGATTTGTCGTTACAGAGTAATGGGACTTAGATGTTTAAAATACAGTGAAAATATACTAGAATAGTTAAAAATTATTTAAAATCTATTTCTGGTCGAAATGTTTTGAAATTTTGTATACTTCAAGTAAAAAGGATGTTCTTTGACATATGTAATGGGTTTTTAATTTTTTTGTCGCATAACGGAGATATTGTGTGTAATGGGAAGGGGGGGGATGGGTTATATGCACATACATGTTAAGCTAAGGGCAAAATATAGGTGCATGGAATGCAATAACTTGAATATGCGTCAACAGATTTTCATGGTATTTGTACATTGTGATCAGACTTTGAAGAGGAAGCCGCCCTTCTATTTTCAGGTTCATCAAATTTGTCATTATGGAGTTAAGGGACTTAGATATTTTGGTGTTGTGAAAAAAATCCCAACGGGCGTATCTTGCTGCGTGAGCGTAGGCTTTATTGTTTTTGTGTGGTAGTTGTTTTGTTCTCAGTAGGACAGATTTTCAAATTAAAAACTATGTAAACTTTGACTACTTTCATTTTGCTGCCATGATATAATGCTGCCATGAGGTGAGCTTTGTAATCTTTGATTACACTATGTTTTCCAGCTATGAACATTGATTTTGTCAATGTGACATCAAATACCCATAACGTGTGCCACATTATAGTTTTCAACCTTCAAAATAGTCAAAAGCAGGCAAAAAAGACCATAAAAATAGATCTTATTTTGCTATATTTTCACATATTTTGACTAAATATCAACAACTACCTTATCACCCCCTCCCCCAAAAAATTATTCTTGTTAGAATTGAACTTACAAAGAAAAGTTTTTGTGTTAAGAAGTATGTTTTGACCATGGTTGCCATGGCAACGGAATTCCCCAATATGTCTTACTTCTCATATATATGAGGGTGTCAAATAGATGGATCCCATTACCGTAACCATGCATGGTTCATATGTACCAATATGATTTGTTTTCATTGTTTTTACATTAAGTATGATGATTACAGAAAGTTTCATCAAAATCCGTGGTCAGCTTTTTTTAGGTTTTTACAGAGAATTTATATTAAAACCTTGGAACATTGACCTTGATATACTACATTGTAACATTTAATGAAACTCTCACCTAGAGAAATCAGTGTGAAGGTCATAAATTTTTGTAAAAGTATCTTGGTCAAAATGAGCTATTCATTGAATTTCAAGGACATATTAGTTGTAAAGTATTCTTAAAACCATTCACCGTTTTGATAGAAAAGATGCTTATTTGGACCATTTTCAACATTTGTATGGATCCCAAGAGCATTTCATGGAAAGGATGCTCAAGAAACAAGTGTATGACCTTGATTAAAGGTCAAGGTCACAGTTTAAAATTCTAGTCTGGATCATTACAATTCACTGCCTGCATGGATTGAATGAGGTATGAAAGAATACTAGTAGTTGCTTATGACATTAGGATATGTCATGACCATAGTAGTCAAAGGTCAAGGTCACACTTATTGATTGTAAAATGTAATAATTGTACACTGTCTGCACAGATGTGAATTATGTCACAATTATTGCCCACAGTTTTGTCATGACCTTGGTGACAGATCAAGGTCACAGTACATGCAGGTTAATAAAAACATTGCCCTCTCCTTGTCACTGACTGGATTGAAATGATCTATTGCAGAACTGTTTCCATAGATGTGCCATTACTTTAATGCAGGCCAAAATTCAAGATCACAGGACATGCTGGTCGAATAATTTGTTTAAACCATAACTTTTCAGTGAATGGAATGTTTGCCAATGACCTAATGTCGTGACCTTGATCAAATGTTAAGGCCACAGTACATCTTTCTTGGAAACTGAATAGTTCATTACTTTGTATGGATGTGAAAATATCGCAGAAAATATACCATAGGTAGGTACTCATGGTTTTGGTTGATCTAAGATATAGGCTCAATTCTGTGAGCTTTTATGGTAAGCTATCGTACATCCTCTTGTCATGGGAAAATATCCAGCTAGGTAATCAAAAGTAATGATTCAGACTATATTTTTGTACTGTGACCTTGAGCTGTGATCGAGGTCAATATACAACTTAAGGTCCTGCACAGCAATTCTGTAATATACCATTCACATCCCTGCAGGAAGGCAATATTTTTCAAAATGTATGAAATTTGACCTTGGATCCAGGTCATGAGATCAATCAGTCACATACACATCCAAGGTTCTTTCATAAACTTTATGAAAGGATGTTTCATGGCCTCAATCAAAGAGACAAATTGTTGAAAAATGCTGTCTAGACCATTACTTTGCACTCATTGCATTTATGGTTCCCCGCTTTTGTGTCCTGTCTGTCTGTCCGTCTGTCAGAAAAACTTGAACCTTGTCCATAACTTTTGAATGGTAAGTGGTAGGGCTTTCATATTTCATATGTGTATTCATTGTGACAAGACCTTTCCATGAGTACCAGAAATTATGACCTTGTGGCTTTGACCTTGGAGTTTGACCTACTTTTCTTTAACCTTGACTATAACTTTTTTTGTTCAGTGTATATTATGAAAACTTAAGAATTGGGGGGGGGGGGTGTCTGTAAGCTTTTCTTTAAAGACAAATACCCCAAAATAGGGGACCACAATTCCTTGAATTTGATTTTCTAAATAGATATCGTAGAACTTTTTCCTAAGACGCATTGATGTATCATTACATTATCTTGGTCACGTTCTCCATGGCTCTGAATGGTATATCACAGAATTGTTGCCCATGACTTGTGGATTTGGCATGATCAAAAGTGAACGTCACAGTCCTTGCAGGAGAATCTTCCTTATTTTCACTTCCTGCATGGATCTTACGATGTATCACAGAACCGCTGCCAATGTCCCAAAATGGTGTCATGACCAAATGTCGAGGTCACATAATATATATCATACTTGTATTGTCAAATTGATATGTGAATGAATGTCAACATTAAAATTAGAATTCAAATGTTATTATACTGCATACAGGTATTGATGAAACCTTGTTACTAAAATTGTTTTTATAATTTTTCAGATTGCCTTTCTAGCTTCATTCTTCTAATCAGTCTTCAACCAAGCAGTCTTTATGAGAGAGAAATTGGATTTCCTGGTTAGCACAAGAGTTATATATTGTTATTGTTTTGTAGTTTTAAATGTGTGGATATAAATACTTCTTTTTGCCATGAAAAACTAACATTGAATAAATACATCCATTTTTACTAACAAAAAAGAAAATTATTTAGCCCTTGAGTGTTGTTTTATTCATTATACCATGGTTTCCTTATGATTAACTAGTTATCGTTTTGTTCTGTCTGTTTCTGAACTCGATCATGGTTTTGCCATTGCAAAACAAGTCTTTCATGAAAAGACCTTGACCTGTGACCTTCCTATTTCCTATACTACATTGTAACATTTACTGAAAGGTCATTGCTTCACTTAAATACATAAATCACCTTACTATATGAAATGCCAAGGTCAGTAAATTTTAGCTCACCGGAGGCTTACTACAATGCATGGTACGGAGGCTGCATCTGACCCACGTTTCACACTTGAGTGAGCAGGTTAGGTAAATTGGGACAGGTCGATTCCAACCTTCCTATAAGTCCTACATCAATTAAAAGAAGGCAAGATGCATCTGAGGATAATTATTACAATGCATGGTACAGAGGTTGCACCTGGCCAATTTTTCATGCTTAAATGAGCAGGTTAGTTAAATGGGACAGGCCCATTTCTGCCTTACTATAAGTCTTGCAACAACCAAACTTGCATGATTGATGCACCTGAGGATGCTCACTATAATGCATGGTATGGAGGCTGCATTTGGCCCATATTTCACTCAATTGAGAAGGTTGTGTAAAATGAGACTGGTATATTCCCCCCTTACTATAAGTCCTACATCTATCAAATGTGATTGGATGATGCACCTGAGTATGCTCTCTACAGTGCATGGTTTGGAAACTGCATCTGACCCACATCTCGCGCTTGAGTGAACAGGTTAGGAAAAATGGGACAGTCCAATTCACGCCTTACTATAAGTCGTACATCAACCAAACTTGCATGGATGAGACATCTGAGAATGCTTACACAATGCATGGTACTGAGGCTACATCGGACCGATATTTCACGCTTGAGTGAGCAGGTTCAGTGAAATGGGGTAGGTCCAATCCTGCCTTACTCTAAGTCCTACATCAACCAAACTTGCATGAATGATGCATCTGAGAATACTGCAATGCATGATACGAAGGCTTCATCTGCCTGGTTGATGCATCTGAGAATGCTTTCTACAATGCATGGTACGGAGGCTTCGTCTGACCAGCTACATTTATTGCTGAGTTAGCAGGTTAGTTAAATGGGACAGGTCATTCGTGCCTTTTAAGTCCTTTATCAACCAAACTTGCATGATTGATACATTTGAGGATGCTTCCTACAATGTATGGTACGGAGGCTGCATTTGACCCACATTTGCCGCTTCAGTGAGCAGGTTAGGTAAAATGCGACAGGTATATTCCTACCTTACTATAAGTCCGACGTCAACCAAACGTGCTTGGATGATGCACCTGAGGAACCTTACTGCAATGCATGGTTCGGATACTGTATCAGACTCGCATTACACGCTTGAATGAGCAGCTAAGGCAAAATGGGAGTCGCTTTCACGAAATACGATAAGTCCCACATGAACCAAACTTGCATGGATGATGCATCTGAGGATGCTTACTACAGTGCATGATATGGAGGCTGCATCTGACTGGATTATGGATCTGAGAATGCTTACTACAATGCATGGTCCTACATCAAACAAACTTGCATCTAAGGATGCATATGAAAATACTACAATACAATGTGATACGAAGGCTTCATCCGCCTGGTTGATGCATCCGAGAATGCTTACTACAATGCAACGGATACTGTACCTGACCCACATTTTGCTCCTGAGTCAGCAGGTTAGTTAAATGGGACAGGACCATTCCCGCCTTTTCAGTCCTTCAACCAAACTTGCATGAATGATGCATCTGAGGACAATAACTACAATTCATGGTACGGATTCTGCATTTGGACCACATTTCGCGCTTAAGTGAGCAGGTTGAGTAAAATGACAACGCATATTCCCGCCTTACTATAAGTCCTTAGAACCAAACTTGTATGCATGATGCACTGAGTACGCTCTCTGCAGTGAAGAGATACTGCATCTGACCCACATCTCGCGCTTAAGTGAGCAGGTAAGGCAAAATGGGACAGTCCAATTCTCGCCTTACGATAAGTCCTACGTCAACCAAACTTGCATGAATGATGCATCTGAGGTTAATTACTACAATGCATGGTACAGAGGCTGCATGTGACCCATATTTCATGCTTGAATGAGCAGATTAGTTAAATTGGACAGGCCCATTCCTGTCTTACTGTAAGTCTTGCATCAACCAAACTTGCATGATTGATGCACCTGAGGATACTTACTATAATGCATGGTACAGAGGCTGCATTTGACCCAGATTTCACTTAAGTGAGCAGGTTGTGTAAAATGAGACCGGTATCTTGTCTTGCTATAAGTCCTACGTCTAGCAAACGTGCTTGGATGATGCGCCTGAGTATGCTCGCTGCAGTGCATGGCTCGGATACTGCATCTGACCCACATCTCGCGCTTAAGTGAACAGGTTTGGCAAAAGGTAACAGTCCAATTTACGCCTTTAAGTCCTACATCAACCAAACTTGCATGGATGATGTCTCTGAGGATGCTTACATAATGCATGGTACTGAGGCTACATTGGACCGATATTTAACGCTTGAGTGAGCATGTTAAGTGAAATGGGGCAGGTCCAATCCTGCCTTACCATAAGTCCTACATCAACCAAACTTGCATGAATGATGCATCTGAGAATACTACAATGCATGATACGAAAGCTTCATCTGCCTAGTTGATGCATCCGAGAGTGCTTTTTACAATGCATGGTACCTAGGATTCGTCTTGCCTACATTTATTCCTGAATTAGCAGGTTAGTTAAATGGACAGGTCATTCCCGCCTTATGAGTACTTTATCAACCAAACTTGCATGATTGATACATTTGAGGATGCTTACTACAATGTATGGTACGGAAGCTGCATTTGACCCACATTTTCCGCTTCAGTGAGCAGGTTAGGTAAAATGCGACAGGTATATTCCCGCCTTACTATAAGTCTCACGTCAACCAAACGTGCTTGGATGATGCACCCGAGGATCGTTACTGCAATGCATGGTTCGGATACTGTATTACACGCTTGAATGAGCAGGTTTGGCAAAATGGGAGTCGTATTTACGAAATACGATAAGTCCTACGTGAACCAAACTTGCATGAATGATGCATCTGAGGATGCTTACTATCAGTGCATGATACGGAGGCTGCATCTGACTGGACTATGCATTTGAGGATGCTTACTACAATGCATGGTCCTACATCAAACAAACTTGCATCTAAGGATGCATCTGAGAATACTACATTGCAATGTGATACGAAGGCTTCATCCGCCTGGTTGATGCATCCGAGAATGCTTACTACAATGCATGGTACGGAGGCTGTATCTGACTCGCATTTTGCGCCTGAGTCAGCAGGTTAGTTAAATGGGACAGGTCCATTCCTGACTTATAAGTTGTACGTCAACCAAACTTGCATGAATGATGCACCTGAGTATGCTCTCTGCAGTGCAGAGATACTGCATATTACCCACAGTCCAATTACCGCCTTACGATAAGTCCTTTATCAACCAAACTTGCATGAATGATGCATCAGACTATAATTACTACAACGCATGGTACAAAGGCTGCATGTGACCCATATTTCATGCTTGAATGAGCAGGTTAGGTTAGTTGAATTGGACATGGCCATTTCCGCCTTACTATAAGTCTTGTATCAACCAAACTTGCATAATTGATGCACCTGAAGATGCTACAAGTAACTACAATTAATGGTATTGAGGCTGCATTTGACCCACATTTTATGCTTAAGTGAGCGGGCTGCGTAAAATGAGACTGGTGTATCAAACGTCCTTTGATGATGCACCTGAGTATTCTCTCTGCAGTGCATGGTTCGGATACTGCATCTGACCCTTATCTGACGCTTTATTAAACAGGTTAGGAAAGATGGGACTGTCCAATTCACGCCTTACTGTAAGTCCTACGTCAACCAAACTTGCATGAATGATACATCTGAGGATAATGACTACAATTCATGGTACGGATGCTGCATTTGAACCACATTTCGCGCTTAGGTGTGCAGGTTGAGTAAAATGACACCGTATTTTCCCGCCTTACTTTAAGTCTTCATCAACCAAACTTGTATGGATGATGCACCTGAGTATGCTCTCTGCAGTGCAGAGATACTGCATATTACCCACAGTCCAATTCTCGCCTTTTGATAAGTCCTTCATCAACCAAGCTTGCATGAATGATGCATCAGACTATAATTACTACAATGCATGGTACAAAGGCTGCATGGGACCCATATTTCATGCTTGAATGAGCAGGTTAGGTTAGTTGAATTGGACAGGGCCATTCCCGCCTTACTACAAGCCTTGTATCAACCAAACTTGCATGATTGATGCACCTGAGGATGCTACAAGTAAGACCCACATTTCATGCTTAAGTGAGCGGGCTGCGTAAAATGAGACTGGTGTATCAAACGTCCTTTGATGATGCACCTGAGTATTCTCTCTGCAGTGCATGGTTCGGATACTGCATCTGACCCTTATCTGACGCTTTATTGAACAGGTTAGGAAAAATGGGACTGTCCAATTCACGCATTACTAAAGTCCTACATCAACCAAACTTGCATGGATGAGACATCTGAGAATGCTTACACAATGCGTGATACGGAGGCTTCATCTGACTTGTTGATGCATCCGAGAATGCTTACTACAATGCATGGTATGGAGGCTGTATCTGACCCGCATTTATGGCTGAGTAAGGAGGTTCATACCCGGCTTGTACGTTTTACATCAACAAAACTTGCATGATTGATGCACCTGAGTATGCTTACTACAAATTGTGGTACGGAGGCTGCATTTCACCCACATTTTGCGCTTGAATGAGCAGGTTAGGTAAAATGCGACGGGTATATTCCCGCCTTACTATAAGTCATACGTCAACCGAGGTCACAATCTCTATACTGAAGCCACTGGTATTGTCAAGTTGATATGTGATTGAGTGTAAACATTAAATTTAGAATTCAAATGCTATACTGCTTATCGGTATTGATGAAGCCCTGTTACTGAAACTGTTTTTATATTTTTCAGATTGCCTCCTAGCTTCATTCTTCTAATCAGTCTTCAACCAAGCAGTCTTTGTGAGAGAGAAATTGGATTTCCTGGTTAGCACAAGTTATATATTGCTTTTGTTTTGTAGTTTAAAATGTGTGGATATAAATACTTCTTTTTGCAATGAGAAACTAACATTGAATAAATACGTCCATTTTTACTAACAAAAAAGAAAATTATTTAGCTACTGAGCCTTGCTTTATTCATTATACCTTGGTTTCCTTATAATTTACTAGTAATCGTTTTGTTATGTCCGTTCCTGAACTCAATCATGGATTTACCATTTCAAAACAAGTCTTTCATGAAGAGACCTTGACCTGTGAAATTCCTGTTTCCTATACTACATTGTAACATTTACTGAGAGGTCATTGCTTCACAATAAATACATAAATCACCTTACTATATGAAATGTCGAGGTCAGTAAATTTCCCAACGTCTCATCGTCGGAGTCGGTGTTGGCGTCCGCACATCAGGTGAAGCAAAACGAGACGGATGCATTCCTGCCTTACTATAAGTCCTACATAAACCCAAACTTGCATGGATGATGCATCGAAGGATGCTTACTACAATGCATGGTACGGAGGCTGCATCTGACCCACGTTTCACACTTGAGTGAGCAGGTCAAGTAAATTGGGACAGGTCCATTCCCACCTGGTTTTAAATGATGCTATTGAATTTAAAGACGTTTAACATTTCTATAAGTCCTACATCAATTAAAAGAAGGCAAGATGCATCTGAGGATACATGTAATTATAACAATGCATGGTACAGAGGTTGCACCTGACCAATTACTATAAGTCTTACATCAACCTAACATGCTTGGATGATGCACCTGAGTATGCTCTCTGCAGTGCATGGTTCGGATACTGCATCTGACCCACATCTCGCTTGAGTGAACAGGTTAGGAAAAATGGAACAGTCAAATTCACGCCTTTAAGTCCTACATTAACCAAACTTGCATGGATGAGACATCTGAGAATGCTTAAACAATGCATGGTACTGAGGCTACATCGGACTGATAGTTCACGCTTGAGTGAGCAGGTTAAGTGAAATGGGGTAGGTCCAATCCGGCCTTACTATAAGTCCTACATCAACCAAACTTGCATGAATGATGCATCTTAGAATACTACAATGCATGACATGCAGGCTTCATCCGCCTGGTTGATGCATCCGAAAATGCTTACTACAATGCGTGGTACGGAGGCTGTATCTGACCCACATTTTGCGCCGGAGTCAGCATGTTTGTTAAATGGGACAGGTCCATTCCCGACTGAACTTGTATGATTGATGCACATGAGGATGCTCACTATAATGCATGGTACGGATGCTGCATTTGGCCCACATTTCATTTAATAAGTGAGCAGGTTGTGTAAAATGAGACCGGTATGTTCCCGCCTTACTTGGATGATGCACCTGAGTAAACTCTCTGCAGTGCATGGTTCGGATACTGCATCTGACCCAAATCTCGCGCTTGCGTGAACAGGTTTGGAAAAATGGGCAAGTCCAATTCACGCCTTACTATAAGTCCTTCATCAACCGAATTTGCATGGATGAGACATCTGAGAATGCTTACACAATGCATGGTACTGAGGCTACATCGGACCGATATTTCACACTTGGAGTGAAAAGGTTAAGTGAAATGGGGTAGATACAATCCTGCCTTACTATAAATCGTACATAAACCAAACTTGCATGAATGATGCATCTGAGAATACAACAGTGCATGATACGAAGGCTTCATCTGCCTAGTTGATACATCCGAGAATGCTTTCTACAATGCATGGTACGGAAGCTTCGTCTGACCTACATTTATTGCTGAGTTAGCAGGTTAGTTAAATGGGACAGGTCATTCCCGCCTTATAAGTCCTTTATCAACCAAACTTGCATTATTGATACATTTGAGGATGCTTACTACAATGTATGGTATGGAAGCTGCATTTGACCCACATTTTCCGCTTCAGTGAGCAGGTTAGACAAAATGCGACAGGTATATAAGTCCTTAGTCAACCAAACGTGCTTGGATGATGCACCTGAGGAACCTTACTGCAATGCATGGTTCGGATACTGTATCTTACTCGCATTACACGCTGGAATGAGCAGGTTAGGCAAAATGGGAGTCACATTCACGAAATACGATAAGTCCTACATGAACCAAACTTGCATGGATGATGGATCTGAGGATGCTTACTACAGTGCATAACACGGAGGCTGCATCTGACTTGATTATGCATCTGAGAATGCTTACTACAATGGATGGTCCTACATCAAACAAACTTGCATTAAGGATGCATCTGATAATACAATGCAATTTGATACAAAGGTTTCATCCGCCTTGTTAGCATCCGAGAATGCTTACTACAATCCATGGTACGGAGGCTTTATCTGACCCACATTTTGCGCTTGAGTCAGCAGGTTAGTTAAATGTGACAGGACCATTCCCGCCTTTTAAGACCTTCAATTAAATTTTCATGAACGATGCATCTGAGGATAATTACAATTCATTAGTTGACGGATGCTGCATTTGAACCACATTTCGCGCTTAAGTGAGCAGGTTGAGAAGAAAGAGGCCGTATATTCCCGCCCTACTATAAGTCCTGCATCAACCAAACTTGTATAGATGATGCACCTGAGTATGCTCTCTGCAGTGCAGAGATACTGCATCTGACCCACATCTCGCACTTAGGTGAGCAGGTAAGGCAAAATGGAATAGTCCAACTCACGCCTTACGATAAGTCCTTCATCAACCAAACTTGCATGAATGATGCATCTGAGGATATTTACTACAATGCATGGTACAAAGGCTGCATCTGATCCGTATTTCATGCTTGAATGAGCAGGTAAGTTGGATTGGACAGGCCCATTCCCGCCTCACTATAAGTCTTGCATCAACCAAACTTGCAGGATTGATGCACCTGAGGATGCTAATTACAATTCATGGTATGGAGGCTGCATTTGACCCACATTTCATGCTTAAGTGAGCGGGGTTGAGTAAAGTGAGACTGTTATATCAATTGGCTTGAATGATGCACCTGAATATTCTCTCTGCAGTGAATGGATCGGATGCTGCATCTGACCCAGATCTCACGCTTCAGTGAACAGGTTAGGCAAAATGGAACAGTCCAATTCACGCCTTTAAGTCCTACATCAACCAAACTTGCATGGATGATGCCTCTGATGATGCTTACTACATTGCATGATACGGATACTTCATCTGACTTGTTGATGCATCCGAGAATGTTACGGAGGCTGCATCTGACCCGCATTTATCGCTGAGTAAGCAGGTTAGTTAAATGGGACAGGTCCATCCCCGCCTTATACATTTTACATCAACTCAATATGCATTATTGATGCACCTGAGGATGCTTACTACAATATATGGTACGGAGACTGCATTTTACCAACATTTCACGCTTGAATGAGCAGGTTAGGGAAAATGCGACGGGTTTATTCCCGCCTTACTATAAGTCCTACATCAACCGAGGTCACAATATATTTTATATTGAAGCCACTGGTATTGTCAAATTGATATGTGAATGAGTGTAAACATTAAATTTAGAATTCAAATGTTATACTGCATACCGGTATTAATGAAGCCCTGTTACTGAAACTGTTTTTATATTTTTCAGATTGCCCTCCTAGCTTCATTCTTCTAATCAGTCTTCAACCAAGCAGTCTTTATGAGAGAGAAATTGGATTTCCTGGTTAGCACACGAGTTATATATTGTTATTGTTTTGTAGTTTTAAATGTGTGGATATACATACTTCTTTTTGCCATGGGAAACTAACATTGATTAAATACATCCATTTTTACTAACCAAAAAATTATTTAGCCCCTGAGTGTTGTTTTCGTCTTCATAACATGGTTTTCTATTGATTCACTAGTAATCGTTTTGTTCTGTCTATTCCTGCACTCGATCACGGTTTTACCATTGCAAAACAAGTCTTTCATGAAAGGACCTTGGCCTGTGACCTTCCAATTGCCTATACTACATTGTAACATTTACTGAGAGGTCATTTCTTCAGTTAAAGATAATTAAATAAATCACCTTACTATATGAAATGCCAAGGTCAGTAAATTTTAGCTCACCTCAACGAAGAAGAGGGAGGCTTATGCCAACGCCTCGTCTTCGGTGTTGACGTCCGCACAACAGGTTAAGCAAAACGGGACAGGTCCATTCCCGCCTTACTTAAATACCTACATAAACCAAACTTGCATGGATGATGCATCTGAGGATGCTTACTACAATGCATGGTACGGAGGCTTCATCTGACCCATGTTTCACACTTGAGTTAGCAGGTTAAGTAAAAACGGACAGGTCGATTCCCGCCTTACTGTAAGTCTAACATCAAGCAAAAGAAGGAAGATGCATCTGAGGATAATTAATACAATGCATTGTACAGAGGTTGCATCTGACCGATATTTCATGCTGGAATGAGCAGCTGAGTTAAATGGGACAGGCCCATTCCCGCCTTACTAAAAGTCTTGCAACAACCAAACTTGCATGATTGATGCACCTGAGGATCGTCACTATAATGCATGGTACAGAGGCTGCATTTGGCCCACATTTCTTTTAAGTGAGCAGGTTGTGTAATATGAGACAGGTATATTCCCGCCTGACTATAAGTCCTACAGCAACCAAACGTGCTTGGATGATGCACATCAGTATGCTCTCTGCAATGCATGGTTCGGATACTGCATCTGACCCACATCTCGCGCTTGAGTGAACAGGTAAGAAATAATGGGACAGTCCAATTCATGCCTTACTATAAGTCTTACATCAACCAGGCTTGCATTGATGATACATCTGAGAATACTACAGTGCATGATACGAAGGCTTCATCTGCCTGTTTGATGCATCCGAGAATACTTTCTACAATGCATGGTACAGAGGCTTCGTCTGACCTACATTTATTCCTGAGTCAGCAGGTTCGTTAAATGGGACAGGTAATTCCCGCCTTATAAGTCCTTTATCAACCAAACTTGCATGATTGATACATTTGAGGATGCTTACTACAATGTATGCTACGGAAGCTGCATTTGACCCACATTTACTGCATCAGTGAGCAGGTTAGGAAAATGCGACCGGTGTATTCCCGCCTTTCTATAAGTCCTACGTTAACCAAACGTGCTTTGATGATGCACCTGAGGAACCTTACTGCAATGCATGGTTCTGATACTGTATCTGACTCGTATAACACGCTTGATTGAGCTGGTTAGGCAAAATGGGAGTTACTTACAAAAATTACGATAAGTCCTACATCAACCAAACTTGCATGGATGATGCACCTGAGGATGCTCACTACAATATATGGTGCGGAGGCTGCATTTTACCCACATTTCGCGCTGGAATGAGTAGGTAAGGTAAAATGCGACGGGTTTATTCCCGCCTTACTATAAGTCCTACGTCAACCGAGGTCACAATATGTTTTATACTGAAGCCACTGGTATTGTCAAATTGATATGTGAATGAGTGTAAACATTAAATTTAGAATTCAAATGTTATACTGCATACCGGTATTGGTGAAGCCCTGTTACTGAAACTGTTTTTATATTTTTCAGATTGCCTTCCTAGCTTCATTCTTCTAATCAGTCTTCAACCAAGCAGTCTTTATGAGAGAGAAATTGGATTTCCTGGTTAGCACAAGAGTTATATATTGTTATTGTTTTGTAGTTTTAAATGTGTGGATATACATACTTCTTTTTGCCATGGGAAACTAACATTGATTAAATACATCCATTTTTACTAACCAAAAAATTATTTAGCCCCTGAGTGTTGTTTTCGTCTTCATACGATGGTTTTCTTATTATTCACCATTAATCGTTTTGTTCTGTCTATTCCTGAACTCGATCACGATTTTACCATTGCAAAACAAGTTATTTATGAAAAGACCTCGACCTGTGACTTCCAATTGCGTATAATACATTGTAACATTTACTGAGAGGTCATTTCTTCAGTTAAAGATAATTACATAAATCACCTTACTATATGAAATGCCAAGGTCAGTAAATTTTAGCTCACCTCAACGAAGAAGAGAGAGGCTTATGCCAACGCCTCGTCTTCGGCGTTAACGTCCGCACAACAGGTTAAGCAAAACGGGACAGGTCCATTCCCGCCTTACCAAAATTCCTACATAAACCAAACTTGCGTGGATGATGCATCTGAGGATGCTTACTAATGCATGGTACGGAGGCTGCATCTGACCCATGTTTCACACTTGAGTGAGCAGATTAAGTAAAATGGGACATATCTTACCATAAGTCTAACATCAAGCAAAAGAAGGGAAGATGCATCTGAGGATAATTTATACAATGCATTGTACAGAGGTTGCATCTGACCGATATTTCATGCTGGAATGAGCAGTTTAGTTAAATGGGACAGGCCCATTCCCGCCTTACTATAAGTCTTGCAACAACCAAACTTGCATGATTGATGCATCTGAGGATGCTCACTATAATGCATGGGACGGAGGCTGCATTTGGCCCACATTTCTTTTAAGTGAGCAGGTTGTGTAATATGAGACAGGTATATTCCCGCCTGACTATAAGTCCTACGTCAACCAAACGTGCTTGGATGATGCACATGAGTATGCTCTCTGCAATGCATGGTTCGGAAACTGCATCTGACCCACATCTCACGCTTGAGTGAACAGGTTAGAAATAATGGGACAGTCCAATTCATGCCTTACTATAAGTCCTGGATGAGACATCTGAGAATGCTTACAGAATGCATGGTACTGAGGCTACATCGGACCGATATTTCGTCTGACCTACATTTATTCCTGAGTCAGAAGGTTCGTTAAATGGGACAGGTAATTCCCGCCTTATAAGTCCTTCAAAAATTACGATAAGTCCTACATCAACCAAACTTGCATGGATGATGCATCTGAGGATGCTTACTACAGTGCATGATACGGAGGCTGCGTCTGACTGGATTATGCATCTGAGAATGCTTACTACAATGCATGATCCAACATCAAACAAACTTGCATCTAAGAATGCATCTGAGAATACAACAATGCATGAAACGAAGGCTTCATCCGCCTGGTTGATGCTTCCGAGAATGCTAACTTCAATGCATGGTACGGAGGCTGTATCTGACCCACATTTTGCGCCTGAGTCAGCAGGTAAGTTAAATAGTAAAGGTCCATTCCTGACTTATAAGTTGTACGTCAACCAAACATGCATGAATGATGCCTCTCAGGATAATGACAACAATTTATGGCACGGAGGCTGCATTTGAACCACATTTCGAGCTTAAGTGAGCAGGTTGAGTAAAATGAGACCACATATTCCCGCCTCACTGTAAGTCCTACATCAACCAAACTTGTATGGATGATGCACCTGAGTATGCTCTCTGCAGTGCAGAGATACTGCATCTGACCCACATCTCGCGCTTGAGTGAGCAAGTAAGGCAAAATGGGACAGTCCAATTCACGCCTTACGAAAAGTTCTTCATCAACCAAACTTGCATGAATGATGCCTCTGATGATAATTACTACAATGCATGGTACAAAGGCTGCATCTGACCCATATTTCATGCTTGAATGAGCAGGTTAGTTGAATTGGACAGGCCCATTCCCGCCTTACTATTAGTCTTGCATTAACCAAACTTGCATGATTCATGCACATGAGGATGCAACTTGCACTCAAGGATATAGGTCGTATTAATATATCCTTGCATTCAGCGGTCAAGTTTTCCTACGCAAAATTTTAGAGGGAAATTTCATTGTTTTTACTTTTACGTCAAGACAATGGAAACATTCCGACATCATAATGAAACTGTTTACCCTTCGAAATATTGAACGAGTTTTCCCGCAAAAACAACGTCTTCATAGGCCCTTTTCACATAACTGCGGTCCAGTTGTTTTGGACGGCAAAACGAGTACTTTTCCCGCAGTATGACGTAAAGGACAATCACTTTTTAACTGAGTCGTAATGTGAGTTGGTACTTGCCGTCTACAAAGTGCTAGTCACGCAGTTACGTGAAAAAGGCTTATTGGAAACAAGATTTGAACAGCAATGCATGAACATTATTTTAAACGCAAAATTGAAGCTCATATTGAGTTCAGATTTTAATTTAATTTTCTAAATAACAATTGTGACGTACACATAAATAAATAGGTTGCAAATAAGGAAGATAGACTCGAAAGGAGCTGATAAGATAAGGCGTAAAATCTGCCCCGAAAAAGTGGAATTTTCAAAATAGGAACTTCAAAAAAATTCTTTCACAAAATTTATGCCAGTCCTTGGTTTCATCATAATCAGCAGTTGCATAAGGTTAATCATGCATAATTTTCCTAAAGTTTGGGGCAAAGTACGTCTTTTTTTTAATAGAAACCAATGGAATTTTTTTTAAAACATTGTTCCCCCCTTAGCTACAAAACGCCACTTTTACAGAAGGTTTATATCACTGATACACATCTTTTGACAAAGTGGGGTTCTGTAGCTAAGGGGGGGGGGGGACGAAAAACTGAAAAAGGGTGGGTGGGGGGCTTTTTACAAAGCTGTGTTTTAGGCCGTAATATAAGAAAAATTTTTATTTTATTCCCTTTTAAAGTCATTCATTTATTTATTCTTAACATGTTCACATGAAATGCACAAGATTTTGGAATGAAATAAACAGGAGTGTGCAGTTAATTTCTACACAATATGTATTTCGCGGTAACGTATCTACTTTGTAGTCAATGAATTTAAAATACAACTATATTTCAGATTCAAAATTTTAAGATTTATGGAAAAAAATTGAGACCAGTCTTTTGAATTTAATTTCTAGCATCTTGTTTAGACAATAACTATGTTTTACAGTTATAGATATCCATATTATCAGGATTGTTCTTAATTGTCAACGTTTTTGATCGATATTAGCTTCTTTTCACATGGCTACCCCCTACTCTTTGGACTGTAATTTAAGTATCTAGAAATAAGCTTTCCAAAATAAAAGTTATATCAGGAATCTTCAAATACATTACATTTTAGTAATTATCAAGTTTTTCTTGCGTACAGATCATTGTGTAGAAGAAATACTTGATGAGATTCAGGGCTAAATACAGCCCTTATCTTATCAGCTCCTTTGCATAGCAACCAATCAAGCCAATTAACAAAGACAGAGAAGGATGACATCCCGCGAGGTGCAAAGAGTTCGGCGTTATGATGAAAGTTATAGACGGTATTTGCCGTTGTTTAAGTAGTAAGTCTTTATATTTTCGCTCTTAGTATTTCCATAAAACCTTTTCAAATGTTGTCCGTTTATCTAATCCTTTATTTGCCGAAGACCAGAAATCTTGGTATGCAAATGTACCCCTGATGTCTAGGGTTGATCCTCGCAGGGATTCAAGCCGGAAGAAGTTCTAGATAATGAGGATGCTGACTACAATTCATGGTACGGAGGCTGCATTTGACCCACATTTCATGCTTAAGTGACCGGGTTGAGTAAAATGAGACTAGTATATCAATCGTGCTTGGATGATGCCCCTGAGTATTCTCTCTGCAGTGAATGGCTCGGATACTGCATCTGACCCAGATCTCACGCTTCAGTGAACAGGTTAGGCAAAATGGAACAGTCCAATTCACGCCTTTTTAAAAGTCCTACATCAACCAAACTTGCATGGATGATGCCTCTGAGGATGCTTACTACAATGCATGATACGGAGGCTTCATCTGACTTGTTCATGCATCCGAGAATGATACGGAGGCTTCATCTGACCCGCATTTATGGCTGAGAAAGCAGGTTAGTTAAATGGGACAGGTCCATCCCCGCCTTATACATTTTACATCAACCAAACTTGCATGATTGATGCACCTGAGGATGCTTACTACAATGTATGGTACAGAGGCTGCATTTTACCCACATTTCGCGCTTGAATGAGCAGGTTAGGGAAAATGCGACGGGTTTATTCCCGCCTTACTATAAGTCCTACGTCAACAGAGGTCACAATGTATTTTATACTGAAGCCACTGGTATTGTCAAATTGATATGTGAATGAGTGTAAACATTAAATTTAGAATTCAAATATTATACTGCATACCGGTATTGATGAAGCCCTGTTACTGAAACTGTTTTTATATTTTTCAGATTGCCTTCCTAGCTTCATTCTTCTAATCAGTCTTCAACCAAGCAGTCTTTATGAGAGAGAAATTGGATTTCCTGGTTAGCACACGAGTTATATATTGTTATTGTTTTGTAGTTTTAAATATGTGGATATAAATATTTCTTTTTTGAGAAATGAGAAACTAACATTGAATAAATGCATCCATTTTTACTAACAAAAAAAATTGTTAAGCCCCTGAGTGTTGTTTTATTCATTTTTCCATGGTTTCCTTATAATTCACTAGTAATCGTTTTGTTCTGTCAGTTTCTGAACTCGATCATGGTTTTACCATTGCAAAATAAGTCTTTCATGAAAAGACCTTGACCTCTGACCTTCCAATTGCCTATACTACATTGTAACATTTTCTGAAAGGTCGTTGCTTCATCATAAATACAGAAATCACCTTACTATATGAAATATCGAGGTCAGTAATTTTTAACTCATCTCGACGTAGTATAGGGAGGCTTATGCCAACGCCCCTGCCAACTACAGGTTAAGCAAAGCGGTACAGGTCTATTCCCGCCTTACATTAACTAAACTTGCATGGAAGATGCATCTGAGGATGTTTTCAAAAATGTATCGTACGGAGGCTGCATCTGGCCCATAGTTCATGCTAGCATGAGCAGGTTACTTAAATGGGACAGGTCCATTCCCTCCTTACTATAAGTCCTAAATCAACCAAATTTGCATTAAAGATGCATCTGAGAATGCTTATCACGATGCATGGTACACTACAGGTTAAGCAAAGCGGTACAGGTCCATTCCCGCCTTACATCAACTAAACTTGGATTGAAGGTGCATTTGAGGATGTTTACAACAATGCATGGTACGGAGACTGCATTTGACCCACATTTCACACACTTAAGAGAGCAGGTTAGGACCAAGTCCAAACATGCTCGGATGATGCAGCTAAGGATGCTTTCTGCAATGCATTGTTCGGATACTTAGCAGGTAAGGTAAAAGTCCTAGATCAACCAAACGTGCATAATTGATGCATCTAAGGTTGCTTACTACAATGCACGGTACAGAGGCTGCATCTGATCCATATTTGATGCTTGAGTGAGCAGGTTACTTAAATTGGACAGGCCCGTTCCCGCTTTACTGTAAGTCTTAAGTCAACCAAACTTACATGGAAGATATCTGAGAATGCATACAACAATGCGTTTGACCAACATTTCCCGCTTAAGTGAGTAGGTTATGTAAAATGAGACCGGTATATTCCCGCCTTACTATAAGTTCAAACTTGCTTTGATGATGCACCTGATGTTTTCTGCAATGCATGGTTCGGATACTGCATCTAACATTTCACGCTTTAGTGAGCAGGTTAGGTAAAATGGGACAGTTCTCGCCATACGATAAGTCCTTCATCAACCAAACTCGCATGGATGATGCATCTGAGGAAGCTTGCAACAATACATAATACGGGGGCTTCATCTGACTGGATTATGCATCTCTTACTACAATACATGGTACGGAGGAATCTGACCCACATTTATACCTGAGTATGATTGAGTTAGCAGGTTAGTTAAATGGGACGACCCCCATTCCCGATTTACTATAAGTCCTACATCAACCAAACTTGCATGATACTACAAGGCATGGTACGTACGCTGCATTTTACCCACATTTAACGCTTGAGTGAGCAGGTTAGGTAAAATTGGACAGTCCCAATCACGCCTTACGTTAAGTCCTACATCAACCAAACGTGCATGGATGATGCATTTGTGGATGCATTACAATGCATGATAGGAAATTTCATCTGACCCATATTTCAAATTTCGGCTTTAGGTTAAGTTAAGTAGGACAAGTCCATTCCCAAGCTATTTTAAGTCCTAGATCAATCAAACTTGTGGATCGTGCATCAGATGATGCTTAACGTAATTCATAGTATAAATGCTGCAATTTACTGAAGGGACCAGGTTAAGTTAAATTTGAAAGGTCCATTTTCAGCCTTTTTAAAGTCCTAGTTCAATCAAAATTGTGTGGGAT
Organism: Pinctada imbricata; assembly: GCA_033119305.1. Classification (NCBI taxonomy): domain Eukaryota; kingdom Metazoa; phylum Mollusca; class Bivalvia; order Pterioida; family Pteriidae; genus Pinctada; species Pinctada imbricata. The sequence goes on from VSWD01000006.1 coordinate 44,997,163, forward strand.
ATGTATCTGAGAATGTTTCCTGCAATGCATTATAAGGATGGTCCATCTGACCTATATTTCACGCTTCAACAACCGAGTAAAGTAGAATTAGATATCTTCATTTCTAGCATACTTAAAGTCTTTTACCAACCAAACTCGTGTAAGAGATGCAATGTATGTACAGATGCTGATTATGATGCGGAAGGGTTATTATGTGACATGTTGCCATGGAGGTGAGCTCTGTCATCCCTGATGATACAATGTATAAGCATTTAGGTCAAATCTAGCATTTTTTGAATCTCATATACAAGATTTATTTTAGAATATTGTTTTAAAAACATTCACGATCTTGATTGAAAAGAAGTTATTTAGGACCTTTTCAACATTTGCATAGACCTGAATAACATTATACAGAAAGGACGTTCATGAAACAAGAATACGTCATGGACTTGATCAAAGGTCAAGGTATCCGTGCAAAAAAAACCTAGTTTAGATTATGATGTTTTACTTCCTGCATGGATCTGATAGATATTTGACAATACTAGTAGCTTACCATGACGATAGTATATGTCATATCCATAATGGTCAAAGGTTAAGTTCACACTTCTATGATATGGATTATAAAGTCTTGTCTGTACCATAACTTTGTACTGCCTGCAAGGATGTAGGTTACGCCACAGAATTCAAGATAACAATACATACAGGTTGAATAACCATTCAGGCCATGTTTTTTCATTGCCTGCATGGATCTATGTAGTTTTTCACAGAATGTTTGCAATAGACCAAATGTTAAGGTCATAGTACATCATTGATGTCTATACCATTATTTTGCAGCACATGGGTGTGAACATATCACTGAAAGGGTTATAGGAAGACCCTCGGATGGATCTTGTCACCCGGATCCAAGATCACATTAATCCAAGGTCAAAGTTTATACATTTTGATAAAAACATTGCCCATTTTGTCTGCTGCTTTGATGTGAATTATTTATTGAAGAATAAGAAAGATGTATATTGACCTTGATGACAGGTCAAGGTAACGGTACAAATATATAGTATAAATCTTTACTTTTAATTGACCCTTCCGAATGCGGGAAAATTTGAGAAATTCCACGACGTCACAATGCAATTTCGATGTTGTCCGAGGTTCGAAGCTTGTTTGTCCGAGATAAAGCATTGTGACGTCACAAAATTTTGCATTATTTTCCCGCAATCGGAAGGGTCAATTACCTACCAGGACATTTGCCACAATATATACCTATGAGATGAGGGTGTACAATAGCTTGTCGGTACCAAAATTTGGCAGCCCTAAATGCATAGACCGATTAATGCGTCATGATTTTGAACATAGGCCACAGTAAATGGCAAACCAAATCTGGGTCCAGATATTGGTGCCCAGTATCTCAGGATAGTCATGAACTTGAAAAAAAAATGTTGGTTGAAAAATCTTGTCAGGACCATTATACAAAAATGTAATGTAAAGGTCTGAATATAATTTGAAAGAATTATTGTCCATGACCGAAAGATTTGTTATGACTTTATAACCAAAGGTCAATGTTTACTGTAACTATTGAAAAAATATCTTGTCTGGTCAGTAAGGTTTAGCTCGCCTCCACAATGCCACAAATTTAAGGGGGCTTTTACTATCGCGTTGGTATCAACATCTACATTCCAAGCTTCCTATTATTCCTGCATCATCCACACTAACATGAATGATGCATTTATGGCTGCTTAGTACATTACCTGGTAAGATGCTGCACATGTACGGATGACAAGGTCAAGTAAGGTAGAACATGTCAACGTCCAGAATGTAATAGGGTCTAGATTAACCAAATTTGTATGGGTGATGCATCTGAAAATGACTGCAATGTTTTGCCCAGTGCTGCATCTGACATGTATTTCACACTTCACAATTGCGTGACCAGGCTAAGTAAAATCAAAACATGTCCGTCCATTTCTGGTCTATTCCTAGATTAACGAAGTTTTTGTCAATGATTCATCAGAGGATGCTTGCTGCAATGCATAGTACAGATGCTTTATTGGACCTATATTTCACATTCGAGTTACCAGGTGGAGTACAATGGAACATGTTTATTTCCAGCCTATAAAGTCCTAGATCAACCGAACTTGTAAGAATGATGCATCTGAGGATGCTTACTGCAATGTATGGTACAGATTCTGCTAGCCAGGTTAAAGGCCGGTTTTTTTTTTAATTTAATATGCACACCTGAGTGATCTTAGCTTGGTAGGCGTGATAAACACGGCGTCTACTGACCACTGAAATTCCTAGAGACGCAAGTGGTTTGTGACATTAAAGACATACCTTGATTATGCTAATTAGATATACCACAATTTTACCTATTTAGCTGTCAATCAAAAATTGAGGGGGTTAAAAAGGAAACATAGGACCAATCAGATTGCGATTAGAGATGTTAACCCTACAGCAATCAACGAGGAAATGACAGGAAATTTACCTGTCTTCTTTTATAGTCCCCACCCGGCCTTTAAGTAAAACTGACACGGGTATATTTCCAACCTATTATAAATACTTGATCAACCAAGTTTTGAAGGTTGTACATCTGGGAACGCTTACGGCAATGCATAGTACAGATGCTGCATCGGACTGTAGCATCATATCCCAGCCATTTTGCTACGTCTTTCGGTATATTTAGACATGATTTTCACAGATTTTGGTCATATTACATTGTTTAGATTGAGGATCACCGACGAGGGTTTATTACCCGAAACGTGCATGTCTGGTCCATGCTGTAAATTTATCTGCTCTAAAATGATGCTAATGAATTTGAAGACGTTAGCATTTTTCGTACTCGAGCTACCAGGTAATGTACAAAGGGAAAGCTTGAGGATTCCTAGTGCAATGCATGGCACAGGTGCTGCACCTGGCCTTCATTTCACGTTATGTGAGTGACCAGGTTAAGTGAAATGACATGGATCAATTTCCATCCAATGATAATTATTAAATTAATCAAGCTTTGTAGGTTATGCATTTGAGGATAGATACCGCAATACAGATGCTGCATCGATCCTATATTTCTTACTCGAGTTAACAGGTGACATAAAGTGGGATAGGTCTATATTTCAAACCTCTAAGTACCAAATAACCAGACTTGTGAGGATGGTACATCTGAGGTTCAGGTTGCTTACTGCAATACTTAGTACAGATTCTTCACCGGGCCTAGATTTCACGTTTGAGTGACCAAGTTAAGTAAAATGACACGGGTATATTTCCAACATATTATAAGTACTAAATTAACCATGATTTTTAGGTTATGCATCTGAGGATGTACATATGCTGCATCGGACCTATATTTCGCACTCGAGTAACCAGGTGATGTGCTGCTGCACATAGCCTTAATTTCGCGTTTGAATGACCAGGTTCAGTAAAATGAAACAGGTCTATTACCAGCCTATTATAAATATTAATAAACCAAGGTTATGTATCTGAGGATGCTCACCGCAATGCATAGTACATATGCTGCATCGGACCTTTATTTCGCACTCGAATTGCCAGGTGAAATACTATGGTACAGGATATTTTCAGTCTTCAAGTCCCAGATCAACAACACATGTGAGGATCCTTTCTGCAATTCATGGTACAGATACTACACCTGGCCTTCATTTAACGTTATGAGTGACCAGGCCAACTAAAATGCCAGGTTCACTTCCAGCCTGTTTTAAGTTCTAAACCAGGTTTTGAAGGTTGTGCATTTGGGAATGCTTACCGCAATGCATACTACAGATGCTGCATCGGACCTATATTTCATACTCGAGCTACCAGGTGATGTACAATGGGACAGGTCTTTTTCCAGTCTATAAGTCCTAGATGAAACAAACTTGTGAGGAGGGTGCATCTGAGGATGCTTACTCCAATACATGGTAAAGGTGTTACCATGACTTTCGTTTGAACGTCCAAGTAAAGTAAAATGAAACGGGGCTATTTCCAACCTAGTTTTGTAGGTTATGCACATGGGGATGCTTACGGCAATGCATAGTAAAAGTTATGCATCGGACCTATATTTCGCACTCAGGTTCCTAGGTGAAGAACGATGGGACAGGTTATATTTCCATTCAATAAATCCCAGATCAACCAAACTTGTGAGGATGGTGCATCTGCAACTGGCCTGAATTTCACGTTTGAGTGACCAGGCTAAGTAAAATGAAACAGGTCTATTTTCAGCCTATTATAAAAACTAAGTCAACCAAGTTCTATAGGTTATGCATTTGAGGTTGCTTACCACAATGCATCGTACATATGCTGCATCGTACCTATATTTCGTACTCGAGTTACCAGGTGATGTACAATGGGACAGGTCTTATTCCAGCCTTCAAGTCACAGATCATACACACTTGTAAGGATGGTGCGTCCGAGGATGCTTACTGCACTGCATTGTACAAATTCTACAACCAGCTTTTTTTTTAGGTCAAATTGAACAGGTCTTTCTACAGCCTATTATATGTACTACATCAATCAATTTTGTGGGTTATGCGTCTGAGTATGCTAACTGCAATGCATTGTACAGATGCTGCATTTGACCTTTATTTCGCACTCGAGTTACCAGGTGATGTACAATGGGATAGGAAATTAAAAAAAATCATCAAAGAAGTACCTAACCGTTATTTCAGTCACAAAGTCGAAAGTGTAAGGCAAAACCGTGAGAATCCCATCGAAACGGTTGCGAACCCCGGAATGAACAACATTCTGAAGTGAGACCAGGTGCCCGGGGAGAGTAATTGTCTCCTGATTGCATGCACACCCGTCGCAACAGCTCCATGAAAACCTGTCAAATTCGGTGATTGTCTCGATGTACATTTTGATGTACAGATCAGGTAAGAATATCTTGTTTGGTGATGACGACAGCCAATCAATCACAATTGGTAACAGGTATTTGGTCCAAACAGGAATCGGAACAAAGCTCAACGTGGAGGGAACTTATGGCAGTGAGTAGGTAAATTGATACGCTAAGTGATCGTTTGACCTCACAGTGTGTGAAGTGGTGCGTGGACAATAAGTATGTCACGCATATTCTTGAGGTAGTTAGTCGTAAGCCAGTATTGCAAAATATAGCTTTAGATGTTTTAGCAAATTGTAAAGATTTTGGTGTTGATTTGGTGCCATTTTGGATTTCCAGAACCCAGAATATCAGAGCTGACAATTTAAGTAAATGCTGCGATAGTGACGATTGGTAGATAAGAGCAGAAATTTGTGCTCTTATTGATACTGTGTGGGGTCCACATATTGTGGACAGGTTTGCGTCAGACTACAATACAAAATGTGTTCGCTTTAATAGTAGAGGGTGGTGTAGAAACACTGAGGGTGGGAATGGTTTTAGTCAAAACTGGAAATGTAAAAATAATTGGTTTGTCCCACCTCCAAAAGCTGTAAATAAAGTGATTAACAAGATGAAAACTGATCATGCTGAGGGTACACTTTATTCAAAGTTGGAGATCAGCTCCTTACTTGCCTTTCTAGTATGCACGGCTAGTTGCATATGATGTAGTCTTAGTATGTTCAGTGGAAAGGTAGACGGATTTAACAACTAGCTTGCTAGAGGTGAGGGAAATTAAGTCACTGTTTATACTACTGCTATAAGTTGTCATTATACAGCGTAATAAAAAGGTTTTTTTTTTCATTTTTTAAATAACAAAGACGTAAATTAAACACACATATTTAAAATACATTTATGCTATTTAGTGCCAATATGAATTAAGAAGGGAGACGTTTCATTTCACAAATAACGAGCAAGAAAATGAACATTATTTTTTTTTACTTTATTCCCTTTATCATTTAATGTATGCTGTTCATAAAACTTGTTTCGAACATTTTCGATCATACAATGGTACATTAGTACAATGCAAGAAAAATGTCATTAAAGATATATTAGGATAACTTGATGTAAAGAATAATCGTCTCTACATCTGAGTCGATATTTTTCATATCGTTAATCAGCACGAAAGAGAAATCCAGAAAAACTGCTTGAATCACCCCCATAAATCACACTATCGTGGCCTTGTTCGATCCGCAGATATACCTCATCAAGAAGGTGAAGATGGACTATAATTGTCTCTGTTTTCTTGACTAAAGTAGACTGTTTATTTTCATAAAATAATAAAGATCCAAGCTGTACATCCTTGCAATTTACACTTACTTCCAGATCATCTCTTGGATTAACTGTCAAAGTCAGAGCGAAGAAGTACAATCCTCTGACAGGTACTCTGAATAATGGTAGACCTGTTACGTGCCTGTAAGCATTCCCAACATTCAATGTGACATCGGTGAAAGGTAAATCCCTATTATAGTGATGTGGTAAATTAACGTTGTTTTCCATCCTAGCAAAAAATTCGATGTTTTGATCTGCATCTGAAATTACAAAGAAATAAGGGAAAGTACATTTTACGAAACTATTTTTTAGTCAACTGATACGGAAACATACATGGTGTAAATAGAAACTCCGTATCGGACGTGGTAAAGCCAAGTCCGATACGGGGTTCTTTTCAGACCATGTATATTTTCCGTATCAGGTCACTAACTTACTATGTAACGATTTTATCACGTCGAAGACCTTTGACTGTATGTGCCGTCTTTGTCATATGATTTTAACAAATCCTTTGTGTTCTGGAGAAAGGAGGGGATCTCCAACATCACTCGGTTTCGGCACCCACATCAAAACACCCAATGTAAAAACATAGATTAAACACTCACAGAAAGAGACGTAAAAGGGACAAGGAACACCTATTCACGCCATAGAAACATGAAACACAAAATACCACATATAAACCAACGAGACCAATGGGCAACCGGTGCCGACTAAGGACGCCCATCTGCCATGCAGGTACCGGTATCAGACAATGTGGTCATCCGGATTGCGTGCGAGGTCTCGAAGAACGCACACTTGCAGTGTAAAATAACCTCCTCACTGTAAGATGAACATACAAACAGACAGCATGACTTAGGGCCTAAGAAAAACACAGATGAATACGTATACAACATTACAAAAAAAAACCCAGAAGACTTCAGAAATACAGTCCGTGCTCTGCCGGCTGTAGAAATGTTCTGAAACGTTTATTTAAAATGACAACTTTTGGAAATATCACAGTAAAACATTGGAATTAAAACATGACATTTTATTGTTTTAATATCACATTTATACTAACAATCACATAAAAACGAAGGTGTGCTGTGTTTGTAACTTGATGATGTCAACTATTAACACCGTTTGCATCTGTCCTTGAATTACATCTTAAAATGAATAATTGTAAAAGTATAATTGTCGGAAATGGTTGGATTTGTTTGGCCTGCTTGCATGTTCGTCGTGTTGGACATGCTGTAGCTTGGAGCAAAGTCGTCAGAGAGGGCACCAATTTACTGTTCCTCCGAACTTGTCAGAGATAGTTTAAGGGATGGTGCAGTGTATATGACTGGGCGAACGGTTTCAGCTGATTTTTCTGAGTTTGTATAAGCAATTTACTCAGTTTCCCCATTTGTAACTTATAACTAAGAAGGTTAACATCTTAGCACCATCCCTACAATGCTATTTTGAACATAGATTTTATTTGCTACTGAGTCGACCCTACAGGAATTTTTGAGCCGCGCACTCTCTGTGAAGAAAATGCAGAAATTTAAATTTTAAAAATAACACCAGCGGGCGCTAGTGTAATTAATGTTGGACTGCTTATAAAAAGCACTTTGGCTGGAAGCATCACTGATGAGAATTTAATATTCGAAACACGTGTCTGTTGCATGAATATTAATTTGAAATTTTCTTCAAGAAGGTGTAGAGTTGGAACCCTTCCGCATGATTATCATCATCAGCAGCACGCAGGTATGCACTAAGCGATTGTACAGATTTGTGGCCCGTAACCGCAATGATATTTGCTGGAAGAAACATCCCCTTTGACAAGACCGTGGCCCAAGTAGCCCGTATAATGACAAATATGGATAATGACCATATCCCTGTATACAGCACAAAATCGGTAATTCAGAAAATCAGAAACCGAAGGCATACAAAATCAGGATAAAACAGGAACCAAAGCAAACAAACAAAAACCTCCACCATATGAAAAGAAGCGAACTCCTGATATGGAAGTGAGACCAGGTACCCAGCAAGAGTATGCATCTCCTGCTTGCATGGAACACCTACCGCTTTAATTCGGTAGAACTGTCACATCCGGTTACTACCATTTCGATAGACATTGAGTACACTCTTTGGTTGGATGGTTCAAATGGTCTATGACAGAATATCATCCACCATTCTGGAGAGTGGGACATCATAGTGTATGACTAGTTCCCCATATCTGTTAGTCGGTCACAAACAAATCCCTGACTGAGAAGCTTATCTGAAAGACGCTATAAAAACCCACAAGGGCGGATATTATGTACACGATCGTGGCTTTCTCTTTTTCCTTCATACAGGCTTAACCCATTGCCCAATTGATACGATTTCTGGTTTCGTTTTCTCAAGATGAATGAATAAAAGAAATCCAAATCGAAGATTCATCTTACAAATTGCACCGGTCGAATGCAGATGGCCAGAAGCTGAAGCCACGATCGTGTACAAAAGGGAATTATAACTATTATCTAAAGAGTGTCCACCTTTGGGGTTTTTAATTCGTACTTGTAGAGGAAAGGATTTGTGCTAAGGGAAGGGTTTGTGACCATGCGCAGATACCCCGCCCCTGTGGATTTGAAAGAAGTGAAAGTTTCTTAATAATTTGCAAATTTTTACTATGAAAATTCTAAACATAAGTACATGCTCTAGTGTATCGTATGTGTTGAGATATGTAAATACATTATCACCGTGAACACAAACGATCAAGCCATGGAGCATTTACTTTGTTGAATCCCAAATCCTCTCGTTTGTCATACACATTGGTATGTCACTTTCTCCGTTTTCTAGGTTTTATAAGTTTAGAATACACTTTTCTATTTAGAAGGAAACTTTTACGCGTTCTGACATACTAGAACCCCCTGGCGGAACATGCTGCTTTTAGGGGAAAAAACCGGATAAGAACAGATGGATACTGTGAACAACCTTTTTAGGACATGTAGCTGTCTTTATCAGTTGCAGATTGGTACATGTGTCAATTTATTCAAATTAAGCGCAAAAAACCTTATTAAATCTATGTAAACAAGTTCGATCAACTTCGGTTGATTGTTTCATCAAAGCATTTGAAAATTTCTGTTATCAAAATTTCTTGAAATCTCTAAAACGTGGGTCCTGTAGCCTCATATCCCCTCCATCCTGCTATGTCTTTCGGTATGTATTTGGACATAATAACTTTCACACTCTTTGGTCATATTGCATTGAATGATGCTAATGAATTTGAACTTTGAATTTTAACTCTAATCCCAAATGGGTATTTATTATACTTATTTGCTATGTTAAATACTTTTTATGCAATTGGAATCGAGTACTTTGTTTTTGTTTTCAATGAACACAAATTTTAAGAAGGGAGAGGATCTCCAACCAGACCTGGTTGCAGTACCATCAACAAAACACCAAAACACCCAAAGTCAAAACACAGAGAGGACGAGTACAGTAACAGAAAAAAGATACATACGACATAGAAACATTAAATACAAAAGACTACACATAAACCAACGAGACCAATGGGCAATCGGTGCCGACTTAGGACGGCCATCTGCTACGTAAGTAACAAATGGAGTGGTTATCCTAGATAACGTGCGCACAACCCTCCAACTTTTCCGATTACCCAGAGGTTTCAAAGAACGTAGAATCGTGGTGTAAAACATCCTCCACACTGTCGGATGACCACACACAAACAAGACCGCAAACCGTAGGGGCACAAGCAACAAAGATTAACATGTAAATGGATATAAAAAGATGGCTTACAGTTACATGAACGTAATACAGTCCGTGCTCTGCCGGCTGTAGCGAGCCCATGTATGTTCTCACCCGATGAGTCCTACTGACATTCAGAGAGGACAGGTGGTCGGGGCCCTGTCCCCTCTAAAAAAGGTTTGGACAGATCCCGCCATGGAGCCCCGTCGTCACAATCAGTCAGAGTGCATGTCTTAAGAATATACTGGTAAGAGACTATAGATTGGTCGAGTACCAAGCCTAGAGTCCATCTGGTGATATAAGGATCATATCCACGGCATAAAAGGCGTTTGATGAATCTGACGCATTTTCGATAGTTATGCTGTCTACCTTTGATCTTTCTAATTTTGTTTATCATATCACCATAAAATGCAGGCTTATGAATACTCAAAGTAATGTACTTTGTTGCTTGTATAGATCCATATTTTAAAAGAATATGACTGTAATTTTTGTAACAATTCCGGAAAGTCTTGAATAGTTTATGAAACGGAAATCTTGACTTCAAAAGTTTCTTCGTAATTTGCTAATGTCTACCGAATAAAATCAAAATAATAGTACATGCTCTAGCGTACCGGATGAGCTGTGATATGTTAATGCCGTATGACGGTAGTCTAGAACTTCACCGTCAGTCCAGGGGAAATTTACTATGTTGAATCCAAAATCAGTTTCTTTTATCATATACTCTTGTATGAACATTTCTGTCTACAATTTTGATGTTAAGGTCCAAAAACGGTGTTCCTGATTTGTAACGTTTGTCTTGTTAAGTGTAAATTCTTGTGGATAGATTTAATTCTTATATAATTCAAATGCAGGATTGTCAATAGTCAGAATATCATCCAGATACCTAGACGTAATATTGAATGCATAAGACTTAAAGAAACATGCCGTGAACGCTGTTCTTTACTGCAAACCTGAATGTTAATGTCACTTTTTATGTAGAAAACAAGAATGAAACCGACAACGGTGCATGCAAATAGAATAAATGTCATCATTTGTGTTTCGTTACGGATATGCAACATACAGCAAGTGCATTTATTGCATGAAATGCTCTAACTCGTGTTGCATACCCTTAACAAAACACAAATAAGACACTTATTCTCTATATGTGAAAATATGTAAAATCTTACAACAAAGTGGACCGAAACAATCGGAAAACCATATTAAGTTTAATATAAATCTTTGAAAAGAAAATGTCCCTTGATAAAGAGAACATTAATACCTTTCAATTTTTCATTTAGGTCCTTGACAGCTCTTCGAAGGTACGCAAGCTCCGCCTCGATCCTCTCTAGCGAGACAGTGTCGTTATTAACTGCATCAGCGTTCTTACTTTGGATAAGTAGACTGCATACAATAAACGCAAATATAAACATTATGATCTTCTGAACTGTTGGAATCTCGACAGAAGTTTAATACTGCCGTTCGAGGTTTAAAGCCCTTTATAGGTAAATAGATCACGTGATGCTTAATACAGAAAGAGAGAGACGTTTTTTTTAAAATAACTTATATTGATTAAGAATGTAAGATTGATTTCTCCTTAAAAGAAGAAGCCGTCGTGCATTCGAAAATTTGAATTTGAATTTTTTTCTAGTGTCGCTGGTCACTCGCGCCATTTTCGTGCTGCTTATACATGTGTATATTCTTTTCTATGAGTGACATGCATTAACCCTTGGGCCGATACGGCACTCTTTGAATACTTAATGTTGCTGTTTATTTCTTTCTTGTGCTTTTGAAGATTGATTAAGATAATATCTTATATATGTATCAGAAAAGAAAATCATGAAGGAATACTTAATTTTGAACTGTTTCAGTACCATAGATCAGGATTTATTAACCGAAACACGTGTCTGGTGCATTCAAGTTGGTTTGAAATTTTCTTCAAGAGGTAACCAGTTAGAACACTTCCGTATTATTATTGTGAGTTCGATGCATCTTCATATCTAATTGTAATTTTCATGATAAAATTTTGAAACAGCAATGCTTTTTTATGATGATGTCTATTTCTATGAGAATTAAATATAATGATGTATATGAATCTGCAAAACTATTTGTTATTAGTTTTGTTTTAAATATTAAATGATTATTGGAGATCAAATTACCATGATTTCATTCAAATCCTTTAATAAATCCAAGATTCTTATACGTAAAACTAGGTGAATAATATCCTTGGGTCTAAACAATGCACCAGCAGTGATATTGAGCTAGTGGTTGAAATCATCAATATTTTAATATATGTTATATTATACATATGTCAGTGCACCGTATGCGCATTTCAACAATTTATATATACCCGACAAAAAAAAAAAAAGAAGAAGAAGAAAAAAAGAGAGAGAGAGAGAGAGAGAGAGAGAGAAAAGAAACGCACATCATATTATATAGTGATTTTTGTAATTGATCATAAATATTTAGTTAGACATTTTATTTATTGTTTTCTTTTTCCAGCACTCGAGTTACACAGGATAAAACACGTTTTGATAAATTTTTTTTTCGCAACATGACGCAATGATAATGTTGAATTAAACGTGTTGTTTCTAGCTCTTGTTGCATGGCCGCTGTTTTGGTATCCTTCTGAAAATTTGTTGTTTGACCACTTTCAGCAATTTTCAGTTTAAATGTAGATGAATACTGGTTTCTCTATTCAATCTAGTCAAAATATGCCAATAAATCTGATTATCAATTGTCTTAGTGGAAATTTCCGTACATTGGGGTATGTTTAACAATAAAGGATAGCATTATTTTGCAATTCTGAGCCCAAAAGGAAAACTCATTTTGTCTTTATCTATTCTTATTTATCTGTTGCAGATTTATGTTCGACATCGCATTGAAATAACCAAATGAAATGCCAGAATAGATTAAAACTCGGGTCAAAAACCATTGAAAATGCACGTAAAAGATAACATGTCAAGATCGAGATATTGTTTCTAAAAACTCTGCTGTGTAATCTGAAGATTCTTTCCGTGCTTGAGTGACCAGGCATATTCTAGACATACTTATGAACGATATATTTTAGATGGCAGGAGTTTTGTTTTGGGAAGAGAATTGAAAAATTTTGTTTTTCTCCAGAATTAATCTTCTAATATTCAGGCCTATTCATAGTTCTTCCTTCCGTTTTTACTGTGTAATGAATGGAATATATCGAAATCCGGATATTCTAGATACTCGTATGTTTCACCCACATGTCAGTATGCCTGTCCGCCAATATGTTAATACCCACGCCCCCAATCAATATGTTCATACTTTGCTATATTGTTGCGAATGAGAATGGAATATACATGTAATTCTTTGAAGTACAACGATAATAAAGGGACAATTAAATTGTATTTCATAAATTATGTTTTGTTCAATTATAGTTACATTTGAAGTTTTAAATGAAGTTTGATATTTTCATAATTGAAAAGCACAAAAAATAGATAGATGATAGGTTCTTCACTGACAAATGTCCTCTTTGGTTTACTTTTATACACGAAATGTAATTAAAGTTTTTACTCATATCTAAATGACATATTAGTTTTTACACATATCTTTCATTTGAACGAATAATGACAAGTATTGAAAATACTCCAAACCAGATTCACTTGCAGTACCCACAGCAAACGCACCAAACCACCCCATGCGAAAACAGAGAGTAGACAAGCACAGCAAGAGACGTACATGTATAAGAAACATATGACATAGAAACAGTAAACACAAAAAAGCTACACATAAATCAATGGACAATTGATGCCGACTTAGAACGGCCATCTGCCAAGCCAGTAGCAAATGGTATAAGGTATTGTCCAATATCACTTGTGTGAAAGACGTCGAAGAAAATACTTCATATAAAATTAAGCACACCGAAGAAGGAAGGCGATATCCATGCAGTCCCGGTTGCAGTACCAACAGCAAAACACCCGATGTGGAAACACAGAGAAGACGAACATAGCAAGAGACGAAAAAGAGACATACAGCCCCGACCAGTCGAAAGTTTAATATTCGCTTTCAATTCGTAAACGAATTGAAAGCTTTTTGAAAGCTTAGCTTTCAAAATTTCGTCAGCGATTGCTTTCAAAATTTTGAATACTCAAGAGATGACGAAATTTCGTCAGCGATTTTTCGTTAACTAATTCTCGTCAGCGATTCCCTAGCTTTCAAAATTTTCGTCAGCAATAGCTTTCAAAAATTTTGAAAGCTTTAGTTAACGAAATTTCGTCAGCGATTAGCTTTCAAAAATTTGAAAGCTATAGTTAACGAAATTTCGTCAGCTATAGCTTTCAAAATTTTTGAAAGCTAATCGCTGACGAAAATTTCGTTAACTATAGCTTTCAAAATTTTTGAAAGCTAATTGCTGACGAGAATTTCGTTAACTAGCTTTCAAAATTTTTGAAAGCTTTTCTCGTAAGCTATTTTGTGTCGAGAAAACCAAGATGGCCGAAATCAAAGCAATCACCTTCATAATTTGCTTGATGAAATAGTATTCATTATGATGTTTATTCAGATTAAATTATGAAAATATATATTCCTGGATTAAATCAAATATTGTATCTTGTTTATTTTTATAAGTTTATTTGAAGATTCCATGTTTCCCAGATCGGTGTGTTCCCCCATACACCTACTTGGTTAAAATAACATTATGTTAATTGGGGTGAATGGGGCCATCAAAAGGGTATGCTCTGCACTAATTAGTTACCTGAATTTACCTGTATTTGTATTACCTGTAAAGGTATTCCATCTTTAAGTGTATATATGAACAACTTCCATTTCATCTAAAATCTAAATGTATATATAAACCAGAAAAATTACATCTGACCGGCCAAATTCTGACTAAATGAGGGGAATTTATATCCAGTGATACCCTGGCTTCTCTGTGACTATCGGAAGCTTCGAAAGATATTTCACAATCGGTGAATTTTAAAGGAGCCACGCCGATAAAGAGACGGCTTCTTTCATCCTCTAAACTATGCAGAGGAATTCGCCCGAGGCGTGCTGCAGCCATTGCAAAAACAATATGGCACCCGAGCGTTCAAAAAGCTTTCAAAATTTTCGTCAGCGATAACTTTCAAAACTTTCGTCAGCGATAGCTTTCAAAATTTTCGTCAGCGATTGCTTTCAAAATTTTCGTCAGCGATTGCTTTCAAAATTTCGTCAGCGATTGCTTTCAAATATTTTGAAAGCTCCGAGATGACGAAAATTTGAAAGCTCATAGCTTTCAAATCTTTCGTTAACTAAGATTAGTTAACGAAATATTCGTCAGCGATTTTTCGAAAGCTTTTTAGAGCTTTCGAAATCTCGTCATCACAGTAGCTTTCAAAAAATCGCTGACGAATAGTTAACGAAACTTTCGAAATTAGCTTTCAAAATTTCGTCAGCTCGGCGTTAAACTTTCGACTGGTCGGGGCTGTACGACACAGAAAGAAACATTAAAGACTATACATGAACCAACGAGACCAATGGGTAACCGGTGCCGACTAAGGACGCATATATGCTCTGCTTCGCAAGAAGCAAATGTTGTGGTTATCCGAATTACGTGGGAACAACCTTCCACTTACCAAAAGGTCTCGAAGAACGCACAATTGTAGTGTTAAATAACCTCCTCACTGTTAGATATCCACACAAACAAAACAGCAAAACACAGGGGCCCAAGCAACACAGATGAATATGTAAATGATATAAATGTGGGTCTATGTAAACACTCCGTGCCGAGCTGAGCTCATGCATGTAATCATCCGAGGAATCCGACATAGATTGACAGACAGTTGGTCAAGGACAGTGCCCGTCATGAAGCCCCGTTGTTACAGTCAGAGTGCAAGCTAGTACAAGATTGTAGATTGGTCAAGTATCAAACCTAGTGTCCGTCTTGTGACATTAGGATCATCCCTCTACGTCTTTTGGTACATTTTTGGATATTTTATAAATATTATAAATTTCACACTCTTTGGCCATATTACATGTTTAGATTGAGGATCACTGACGAGGGCTATGTACCCGAAATGTACATGTCTGCTCCATGCTGAAAATTTATCTGTTCTTAAATTATGCTATTAAATTTGAAGACGTTTAATATCATATCCATGACATAAAATCGATTGTGTCTGTCTACCTTTAATCCTTCTAATTTTGTTTACCATATCACAAGAAAAGACAGGCTGTGCTTGTATAGATTCGAATTTTAAATGAAGCTTACTGTAATTTTTGTAAAATTTCCAGAAAGTGTTAGTTAGTTTATGAAAGGGAAATCCTTGACTGAAAGGTTTCTTGGTAATTTGAAACAGGCGACTCCGTTGTAATAGCTGCTGCTCATTCTGCATAACTGCACTGTTTATCAAGCATTTTGCATCGTCATTTCTCCAAGCAACATAAGTGTTTATAAGACACCATCTTTTGTTTATTTCTATAACATATCTATCTGCACGTCAAACTAAATTGTTCTTGGTAGTTATGACACTGGATTTCCTCTGTACCCCTTGATTGACCAAAAGTTTGAAGGACCTGTTAAGGTAAGGGCCCTATTTAGCCCTAAAAATCATGACTTATTTCTTCTTCATGGCGAATCGCATACAGAAAAACATTAATCATTATTGAAATAAAATGTATTTGCAGACCTTTTACATGTTTTACATTTCGTTAAAGAAACCTTAAGATTCTAAAATTAAGGTCGAAAGAGGTAGGGGTGCACGCATAGAAAAACCGATAATATCGACAAAAAAAAAAACGTAAAAATTTTAGAATATTTTACCAAAAATGGATAAATATAAATTAAAAGACATCAAATATGTCTACATTGTGTATCAGAAATAGATTTCGAACGTTTCATCCTTTAATCGGTAAATAATACAATCCGGAACTTAAAATACGGTCTCATTTTGTATTCAATGGCTACAATGTAACCCTATTAGCGCGAAATACACATTGGCGGAGAAATGAACATCATTCTTGCTTATTTCATTCCTAAAAACTAGATTGTTAGGATAACTAAGGGTTAATTTAGGGATATAACACAGTAATTTATCATTGTATTGCATTATTATTATTATTGATTGTTGTTAAATTGTATTAATAAACGTTTTAATTGTTCGTAACTTTTTATCATTTCACCTACTTGATTTTGACATGTTTTAGTAATTAACAGAGAAAAGGTTACGACACTACAAACCGAGCACAAAGTACACCAAATGACAGGGTTGTAAATTCAACTAACCCGAACGAACCTTCAACGTTCACAGAAACTTCGCTGGTGTCATTTCACGGCGTTTCATCGCCATAACGCAGGGCATTTTCCTCTTCGTGAAAACCTAGAACATGAACTATACAGAACACATCGAAGTATCCTCTTAAATGTAATGTACTATCATTTTGAAAAATCAGAAAAATGACTCAAAGATTTTTTATCGCCTTTCTACATACTCTTTACGCCTTCAACGGTGCGTTCTACCCAACATCCTCAGCGCCATCTAGTGGAAGTATTCGAAAACGAGGTCATTCTCCATTTTGGATTCTGGAAAGAGGACGCTTCATTATCCATCAGAAATCAATAAGGTAAATATAAAAATGAATTGATTCGATTGATCTAAACATGAGTTGTTTAGATGTAAATAACATATTTATTTATTCAAGGGCTTGAGAAGTCCAGATGAACAGTCTTTTAATAGATTTTTATTGGATTGAAACCTATATTGAGTATATAGGAAGGATAAAAAATTATGCTGAGTGCATTTGATATGTCTGAGAGATTATATATATGCTGAGAGCAAATATTGTGTAAGGGAATGAGAATTTCTCTGTACTTGTAGATGCCGGTCACAGTGCTTAAACGCAAACACTCGTTGAAAGGGAAAAATCTATTTCCCTTGTTGAAAAAACTGAAAGAAACAAGAAACGTCGATGGAGGGTTAGCCAGATTGGCTACACAGCAAAGGACTGAGGACATGGACAGTGCTGATTTGAAAAGAGCCTTCAGGGAACTTACGGGAGAAAGAGCGGAGGAAATTTTGGAAATGGCGGGGAAGCCCGAGAATGAACCCTCGTTAAGAATGCTGCTTCATTTCACTATATTAGAAGCGAACAAGTCGGGTCAAACAGGACAGACGCTGGCTACGTCTGAGACGACAGTGAGTACAATGTTACTGAATTTATTAATTTTAATTTAGCGTTTATTTAGT
This sequence comes from Pinctada imbricata, assembly GCA_033119305.1. Lineage (NCBI taxonomy): Eukaryota > Metazoa > Mollusca > Bivalvia > Pterioida > Pteriidae > Pinctada > Pinctada imbricata. The sequence goes on from VSWD01000006.1 coordinate 45,015,133, forward strand.
AGAAATAAGAAACGGGTATTTCTTAGTTTCATTATTCGTAAAACATGTGGAAATTTACTATTGTCTCCTATAGGGGGATAGGGTAATTCAGCGACATTTCAGAAACTAGATTTACATGGAAATTAATAGAGCAACAAACTCTACCATAATTAAGACTATAAGCGTCTTGACCAATTGTACCTGACACCCGGAACGTCGTTTTGTCATTGTAAGTCATCGTTACGAAATTAAATTTTTTCAAAGAAAACTTTAATGTATTAAGCCCATCTTACTTTTTGATGAAAAAAAAAAAATAGAAAAATGAAATTACATGGTCAATCGATCTGAGAGCACGGTGAGAAATTAAATTGTGTCCTACCTCCATCGTTCCTGTTTTTAGCATAAAGTTAATCTTATAGTCATAAGGATCCATCACTTATGACTTCTCTGAATCTCTTTTCCTGATACCAAAGTATCCAGGCCAAACGACAACAGAATATTTATGTATGCGAGTGCGGGCTTACAAGCCATACTTCGTACTTCGTGTTGTGTGATTAATAAATGTTCTGTTCTTTGTCGTGGAAGAGGGGTCCAACTTCAAATGACTTAAGTTCTCGGTATATTCATGAAATCACAAAATTATATTTTGTTTGTATATCAGGTTTAACATAAGCTTTGAATGTATGGAAATGAAAATATTGTTAAAGTTGTTATTTTGGAAATATGAGCATCCGAGACCTGAGGGATGCTCTACCTTAAATGCATACTAGACACAAGTTTTAACGATTCGAAAATTCGAGATAGAAAGAAAAACGGTAACCTCCTTTTCTCTTCCAATATTTTAAGCAAAATGTACCAATCTTTCAAACGAAAGGAAAATTACTCAATAATATCATTTATCCTCTAAAGGATAAATGAATTTTATCTCAACGAATAAGCATATAATAATATAACCTTCCTTCACATATAAACATGCATGTCTGGTCCACGCTGTTAATTAATATGCCTTTAAATGATGCCAATGATTAACATTAACTAAGTGCTAAGGAAGATAACTCCATCACCCTTGACCGTGTTGAGTGGATTGCGCAGACTCTGGCTGTGATACTTCCGGTCTAACTCTAGCGTGTTTTCAGTATCAGTGAGGAGCAAAATCATTATAAACATTTCACCAAAACTTTCGCTTTTTCTAGTAACATGATCTGTGCACCTATATAGTTAAAAACTCGTAGTGTACTTGTCGTGGTGATGATGAACTCTATCCAACGTCGAGAGATGTTTTTTTCTGGTCATCGTGCTGTGATAGCCTTTTCATGCCTGCGATGGGGTTTGTTTTAGTGGTAGCCTAAAGTCGGTAAAGTATAATAGTATCGTCCAATTTTATTTGACGTGTCTACAGTAAGGTAAGAGTGATTTGTGCACATGTGAGCTTGCCTCGAATTAGATGAAAGCACGACATATATGAATTTTCGTTTAACTGTTTTTATATAATCCTGTTCTTAAATGTAGCTCACCTGTGTCACAATATTACAGACTTCGAATAGTCTTACGCCGGGCATGTTACATGTATTCATGCTGTCAAATTATTTTTTATCACTTGCTCCAGATTTACTTTATATGTATAACTCAATTTTTATTAAGTATTTAAAAGTCGTGTTTAAGAATAATGGTAGTGTTCAATACACATGCCCACTTGTCTCGGCAATTTTATATCACTCTCTTGGTCTCTAATTTTGTGCACACACATCTTTCTGTTTATTTATGTAATATTTATTGATTTACCTGTTTACTCATTCATTTATTTATCTGTTTAATTTTTATTTATTTATTTATTTATTTATTCATTTATTTATTTATTTATTTATTTATCTATCTATCTATTTATTTATTTATTTACTTAGTTATTTAGTTATTCATTTATTTACTAGTATTTATTGAGTCATTTAACATATTTGTTCAATTTATCATGTCCTGTTGGGTCTTGTTGTTGTCGTGCTATCAATCATAAATTCTTAATTGCAACATTACATGTTCACAGTACATGTAAGACAATACGAATGCAAGATTTCCCTAATACAATGATGCGGCATCTTGTTATTTAGCTCATTACATCGTTCCACATTACCCTTATCGTTTCGATCGTAAATATCAGTACAGCTCTAGCGGATATTTCGACCCAAGTTCAACAAACAATAATAAACATTTACCAGTTTTACAGCATGCGAGGTCAGAGGTTAAGCACATGACATTCCTCCACTGCCACGATCGCTTATTATGATTCTGCTGTTTCAGTCGTGGTACCAGGTGGTTTCCTCTATATTTTGTCCTATCAGTCTATTCGATGTACGATCTTGTTCTTGATCTTTGAATTACTTTGCCTTGCATGGCTCTCGATTGGCCTGAACCGCTCCCATTCCCAATTCAAAATTGTTTTCCCAATTTCTTGACTAATTTTCCCAATTTGACACTTTAAAAAAAGAGTTTAAATTTTAGGTGAAATTTCACAGAGATCTGTTTAAAGGGGCATTTGAATTAGAAATAACATTCTATTCATATGCAGTGCTTATACTTTTTTCCATTTTGAGAAAACATCTATTTATTTTCAAAATTTCACCGGCCTCGGCTCCTGTCCCAAAAAGGGAAGTGAGAGCACTGTTAATAGTAATATGCCTTTTATTTATTTCGTATTTCTATCAATTTTGATCGAACGTTCTTCACATATCTCCGTGTGAACAAGCAAGATATAGACTTTCGGGTAACCTATAGTCCATTGATCAGGGTATTTCGGAAACGTCAAACGCGAGATATGGATCTGTTGTTGCGACATTCTTCTTCCGTAATGTAGCAGTTTTATACTGCCGGCTAGGCGTTAGAAATTGATGATGCTTTAATATTGCTTTTGGGCCGATATAAGAAATAAATTTAATTAAGGGATAAATCATAAACATGATAAAAGAACAATCGACATTAGTAAAATATTCGTAGAATAGCGTCACACGTATACGAATAGCATATGATTTTGGAAATAAAGTAAATTATTTATCTCGTATAGATAGAATTGAATTTTTTAGGCTTTATCATTATGATAGAGGGCGCTTGGAATTCATTTCCTCTTCTCACATCCAGTTGATATATCTTTAAAGAACGTACGTTTGACGCACTAAATTCGATACGAACATATATTATATGCCACTAGTATCTATCAAATGTCACCATAAAAACAAAACAAAACAAAAACAAAAACAAAACCCTAACCCCCCCCCCTTGTACATGTTGTAACAAACAAAACAAAAACAAATAAATGATTGAAATGAATGATTAATTAAAATTATATTTTATAGAAAACCAAAAATGATAATAATACATTGTACATATTATTTCCTATAACAAATATAGGATTCTACTAAATTCCTATATATATATATAAAGAAAAAGAATATTTCATAAATCTTATATTTTGGGCTCTTCATCTGAAAATTTGCATCTCAAATTCGTTATTGCTTCATGTAAAATTTCACATGTACAAACTGTATTTTGCAACAATTTGTCAAAAGTGTCTTTTTCAAAAGTGCCTTAAAAAAAAAAATAAATAAAATATGGCTAGCTTCGCTCGCCACCTCACCTACTACTTATATTATACATATACACTTCATATCGTATTAATTTCAATGTCTCATTTAATTGATCTAAGTATGACGTGAAAGGGATTCCAGGAGGCAAATATTCTGTCAAAATTCCTTAATTTATTTTGGATTTTATGCTTAAAAAGTCCTATAATTATCATATTTTTCTCGAAAAATTCCAATATTTGTCTTATATCTCCATGTAACATATACCTATATACCTATAATTTGAAAGATTAAGCTATAAATTAATCAATTAAAATAAATAAACCAAATTCCGAAGTTGTTCTTATTCTATTCCCCTCGTCAATTCATGTTTGTTTTTAAGTTAACCTAATACATTCGTAAGAAGATGAGGCTTAATCATTCATGCACGACGCTTCAAGCAGTCTAACGTATTGATTTCCAACAAATTTATTACTTACATGTAAGTAACGACTGTAATAATTTTTCTGTCGATCGATGTATAATAATAATAAAAACAAAAAACAAAAAACAAAAAAAACAAAAAACCGACACACAAACTATAAAATCCGCGAAGCGAAACATGGGAAACTTTCAATCCGTTTTACAGTCTCAAAGTCGAGAATGCATAACATTTCTTTTTTTTCAGAATTTCCATGGGAACCACAAAGTTTTATTCGCTTTTCTGTTCAATCGCTTCCTTGACAATCTAAATATTAGTAAAATTTTGCTCAAAATTGTCTAAACATGTCAGTGCCTCTTCTTCTCCGAGCCCTGTAGAGTTATAGTTCTTAACAATGTTACCCTTTACTCAGTCCTAATTATATATACTGCTATCCAATATACGATATATATATATATACTATGCGAATAGCCCTGGCCTCTTATTCATAATTAAAGCTTATGAATGGGTTTTACCTACATTACAAAATCTACAATTTACATAATTTTGATAACCCGTCATGAAAGAGTATTTTTTCTCTCTGGCCAAAAATGGCTTTAATGAGCAGTATGAAATGTCAACCTCACAATATCGAATTCAACTGGTGAAATGTATCGTGTGACGTGTAATACACGTGAATCACCATATGCATGGGAAAATGAGACTTATCTACATTATTTCGTCATTGTAGTATTTCTTCCAACACTTGGTGCCTTGTAATCTTTATTTGCCTTACTCATCAGGTTAAAATTTTCCCCTGAGATGGGTCAAGGTCAGCGTTTATCCCCTTATATAATATGAACAGATTGTCGTTTACGGAATGTTTCTTTCATCTATGTAAAAATCTGCATCATACACAATATAGCGATATTGTCGATGTAGACCATTTATTTAGTGGCATTTTCGAACAATAATTTTCTGTTTTGCCTATGCTACCTTCGAAAATAATACTCAATATGGCAGTTCTGTCATGGCGCTCAGTTTCTGCAAAATCGGCCGCTTTGTGGCGGATGCCTTTCGAGGGTTATCACCAATAATACTCGAAAGTCATTATGGCAGAATTTTGCTTTTAAACCTCGCTTCAGTTTCTGTTGTCTTCCAGACTCTGAGCCAATAATTGGGGTTTATTATTAATTTGTATTGATTATCTACGACATATACAATTGAATGTCGTCGTAGACCATTGATTATTTTTATTGTCAAAATATGGATTCATTGATATTGAAATATTGGACATTTATATGAACTATTGAACTTTGAACTATGAACTATTGAGCATTGAAGTTCATGAACAATTGAACTGAACTTATATTCAAGAACTAAGAAATATGAACTTACTAAGCATTTGCTTTATTGAATTTATTTGCCTTAAATTGTGAATTGAGTTCATGAACTATTATTGATTATTTATTTTAAATAAAGCCATGACATGAACCGCCAATCATATCTTCCTTCGCTTTATTCTGTGGAGATAATATCATTTATCCTCTAAAGGATAAATGAATTTTATCTCAACGAATAAGCATAATATAACCTTCCTTCACATATAAACATGCATGTCTGGTCCACGCTGTTAATTAATATGCCTTTAAATGATGCCAATGATTAACCTTAACTAAGTGCTAAGGAAGATAACTCCATCACCCTTGACCGTGTTGAGTGGATTGCGCAGACTCTGGCTGTGATACTTCCGGTCTAACTCTAGCGTGTTTTCAGTATCAGTGAGGAGCAAAATCATTATAAACATTTCACCAAAAAACCCTCTCCTCCACACCCTTTCTTTATTTTTATGATTCATTACAACGTATTTCAATCTATAGATGTGCTTATTTCCTAACTTTTAAACATGCATCATATTTATACAATTAATATTCTATTGCAGGGTTTACATTCATCTCCTCCTTCTGCGCTTGTTTTATTTTTATTTCAGCAATATTCTCAGGCTCGGGGTTACCCTCGACGTTAATTCGCCATTGATGGGACTTGAAGATATACCATGGAGCCTTGCCTACATCCGTGAACCTCTTACATCGGACCTTTCATCCTCCAATTTTCCTACCTTGGGATCGTGTGAAGCTCCGAACATTTCGTTTGCGATGACTGTGACATCATTTAGTTCCGAGTGCGGCAGTGATATAACATGCCCAGTTTTCAGAGGATTTTTCCCCAACACAAAAACTGGGTTTTTCATCTCTGTTTTTCCTCTGGGTTTGGTATATCACGATCTTCATCACTGATTTGTTAACAGTTTCTATACATTTATCAAGGCAGCGTTTAGCGTCTACAATCAACTGTTCAAGTGTTTCACGACATTATAATTCCGAATCGTAACCAATTTTGCCGGATGCCCCGCTCCAGATCCGGAATCCAACTCACCCGCTCATACCACCTTGCATTAATTGCGTCATGGCTTCCCCTTTCCTGACGTTCATTGGTTCAAAACAGTGCAGTTCTACAACTGTCTTAGCGTTCGGCAGAATTTTGCTTTTAAACCTCGCTTCAGTTTCTGTTGTCTTCCAGACTCTGAGCCAATAATTGGGGTTTATTATTAATTTGTATTGATTATCTACGACATATACAATTGAATGTCGTCGTAGACCATTGATTATTTTTATTGTCAAAATATGGATTCATTGATATTGAAATATTGGACATTTATATGAACTATTGAACTTTGAACTATGAACTATTGAGCATTGAAGTTCATGAACAATTGAACTGAACTTATATTCAAGAACTAAGAAATATGAACTTACTAAGCATTTGCTTTATTGAATTTATTTGCCTTAAATTGTGCATTGAGTTCATGAACTATTATTGATTATTTATTTTAAATAAAGCCATGACATGAACCGCCAATCATATCTTCCTTCGCTTTATTCTGTGGAGATAAATGTAGGTTATTTGGGGAAACGTTAACATGTAAGCCTCTGGAAAATAATTACTACCTGTATATCGTATGACAGTAACTGAATAAATAGGTCACACAAGAGTATTAATACGGAAGTGTTCCAATTCTAAACCTTCATGAAGTAAATTCCAAACCAATTTTTTCTGCACCAAACACGTGTTTCGAATATTAAATTCTCATCAGTGATGCTTCAGCGGAGCCACCAATATTCATTTCAGTAGCGCCCTCTTTAATATTTTGAATTTAGATTTGTACATTTTACAGAGAGTGCGTTTCTTCAACGCATTTGAAAATTTCTTATATCAAAATTTCTTGAATGGGTCCTGTAACATCATATCCCACCCATCCTGCTACGTCTTTCGGAACATTTTTGGACATAACAACTTTCACATTCTTTGGCCATATTACATTCTTTTTCAGGATCACTGACGAGGGTTAAACACTCGAAACGTGCATGCCTGGTCCATGTTGAAATTTATCTGTTCTTAATTGATGCTATTGAATTGGAATACGTTTAACATTTGAACCACTTGGTGAGTGTCCTGCTGGTGGACCAGGAGTCCCCGAGGGCACATGGATCCTTTCTTCAACGCATTAGAAAATTTATGTTATCAAAATTTCTTGAAATTTCTAAAACGTTGGTCCTGTTGTATCATATCCCACCTATCCTGCTACGTCTTTCGGAACATTTTGGACATAACAACTTTCACATTTTTTGGCCATATTACGTTCTTTAGATTGAGGATCACTAACGAGGGTTAAACACTCGAAACCTGCATGTCTGGTCCATGTTGAAATTTATCTGTTCTTAAATGATGCTATTGAATTTGAAGACGTTTAACATTTGAACCACTTGGTGAGTGTCACTGCTGGTGGACCAGGAGTCCCCGAGGGCACATGGATCCTTTCGTCAACGCATGCGAAAATTTCTGTTATCAAAATGTCTTGAAATTTCTAAAACGTGGATCCTGTAGCATCATATTCCACCTACGCTTGCTACGTCTTTCGGAACATTTTGGACATAACAACTTTCACATTCTTTGGCCATATTACATTCTTTAGATTGAGGATCACTGACGGGGGTTAAATACTCGAAACGTGCATGCCTGGTCCATGTTGAAATTTATCTGTTCTTAAATGATGCTATTGAATTGGAATACGTTTAACATTTGAACCACTTGGTGAGTGTCACTGCTGGTGGACCAGAAGTCCCCGAGGGCACATGTAGCCAAGTTCCATCAGCATCGGTTGATCCTCTCTTCAACGCATTCGAAAATTTCTGTAATCAAAATTTCTTGAAATTTCTAAAACATGGGTCCTGTAGCATCATACCCCACCTATCCTGCTACGTCTTTCGGAACATTTTGGACATAACAACTTTCACATTCTTTGGCCATATTACATTCTTTAGATTGAGGATCACTGACGAGGGTTTTATACTCGAAACGTGCATGTCTGGTCCATGTTGAAATTTATCTGCTCTGAAATGATGCTATTGAATTTGAAGACGTTTAACATTCACTTCATCCTCGTAAAATAACAGTGTATGATTCCCAGGAATATTCAAAATCTCTTATTCTACTCGCCCATGCATTGACGTCTGAAACAAATGACACGAATGTTGAGCGCATGGAACAAAATCTGAATGTCCGTTGGAAACGTTATTGTGAGTATGCTTACAATAAAAGAAAGGAATGGATATCCAATACTCAGTTGCAGCAGCCGCAGCAAACCCCCAAAACACCTAATGGAAGAACATAGATCAGACACACAAAGAAAGAGGCACAAAAGAGACAAGGTACCCCAAATCACATCATAGAAACATCAAGGACAAACCAACGAGACCAATGGGCAATCGGTGCCGACTTAGGACGACAATCTGTCACGCAAGAAGCAGACGGTGTAGTTATCCGGATTACGTGCGCACAACCTCCCACTTTTCCGATTACCCAGATGTCTCGAAGAACGCACAATTGTAGTGTAAAATAACCTCACTGTAAGATGAACATACAGACAGCATGAAGCAGGGGACCCAAGAAACACATAGATGAATATGTAAATGGATGTAAAAGAACAGAAGGCATACGAAATACAGTCCGTGCTCTGCCGGTTGTAGCGAGCTCATACATGTGATCACCCGAGGAGAAATGGATTAAGTCAGAAAATCTTGTCCGTTTTCTACTTTCCAACAGGGATTAATAGAATTTTCATGTTGCCGTATGATAGCGTGAAATCTAAAAATGGGCAGTGTGAGAAAATCTTCACTGGTCTCTTCGTACGTACATCGCTTACGAGAAGTCTTCATGGCGTCATGTGGAAGAGTAAGAATTTCAGTCTTGCACCTGAATTTCAAAGTTTGAATCTGATCCCTATAAAGAGAAAATGGGCAGGATGTACCGGTAATAAATATTCATGGACATCAAAGTAAATAAACCTTCGACAAATACATCGTCGTTTGTTACGAGTTTTGTTACCTTTCACTTTGAGGTAGTTTTACCGGACTCATTAACGTGAGTTTTATCGTTCGGACTTCTCGGGTGATAACATGCATGCGCTCGCTACAGCCGACAGAGCATGGACTTTTCTTTTCGTAGGCCCTCTATTCCTGTATCAATTATCTATCTGTGTGTTGATCGGGCCCCTACGTCATACTGTCTTGCTTGTATGGTAATCTTACAATGAGGAGGTTATTTTACATCACGAGTACTATTCACGTTGGTTTATGTGTGGTCTTTTGTTTCTGTGTTCTGTGTTGATTTTGGTGTTCCTTGTCCCTTTATGTGCCTCTTGTTGTGCATGTCTGCTCTGTGTTTTTGCATGGGTTGTTTTGCTTTAGATGCTGCAAGCGAGTGCTGTATGAGACAACCTCCTTTCTTTAGTGACGATACATCAGATACCGCTATAGTTTGATCTGCCCCAATGAGCATACATTTACAATGTAATAAGAAAAAATCAAAAAGGAACATCACTTTACCATTTTCATCTATGTTGCTTGGGCCCCTGCGTTTTGCGGTTTTGTTGGTGTGTGGTCATCTGACAAAGAGGAGGTTTGTATTACACCACAATTGTACGTTCTTCGAGACCTCTGGGTAATCTGAAAAGTGGGAGGGTTGTGCGCACGTAATCCAGGATAACCACACCTTCTGCTATTTCCGTGGCAGATGGCCGTCCTAAGTCGGCACCGGTTGCCCATTGGTCTCGTTGGTTTATGTGTAGTCCTTTGTGTTTGATGTTTCTGTGTTGTGCGTTGACGTTCCTTGTCCCTTATGCGTCTCTTTCTGTGCTTGTCTGCTTTGTATTTTTGCATTGAGTGTTTTGGGGTTTTGCTGTGGGTGCTGCAACCTGGTGTTGTTGGAGATCCCCTCCTTTGTTTTTATATCTACACTTATTTCGTGTTGCAGTGTGGAGTTGGTAATACAGTTCCCCGCGACCCGATGTTTGAAGTGTTTTAATTCCATTACGTTCTCTAACTTGACTAAGTTGTAGTGTCTTCTACGCAGGGTCATTATTCACCTTTCACCGATCATTTCATCATGGCATTATTAAGGTCGCCTCGTATCAAATTAACTCCTTTGAGATTACCCTCTATTACTGCAGTCACGTTCCAATCATCAACATTTAACAGTAAGAAACTTTTTTCCTCACCATGTATGTGTCCGCTCATCAGTTGCAATTCGACAATTAAATCTAGTGTTAATGGGCAGACCTTTAAAATCGAGATTGGTAAGGACATTGATTGATCGAATCAAGATGTCATCTTTGTCATTACATGACACGCCAAGGGATGTGGCGCCCAATATGTAGGGGAAACAGGCCAGGCCTTAAAATCTCGTTTTCGAAGTCATTCGTATCAGATGAGAAACTCGCGTCAGAAAAAAACAAAGAAATTTCCTATATAATCACTTCGTTAAATACAATCATTCAATTTCGGATATAACAATTACCCCAGTTCAGTCATTCACAAAACTTAAAAATCAAAGTAAAACTGAAATTGAAAAACGCCGCTTACAAGCTGAACTTGCCTTGATAACCAAACTGCAAACTGCGTACCCCCTTGGTCTAAACGATCAGATTTATGGACAAGGAAATATTTCTTCGACCTCTTCAAATATTAATGTCTTTTCAATCCGCCCTAACACTAAAAGGAAGCATAGGTCTCATGGTAAAAGGCGAAACAAAAAACTCAGAAAAAGAGCTAGAGTACACCGTGCCCTCAAAGATCTACTGATCATTGAACGCAACGGCGGCAGGCATGAACTGCTACATGCTCTCTCTTCAGTTCCAGCAGTTCAATTAAAATCTATCTTGGATGAAGCACTGATTGCATTCTTAAAAAACACTGATTACAAAACGCATAGTGCAAATAAATTGTTCAACGAACGGTAACCTTGGTTCTTATGAGGTATGAATAACTTTTGTGCTATTACGACTTTCCTATTGATATTTGTATGTTCTATTTGTATGAATGTGTGTGAAAGAGGTGGTTTAAGTAAGAATAGATATGAGGCAATTTTCATTGACAAATTCTCAGTAAAAAGTCTTCAAATCTATTTTCTTTGATGTGTGTTAGAGTATGCCTTTTCCTTACTAAAAGCTGCATGTATGTATTGTTTTCATTTGCACTAGTATATATACAAATCTATTTTAGTTTGACATGAAATGGCGGATAATATTTCAGTTCTTAGTTTGAATGTGAGAGGAATCTCTGATGTTAAAAAAAGAAGGGATATTTTTCAGTGGGTGCGAAAAAAAGATTGTTCAATATTTTTCTTTCAAGAAACACACAGTATCGAAAGAAAAGAAAAGACCTGGAGAAATGAATGGGGTTAAGAATCGTATTTTGATAGTTTCTCTAGTAATAGCGCGGGTGTTGCAATTCTTTTTAAAAATAATGTTGAATTTAAAGTAAACCAATGTATAAAATCTGGATACGGACGCTACTTAGCTCTTGATGTTACAATTCAAGATACTAAAATTACGTTTTTAAATCTATATGGCTACAATAATGATAGACCAAACTTTTTCGATGAAGTTTTTTCTGTAATTGAGCGAATAGGTAATTCATATGTAATAATAGGAGGTGACTGGAACGTTGTACAAGATATGTCTCTAGATACATACAATATAGCTACATTGAACAACAGAAATTCTAATGAGAAAATAAAGGAATTTAAGATAGAAAAAGATTTTGTATATCCTTGGCGATGCTTCAATGAAAACAGGAAAGTGTATACTTGGAGAAGACCTAATCCCATAAAACAAAGCAGAATAGATTACTTTTGGTATCCAATACAATATTTGCTAAAGTGAAAGATAGTGCTGTCATTCCAGGATATAGGATGGATCACTCGGCAATCTCTTTACAATTTTCTTTAAATGAAATAGAATGTGGTAAAGGATATTGGAAATTTAATAATACATTACTTTTTGATTCAGAATTCACAGACAAGGTTAAATTATGTATAAGTGAAACGTTAAGTTCTTTTGAAAATAATTCAGAAAATAACATTAATTACCAATTTGTATGGGAATTGATCAAAATGCAGATAAGATCTCTTACTATTGAATATTCAATTAATAAGTCCAAAACTCAAAAAGAAAGCATGAAAGATATGGAGAGAAAAATTTTAGCTTTGGAAAAAAAGGTTCGTGAATCACCAACTTCTGTTGATATGGAATCTATAGAATCTCTTAAATTAACACAACAAAATCAAAAGAAGAAAATTGTGGAATCTGTTATGTTCAGATCGAAGGTAAATTGGTATGAATTCGGAGAAAAAAAATCAGAATACTTCTGTAAATTAGAAAGTAGAAACTATGTAAATAAAACAATTTATGAATTAATCGATGAGAATGATACTGTTTTATCACAACAAAAAGATATTTTATCATACCAAACTGATTACTTTCAGAATTTGTACAAATCAAGGCTGAGTGAAGACAAAGATTGTGAAAAATTAAAAGATGAATTTCTGGAAAATGATTCAAAATTGTCGAATGAGCAAAAGGATCAATGTGAAGGATTATTGACTAAGGCAGAGTGTAGTAAAGCTCTTTATAACATGTCTAATAAAAAATTACCCGGGTCAGATGGTCTCACGGTCGAGTTTTACAAATTTTTTTGGAAATTGATAAATTCTTAAATCATTGAATGCGGGTTACAGGGAAGGCAAGATGTCAGATTTTCAATGTCAGGGAGTAATTACATGTTTACCTAAAGATTCAAAAGACAGACGTTACATAAAAAATTGGATACCTATTTCACTCCTAAATACAGATTATAAGATTGCTGCTAGTTCTATTGCTAACAGATTCAAAATTGTTCTTCCTTCTATCATAAGTGAGTCCCAAAAAGGTTTTCTTAAAGACAGATTCATTGGTGAAAATACTCGGCTTTTATATGATGTAATGGAAAATATGCTTAAAATTAAAAAGAAAGGTTTACTTCTCCTCCTGGATTTTGAGAAAGCATTTGACTCGGTTGAATGGTCTTTTGTACAAATTACACTGAAATCTTTCAATTTTGGCGAATCTATAAGCAGATGGTTTTCTACTTTGTATTACAATTCAAAAAGTTGCGTCATAAATAATGGTACAATGTCTTCGTTCTTTCCTTTACAGAGGGGCTGCCGTCAGGGGGACCCCCTTGCTCCTTATATTTTCATACTCGTAGTTGAATTATTAAGTTCTAGATTGAAAAAAGATAAAAACATTAAAGGCTTAAAGTTTGGCAATCTTAATCTCCTGATAAACCAATATGCAGATGATACATTTTTACTATTGGATGGTACTGAACAATTATTACGATAGTCTATGGAAATAATTTATAAATTTGGCAGGATAAGTGGCTTAAGATTAAATGTAAGTAAGTCACAAGCAGTATGGCTTGGTTCAAAAACAGGAAGTAATGAGACAATTTGTGATGACTTAAATATATTATGGACAAACGATACATTTAAAGTTCTAGGCATTGTATTCACAAACAACTTAAAAGGAATGGTGGATTTAAATTATAAGGAAAAAATTCTGTCAATTAAGAGACTTCTAGGAAGTTGGGTGCAAAGAGACTTAACTCCAATAGGAAAAATTTCTATTTTGAAATCACTGGCCCTTCCAAAATTTATTCATTTATTTTCGTCCCTTCCAAACCCGTCTAAAGCAATTATTTCAGAATTAGACAAAATTTTCTTCAGATTCATTTGGAATTATAAGCCAGATAAGATTAAAAGATCAACCATAATAGGCTCATATGAAAAAGGAGGGTTAAATATGGTGCATATACCATCATTCATCAGTTATATAAAGATCAAATGGATAAAACGAATTTACAACAATCCAAAAGGTTCTTGGCAAAAACTCTTGTCTTATATTTTTAATATAAGGGAAGACACAGAAGGTGTATGGGGGCTAAATAAACATAAACTTTTAGAACTTAGGAAAATTATTTCAAACGAATTTTGGAAAGATGTGATAAGTGCTATTATGTTACGGAAGAAAGATAATTTGACCACATCTGAATTTTTACAGGAAGACATACGTAATTTCTGTAATATATCTGAATATTCTTTTTATACGAAATGGTGCCTACAGGGTATCAATTGTGTAAATGATTTAATAAATCAATATGGAAATTTCAAACAATTTGAGGAAATACAAAATATAAGTGGATGTAATGATTTCTTAAAATATTATCAAATTATAGAAAAAATACCAATGGATTGGAAAAAACGAATAAAGGGATTTAAAGTTAGTAATAGTTTATTAGATGTATGTGAGGACGACGAATTACTTATAAAATTAATCTAATAAATGTATAAAATTTGTTTATGAAATTTTAAGAATTAAAGTCTTCCAATCCCCTGATACAAGAATAATGAAATGGAAACATGAACTTGGAAATATGAATGAGGAATACAATCATTATTATCTTCTTCCCAAAAAATGCTCCTCTGACACCTCTCTAATTTACTTTCAGTATGGAATTTTAAATCGAATACTTTCTACAAATACATTTTCATTCAGACTCAATATAAGTGAAACCCATTTATGTTCATTCTGTGCTGTTGAAGAAGAGACTCTCACACATCTATTTTATGATTGTGTGTACGTTAGAAATTTATGGAATTAAATTCATCAGTGGTTAGAAAATAACTTGGTACGTACTATTAATTTTGATAGAATTGATATTATGCTGGGCAGTAAATCTGGAACAATTTTAGAGAATCATATTATATTGATTAGTAAACGATACATTTACTCTTGTAAACTAAACTCTATGCTTCCTTGTTACTCACACGTACTTGCTAAAATTAGAAACATAAGAAATTTAGAAAAGTACTTGCCAAAAAAAATTGTAAGATTCACTTATTTAACAAGAAGTTGCTTTTTTTGAGTGAAAATGACGAACCTTCTGTTCAATGATTATTTCTATTTTATAAATGTTCCCTATAATTTCTTTCTCAACAATATTATAAATTTACTAACATAATTTACTTAAAACAATATTTACTGTTGCACTACTTTTACGTATATTGTAGCAGCTAGACTTTCTAATTTGATACAATTTGATAATTTCATAAATACATGCTTTTCATATAAAATGTTCTCAGTTATATATAAAACATAAACCATATACTCATATGTGAGTGCTGTTGAGATTATCGTCAGGATCTTCTTTAACTCATTTGTGTCACACTTATGCCCTTTGCCGTGTGGAGCTCGTAAAAAAGTTCCCCGCGAGGGGTTTGACAGTAAGTGTTTTGATATTTTTCCCTGACATTGTCGCCATAGCACTTTCTATATAGACGTGGCCTCAGACAGTGCATGCATTTTATATATTCTTTTCATTTTCGTGCGTGAACATCGACGGCGGGTGCGTCTAGCCAACAGGGGATGCTTACTCCTCCCGGGCACCTGGTCCCACCTCTATCTTGCTAGGGGTCCGTCGATGCTCAATTTGGTGCTCTTTTGTGAGTGCTGTTGAGATTATCATCAGGATCTTCTTTAACTCATAGATACAATGATATTTTCTTCATTATTATGTCACTTATTATATACATGATGTATGTTGTGTGAAAGCAGGTGTGGAATGTATGATGTATGGAAGTGTTTGAATGAATATGTTGTGTGTACACTATATTTATATGAAAATCTACAAAAAAAAAAACAAACAAAAAAACTACTGATTGATTCAGGCTAAACATCATTGTAGCATTCGCACAAAATAAACTATATCCTTTGGTTAAAAACACCTCCCCTAAAAGACTATTCATAAAAATTCCATTTATTAACAAAGGATTTGATCTTCTGAACATCTCTAATATTTTTCGGGATCATCGCGTACAAAGTGCCATTCCTCAATATTTTGAAAATTTAGAACCTCCTCTTATTTGTTACAAATATAAGAGACCTATTCGAAATTTCGTTTTTAACTACAACAAAGTTACATCAGATCCTAAAGTACTTGAATCATATCCTGCTGCTTGAGAATGTCAACGTCTGAATATCTATATAAACCAGCTGGTCATATTATTACAGGTAACTTTTCAATTATCAAGACAGGCAACTCCGTGGTCTTCTAAAAAAAGGACCTAAGTATAGAATCCCATCCAAGATAGATTTTATTGAATGTCGCGAAGTGCTTAAGGAAGCTTTAGATAACTATACCAAACGATGGTGTAAATCGGAAGGAGTCGAATCGCATGCTCTGAATGACTGGAAAACCTCATTTTGGATATTACCGATATTGATGTTTTGGATTTTCATAGTAGAAATTTACAAATTACCAAGAAACTTTTAGGACAAGGTTTTCGCTTTCACAAACTAGTAAAGACTTTCTGGAAATTTTACAAAAATTATTGTCAACTTCTTCTGAAATTCGGACCAATACAGGCAACAGAGTATATTACTTTGGGTATTTCACAACCTGCATTTTATGGTGACATTATTAACAAGATAAGAAGGATCAAAGATAGACAACATCACTATCGAAAATGCGTCAGAATCATCAAACGCCTTTTATACCGTGGATATGATCCTAATGTCACCAGACGGACACTAGGCTTGGTACTTGACCAATCTACAGTCTTGTACAAGCGCATTCTTAAAACTTTCACTCTGACTGACTGTGATGACGGGACTCCATGACGGGCCCTGTCCAAACCTCTTTAGAGAAGACAGGGCCACGAACACCTGTCCTCTCTGAATGTCAGTCGGACTCCTCGGGTGATAACATACATGAGCTCGCGGCGGCAGAGCACGGATTGTATTACGTACGCCCTCTTTTTATATCCATTTAATACATATTCACCTGTGTTGCTTGGGCCCTTGCGTTTTGCGGTTTTGTTTGTGTGTGGTCATCTGACAGTGAGGAGGTTGTTTTACAACACAAAATTGTACGTTCTTCGAGACCTCTGGATAATCGGAAAAGTGGGAGGGTTGTGCGCACGTAATCCAGGATAACCACACCTTCTGTTATTTCCGTGGCAGACACCGGTTGCCCATTGGTCTCGTTGGTTTATGTGTAGTCCTTTGTGTTTGATGTTACTGTGTTGTGTGTTGACGTTCCTTGTCCCTTATGCGTCTCTTTCTGTACTTGTCTGCTTTGTGTTTTTGCATTGGGTGTTTTTGGGTTTTGCTGTGGATGCTGCAACCTGGTGTTGTTGGAGATCCCCTCCTTTGTTTTACAGTGGGTGTTTTGGGGGTTTGCTGTTGGTGCTGCAACTAGGTGTTGATCCCCTCCTTTGTTTCACCTTAACGCTATCATGATGCGGACTTATCATGCACCCTGTGTTAAAATGGGAGTTTGTCGCATTCAACTCGTTGAGTTAAAAGAAAGGAGGGGGTCTCCAGCCACAATTGTTGCAGTACCCAATCTACTAATGGAAAACACAGAGTAGACAAGCACAGCAAAAGAAGTAAAAGATACATACGACATAGAAACATGAAACACAAGAGACTTCGCATAAACCAATGAGACCAATTGGGAATTACTGCCGACGTAGGAAGGCCCTCTGTCAAGCAAGTAGCAAATGGCGCGGTTATCAGGAATACGTGTGCACATTCCTCCCACTTTAGAACAGCATTCTATACCCTAACAGAGTTGCCCTTTCATGAGCAATTTTCCTCTGTTCCCCTTTTTATTTGAGGAATAAGAATGAATTTAGCAATTCTCGATAAAGGGAATGATTAAAAATAAAAGAACAAAAAGTTTTAATTCAAGTTTTAATTCTGTTTTAATTCAGATATATTTTGCAGGATCAGGGATGGGGGCCTGGCCCATGGTCTGGATGACCGTGAGGCAGAGCATGTTTATTAACACAGGTACATCCGCCGTCCAAGCAATGCTCTTCGTTGTCAGGACCATGACAGTGGACCATACCATCGCAATCAGTCCTTGCAGAGCAGCCTAGAAATGTACAAAACTTATATAAATATAATATAAATATAAAGTTACATGATAAATGACACTCAGATACAGTAGTTATATTCAAATATTATACTTCAAAGAAATTACAATAGTATGATACTGACGACTGTGAAGTACCCGAAACGTACATCTCTTATGGTGAAAACCTCCGAGTCGGGTGAAAACATAAATGAGCTCGCTTCAGCCGGCAGAGCACGGACTGTATTACGAAGCCCTCTTTTTATATCCATTTACATATTCATCTGTGTTGCTTGAGCCCCTGCGTTTTGCGGTCTTGTTCGTGTGTGGTCATAGAACATTGAGGTGGTTGTTTACACCACAATTGTACGTTCTTCGAGACCTCTGGGAAATCGGAATAGTGAGAGAATGTGCGCACGTAATCCAGGATAACCACACCGTCGTCTACTGACGTGGCAGATGGCCGCCAAGTTGGCACTGATTGCCCATTGGTCTCGTTGGTTTATGTGTTGTCATTTGTGTTTGATGTGTTTCTCTGTGATTTGGTGTTCCTTGTACCCTTTGCATCTCTTTCTGTGCGTGTCTGCTTTGTGTTTTTACAGAGGGTGTTTTGGGGTTTTGCTGTTGGTGCTACAACAAGGTGTTGTTGGAGACCCCCTCCTTTCTTTTATGCGGCAAATTTATCTTTACATAAATGAATGATGTTATGAATTTGAAGACGTAACATTATTGTGTGAATTTAATTTCAATTAAGATCAATTAAGATCACATTTAATTTCTATTCCATTTGTATGTTATCATCTGTTGTTAAGAACTTGAAGAAAAGAAAGATTGTCGAATAAAAACTACTTTTCATAAACACGGCGGGGCATAAACGTATAATTACAACAAACGCACATCATACAACCACAGAAACATGCAACCAGACCCCCTTTCCCATAAAAGGAATAACACAGGCGAATAGATGAAAAAGGGTAGACAAGCTGGCACAAAATGTCAGTTTTTTTTAATGCACCAGACACGTGTTTCGGATAGTAAATCTTCATCAGTGATATTTCAAAGTGAAATCACGAAAGGTTAGTCGCCAATTTTTCCAGAATTGCTGTCCTCTGTTTCTCTTATTAGTGATTGTTACCAAAAATGCACGCGAATTAAGAAAGTCTTAATACATTCCCTGCAAACGTTAGCGCTATCCGGATAAGGTGTACAAAACCCTGCCATTTTCCGGAGGGGTTTTCAAATATTCACAGTTTAATATACATGTATATATAATCTAAACCTTCTCTTCGTTCGTTGATATCACAATCTAGACAGAAAGTGCAAGAATTGTTTTGCAGTTTCACCTGCTTTGAGAAGATTAAACTTGTAATTGGATGAAGAAAGACTATTTAAATTCGTGTATTTGTTGCAATAATCACAGAAAAAAACATTAAGCAGGTATTCTGAAAAAAAAAATTGGCGATTAATCTTTCATGATTTCACTTTGATGTACCACTGATGGTGATTTACTATCCGGAACACGCGTCTGGTGCATTGACATTATTTTGAAAGTTGTTCAAGAAGGTAACGAGTCGGAACACTTAGATTTACTTCTGTAACATATCAATGAAAAAAGAATCAATTTATGAACAAAAACAGTTTTTGTAAACATTTTCATGTACATCATTTATTTTATGAGAATCGGCCTTCGTTTTGTTCTTCTAACGTTGATAAACTTTTTGTTTATTCATTTGCCCTCATCTCTCTATTTGAAACCTTTGTTAAATGAAAATAATAATAACAATAAAAGACCAAATAATAATAATAAGAAAAAAAAACATCTTACGAATAGGATTTTTTTCACAGGAACAACGACCATGCAAACACTCTATATGTGTTCGGTTGGCATTGCAAAAAGTATCCTGGCATTCAAGAACATCTGTACACTTTTCTGCTATGACATAGTCTGAAATAAGATATAATTCGGACTTATCAAAGTAGTATCTAAAAGGAAAATACTTTGCTAAGCAATAGATCGGAAAAATTTTTTTGTGTTAAGGTTTAATCTATGTTGTCAGAATAGCAAAGTGAATTACTGTAAGTGCAATTTATATAGGACGACTAAGGTGTACATTTATCTCCGTCCATTTAAGTGCTGTCCTACATTGTACGTGTGATCAATGCATGTTACAATTTCCATTTTTTTTATTCGAGAACACAAGTGAAGGGCGAAGAAATCCTGGTAATTGGTAGAATTTGAATACTGACCCTAAAAGAAAATTGAAGAATCTTATCCATATCTTATTCATTTCAAATAAGATATCACCTCGTGCTATTTATTTATGAGATAGCAACATTGAAAGTAAATTGGTACTCAAGAAAAAGCAAATGCGCTTGATAAATAGACATCAAACATGCACATATCAGTTGTCGAGAAGATAAGGCCAAATCATAAGAATTTCCATTAGAAAAGTTGCGAACCTCGGAATGAACAACATTCCGAAGTGAGGCTAGATGCCCGGGGAGAGTCAGTATCTCCTGCTTGCTTGCATCCAACGACCATCGAAACAGCTCCATGGACACTTGTCAAATTCGGTGATTGTCTCAATGTACATATGGGGTAAATATGGCTTGTTTTGGTGATGATGATCTATTAGCCATTCAATCACAATCCAGAATGTCACTGATCTTTCTGGAAAGATGGATCTGATATGCTTTCATAATATCCACGTAGCGACCGAAGAACTCATTGACGATTTCAGCCGTTGTGTTTGCAAGCTGTCTGGCTCTAACGATGAAATCTTCATTTCGGTACATACCCTGGCGTAACGTATTATATAAAAAGTAAAGAAAAATAGCAATCCAAGGAATGCTTGTGTCGCCTGCGAAGCGGTTTGATCATTATTCTAGAAAGTGGATCAGAAAAGACTTGTCAAATGAAATTTACTTGAAATATCAGACCTCTTAATTACAAATTAAAAGATATGGTCATTCTCAAATTTTCAGAATAGAGTGTCAATCATCTAGGTCAAAGTCAGTACGTAAAAATTGGTAACAAAAAGGTCTCATCATAAGAAATACTACAGACCTATCACCTACCAAATAAAATATATACACAACTTTAGAAAAGAAGGTAAAATAGCTAGGTCAAGGTCAAAAATTGTGGTATGTGTAGAATGACATTAATACAAGGAAAATACATGTGAAATATCAAAGCCATATCACCTACCAATTAAAAGATATGGCCAATATTACTTTTCTTGAAAAGTAGGTCAAATATCTAGGTCAAGGTCAAAAGGTCAATTATAATGGTATGTGTAGAAAGGTCTTGTCACAAGGAATACACATGTGAAATACCAAAGCCCTATCACTTACCAATCAAAAGATATATCCATTCTTATTTTTTTTGAAAAGTAGGTCAAATATGTAGGTCAAGGTCAATAGGTAAAAAATTATGGTATATGTAGGAAGGTCTTGTGACAAGGAATACACATGTGAAATATCAAAGCCCTATCACTTACCAATAAAAAGATATAGCGAATCTTATCTTTTTTTCAAAAGTAGGTCAAATATCTAGGTCAAGGTCACAAGGTCAAAAATTATGGTATGTGTAGAAAGGTCTTGCCACAAGGATTGCACATGTGAAATATCAAAGCCCTATCACTTATCAATCAAAAGATATATCCATTCTTAATTTTCTTGAAAAGTAGGTCAAATATGTAGGTCAAGGTCACTAGGTCAAAAATTATATGTTTAGGAAGGTCTTGTCACAAGGAACACACATGTGAAATATCAAAGCCCTATCACTTACCAATCAAAAGTTATGGGCTGTGACACCTAAAGTGTGACAGACAGACGGACGGACAGACGGACAACGGACAAAGTGATCCCTAAGTGTCGCTATGCTTCGCAGGCGACACAAAAACAAAAACGCCGTATGCAGGAGGAGACGGAATGTTGGTACTCATGAAATGGAAGTTAATTATATGGAAGCTGAAGTCAACACGCATGTTTACAGTCAGGTGTTCAAATAAATAATAAAGCACAATCAGTTTATTGCGTGAAAAGTTGGCTTAGTGCATTTCACTGAGATTTTTTTATTAAAAAGACTGAAACTACAGACTCATTTAATTTCGAAATATCTATATTTTTTACCTGAAGTTTAATTTTTTTTTATTTTTATGACTTCTTTTCTTATGCTTAAAGTTGATTTTATTTTCGGCACTGTAAATGTTATTTACTATCTCAAATGCGCGAAATGCGACACAGCCATAGGCGCCGGACAGGAATAACGCTATTCGAAAGAATTATAATAAATTAATGAAATATTAGAATTAAAAAACAAGATGTAACTTCAGAAAACTCCTGTGCAGGACACCAAACCATGCATTATAAAGTTATAGCTATTGAGAAAGGGTAATGAAGGAATCCTTCAGGATGAAAATACGAAAGTCAAAACGCTCCAACACGAATACTTATAATAGACTCATTTTATATACGTCAGGTAATGAGCAATGATTAGGATTTTTTTATCAGTTCAAGGTGTAAACTATCCATAGCACCATGTATCTTAATTTAGTTTGGAAAGTACAGTTCCGACCATTCGAAATCTAAGATTAATTTTCGCTTTCAATTTGTAAACGAATTAAAACCTTTTTGAAAGCTTAGCGTTCAGAATTTCGTCAGCGATTGCTTTCGAAATTTTGAAAACTCGAGAGACGGCGAAATTTTGAAAGCTCAGAGCGTTCGAAGTTATGAAAGCTTCAAGCTTTCAGAATTTTGAAAGCGAATTCTCGTTAACAAATTTTCGTCTGCGATTTCTCAGCTTTCAAAATATCGCCAGCGATTAGCTTTCAAAACTTTGAAATGTAATCGCTGACGAAATTTCGTCAACTAGCCTTCAAATTTTTTTAAGCTTTTTGTCAGCTATTTTGAGTCGAGAAAACCAAGATGGCCGAATTAAAAGCAATCATCGTCATAATTTGCCTGATTAATAATAGTAATTAGATGTTTATTGATATTAAATTACATCAAAATATATGTTCTCAAAATTTTCTCGCGTAAATGAAGAGGAATTCGTCCGAAGCTTGCCATAGCCATTGCAAAAACAAAATGGCGCCCAAGCGTTCATTTAGTTAACATCAGCTTTCAAAATTTTGTCAGCGATTGCTCTCAACATTTTGAACGCTCCGAGATGACGACAATTTGACAGTTCATAGCTTTCAAAATTTCGTTAACAAAGGTTAGTTAACAAATTCTCGTTATCTACGTTTTCGAAACAACTTTGATACATGTAGCTTTCAAAATTTCGTCATCACAGTAGCTTTAAAAAATAACAAAAATATAGCGAAATTTCGCATTTAGCTTTCTAAATTTCGTAATCTCGGCGTTTAAGTTTCGACTGGTCGGGGCTATAATTTAAACGACTTTCTTATGAAGTTACAGTAATACTGGCTCCATAACAGACGCTCAAATTTGGAGCCAAGAATTCTTATTGGGTCTCACATGTTGTACCCGTAGAAATAAAGTCCGCTGATGAAGGCCAAATGTTCGAAAAATGCGGCAAAGTAAAAATTAGTATTTTTATTCAGAATTATATTTTTGATATACATGTATTTATTTTTGGTTATTATCACAAATATGAAATCTGGAATTGGTAAGCAAAATTAGAGTAAATATTTCAAACAGACACAAATATAATAATTTCAATTTGAATGGCCCTACCATTGTCGTATATTGAACAAATTGAAACTTTAATAAAGTACTCACAAGACAACTGAATCATTATAATCAACACTAAGTACGTTTTCATTTTGAGAGAGCACGTTGCGTCTGTTCTGGAACGCGATTAAACTGAATTGTACTAGGAATGGCTTGTCTTGGAATTATGTACATATATGTATATTTATCTCAAAGTGTACTCTTAAAATTGGTATGAAGTTTTCTGCAAGGCGGTTAAGAGTTGGAACACTTCCATTATTCTTATACACAATTACTTTTGTGAACGATTGAATCTGTGACCAAGTGAGAGCAACCTGGACCTGTCCTTTTTATCTCAGAGTATGCACTCTTTCACAAACGCCCAAGCCTAGAAAGCCGCCGACGGATCATGTCATTTTATTTTTTATATTAATTGTGATATCACGAAAAGTCTTTTGCTCTAAGTAGGGGTTACTATGCATGTGTTCACAAAAACGGATAGGTTATCGGTGAAAATCCTGTCAGAAAATGAGCTTTACCGCGAGAGGATTAAGAGTCAGTAATGAGATAAAAACGCCTGCTTTAAATGACGTCGTCATAGGAACGAATAACGTTATAACATAAACTGTGCTTAAACGTCAACATGGTCAAAATCCTTTGCAGTTTTTTTTTCAAAAAAGGTCAACCATTCAGGTTGCACGCATGTAGTGCATTAGAATTAACATATGTGTGTTGTACAAATACAGAGCAAATCTCCTATCAGGAATTGAAATGGATATTTCTAACAGGGGATTTGCCGATACCCTGTCAGTGTTTATGAAACATCAGTGCCCAGTTTCCCAAAAAAATCTAACGAACATTTTGAGGAATTTTCATATTTTCGTCCTCTGATAAATGGTTCAAAATGTTTTTTAGCTGAATTGGATCATGTTTTCATTTCTCCATATCAAATATAAATTCAAAAACAAAACTTCTCAAATTTAAGTAAGTAAGTAGAACTGAGCAATCAAAAGTCACGAAAATTCTTGAAATTGCTCGTAAGTAATTTTGTGAAACAGGCTGCTGTACGGTAACCTTTTTCTCATGCTTTTGCCAGTAATGAGCTAGATAATGCCTCCTTTATTGCATTTGAAGACGTTAAACATTTAAACGACGTTACCATAGAAACGTATGACGCCATACCAAAGCTGCAGTGAGATGTGAATCCCCTTGCAGATCAGGATGTTCCTTGCAAACAAACTGTATAAGAATTTATGTAGAAGAGTTTATGACTAAAATGACACAATTTGTCATTGTTTCTGGAAAGGGCAATTCAGTTGATTTGCAATCTTTTTGTCGACTTCTCGCAAAAATAAATAATTTAATTTCTATTGTTATCTTTAAAAGAAAAACTAGGATCTCCAACATGACCCGGTTGCAGCACCCACAGCTTAACACCTCTAGTGAAAACACAGAAAAGACATACACAACATGACACGAAAAAAGGACGAAGAGGACGAAGAACACCAAACACGACATCAAACACAAAAGACTACACGTAAACCAACGAGACAACGGGTAATCGGTGCCGACATAGGACGGCCATCTGCTACTTTAGGAGCAAATGATGTGTCGTCCAAATTATGTGCGCACAACCCTCCGACTAAGTATTCAAAATTAAATCTGCAACTAGAGGCGCACAGTAAGTACCAATAGGGATCTCTACAATCTGATGATAGTGATCCTAACCAATCTGACATCAACCAGAAGGCGCCACTGAAATGAATTTTGGTGGCTTATGAAAATCACTTCGACTGGAAGCATTACTGATGAGGATTTAATATCCGAAACACGTGTCTGGTGCATAATAAATTGGTTCTTAATTTTCTTCAAGAAGGAATAAAGTTAGAATACTTTCGTATTATTGATATAAACACCCAATATTTCCTGTTGCAGTGTGGAGCAGTTAAACTCGTTCCCCGTGACTCGATGCTTTTAAGTGTATCAATCACTTCTTTCCAGTTCTGTCGTCTGAAAGAAGTTTTGGTTTGGCCCTTTATCAATATATATTATTTTGCTATTTCGGAAACTTGTCATTTCATCCAAAAATATCATCAAAATTAAAGGAGGTTAACATTTTAACACGATCCCTCCAATGCTATTTTGAACATACAGTATATTTTATTTGGATATGCTACTGAATCGATCAATATTGAACATAGTTCTAATGCCACAAACATCAAACTGAACTAACTCTAGAGTATCATCTAAGGGTGTCGAGATGGCCCCGCGCATCGGATGCTTCATCATGCATATGACGTATTTTACTGCTTGAGTGATTTAAATTCTAACAGCCAATATTGCATGTATCTTTGATCAGTCTTTCTTAAATTGACCATGATCTAGTTTTTTACACTTGAGTGACTTTGCTTTTAAAAGCAAGGTATAAGTGGTACATGTACAAAACTTGTATATTGAATGTTGACCTTGACCTTCTTTTTCTGCATAAATGATTTTGCATTCAAACAGCAATATGGAGCGCAGCCCAAACATGCACGTTTCGGGAACTTTACTTTTAAATAAAAGTGATACAAGTTGCGTATTGGATGTTAATAAAACTCTCATGAAACTTGTTTTCACTCGAATTGAATATGTATTCATGTCTCCTTCGAAGACTTTAATGAGGTTACTCGTACGTTTTGGAAATCGGACACGATTTAGACGATTAATGAAAATAAGGTTTTGAGTTTAACCCTTAATTTTTATTCATCTGTTATATCAACATAAGTATATTTTGGGTGTTTTCAAGGATGATGGCCTGGTCCATGTTCTGGGCCATGTGGAAGATCATGGTCCTTTATACAAACACAACCACCATCCAGACAGTGCTCCTTCTCGTCGTGTCCGTGACAGTCTACCATGCCATCACAATCCATCTTTGAAATACATCCTAATATGTGGAAAAACATAATACAAATTAATCAAACACGATAAACATTCGAAGTATTTCATAAAGAAAAATAAAAATCAAAAACATCCGGTGATATAAAAAAGTTGATTTAAATTTGTACATCTGAGGAAGGTAAAGAACAACGAAAGACCAACACATGTACGTGTGATCGTAAAATGTTTCCAAACAAATTTTTTTTTTATTATAACTGTACCTGTATATTTTGTGTATTTGTATACATATTTCTGTAAATTTTAATTTTTCACCTCCTTTTACTTCGTATTATGGTATTTGTTAATTATTTTCGAAAATGAGTAAATATTTGAATATGGATTATTTCTTTTAAAAAAATCCGCCTGATTATCCCAATGAAAACAGTAAGGGATCAAAAGGTTTTTATGACATATTTATTAAGAGAATATGATTGTATGTTGAAATGGTTTCAATATCGTATAAAACCAAAGAGTGAACTTAAATGGGAGCTAGAATTAGATTTACTTAATAATGAACTTTTTTGGCAAAAAAAAAAAAAAAAAAAAAAAAAACTTAGGCGTTTACAATATTCATACAATTGTATGTTGAAATGGTTTCAATATCGTATTGTACACAGGATTTAAGGAACAAATGTACTTTTACACAAAATAGCTATTACTTCTTCAATTTTTCTTCTTTTTGTCATTCACACTCAGAAACCATTCTTCATTTACATGTATTGTCACTTTTTTCTCACAGTATTGCATGATTTTGAAATATGGCTTCTTAAATTTAGATTTGCCTAGTCATGAGGTATTACAATGTATTTGGTATTTTTAATAACAAGCTAAACATTTTTGAAACATTTATTTGTTAAATTAAACAACATATTTACTGAAGAAATATTTCCAAATTTTCATTCTAACCTTTGAAGGCGCAAAAGTTTCTCTCTCAGATTACTCTATATTTATGAACATTAAAAACAGAGTTAGTGATCATTAAAATATTAAACGTCTTTAAAATCATACCAAATTCATTTTTTTTTTTCTAGAAAATTGAATAAAATAATTAGTACCACTTTTTCAATTTACATAAAATTGTTGTTCATGTAATGTCAAG
This sequence comes from Pinctada imbricata, assembly GCA_033119305.1. Classification (NCBI taxonomy): domain Eukaryota; kingdom Metazoa; phylum Mollusca; class Bivalvia; order Pterioida; family Pteriidae; genus Pinctada; species Pinctada imbricata. The sequence goes on from VSWD01000006.1 coordinate 45,043,138, forward strand.
AATTTGTGTGTAATGTGTGTTTATTTATACAGTAATGTCAATTACATGTATTGATATATTGTCTTCTGCTTTTCACATTGTCATAGGTGTTGATATTACTTGTACGTGTATGCCTGTCTGTATGTCTGTGAAAAACTGTACCTTTATAGAAAAAGTATGATGATTCAGGAAACATAAAATCCGCTGATTCATTAGCATGAAAAAGGGGTTATGTAACGAAACCGGCTATTGGCCCAATTTTGAAAATTGAGATCCGTTGAATATTTGTTAATGATTTCAGACCTTGAAAAGCTTTCTTCTGCATTATAGATATATATTTTGTAAACATTGTATTTTTAAGTCTGTAATGTGCCTCTGAAAACTACAAAATCGGCAATACACAATACACATTCATGTGTTTTGTTTGTTGGTCTCTTTGATTTATGTGTAGTCTTTTGTGTTTAATGTTTCTATGTCGTATGTCTCTATTCGTCTCTTGCTGCATGTGCTCGTCTTTGTGTTTTTGCATGTGGTATTTTGTTGTTGGTACTGCAACATGGTCTGATTGGAGATCCCCTTAGTTCTTTTACCGAAAGGAACAAAGATGATTTGATTAAAGAATTAACACTTGCAAACAGAGTTCTTTTTAGACAAATATTTACTACAAGGGTATACTAGTAGGCATGATATCTATTACTTACGAACAGGATTCTTTTCACAAGAACATTGACCATGAAGACACTCTATGTGTGTTGTGTTGGCATTACAAAAGGTGTCCATGCAGTCATTGTCGTCATGGCATTTCTCCGCTAGTACGTAATCTGTAAGAAGTTTTATTAATATACAAAAAAGTAAACAGCCGTAACCTGTCCAGTTTTTACTTGCAGCACCAGCTCAACCAGACTTAATAAAGATATGTCCTGTAGGTGAAAAAAATATATCACATTTCAAGACTTTAGTCAAAGCTTATTAGCTTTGTAAACCTAATTATGAGAAATAGCCTATATTTTACGGAGAAGTAAGGGTGGGGTTTTTTTTATTATATAAATAATATGAGTGACATTTCGAAAAATTCCAAAAAAATCGGTAGCTTTTGTTGCCTTTTATGTCAAAATAGACTATACATATATCGTGCTAAAGTTTTCTTCAAATTCATAGAATCATTTAAGAGGAGATAAATTTAGAGCATTGGACATGCGCATTTCGGGTAGTTAATCCTTATCAGTGACTCTCATTCCAAACAAGACGGCTGGGATATGATGTTAAAGGACCCAAGTTTCAGAAATTTGAGAACTCTTGTATACGGAAATTTTGGAATGCGTTTGAACAAACGACCAACCTAAATTGATCGAACTTGGCTACATTTGCATGGTTTTCATCAAATATTACATTCCGGATTTATCAGACCATAAACACGTGGCCAAAGATATATATAATCGAACACTCAGTCTCACTTCTTTTGTGCAATTAACAACGCTGCCGTTAAAAATTACTTGCTTCATTTTTTTTCCAGCATATAAAGGAAATTTCTTTTACATTTAAAATGATTATATTTCTAAATGCTTTATGAAAGTTACGGAGGAAGTTTTCTTCAAGATTGTCTGGTTCTACAGTCGTCAACGCTTATTTTTAACTTTTATTGCGTGGGGTTGTTGAATTATCAATGCCAAATAATAAAATGCAGGAGCTTGTCGGTTAGAAAGTAAACAACAACGAATATTTTTGCTGAAAATTGATTAATTCGAAGCTATTAGTGAAGAAGTTAATTTTTGTCACTTACTTATTCTTTGTTAATTTTCACATATCTCCTGGGTCCTTACCCGCCCAATCACTTTATCGTGAAATGACTACTGTTCCACCCCGAGAAACACAAATCCGCTTTTACAGAAAATTTGTATTATGAAAATACATCTAAGGTAGAAGTGGTGTTGTGTTTCACGGGCGGGGGGGGGGGTTCTATCTTTTATAAAAACTTTCCCCTTTTTTTGATTTCTATACAAAATAAACACATTTATACTCAACTATCTCTCAATCAGAGCAATATAATGAAATTTTTTCTCCATATTTTGAAGATGTCTTATCTTTTAATATCTTATATCAACTTGATTAAGGAAATGAAATACCTTTTTGGACAGATTTTAAGTCTTATAGTTACAGGTCCTTAGCCATAAAACGGTATAGTATGTGAAAATCCCGATAAAAGGTATTCTCAATCGAGCATAGACATTTTAAGTTTTTTTTTTTTTGTTAAATTTGGGGTATCTATTCATGTAAGTAACTCATCCGCACGAAAAAATATATTTTCCTTAAATCACTCAATGAACATGTCTTGCTTCTAAGAAATTAAAAACAATCCTTGCGTTTCGGAATGAATATAGCAGGGGGTTACCATGGAAACGGTCGAAAAACACATAGCTAATGAGTTTATTGTTTAGTACATTCTGAAAACCGATTCTGTATACCCTAAGGAATATTTTGGTAACAGTGCAAAAAGTACTCAAGGGGGTGAATGGATGGTCCCACTGGCTCCCCGACTATAAGACCTTTATTGTGGTATGGTGATTAACACCTTTATGAAAGCGTGGTCGTCCCCCAAACTGTCACATGTGTTTTTCTAGTTTCCTCAAGCTCAACGGATCCCCTCACGCGAACATCTGAGCCAACATGAGACATTAATATAAGCTGTATTGTTTGTTAAACGTTTAAAAAAGGTTTAATATTATCTTGATTTTGAAAATTGATCCGAACTTCTCAGATAAACAAGGAAAAGGTACCCATCAGTTAAATAAACCAAAATTTTCAAATAACTAACCGATAAGGCATCATCTATTACAGAAAGAAAACACTTACACGCAAGCGGTACTAAAATGGCGATCACTAAATAAGCTCTCATTTTGAAATTCGTCCGGTGCTTGTACGTGACACAGCAGAAATGTCATGGAAATGCCCTGTCTTTAAATATATATGTTTATCTAAATCTTGTATCATGTCCCCTAGTCAGATCTGAACATACTTAATCTTATCCTGTCACGATCAGGTCTTAACCTTTGCATTTGGTCATCGTGAATGGTCTTCAATAAAAGCAACAGAGTAATGAATGTATATCAGACATGGAATTCGGGCAAATTCAACATAAAGCTTAAGAATATTTTAAATATAAACATTGTGGAAGTACCGTGGAGGTGCCCATCAGTTTTTTCAGTCTCAAAGTCAAAGATAAAATCATTAGAATTCCCATTGGAACAGTTGCGAATATTCCGAAGTGAGACCAGGTGTCCGGGGAGAGTCTGCATATCCTATTTGCATGCAATACCTTTTGAAAACTTGTCAAATTAAGTAATTGCCTCGATGTGCATAATGATGTACATATCAGGTAAAGGTGTTTTGTTTCGATATGTTACCAGACATTCATTCGCAACCCAGAATGTCACTGAGTAAAGTAGTTTTACTCAAGTCACTCTCGATGGACAGATACTCATACGCATAGTTTTTGCTCATTTACCCAAAGTACAGTCTTATATTATGATTACAAATATGGATAATGACCATGACTGTATAAATCGATGATTCAGAAAATCAGAAACCGAAGGCATACAAAATCAGCATAAACAGGAACCAAAGCAAACAAACAAAAACCTCCACCATATGAAAAGAAGCGAACTCCCGATATGAGACCAGATGCCCAGGAAGAGTAAGCATCTCCTGCTTGCATGCAACACCCGCCGCTTCAATTTGGTAGAACTGTCACATCTGGTTACTTCCATTTCGGAAGACATAGAGTACAATCTATTGTTGGATGATTCAGTTGGTATATGACAGAATATCATCCACCATTATCATATCATTAGACACTTTGAAACCTACGACATATAAAAGTATGCTCAATCCCTATGCTTTCAATGCTTTGAATGTTCGTTAAAATGGTTCGAAAAACAATATGCCCTCTTTATTCATAAGAGGCTAACATGTCTATTTTACGGAGGTTCGTATGCCTTCATTGTCCGTATATAATTTGAAAATATTTTGATTCCATTGACAAATGGATACAGCATACTTAATGGATAAATTTCAGTAATTTGGATATCACAACGCATGCTACGGTTTTATTCTTATTAAGTCATTCAAGATCCGCTCAAATACAAAAAATTGCGAATGAGTTTTATCGGGAGAAATTTGTGTCATTATCAGGAAAGGCTCTTTATTTTACGTTTTGATCATTGAATTCTAGATTGCGAATGGCAGTCATTTTATTACATGTACGTCACGGTTTCCTTATGTAAGCATTAACTGCACAAAAGCAGAAGAGGTTAAAATTCTGATTTTTTTCATGGGCAGTGAAAAAAAAAATGTCTAGGGTACAGCTGAAATTTCTTACTTACTTAATCCTTTTTGTGTATGTCTACACATAAGGCGGCTACAGGATCTCTCAACTGGCTCCTGTTTTTTGCTACAAGCCCTATGGTATTCCAGGTGTAACCAGTCTATTTAATCTATGCCTCTACTGTTCTCCTCCATGTCCCTCTCGGTCTTCCAGGTCTTCTGTTTCCTGGTGGTGCCCAATTCACTGATCTCCTCTTCCTTCCTCATTACATGCCCCAGATATCTCCATCTTCTGCGTTTCATCTCCATGTTGATGTCTCCTATTCAAAACTGCCATCTACCACATTAGTAGCAAATTATTGTTATCTAGATTATTTGAGCAAAACTTCCAACTTTTCTAATTACCAAGAAGTCTCAGAAGAACGATCAACTGCAGTGTTAAACTATTGCCTCACTGCAAGATGGATATACAAACAAAATGGCAAAGTGCATGAGACATAGCAACACATGGATTTATATGTATATAAAAAGTGGGTGTACGAAATGCAGTCCTTGCTCTGCCGGCTGTAGCGAACTAATGCATGTTATCAACCATGGAGTCCGAACTTCAGAATGGACAGGTTGTCCGGACCCTGTCTTCTCTAGCGAGGTTTTCTACAAGACCCGTCATGGAGTCGGTCTGAGAGCAAATCTTAAGAATGTGCTGGTAAAAGGCTGTAGATATCGAATATCATATTCTTCGAGACCTCTGGGTTACCTCAATCAAGATTACGACATAATCTGGCAGATGACTATCCTAATTTGTCTTTGATTGCCTAGCAATATATTGGTTTATGTCTTTTTTCTGTAGATAACTTAATTGGGTCCTGCAACATCGTATACCAACCGACTACGTCTTTCGGTATTTTTAGGACATACCTTTCATAGTCTTTTTTATATTTCATTGTTAAGATTGAGGATCACTGACGAGGGTTGAGTACCCGAAACGTACATGTTTTGCCCATGCTGCTTTATCTGTTCTTAAATAATGCTATAAATTTGAAGACGTATACATGTGTAACATACCATAAAAACCCTCATCTCTTCAAAATCAACATTTCAAATCTAAAGGATATTTCAAATCAAAATTAAGCCATTTACATAAAAAAATATCTCTTTGCACCTGCAGATAAAGCAGCCAACAACACCATCATCATTTGAAAACAATGTTAGTTACGGAACTTTCATCTACAAATTCTTGTATCAAAAAGAAATGAAAATATTTAAAGCGCTACTTACAATGCTACCCGTACTTGCTCTGGACTCCGGAAATTGTTCAATATATAAAGGTGGTCCTCTTGTCCCTATGATTCCGTATTTTTGTTCCGTCTGTATGTCAGATTTTTCTATTCTCGAGAGTAGTATATTTCTTCACAAGTTTGAGAGCCTTTTGATTGTGATTTTTAGAATATTTTTAAATTCAACATCTCAATGTCTGTTCTCTGTTTCCACTTTGGGTGTTTCTGTGTTTTGCTGTTGGTACGACAACATATTCTTGTTGTTCTCCTCTTTTCATTACGTAAGAAAAACAAAGTGTTCATTTCCGCTGCGAGAGAGCGGTCTTTTTAACAGACATTTCTTTCAATCGCGTGGTCATACATATCCACTACTGAGTGACGTAGGCTTGGTAGGCGTGAAAGACTTTGCTTTGATAATAGCGGTGTCTACCCAAGTAGTATTCCATTGTCGCGAGCGGCGTGTGATATCAAAGACAAACCTACCAGTAAACTTCCTCATGCTAATTAGATAATCCGTTGGAAGCTGTCAATAAAAAAATGAGAGGGCTAAAACATATGTCGATTAGAGTTATGAACCCAATAGCGGTAAGTGAGGAAACGACAGAAAATTTACCAGTTTTTTTATCGACCGTCCTTTAATAATGTAAACCCAACATACATAACTCGGATAAGTCATCCTCATCATTGGTACAGTAAGCTCAATGATTCAAAATTGAAAAGCAATATTAGTCCCCTTTAATTTCACATTTTCATATATCGATTGTTTAAAGAGTGAGAGAGTGTAAATTTTGACTAGCGTCTATTCAGATGCGTACTAAAAAAGTAAATTATTGGAGGGACATTTTGATTACCATTTGAGTGAAATTGTTAAATCTAATACATGAACGTTAAAATTTTACATTGATTTTTCGCCCAAGAAAACGTAGTAGCAATAAAGCGAGTAACTTTTATATTTCAGAAACAAGATGTGATAAAGATCTTGGGAACGATTGTTTCGTCTTCATTTTCATAGCACCATTTAAGGCATTAGGGGGTATAAACACAATATCATGGAAAAGCTAGAAAGTCAGTGCTTCCATATCTTACATATTTTTAGATATTTGATAATATTTATTATCTTTTAATAGTTCATTCAACTCGCCATTGTGGTCCCGAACATTGCAAGTCGTTCGTCTTTGGTCAACTTCGTGATATTTAATTTTTCTGTTATTAAAACAACCGGAAGTAGAGTATGATACCCTAAGCTTTAATAACAGATATTATATCTCTACAAGTCCTTATCCTGCTTGTTTACATCTTGTTTACTCTGTACTTTTGCAATCTTTTAAGTTTTAAATGTATTACGATATCAATAACAGTATCATGTCTTCACGTCTTCAAATCCATAGCATCATTTTTAAGACAGGGCCCCATGACGATTTCATAGCATTATTTGACGACAATTCATAGCATCATTTGACGACATGACTCCATGACAGACAGTGCCCCGACCATCTGTCCTCTCTTAATGTGAGTCGGACTCCTTGGGTGTTCATCTGCATGAGCTCACCACAGCCGGCAGGGCACAGACTGTATTTTGTATGACTTCTGTCTTCTATCCATCTGTGTATTTCTTGGGTCCTTGAGTCACACTGTCTGTTTGTATGTTAATCTTACAGTCGGGAAGTTATTTAACACCACAATTGTTTAATCGGAGAAGTGGGAGGGTTGGGCGCACGTAATCCGGATAATCACACCGTCTGCTACTTGTGTTGCAGATGGCCGTCCTAAGTCGGCACGGTTGCCCATTGGTCTCGTTGGTTTATGTGTGGTCTTTTCTTGTTTCTTTGGTGTGAGTTGGTGTTCCTTGGTGTTCCTTGGTCCTTGGCGTATTTTACTGAGAGTGTTTGCTCTGTACTTTAGCATTTGATGTTTAGGGGTTTTGCTGTGGGTGCTGCAGCCGGGTGTTGTTGGAGACCCCCACCTTATTTTAAGAACAGATGGACATCTTCGTTTTTTATTAGTTTCTATCCCCTCGCAACATAGTTACAGGGGAAATAGTAATTTCTCTTTCATTTGTCGAGGAAAAGTGCATATAACATGAGTATGAAGGTTGCATCGATATCTTTAAGTTGCCACTTTTATCGGTGTCAATGATCCAAATTATTACGGGACCATAGTTTGTAGTTATTCGATATTGTATAAGAGGTTACATAAAGGAAGAAACACAAGGTCATGGGTGCTTGAGCACTTTGAAATGAAAATGTTAGCTATTTCTTTCACCATATTTTCGATCACTCTCATATCTGTGTTGATGTTTTGTTCAAAATATTAAGATAATAATTGTATGTACCCTGAACCTAAGGTTATTGTAATAAGTTCAAGGTCATTTGGTACGTATTGCATGAAAGTATTTACAATAACCATGTTCTTGTACCATAATACGAATCCCTGTCATATCTTAGAATGTTATTCCATAGTATCAAAGGGTTTTCATCACCTTGGCCCAAGGTCAGGTATTCAATGACACTTAGTCATGCTTGTAATGTCCTAATGTCCTATATACTTATACTTTGTTTTTGCGTAATTTGTTGCCTAAGAACCAAAAGTATCACATCACCGCAACCGAAAATCATGTCACCAAGGTTCAGGTTTTTTCATGAAAATGCATATGTTTATCTTTTCCCCGGCATTATTACTTATATAAATATATTAAATATATATCTGATCGCTTTCACGAGGTTTCGTGTCAATTTAACCTAAGGCCATTTCATCAAGGTCACTAAGTTTTTTTTTTATTTTAAAAAAGATTTGTGTAATGTTCAGTTATATCCCATGAGCCATAAAATCAATTGCTTTAATTTTGTATTACCGGTATTTTGTAGTACTTTATCCAAATGTTTCGCGTCACCTGGAAACATTGTCATCAGGCAAAAGTGAAGATAATTTGTAAAGGTATGATGTTTGCATTTCCTTAAGAGATCATATCTAGTTTTTGAGAGAATATCCCATTCTTGTTTGGAATTTTTTTCTGCAAGGAAAATAAATGCATTTATTGTTTCTAAATGGTGAAAAATGTAAGTCGATGAGAAAGAGATTGGAAATTTTTCAAAACGAGTTTCATGTCTTTCAGAATACATTGAAATATAGAACAATTTAATCGTTATCAAAATCTTCGCAAATATCCTGACCCTACAAGATATACTAAGAATATTTACAGTAACATAATGTTCATGTTCTGTAAGGAGTGATCTACGTTATCAGCAAGTCCAAGGAATCAACCGTAATAGGTAATCCACCTATACAAAAATGAGGTCATGTTCTATTCCCTTGTGGAGATAATGAATCGAAAATTTTATTTGTAATAGAACTCGTATGAATCTGTGAACTTTAATGTTTATTTATAGTATTGAAATAATACAGTCGCATTAAAAAAATCCTATTTTTTTTGTACTTTTCTCCTCTATTTTCATTAGATATTTTAAAAGTCAAAAATGATATAGAATTTTCAACATGGTGACGCCGAAGGCTTATTTCTGTCGCTGATTTGCCCGGTGTGTAAGTTATTTCAGATTCCTTTGTGTTTCTGGTTGATGATTTATCTGGGCATTTGTATCTCTGTTACTGTATGTTAAGTAGAATTATTTTGCATGGAAAATTGCTCGCGGATCCGCCTATAATGATATTTTCATCGTCCATATCTTCTAATATTTCTATAAATAATATTTTCTAATGAAGAAATAACAACTAAGTATAGCCATGGTTTATTGTCCGGTATTTCCACGAGTCGCATGAACCAGTCAAAACCACGGCTGCCTTGTTGTTATTTCTTATTCTGATAGATTCTGATTACGGCAGACGACAAATAGTGTTGATGTATATGTAGTTTCCAGAAAATTTCAGGTCTTCAGAAAATCAAAATTTCAGAGTATGCATGTAGGTAGGCGTTGCCTATCTGACCATGAAAAATATAATTATCCTAAATTTTCACATTTTTATGGCAGAGAGGATATATGGCAAGGGTAATAATTTTTTTTGGAATGAATTCTGTATACCAAAGAAGTTATATTTGGATTATAAATGCGATATATCGTTAAGGGGCCATAAAACAAAATGTCAATTACACACATGCCAAGCAATGGGATCTTTCACTTCTACGCGATGGAGCACTTCAATGCAATATAGTCAGAATTGAAATAAAATCTTTCTCAAAACTGAACACTTTATGGAGTCCTCTTTAAGAAATCATGAACTCACAGAACAAAGAAAATTAAATCAAACATGATTGACAGATGTTATAAAGATGTTTATTCTCCAAGCTTAATCTTGTTCATGTCAATGTGGTAATTCGTTCTTTTTCAAACATTCGCACCTTCCATCTAAACAATGACCTTCATACTCATCATGATGTGGCCCATGGTGTCCGTGACCGTGCATATCACACGCCATTGTTGCACAATCTGTCTTTGCCGTGCATCCTGAAAGACAGGTATTGCTTAGTTTGCATTAAAAACCTCTCAAATCCATAACGGTACAGCATGTAAGGGTTGTGACAACAGGCAGATGGGTCGTTATCAAGAAGTGTCACAATTTGAATCGAATCATTTTGGGTTTGATAGAAAATCGATAACTTTTATATTCATTGAAACTAACACAATATACGTAGACGTTTTTGTGTCAGTGATGTTACCAACACGAATCATGAAAATGAAATATTGCAAGTTCCAATGTTCTAAAAATATATGCTGGGTATTAAACTATTTTCCTTTCGGATGGAAATTTTAGGAAAATAACTTAACAAATTGCCAAAAAGTAACTGAAATAGAATGTTCTCGCATAATGTAATAAATATATACTAGTATTGAAAACAAATAAAATTTTCTCAATCATCAAAGTAGAAAAACGTGTAAAGGAAATATCTTGTGTATGATTGATTGTCCTTGACATTCACCGCTTTATAGATGGAAATTAAAGGTAGTAACACGATGGACTCCAGCAAAGTAAGTTTTGTCGTAAATGCGTTGCTAATAATTTGTGACAGTTTCTCTTTCAATTTAGTATGTGGATTGTGGTGTAAAGTGTCGAAAATTCAAACGATTTTATAGAATGTACATTTTTTAATTGAGTTGAATTGAGGTATTCTGAAAGCTCTTTCGAATTTTTTAATATCCACATTTGATTTATACCGCTACGCAAATACACGGTTGAACAAAACTTTTGAAGACCTGACTTAATTTCAAATAAAATTTTGGTGAGTAAGACCGATACAGATTTGGTCGAACATTTTGAGGAACCAGCAATGAAGCGTTGTTTATACGGATTTTTGCGCATTTTTTGGTATACAATACAGGTACAGTAAATCTACATCCTATTTATTGGTGTCAAAACCGAAAGAAGCAAGTGCTGATTTGTGATTTTCAACTAGTTCTGAAGCCGACAAAATTGTTGGAGCATAGGTGGGATTTCCAGAAGTCGAATTTAGTCCCTATTCTTTGACAAGGCTTTCTAAATAATACTTTTTACAAGTGAATGTGTAATTATTAGAGGTTTTATCTGTTGATGTGATGATATAATGATCCTTGAGGTAGGTTAATTCTGTGATTACATCAGGGTTTTTGAAGACAGAATAGAATCTGGTATCCACAGTTTCAAATATTTGATTTTGGAGAAAAGCTATCCCTGATGGATTTTATCCATTCAGAAAGAGTATCATGTGGAATTTCCTCTTTCTTTGCCCAGCGTCTTGTCTATTCTTCACAAGAGTCCATAAATATTTTAAAGTTCTGACTCCATGTAAAGAAACGAATCTCTCTGTATTTTGGGCATTTCTTGGATAAATCCCTGAATTTGTCATTTTTAACAATATTAATGTCTCCTCGACGTGACCACAGGGCGAGTACTTGAAAATAGATGAAGAACATTGGAAAGGCAGTGAGTTTTGTGTGTGATTACTTATATCAATAGTCTGAAAAAATCGCTTGCAACTGTAAATTTTGGATGCAACAGTTTTTGTGTAGCTATTGGAAATACATAGCAGTTCCTTTCGTTTGAAATAAGGTTGAATATTTTCCTTAACAAGTTTGGTATTCAAAATCTGACCAAGATTTATATGAACGATTCATTTGTTTGCAAATAGTAGAAGTTTAGAGTGTCCATGATGTTACATAAAAAGTGTCCATGGTGTTACTTTGACCATACGAATCTCCTTTTCACTCAAAAAGAGTTGTACGAATATGCTTCTATCATGACAATACCTTATGCTGAATGAAATATTAAACGTCTTCAAATTCAATAGCATCATTTAAGAACAGATAAAGGACTTGGTACGCTAACCCCTCATATCGGCCCTATAATTTCGACGAAAAATGCTTTTGATAAACGAATTATGAATTATCACTCTTTGCAATGTTGAATGTTTGAGAAAATACGCCGTCATAATTTTGAACCCTCGTAACGTCTCATGCGTGATGTATGACGTCATGTTCTGACGTCATTAACCCTGAATGACGCAAAACAAAGTAAAATCATCGTTTTTTATACACAAATCTTCAAAATTCATCTATTATCCAGGCCTCGCCCATGGAATTTATGTAAATTAAAAAGCTGATCAGAAATTCATCGATTAATACAAAAAAGTTCACGGGCAATGCCTGGAGCACTACTTGATTTTATAAATTCATATCGCAATTTCGCTCATCTACTGATATTATAAATGATTTCAACGTTTTTGAAGTTTTGGGCGACGCATTATTTAGTATAGACTGCGAAATTAAAACAGGCTTTCCTGATTTGGATTCACCATACATTTGACCTCAACTACAAATTTGAAAATAGGGCCGAAATAGCAGATTACCGCACCCACCCCTTTGCAGCATGGACTAGACCTGCACATTTCGGGTACTTAACCCTCGTCGGTGATCCTCAGTCTAGACAATGTAATATGGCCAAAGTATGTGATAGTTATTATGTCCAAAATGTACCGAAAGACGTACATGTAGCAGGATTGGTGGGATATGATGCTACAGGATCCATGTTTTAGAAATTTCAAGAAATTTTGATAACAGAAATTTTCAAATGCGTTGAAGTAAACATTAAAGAAGTACCTATTAGTTATTCCCTCTCGAAGTCGAGAAGGCAAGGCAAAATCATCAGAATTTTCATAGGAACGTTTGCGAACCTCGGAATGAATAACATTCCGAAGAGAGACCAGATGCTCGGTGAGAGTCAGCGTCTCCTGATTGCATGCAACACCCGTCGCAACAGCTGCATGGAAACTTGTCAAATTTGGTGATTGTCTCGATTTACATATTGATGTACACATTAGGTAAGTATTTCTTGTTATGTGATGATGACAGCCTTTCAATCACAATCCAGAATGTCACTGGTCAGTCTGGAAAGGGGGATCTGATATCATTATATAATATCTCCGTAGCGACTGAAGAACTTCCTCAAAGATGATTTCAACCGTTGTGCAATATAACCATGAACAAGTAGCTTACTTGCAAGCCGTCTGGCTCTATCGATGAAATCTTCGTATTTGGAACATGCATGTTCCAAACGATCAACTTCGATCTTCACTACATGTGACCTCGGAGACTCCTGGTCCACCGGCAGTGATACTCACCGAGTGGTACAAATGTTAAATGTCTTCAAATTCAATAGCATTATATACAAGAACAGATAAATTTGTAGCATGGACCAGACATGCACGTTTCGGGTACTCAACCCTCGCCAGTGATGATCAATCTAAACAATGCAATTTGGCCAAAGAATGCGATAGTTATATTTGTCCACAAATGTACCGAAATACGTAGCTGAATGGGTAGGATATAATGCTACAGGACCCACGTTTGAGATCATTCAAGAAATTTTGATAATCAGGTCTTTTGGACAATTAAAACTGAGATAGAATACGGTGCCTCCTTAAAAAAGCTAAAATATTATTATTTGATGATACTACGCAATGTCCATTATGTTACTGCTATAAGAAATCAATCTTTTGTCCTAATTTTTGTATATTAATGTTTAAAATAGATTGTGTATCGTATCTCAATATTGATTATTGAAAACTGATAAGCAAAACTGTAGATTTTAATGTACAAGATGCTCTGATAACGATTCAGCAAGAAGATTACCTAAAAAATCATACAAAAACCCTTCTTATTAACAGCAAGGACGCGGCGAAAGTTATATGAAAAAAATTGTATGTTTTTTTGTTTATTTGTATTTTTGTTCAAATTGACTCATTTGCATAGTAGAATGTAATTCTTGCATGAAATATTGTACATCACAAAGTCATGAGCATGATCATGTACTGTAAATTGCTTTATTTTCGTCAGTACCAATTTTCGTCATTTTGTTCAATATGACCATTCCGTCAGTACGTAAATTCGTCATCCAAGGGTCCCTAAAATATAAATTCGTCTGTTCAAAAGCCAACTTAACATTCAGGTATAGGCCGTATGCGTTTGTTTTTATTGTTTGTATGACAATTATTGGTAAACAAACAATTAGAGACATGTATACTACCTAGCTTGTTGTGAAAATATATCATTTGGTAATTACAAGTACATTATATGCGCGACTTTGTGTGCGTATTCAGGTTTCATTGATTTATCATTTGCCTGTCTTATTAACTCTTAAGATTCAATTTTTCCTTTCTACCCTATATTTAGTCAGGAGTATTAAATTCGTCGATACATAATTTCGTTAAGGGAGGCACTGACGAAAATTGGTACCTGACGAATAAAATCTAATTTACAGTATATAAAGAAGCTAAAATGTGATCTGATCAAGATAAGATATTACATGAACAAGAATCATTTTTTAAATCTCTTTATAAATCCACTCTTCGTGAAGGTAATCAAACCTACCATGATGACTTTTTTAATCATGACATGAAATTATCGGAAGCAGAAAAAGAATCTTGTGAAGGCGAATTAACAAAATCAGAATGTAGCGAATCTCTAAAGCCGGGCTTCCACTGTCGCGAATGTAGAGGAGAATGAGCTACGATCAGAGGCGAATGAACCATCGTGTCACATTCTTGTCTGTTCTCATAGGCACACGATAGCGCCGCGAATGCAACAAGAATATGCTGCGCGTTCGCTACGATAGTGAGGCGATTGTGATAAGAATGCGACACTTATGCGCCACGATGAAAAGACACTGAGGCGAATGAGAGGCGAATGCAGGAGATTGAGACACGACTTTAACCCGATAGCGCTGCGATGCAGGTGATTGAGACACGACTTCAACCCGATAGCGCTGCGATCATGACAAGAATGTGACATGAGCAAAATCAAAATTATTTGACATATCCAGAAGCATCAATACTCTTTGTTGACTTTGACCTCTTTCCATGTTGTTTTCTCTTGAAAGGCATTGTCAAAGTTTTCAAAATATTAATCCGCACACTTTTACATCAACTCTGAGATAATTATTATTGTCAATGTCGTGTGTGTATGTAGTACTATCGTGTCACTATCGTGTCACTATCGTGTCAAGATCGTGGCTGATTCGCGTTAAGTTTTTCATTCGCGTCACATTCTCGGCGCATTCGCATCACATTCGTGTCAGATTCTTTCTTGTCGGGGCTCTATCGGGGCTCTATCGTGGCTCTATCGTGGCTTATTCTCCTCCACCTTGGGAACAAGAATGTACGCGAATGTGAGGAGAACGCGCTGCGAATGGAGGAGAATGCAAGGCGAATGCGCTGCGCATGTGCCGCGAGTGTGAGGCGAATAAGAATTCAGACGCGAATGTTTTAAACAGTTTTAAGCATTCGCGTCGGTGCCGCGATCAGAGGAGAATGCAGGAGAACATGACACGATAGTGACACAATGAGACGAGAATGCCCGCGATTGAGAGGAGAATGCGCTACGATTTAACAAAATCACCTAATCGTAGCTCTATCGCCTCTGCATTCGCGACAGTGGAAGCCCGGCTTAAAGAATATGTCAAATAATAAGTCTCCAGGATCTGATGGTTATACAACTGAATTTTATAAATTTTTTTGGATAAATATCGGAAATATTATAGTAAATTCTTTAAACCATGGATATAGGCTAGGTAATCTTTCAGAGTTTTAGTCACAGGGTATAATCACTTGTATTCCTAAAGATCAAAAAGATAGAAGATTCATAAAAAATTGGCGACCAATATCACTCTTAAATGTGGATTGTAAAATCGGTGCTAGTGTAATTGCTTCGCGACTGAAAAAAGTTCTACCATCCATAATAAGTGAAACACAAAAAGGTTTTTTAAAGAACAGATTCATTGGAGAAAATATAAGGATATTATACGATGTAATGGAATTTTTACAAAAATCAAACACAACAGGTCTTCTTCATTCATTAGATTTTGAAAAAAGCATTTGATTCGGTTGAGTGGAATTTTATTGACAGGTCTCTAAAAAGTTTAAATTTCGGGTGTTCTCTTCAAAGATGGTTTTGGGTACTTTATCAAAATTCAAAAAGTTCTGTCATTAATTTTTTTTAATCTAGAAAGTGGCTGTAGGCAAGGTGACCCCCTTGCACCTTACATTTTTATCATTTCAGTAGAAATTCTTAGTCATAGGTTAAAAAAAGAACATGGGATTAATGGATTAAAAGTAGGAAACATTGATTTTTTAATCAACCAATATGCCGACGACACTTTTTTATTACTTGACGGTGACGAATTATCATTACGGTTAGCCATGAAAATTATACAAAATTATGGAAGTATATCTGGACTTCGATTAAACATAACAAAATCTCAAGCAGTTTGGTTAGGTAAACAAGCAGGTTCATCCGACAAATTATGTAATGAACTGGGAGAGGAATTCAACTAAGTTAGAGAACTTGTTTCCAATCCCTTTGATGTTATTTATATCAATAAAATATGTTTAATCTAAATCTAATGAACTCAATATATCTTGGAATCAGGAATCGTTTAAACTGTTAGGAATAAAATTTAGCACTAGCTTGAAAGAGATGATTGAGATAAATTATCGTGACAAAATTAACTCAATTAAGAAATTGTTAGGATCTTGGACAAAAAGAAATCTTTCGCCAATTGGAAAAATAACTATCTTAAAATCTCTAGCTATCCCAAAATTGATTCATCTCTTTTCCTCCATACCAAATCCATCCAAGAAAACTATTACAGAAATAGAATCTATATTCTATCAATTTATTTGGAAATATAAGCGTGACAAAATTAAAAGAAAAACATAAATTGGTTCTATAGATAAGGGAGGACTAAATATGATTGAACTCACATCCTTTATAAATTATTAAAAGCTAAAATGGATAAAAAGAACAACAGAAAATCCAAACGGTAATTGGCAACTTTTTACGCTTAAAATTCTTGGTATTGATGGAGATCTAGATATAGTCTGGGATTTAAGTTATGAAAAGTTAAATAAACTAAAATTATTAATTACGAATAATTTTTGGAATAATGTCATAGAAGCCTTATTAATCATAAAAAGTAAAATCCATCCATCTCTGAATATATGAAACTAGACATAAGAAATTTTTGTCAGTTTAGTGATTTTAAATATTTTTCAAAATGGAAAGAGAATGGTATAGATAATATCAGAAAATTATTTGATAATCAAGGTGAATTGAAAAGTTTCGACCGCATTAGAAATGAATTTAATTGCAAAAACTTTCTTAGATATTTTCAAATTGTAAACAACATCCCACATGATTGGAAAATAAAGATAAAAAACTCAATATTAGTTAATGATGAAACAGAAGATGAATCAAATTCATTATTGAAACTAATTAAAACAAAAAAGGATATTAAAAAAATCTATGAAGTTTTAAAGAATAAAATGTTTATACCTCCAACCAAAAAGATAGAAAAATGGAAAAGTGAATTTACAGAATTGGATGATTAAGATTTTTCTTACTTTTCCCAAATTTCAAGATCATGTACTAAGGATACTAGCTTAATATACTTTCAGTATAAAATTTTACATAGAATTCTTACCACAAATACATTTTTATTTAAGATAAACTACAATGATTCACCAAACTGCTCTTTCTGTAATCAGTTTTCAGAAACACTTACACATCTATTCTTTGAATGTAATATGATAAATGATTTATGGATTGAACTGTTTTCATGGCTATCAAGTAGAATAGAAAATTTTGATTTTTCTTTATATCATAACCCGCATACTATTCTCTTGGGTGATAAGAATGCATCAACTTTGATAAATCATATTTTCTTAATATGCAAGAAATATATCTATAATTGCAAATATGAAAATAAAGCTCCTCTATTCTCAGTATTAAAAGGAAAAATACTTCAAACTAGAAAAATAGAATTCTGTATTGAAAAGTCGAAGGGCAACTTATCTAAAATTGATGACAAATGGTCAACGTTGAAAATAGAAAGTGATTAATGTATTTATTAACCTTCTACAATAACAGTGCAATCTACTATCTACTTTTGAACAACATTACATACATGTTATTTGTAAGTGTGTGTACAAGAACTGTATGATTGGGTGTTGTAGTGAGTGTATGAAGTATGTGTGAGTTGTGTGTCCTTTTTGTTCAATTACTTTTTTCATTATTATTAGTGTTTTTGTAAGTTACTTAAATGTGAATAAATGTGAAAAAAAGTGAGCTCGTAAAAAAGTTCCCCGCGAGGGGTTTGACAGTAAGTGTTTTTAATATTTTTCCCTGACATTGTCGCCATAGCACTTTCTATATAGACGTGGCCTTAGACAGTGCATGTATTTTTATAAATTCGTTTCATTTTCGTGCATGAACATCGACGGCGGGTGCGGCTAGCTAACAGGGGATGTTAGGTCCCGGGCACCAGTTCCCACCTCTAGCTTGCTAGTGGTCCGTCGATGCTCAATTGTGTGCTCTATTGAGAATGCTGTTGAGATTATCGTCAGGATCGTCTTTAACTCTCTTAAATGTTTTGGACTCGGCGAAGTTACTGGTAAAATCACTGATATTTGCTATAATTTCATGGGAATATTGCAAGAATAATGGTATTGGTGGGATTCAAAAGTATCTTAAATTAGAGGTAGCATAGCCTTATATTGTATTTGACGATCTAAACCGGCGTAAGTAAAGCAGAATATTTTCCAGTATCGAGTTACAGAAATTTTGACATTTATTGATAATGACCCTTATAACTCTTGAATGTTAAACGTCTTCATATTTTATATAGCATTATTTAAGAACAAATCAATTTGCATCATGGACCAGATATGCATGTTTAGTGTACTTAACCCTCGTCAGTGATCCTCAATCTAAACAATGTAAAATGGCCAAATATTGTGAAAATTAGTATGTCCAAAAATGTACCAAACAATGTATCAGGATGAGTTTGTTATGATGCTACAGGACCCACGTTTTAGAAATTTCAATATTTTTCGAAAACAGACATTTTCGAATTCGTTGAAGAGACAGACGATAAACCGGAATTGATCGAACTTGGCTACATGTGCCCTCGAGGACACCTGGTCCACCAGCAGTGCGTGACACTCACCAAGTGGTATAAATGTTAAACGCCTTCAATTCAATAGCATCATTTAAGAACAGATCAATTTGCATCATCGACCAGACATGCGCTTTTCGGGTACTTAACGCAAGAAGAAGGAAGACGACGGTTTTACATTTTTCTTACAATTTTAGACATCTGCCTCCAGCATTATCTACTTCTGCTACCTGTAAATTGACAGACAAATTACCACTTTAGATCAAATATCTCGCGCAATAATCTGTAAATTGCTACTCCAAAGAGGCAAGGTACCGTGTTGAAATAGTCAATATTCATGTCACAATACGTATGTCAAATATTATTTCATCTTGTGCATGTCTTGTCCCTGCTGTAAATTTATCTGCTCTAAAATGATGCTAAGAAATACGGATTATTATCTGGTTGATGGGCGCAAATGCATTTCCGACATATGAAATTCATGTGAAGATTTTAACATGGATCTTATGTGAATTCAGTTTCCTGTGAAGGTCACTTCGAAAAATTCATGTAGAGGAAATTTATGTGAAATTCATGTGAAATATTTTTCACATAAATCTTATGTGAAATTCAAATGAATTTTACATGAACTTTCATGTTACATTTACATGATGCTCATTGCATATGAATTTCATGTCAGGCACAATTGGCTGTGTAGAAAATGAAAAAAAGCTATTTAAGGAATCACAATACAATACGTTTCTATCCAACGTGGTGGAACTGGAAGTCGTAACATATTACATGTACCTAAATTGAACAGGGGCAAGAGTTCAATAAATTTCTATGCTAGAGTTCCAAAGAGACTAAATAAAAACGTACGTTTTGCAGCAGGTTCGCATGAACATTTATCGCTCACACATTGTAATTCAGTTGAGTTGCTACTACACGTAGTACTGACACAGTCGCTTGTATCAGTGCAGTCTTCACCCATAACAAAGTCTGAAACAAAAATAACAAGATTCATTTTTTTCATGGTAACAATCTTAATATTTGAAATCTTTTGTTCTCGTTTGATTTTGATATTGAAATAGAAATGATGTTTTATGTCAGTGCATTAAAAATACCAAACATGATAATCCTGTAAAGGCCACGGCGGAAAACGATCGCACGACACAAAGAATATTATACAACCGCAATAAACAAACAACATGTTACAATAAGATACACAACACAGACACTAAACAGTCCGACAAATTACGATAGCAGACGTATAATAAATTTCACTGTTTGTTCAATCGAAAAATTCCTATGAAAGTAACAACTTACAGGCTATAGGAATAAAGACAAAGAGAACAACCAGGTACTTCATCTTGAGAAATATACGTCTCCTCAAGTCCGATCAAATTAAGAAATGTGACTGAAATCAACTCTACTGTAGTTTATACATGCACCAAACACCTTGTCCTCTCCTTTGTTTCAAATTATCAAACTTTGAAATCACGAATTGACCTAATTTAGGATATGATATAATCATGAAAGAAATATCTCTAAGATTCAAATACACAGACTAGGATTATTAATAAACTAAAGCTCCTCTGACAAAATTTTACGGGACATGTAATACAAAACTCTCAATACTTCGGTTAAATCATTTATGTAAATAAAGTATTTCTAGAAAATCAGTTATACATGTAAACGGACAGAAAACTTACGAGGGCCTCGTATACCATAAGATGAGAGGAAAGTGACACTTTCACATCTGAGCCAGAACCCTTACCATGGAATTCCCATATGAAAACCTACTCAAATCAATACAATTGCATCTATCCAGTTTCCGTACTTATCATCGACAATTTGGCAACGAGAAGTATCTTTCAATTATTTAATGACGAATTTTGTATATGAAAAGGGTTTTCGTGATCATTTTCTTTATTGAAAATTGATGACCGACATTGTTTTTCTTATGACTAATGCTTTTGATTTCATTTAAAAAAGATCATTTGTGTGACTATCTTCCATACAATAGGAGGCCTTTTCTGTATAAAATTAATATACATCATGAGAGACTTCTGTGTATCCTGTTTATTTGAAGGGCTGTACATACATCCGGATAGCCACACAGTTTTCTATGAAGGTCTCACAGGGGTAAATATTTCCTTTTATAATTCTATAGAAACTAGGTAACTTTATTCATCGATATTTTGGCTTAGAAATCACTGACAGAAAAATGCTTTCGCATGGTTGTAGATGAAGATTAGTACTTTTCACTCTTAACAATTCAAAACAAAAGTCATGCAGCATCTTTCGAAAAATTTAACGTTGAACTTTGTGTATCTTGAGGCCACTGCACAACGCACTTCGGTATTTTTTACAAAACGTACGACTATACGCAAGACAGTCTTAGGCGTCACATTAAAAATACAATGTATATCATTTGAACGAATATAATTTTCCCTTTAAACATGATATGAATTTCACGCCAAAAAACCTGATGTATTCATACTTTTCATTAATCCCAAATATACACTTTTTATTTTAAGGAACTATCTTCTCCTAAATCAGCATTCCGCATAGGGGATTTACCCCGGTGAGACATATGGATACATCAGACACATGTCAAGGGAGGACCCCTGTTTCACATCAATCCTCCTCATTTATGTCTCTACGGAAGTTCTACGGTCGATATGGGGAACTCGTCATACACTATGATGTCCCACTCTCCAGAATGGTGAATGATATTCTGTCATAGACCATTTGCACCATCCAACCACAGATTGTACTCTATGTCTTCCGAAATGGAAGTAACCGGATGTGACAGTTCTACCGAATTGAAGCGGCGGGTGTTGCATGCAAGCAGGAGATGCTTACTCTTCTTGGGCACCTGGTCTCAATACCATATCTGGAGTTCGCTTCTTTTTATGTGGTGGAAGTTTTTGTTTGTTTGCTTTGGTTCCTGTTTTATCCTGGTTTTGTATGCCTTCGATTTTTGATTTTCTGAATTATCGATTTTGTGCTGTATACAGGGATATGGTAATTATCCATATTTGTCATTCTTACATATTCCCAAATTGATTCTACATTGGAAGTAATTGAAAATCACAAATCAGTTCTCTAATTTTGTCACTATGCACAAACTACTTTACAAACACCGCTTTAAGGCTGAATCGTCAAAATGCTGCACTAAATCTGTATCGATCAGTAAAACAACCTTTCAAATGACAAATCCTGTCTTCATAAATACTGTGAAACAATTTATTTTAGAGCGTTTTCAACTAAATGTGGAACTTTAGAACACCTGAATACCTTATTTCGATCAAATCATTCCGTTTTCCGTCTGTACACATCGATCCAATATTCTGAATAGAAAGAAAGAATACATGTAATTAAAATGCCCTCACAAGTAGATTATTGTGGGTTACGAAAAAAACTTATTATGTGAGAAAAAATTATGATTCGAATACATGTAAAAGGTACACAGAAATGGATTGAATCGAAATGTTAAATTTTCTGATCGAACATATTTCGGATAATTGGAGGAACGTTTTTTCAATTGTCCAAACTCATTAAATGGTGCTTTAACCGAGAGGGTAAAACTTATATTTGTACATCTGAATCAAAGGGTTTCTTTTCCAATACAGAATACAAATCATATAAATCATGGACATGTAGTGACCTTTGTATTGCCTTGTCCTTTCTTTTGGACAACATTTATGTAAGATTTGGTGAGAATCTCTACAAGCAGGTTGTAGGGATCCCTATGGGTACTAATTGTGCGCCTCTTGTTGCAGATTTATTTTTATTCACGTATGAAAAAGAATTTATCCAAAATCTTCAAAAACAAAGAAAACATGATGATGTGAAATGTTTCAATGGTACTTCTAGGTACCTGGATGATATCCTTACTATCGACAATCCTGTTTTTGAAAAGTATAAAAATGTCATCTATCCACAGGAACTGACTCTAAACAAGGCGAACGTCATAAACACAGAAACACCATTTTTGGACCTAAATATCAAAATTATTAATGGAGAGATTCATACAAGGGTGTATGACAAAAGAGATGACTTTGGATTCAATATAGTAAATTTTCCCTGGCCTGACGGTGATGTTCCTAGATTACCGTCTTATGGTATCTACATTTCGCAGCTCATCCGGTATGCTGGAGCATGTACTGATGTTTTGGATTTTCATGATAGAAATTTACAAATAACAAAGAAACTTTTAGGTCAAGGTTTTCGCTTTCACAAACTTGTCAAGACATTCTGGAAATTTTACAAAAATTATTGTCAACTACTTTTGAAATTCGGACCCATACAAGCAACAGAGTATATTACTTTGGGTATTTCGCAACCTGCATTTTATGGTGACATGATCAACAAAATTAGAAGGATCAAAGGTAGACAGAATTACTATCGAAAATGCGTCAGAATCATCAAACGCCTCTTATACCGTGGATATGATCCTAATGTCACCAGACGGACACTAGGCTTGGTACTTGACCAATCTACAGTCTTGTACCAGCGCATCCTTAATACTTGCACGCGGACTGGCTGTGACGACGGGACTCCACGACGGGCCCTGTCCAAACCTCTTTAGAGAAGACAGGGCCCCGACCACCTGTCCTCTCTGAATGTCAGTCGGACTCCTCGAGTGATAACATACATTAGCTCGCTACAGCCGGCAGAGCACAGGTCGTATTACGCATGCCCTCTTTTTATATCAATTTACATATTCATCTGTGTTGATTGGGCCCCTGCGTTTTGCGGTCTTGTTTGTGTGTGGTCATCTGACAGTGAGGAGGTTGTTTTACACCACAATTGTACGTTCTTCGAGACCTCTGGGTAATCGTAATAGTGGGAGGGTTGTGCGCACGTAATCCAGGATAACCACACCGTCTGCTACTCACGAGGCAGATGGCCGTCCTAAGTCGGCACCGTTTACCCATCGGTCTCGTTGGTTTATGTGTAGTCATTTGTGTTTTATGTTTTTCTGTGATTTGACGTTCATTGTACTACTGCGTGTCATTTTTGTGTTTTACAGTGGGTGTTTTGGGAGGTTGCTGTTGATGCTGCAACTAGGTGTTGTTGGAGATCCCCTCCTTTCCTTTATTATGGAATTCTTTGTGATATTTTCAAGACGAGTTTGTTCAGTTTCTGCCCTCTCCCGGAAAGAAACACCTAGCTCTCCATTTCAATTCTACATACATATATATCGATGACGTGCTATCAATGAATAGTCCAAATGTTGCTGTTAACCTTGAGGTTAGAGTTGCGACTACAGGGAGATAACTCTATTATCATATCACGTAATATTTAAAACAAACATAAACAAAGGAGGGGATATCCAACAACACCAGGTTGCAGCACCCACAGCAAAACCCCAAAACACCCAATGCAAAAACACAAAGCAGACAAGCACAAAGAGACGCTAAACAATAAACAATAAAGGAAGAGACGCTAAACAATAAACAATACACATAACCTCAGTTTGTTATTTATTTCAGAAATAACTCCTCGAAATTTCCATCGCTGAATAGGTATTTTGAGGAAATATAAATGTTTTAAAATGAATAAACGCAAAAAATAGGAAAAAGTCATTTTCGTATGAGTTACATGTATGCTATCAAAGATTCAAATATCAAAATATGTACTAATTTTTATAGTATTTCAAAAAGAGAGAAATCAAAATTCGCACTTCAGGTCAAACCCTATGTTTTGGGGTCAAAACGTTGACGTTTTGCATGAATTAGTGTGATATTTATAGAAACAGTCATTTTGCTCAAAAGCTTATTCGAGTATATATTGATTTTTCTGTTTTAGAATTAGTATAAAGTAATACCATAGCTCTTTACATCGACAAAAAACATGAAACTGTAGACCTCCTAGCCATTAATAACAATTACAAATTGTTCCCATGACAACAAACGAAATCTTGTGTATAAGAAAATACTGCCCTAAAAACTTATTTCAGAACTTCTCGAAATAGCCCTTATTTCATACACAAACTATATGAAAAAAATATTGATATATATGAATTCTTGAAATTTCCTGCATTACAGAGGTATATTTAGTTATTCTCAAAATAGACGAAAATGCCAAACAAATTGACTTCAATGATTAATGATCTAATGTGACTTTTCTATCTTTTTCTGAAGGATACAACATTATCATGCTCTGCATTATTGTATGATCTCTAGATTTCTAGGCAAATCATGAAATTTCCCTCATTTTTGAATAGCATGGGCAATTCTTAAACTTCTTCTTTGTGTGTGTTCTTCAAATTGTAACAGACATTTTGATACACAACACGATTTATAGCTTTGTAGTAATAAAACGGGAAAAGGTTGTTTTAGGAACACCATTTTGGACCTAAATATCAAAACTGTTAATGGATAGATTCATACAAGTGTGTATGACAAAAGAGATGGTTATGGATTCAACACAGTCAATTTTCCCTGAAAATCAGAATCATCAAACGCCTTTTATACTGTGGATGTGATGCTTCTGTCACCAGACGGACACTTGGCTAGGTACTGGA
Organism: Pinctada imbricata; assembly: GCA_033119305.1. Lineage (NCBI taxonomy): Eukaryota > Metazoa > Mollusca > Bivalvia > Pterioida > Pteriidae > Pinctada > Pinctada imbricata. The sequence continues at coordinate 45,068,665 of VSWD01000006.1, forward strand.
CCAATCTACCGGTGCATTCTTCAGAATTCAGGGCCCCGACCACCTGTCCTCTCTGAATGTCAGTCGTACTCCTCGAATGATAACATTCATGAGCTCGCTACAGCCGACAGAGCACAGACTGTATTTGGTATGCCTTCTATTTTTATATTAATTTATATATCTATCTAAGTGTTTCTTGGGTCCATGCGTCATGCCGTCTGTTTGTATGTTCATCTTACAGTGAGGAGGTTATATTACACCACGATTGTGCGTTCTTCGAGATCTCTGGGTAATCGGAAAAGTGCGCACGTAATCCGGATAATCATACTATCTACACCGGTTGCCCATTGGTCTCGTTGGTTTATATGTGGTCTTATGTGTTTCATCTTTCTATGGTGTGAGTTAGTGTTTCTTGTCCCTTTTTCGTCTCTTTCTGTGGGTGTCTGTTCTGTGTTTTTGCATTGGGTGTATTGGGGGTTTTGCTGTGGGTGATGCAACCGATTGTTGTTGGAGATCCCCTCCTTTCTGTCAAACAGTGATATAAAGGGTTTATCGCCACCTTAATACAATCCATCCAACTGAAAAGGTATGAACGGCACATTTTTAAAAATTTAAAATTATTATTCATAAATTTCAAATATTTACCGAAAGATTTTTTGGGGAAACAATACATGCATATACGCTATCAATCATACCATATCGTAACAGTATCTGTACCCGTCCCCTGCGAATCCACGTTTACAGATACACATTGGAACAGCGAAAATTTACCTGTCCCCCGTCGGTCTTTAACCTTGCTTCATATATAGATTTCATGCTACCTTTTGACGAAAATGGTCATCTCGATACTTCAATATATGACAAACATGACCACTTCAACTTTAGAATTACGTACTCTCCGTTGGGACCTTATTTCATCTCCATTTGAGACTGACTTTTTATTCTTTGCAGATATTTGGGGGTTGATTGAATTGCATTTCTGAATTACAGTGAACGTCTTATATCTTTATTGAATCTATTCAGTAGAAAAAGCGTTTCGCTTTTATCACCGATTTTGCTCTATCTTGATTTTGTTGTAAAAATTTTTCAAGAATTTGTATGTCTATATTGATTTTTAGTTTTGGATACTGATTTTTAGGTTTGTGTTTGACATGTATTCAATGCATACTATCCACTAAATAAAATGAAAATGTGTAAATACGTATGTTTGTGGTTACTTTGAAATCTTTTAAAATATGAATGGGGAGATTACAAATGCGCGTGAGGTTGAAAGTCAATCATCCATGTGATTGTATGTACATCAAAAGTATGTTTCGATATATTTTTTGTTTAATGTTCTTTGTTCGATGCAATTATGTTGGTTTGTTCCGCTGTCTTAATTGCATGCTTACCTTCCTTGAGATCTATTTAATATTATTCACCATTTAGTCATCGACGAATTAAAAAAACATGGGTTTTTTTAATTAGCGAAATATTTCTATTACCCTCTAATAAATATAATGTTTTATAATCTTTATGAGAACAAAATCTTATTATATATGTTCTAATTTTTATTTGGTTTTGTTGATTTAACATTTCAAATTTGATAAGCAATCACAATTCTAAAAATGGAGTCCGTGTTCTGAACCATGAAGCAACGCATGTTTGTTTTAAAATGTACATGCCCCGTCTCAGACAATCTATTCTGTTTTCACTTGAGGTGTTTCTGTGTTTTGCTGTTGGTGATACAACAGGGTCCTGTTGAAGATACCCTCCTTTCTCTGAACCACAATGTGTCTCGATAATTCTGCGAATGTTGGACGTCGATCTGAAACACCTATTGTCCATTACTCAATATCCGAAACACGTGTCTGGTGCATAATAAATTAGTTTGAAATTCTTAAAGAAGGTATAGAGTTGGAAACCTTCTCTTATGTGTATGTGTAGTCTTTTGTGTATAATGTGATTATGTCATGTTTGGTATCCCTTGTTCCTTTTAAATGTCTCTACTTTATATTCCTCATGGGGTGTTTTGCTAAGGTTGTTACAACCGAGTTTTGTTAAGAGTTCCCCTCCCTCTCTGGAATATAAGGTAAACCGCACGTTTTACTGAGGGCACACATTATTGATAACTTCAGTCTAAACAGGCACGGCATGAAGGCCGTTCTTATCTTTTCACTTACAAGCATCGTGACTATTATGACATCTACAATTTCTACTTCATAAGTACAACTGTTTATATTAGTAGGTAGAGGTCAAATCAAGAGAATAAAAGCAGATAACAAGTACTGAAAACCAAATCCTTTTGTTTATTGATTTATTCAGCATATTTATATCAAGGATCGTGTTCGTGTCCAGGCCCGTGTTCGTGTCCAGGGCCGTGCTCATGTCCATGTTCATGACTTTCATGTGGCAGTGCCGCTTCCTTAATACATGTACACTGTCCGTCAAGGCAGTGGTAGTGCTCGTCATGTTTGTGACATCTTCCCATAGTTATGCACGGAAGAATGTCGGAACAACCTGTTAGAAAAAGTTATTATGAAAATCAGCTATCACCTGTAACGTAACGCACAATGTTCAAAACTTAATACATGTTTATCATATACCGCTTGAATGGGGGCTACATTTGCTAATATGCAAACCAGTCCTACTTGTTCTAATGACATGTAATCCGACGTTACAAAATATGCTTATATTATTTCCGGGTACCTGATCTCATCTACTTCGGGAATTCGCGCTTTTTTCTTAGTCCATCCATGATTTAACTCAAAAATAGGGACAACTGCGTGCACGACATCCATACAACGAAAAAATCTGATGATGTCGAAGCAGATGGCCGTCCTAAGTCGACGCAATTTAAACGTCTTCAAATAAAGATGCCAATTGGTCTAACTGGTTTATGTGTCGTCTTTCAGTGTTTTGATTTCGTCTTTGATGTTTAGGAATTCTTTCGTATCTCTTGTACATATCTCCTTTATGTTTTCTCTTCTGAGTGCTTCGGAGGTCGGCAATCTACTGCCTAAGTAGCAATTATTGTGGTTGTTTAGATTTGTAAGTACAGCCAATAGTCAAGTTACCAAGCATTCTCAAAGTTTCCACTTTCTATTGTTGAACTTAACGACAGGGGATTCATATAAAAGATACAACATATATTTCAATATTGGCAATATAATGGATGACCAAACATTCGACCTGTATCCATTTGAATTTATTCTAGCCCCTAGCATCAAAGTTGTTTGGGTATACTGAGCTCACAATGTCCGTCATTCTGTTCTATTTTTTTTTATTCTATTCTACAAAGAACTTGAACAGTAACGACATTTGCCTATCACGGATGAGTAGGGATATTCTTCTATACGCCCTTCTTTTACCTATTTGGATTTAGACATACCGAATTTGACACATTTATGTTTGGTAATCGCCGCGGGATTTGCATGTAGTCAGAGGACGCTCATTCCTCCCGGGCACCTTGTCCTGCCTCCATTCAGGGGTTCGCGATTGCCTTACACAATTATTCCGTATTCCCCTGGATCTTTGGCTCTTGAACTACGATTATTGACAGAAGGGTTGAATGCCATATGGTTTGCCGAAAACGCACGAACGTGGAACCAAACATTTCGATGGTGAGTTTAATGAAACAAAATAAAACATTTTTTGACATACATGTTAATATAAAATAAATATCAAGAAGTACTCATCAGTTATTAAGTCTCAAAGTCGAGAAAAAAAGACATAATCACTAGACTTTCCATTGGAACAGTTGGAAATCCCGGAATAAACAATATTCCGAAATGTGGCCAGGTGTATTGCATGCAAAACCTGTCGCAACAGTTTGTGAAAACTTACTACCACGCTATACCCCTTATGTCTTTTAAATATTAATACAGTGGAAGATTATAGCATGAAGTAACCCCTGAATTATGGCCCTTGGACGGAATCTGTAATCATACTTATATTAATGTTCAAGAAGAAATGGCATTGCTGCTGAAAAAGTTCCATTCTTTAAGTTTTGGTCTTTTGATTTATATAATCTGTGTTATTGAAAGAAACATATTTCGCAAGAAAATTAAGAATTACTTTTTTTTAGATATCTTTTCTTTAATTTATGTACTTTACTATACACCTAAGATTTAAAAAAAATCAGACAAATTTGACCAGTTTTATTACGGCTGTATCTTCTTTAGAATACAGTAATTTTATTTAGTTCCCAAAAAAATTATATATTGTCACAATGAAAATTGATTTCACAATAGAATGATACAGAAAATATTGATATGTTTAAACGGCAATTTGATTGTCAAGCGGTCTAATTTCATAGAGGTTCTAGTTGTTATCAAACCTAGAAATGTAGGTTTCTTGACGATTACCTCAATCATAGTTTATTTGTATTTAAACAAGTTTTATCGTATTGACTCTACCCCTGGTCTATGGACATAACCCCTGTGTGAATACCAGTGTGTGTTTTATTCTGTGGAGGATGACTGTTTAAACTCATAGGAGGTTCTCCGGCAACGGAGGGATTTCATCTACAACAACAACAACCTTACGGACTATGCAGTTGTGAATGCATTCCCATGTATGCGCACTGTAATCGTAACCAGAGAGGAGGAATTTACATAATGGAAGATCACACGAAGAAAGCAAATTGATGCTGAATAAGTTTACATATGATTTTTTTTCAACTTCATTGCATAGCCTTTTCATTGCAATCCAAAACAACAGTAATAAAATTCAAATTTGCAACACGGAGTTGACGCTGAACTGACCTGGGTGAGTTTTGCTGTAAGTCTCGTTGTCCCCTATTGTTTGCTGAATGTGTGATGTTCGTTAAAATAAAAACCTGTGCGGGTATGTTCTGCAGCGGATAATACATATTGCAATCTGAAAACTTTATCCCTAGATATAATCCACTTGCATTTATCGCGCTTTCCCATGCTTCATATTCTATAGGTGATGTACTACAAGTATGGGTTATTGGGCATAAGATTTATTTGGACTGTTGTACATGGGCAATTTTGGCACATATGATTCTCATGATAGTATTTATAGAAGTTAATGCTGAGAATTGAAGTTACCAAAATTGATAATGATAGCAAAGAACTACACATACATTGTAATATTGGTAAAGCCTTCATTGAAATTGAAATGTTTTTTCCTCATGTGACTACATACATAATGAGAACTTTATATTATCATCAATATACATGTATGTATAAATAGCCCAATTTGCCGCGTTTTTAAGCCGGAAAGCTGTTGGATAGCTCGGTTTTTGTGATACCGCTTGGTTACGCAGTTTGGTGGGGTAACACCTTAACATCGAGTTTGAGGCCTGTAATCCAATCCAAGTGATATTTGACCTCAACAACAATCATAATGATCAATGAAGGAAAATCAAACCCATAACCCAAAATCAGATTTAAAAAATCACATATGATGGACTTACAAATACTTGAAAAATATAAAACAGAACTTTCTCACGAGGAAAGAAAATTTAGGACGAACAGACGGAGACAATAACACATTTTTGGACGTAATAAGTTTTACACTGCTTGGCCATATTATATTGTTTAGATTAAGGATCACTGACGAGGGTTACGTGCACGAAACGTGTCATTTTCACTATCATTATAAACATCCAGTTTTATTTTTATTTTTTCACGAATTTGCAAGTCTGTTGATTGTGATTACTACTACCGAACTTATTTTATTTTACAGGCCGCATGTTTAATTGTCCACAGATGTCTTTGAAGTACGATACACTGCGTACATGTATCGCAAAAAAATCCGCATTCCTATGAATTAATTCGCAGTGAGGATGCCACATTTAAGTTATGCGTATAATCAGGATTGACCTAGGAAGCGAATGGAATGTGCAACTATTGATACTCTTTCCCAATTCAAAGCGTATTAAAATCTGCATTCGTAATAGTTGAAATAAATTCATTGCCGTCGCGTTCCGATTTTTTGATGGACTTTTTATTAGCGAGTACCTAATTTTCACGTTTCATCAAGCTCGCGAAATTGCGCGAAAATAAAGTCCTCGCTAATAAAAAGTCGTTTACAGTATTTTATATAAATACATGTATAAAATAAACTAATACACACCTGTTTGTGTTACGTCACATATACATTTCCTATCGTAACAGGCAATATGCGAGGAGTTGCTCCTACACTGTGTACTTTGGCAGTCTTTTATGGTGTGACATGTTTCAGATGCTACGTAAACTGTAAATTATGTGCAATAATTTGGCATTAGTGGACAAGGTAATATTCTGCGGGTTTCAGTATATTTTCATCTTTTTGAACCTCTAATATCAAAAATATAAAACAAGAAATAATTGACTTACCAAACAAAACAAGGGCACTTACGATTAATAATCCTAATTTACTCATTTCTGACCAGGAGATAGGACATTAATGATTGGATATTTCATGACTTTATGTATGTTATCTGAAGTGATAATTCTATTCAGACCACTCCAAAATCTAAGTGGGTTCCAAAAGTTCATATTCTCCTTGAGTATATTTAAGAAATAACAACTAGCTAGCCGTGGTTTGTTGTCCAGTAATTCCCCGAGTCGCATGAACCAATTAAATTTTCACCGAGCCGCGACGAGGGGAATTACTGGACAACAAATCACAGCCAGCTAGTTGTTACTTATTAAGGATTCCGACTTCCGTCGGAATCCTTTCTGTTATTGTATTGTCTTTTCTTTATTAAGGATTCCGACTTTTCCGTCGGAATCCTTTCTGTTATTGTATTGTCTTTTCTTTATTCTTATTATTATTCTTATTATTATTATTCTTACCCCCAGATCGTTCCAGTCACTGTACAAAAAAGTATCACTTCTTATGATAAAACAAAAAGTATCATGTTAAAGAGCATATAGAGATCTAGAGGTAAAAAATTTTGTCGTCGAAAAGTTCACGTATGCCCCTGCTAGAGGTCACCAAAGGTCAAATCTTTAAACACTTATAACTCCTAAACTAACCGTGCGATTTGAACGAAATTTGTTTTAAAATGTTCTTTGGGAAATTTGTAAACTTTTATACGCTTACATGCTCGATAAAATATTTACGGTTTTCGCGCTATTCCGAGTTGAAAATGGAACTTTAAATTGGCACAGTGCCAATTTCTACAGTTTTTGAGATTTTGAGTTGAAACTTTGATAGTAGGGTACTTATAGGTAGTCATTTAATGTTGACCTACTTTCAAGGTCAAATTTCCATTCTCAAGGTCACAACAAACTTTTGCTTGTAGAACAAAGACTATTTGACCTTCAGAGTTGAAACTTCATACATAATATCGTTAAACCAAGCTCTTTCACACTGACCTTGACCCAAGGTCAAATTTTGATTCTCAAGGACACAGCAAACTTTTGCCTATAGAACAAAGACTATTAGACCTGTAGAGTTCAAACTTCATACATAATATCATTAATCCAAGCTCTTTCACCTCGACCTTCACCCAAGGTCAAATTTTGATTCTCAAGGTCACAACAAACCTTTGGCTATAGAACAAAGACTATTAGACCTTCAGAGTTCAAACTTCATACATATTATCATTAAACCACGCTCTTTCACCTTGACCTTGACCCAAGGTCAAATTCTGATTCTCAAGGTCACAACATACTTTTGCCTATAGAACAAAGACTATTTGACCTTCAGAGTTTAAACTTCATACAAATAATTGTTCAGTCATGCTCTTTCACTTTGACCTTGACCCAAGGTCAAATTCTCATTCTCAAGGTCACAGCAACTTTTCCCTACAAAACAAAGACTATTTGACCTTCAGAGTTCATACTTTATACATATCATGCTTGGGCCCAGCTCTTTCACCTTGACCTTGACCCAAGGTCAAATTCTGATATTCAAGGTCACAACAAACTTTAGTCTATAAAACAAAGACTGTTTCACCTTGAGAGTTCAAACTTTACACAAAGATTCCTTACACCAAACTCTTTCATCATGACTTTGACCCAAGGTCATTTGTTCGATTTCAAGATCACAACTGACTTTCGCTGATTAGATTTTGAGCTTTGCTCAGAATAAGTTCAATCGTGATGAGAATAATCACAATACTTAGCTTTCATCCATGACATTGCTTAAAGGCCAAATAATCATTCTCAAGGTCTTAACAATCATTTACTCTTGTAGAATGTACACTTTTTGTCCTATACTGTTTATTCTTCACACAAGTAGTCCTTCTTATTTGAACTTAACATAGTATCAGAAAGATAACTCTTTTATTCTTGTTTTCTGTTTCTTTTTTTTTTTTTTCTTAGTAGCATTACATATCTGTACTTTCATGTTGTTGTCATTTTCTATTAATAGAAATTATCTCATTGCAAAATCATTGTGCAATTGTGTTTTGAGAAAGTAATTGTTAAGGATTTGATATCCATAGAGCATGGAGTTTAAAGCTTTCGTAAAGATAAAAAGTACTTAATTTTTTTTTCTTCTATTTTGTTGATAAATTAATAAGAGTCCCAAACTAGACATAAGCTCTTTTGACCCATTTGCTGAAGTGAATAAGGTACTTCAACAACTATTCTTTTTTCCATCTTCTTTATTCGGATTTTAACACTTCAGTTCCTAGGAAGGTCTAAGAAAGGAGGAATCCGTCTGTTGCTTGCAACAGTAGCCATCTAGTTCTTATTATTATTCTTATTATTATTATTCTTACCCCTAAACCGTTCCGGACACTTTACAAAAAAGTACAGCATCATGTGAAAAAACGGAAAGTACCATGTGAAAGAGCATATGAAGATCTTGAATGAAATTTTTTTTCTTGTCAAATGGTTCACATATGCCCCTGCTGGAGGTCATCAAAGGTCAAATTTTTAAACTCTTATAACTCCTTAAGAAACCGTCGGATTTGAACAAAATTTGTTTTATATTGTTCTTTGAGAAATTTGCAAACTTTTATACGCTTACATGCTCGATAAAATATTTACGGCTTTCGGGCAATTCAGAGTTGAAAATGGAACTTTAAATTGGCACAGTGCCAATTTCTACATTTTTTGAGATTTTGAGTTGAAACTTGGATGGTAGGTTACTTATAGGTATACATTTAATGCTGACCTACTTTCAAGGTCAAATTTTTATTCTCAAGGTCACAACAAATTTTGGCCTATAGAACAAAGACTACTTGACCTTCAGAGTTCAAACTTCATACATAATATCGTTTAGCCAAGCCCTTTCACCTTGACCTTGAACCAAGGTCAAGTTTTGATTCTCAAGGTCACAACAAACTTTTGCCTATAGAACATAGACTATTTGACCTTCAGCGTTCAAACTTCATACATACTATCGTTAAGTCAAGCTCTTTCACCTTGACCTTGTCCCAAGGTCAAATTTTGATTCTCAAGGTCACAACAAAATTTTGCCTATAAAACAAAGACTATTTGACCTTAAGAGTTCAAACTTAACACAAATATTCCTTGCATCAAGCCCTTTGACCTTGACATTGACCAAAGGTCATTTGTTCGATTTCAAGGTCACACCATACTTTGGTTGATAGAATATTGAGCTTTGATCAGATTAAGATCAATCTTGAAAAGAATTACCTCAAATACTTATCTTTTTTCCGTGACCTTTATTCACGGTCAAATGATCATTCTCAGGGTCATAACAAACTTACTCTTGTAGAATTAGCAGTTTTTGTCCTACGCTATTTATTCTTCACACAAGTAGTCTTTCTTATTTGAACATAACATAGTATAAGAAACATAACTCTTTTACTTTTGGTCTCTGTTTTTTTTCTTAGTATCACTACTTGGCTGTAATTTGATTCTTTTGTCATTTTCTATTTATAGAAATGCTCTCATTGCAAAATCATTGTGCAAGTCTGTTTTGAGATAGTAATTTTAAAGGAATTAGAATTGATAGATCATGGAGTATAAAGCTCTTGTAAACATGAAAGGTATTTATTATCTTTTTGTTCTATTATGTTGATAAATAAATGAGAGTCCCAAATTAGACTAAAGCTCTTAAGACTCATTTGCTGAAGTGAATAAGGTACAAAATCAACTATTCATTTTTCCATCTGCTTTATTCGGATTTTAACTCTTCAGTTCCGAGGAAGGTCAATTAAAGCTGAACTAAGTCTTTAAAAACCCCCATGACGTAGTAAATTTTTTTAGGGAACGGAAATTGTTAGAAGTGAAACTAACAATCTCCGTCCCCTTGCTAAAAATACACTTGGTCATGTGTTGATTTGAACTTTCCCCCTGATGACGTTTTGCATACTAATGTATCGTGACCCAAAATTCACTACCTCGAGTACTCGAGCGGTATATAAAGAAGCCTGGACGTGTGGCCAATGTCATTTGTATGAGATGTCGTCTACCTGTAAGGATGAGTTCAGAAATTAGAAAATATCAAAGAAAACCATACATTGAAATAGAAAATGGATAAAGTAATCATGAAATCTTCAGTTTTACTGAAATTATTAAAAGACGGGTACGTAATCCTGGGAACTTGTGGAAGGGGATGGGTGGAAGGGGGTTGTTTTAGAACGGGATGGGGACGGACCGGGTGGGTAGGTTTTTTCATATGTTTTATATGAAATATTGCGAACCAAAAAGATGAATTCAAAATATCCATAGTTACATGTATTTACAATGTCAAAAAATTATATGCTACGGTTTACATTGATCAAAATTTGGTACATATGTGAAATAGTGGTGGGGTGGGATGTTGTTGGATTCAAGTATATCATTCAAACCAACAGACATGAAAGTAAATTGAAATGATTTATCACAAGCAAAGGAGATCAAATATACATGTAGATGAAGAGGGAGCCCAATGTTTATGCAGGCTTTCTACTCTACCTTGATGAAAAAGTAGGAAAAAAGTAGGAGTAGTCAATGAAAAAAAGTAGGAGAAAAATAGGAAAAAGTAGGAATTAAAAAGGGAAAAGTAGGAAAATTTCCATCACTTTTAGCGACAATTTTCAGTAAGTGTGACACACAAATCACAGTAAGCAATGATTGTAGACTGGTAATGTTCATGTTATAGATAGAAATAAGGACACATTGATTTTTCATGTAAAATATAGAGAATGGGCGAGCGAAGCGAGCCCGAAATTTTAAAAAAAACCTTTGAATCAGATGTCGATGACGAGTGAAGCAAGTAATTTTTTACTTTTGAGATGAAAAAGTAGGAAAAGTAGGAGGTTTTGAAGAAAAAGTAGGAAAAAATAGGATCAAAATAAAAAAGTAGGAAAAGTAGGAAATAGTAGGAAAAAGTAGGAACAGTAGAAAGCCTGTTTATGATCAACCAAGACATGTTGGGCCGGAAAGGGGGGGGGGGCGGTTAAGTTATTGAAAATTTATATTATCTGAAGTGAAATAGTATATTGATCAGTGTTTACTGCTAAAAGTTTACATCAAAGAATGGCATGCAATTTATTAGACGGAAGAGTAGTTGGGAGGGGGATGCCAGTGTGTGTGTGTGTGGGGGGGGGATGTTATATCGAAACATTGTCATACAAAAAAGCACAATAAAAGTACATACATTAACATACTAAAGTACGATAGTTAAATTCTTCTATAATATTCTATTTTCATTACATACGATTTTGTTACATATACCTGTATACTGTGAAAGGCAAGTACATAGCTGTTTCTCCGATTTTCCTCATTTCAAAATTTCTTTTAGAAAATGTAATTAATCAGCTAAATTTCGAGAATACAAGACTGCATGATAATTATAGTGTTTTACTTACATGATATTTTAGAAAATACAATCCAATACAGGCCTATGGTCGGTATACAATTTTCTACAACAAACATGACCTCATTGTGTAGACACATGTGAAAATCGCGTGTTCGATTAGATTATTCGCATAATGAAAATGGGCTTTTATAAATTCATATCAATTAAAATATACATGTATACTAGTTACCGAATATTTGAATAAGCTTCATTATCCATTGGAATTTATATTTATGATCGTTTGTATGATTATTTCCATTGATGTGTTAAAAGGGGGGGGGGGGGGGGCGTGAACGTGGAGGCCTTGGGATGCAACAGATGGAATTCGCATCGGAAATGGGAAAGAAACAATTTATAGAATTCTTGACAATCCTATTTATCAATAGTTTATAGGTTTCCTTTGTGTTGAACTATTTTTCGTCGAACAACTCTACCTAAGCCATGTCTTGGATCCGTTTCCTCTCAATATCCCCATCTCAATAACTACCCCCCCAATCAAATTCTGTATAGCCCTTTCTTTTCAGGGCCGGGTCCAAAATTTATGTTGAGGAAATGGGGAACAAAGTGTCCTTACAGTCTACACACTTTTCCGATACCATAACCATGACTAGGTCAAAGCTCCAGGTCAAGGTCACTAGGTCAAATGTTAAGGCATAAATTGAAAGGTCTTGTAACGGGCAAACTTCATGTATGATATAAAGTTTCTACTGCGTAATGTTCCTCAGATTTTGCTGCAACCAGAAACTTTAACCAAAATGTTGACAGACAGACGGACAGACAGACAGACAGACAGACGGAAGGACGGACAGACAGACAGACAGACAGAAAGACAGACAGACAGACAGACAGACAGACAGACAGACAGACAGACAGACGGACATCGTCAATCTATAGACCGGAATTGCTTTGCAATCCGGCCAATTAAAAGTGGCGAGTTGGAGGGGTTTTGTTTGGTCTAAATCATCCATGAACGATCATCATATGCACTACTCTGGAGCAGAAATGTTGGAAGAAAAAGTCAAATTACTTTGAATTTCTGTGATTTTTTTAAAATCCACATTAAAAGTATAGGAATTGGAATTTAAAATTAATTTCATCTGAAACTCATCAAAGCTTTTATACATGCATTCACATGGTTTCATTTTTGAATAGCTATTCCTTTTTTCCCTTTTATCAATGATTTTCGAATGCATGAGTTCCCCAAAACTACTGAACGTCTCGTTCTCAGCGAGGTATGTCTGTCTGTAGGCATGGTCCATTTAATATTATGGGGGGGGGGGGGTTGGATTTTTTTGTCGGAGCATGATTATTTTTTATCGCCCTATACCGGAGCAAAATTATTTTTTTCTTGCAAAGTTGGAGCAAGGAATTTTTTTTATAATAAGTGATGTGCAATATATAATGAATGTTTGTGTTTTAATAGAAATTCTTGATTTTTACTCAAAACTCTAATAAAATATTACTTTATTTCTATGAAAAATTTAATTCACTTATTAACAGAGAGATAGAAGTATTTACAATATAATCCTCAGTAAACAAAATTTATATCTTGTAAGAGGGTCTGAGGGGAGGATTTTCTAGACAAAAATTTTCGAATTTAGAATTGTAAATTAGGGGAAAAACTGAAGTTCTCCTTCGAAGCTTGTATATGAAATTAGACTCTATGGTGAAACATGCATTTATTGCATGTAATAGTAATGCATTATATTCATGGTATATTTATAAGCCTCTAAGGAAGTCCTTTTTCCCCATTAACATGCATTCTTTTGATATTTTCAAATATAATCTTTGCCATTAAAAATTAATGTTTTGATAGAAAACTACAGCGAGCGAAGCGAGCCAAATTTTTTTTTATATAAATTGAAAACTGTGACGAACGAAGCGAGCCGGAAAATTTTCAGGAATTTTTAGCGAAATTTTAAGGTAATTCTTCAAATTTAGACTACTTGTGAAAACAAGATTATTTTTTTCTGACACACCATAAGCAAATTAATTTTTCCATCAAAATTCAGAGCAAAATTATTTTTTTCGAAAAAAACCCAAAGCCCCCCCCCCCCCCCCCCCCCAATATCAAATGGACCGTGCCTTAGTTTTTCGAATTTTATGAAACTTTTATTGTATATATTGAAATAAGTTTTGATATGTGAGTATATCTTAGATTTATAAAGATAGAGTTTTAGTCTTGATTCCTTTTTGCACGTCGAAGAGTACATATTACATTCATAATATTTTAACTTTTCTGGACTTTTTTTCTTCATTATTGAATCTATTGTACTACTTTTTGGTACTAGTATGTGAATATATATGTATATGTCGGTGTAATTCAGAGGAAGTTCAAATTAGTTTCAATTGACCTATTTGTACAAGAGTTCTTGTTCTTGGACTTAGTAAAATTCAAGTTTTTCCTAGATTTAAGAATTCAGACTTTTTTTTAATGTTACATGTATCGCAAATGTTGAACTGTGTTTTGGTTTGTGATAGATCATGTTCAATATTTGCTGAAGCTGACCTAGTTTTAATAGAGTTATTACCCTTTGACTTTGTTATTTTCATTACAGTTTCAGATTTCTTGTCTTTTCTTTATTGATACTATTACAGATACCGAACTGGTACTTGTCTGCACATGCATTGAGTTCAGTATTGGTCTCAGATTTATACCGGTAGGGGATTTGTATCGCTTTACGATAAAAAAGGTTGTTGGTTCTAAGTAAAAATAAAATACTCCCAATATGTATAAAATATTCTAGTCCATGAGCGTGTATTTCCTACAGAAGCCATTTCGTACCATGTCATAACTCGTAGTTGCGAGAAAAATTGTGGTAGTTACGAGAAAAAAAATTCGTAGTTACGAGAAACAAATTTCGAAGTTACGAAAAAAAATCTCGTTGTTACGAGAAAAAAAATGGAGATAAAAACTATATTAATTTTTATCAAAAATCGCTGAAAAAGGAAAAACTCAATAATTTCACCGTCTTTTGGACAAATTCACATCAGATTCTGAAGCTTTAGATATGTGTTAAATATGGTAGACTAACGTAATTGGAAAGTTAAAGTTTGATATTTGCACTTATCTTTGGAATTTTTTTTTTTTTTTTTTTTTTTTTTTGGAAATATGGTATCCCCATATAGATCCGATTTCTTCAAGATACCTCTGAGTTGGAATTGCTTAATTTGATTCAATTTGCAAAATTGAAATGTGATGACTGAAAACATTCATTAACTACTTTTGATATGAGTAATTGTCCAAAGTATGTAAAGACTCCAAAATATTGAATAAAATAATTCAGCATTTTTATAAAATATGTTATTTTTAACCCAAAATTTCCACGAAATACCTGAGTTGGTAAAGTGTACATGTAAATCAAATTCATTCTTGAGTAGGGCCTTTATACTTTCAGAAAATACTTTCAAACCCCACAAACTATGGGGGCCCTCCCCCTCATTCTTGTGATTTGTCTAAAATTGCTGGGTTTTTTCCGTTTTCAAGTTGAATTTTACTACTAACCATATATATGCCCATATGGGGACACCCCACCCCTACACTGACAGCGACGACTTGGAAACAGCCCCCCCCCCCTCCTGGAAAATGTATAGCCAGCAGTCCAACGCCCTATCCACATAGCCATTGGAGATCCTGAATGTTAGTGGTTTTTATTTTTGATATACAGACGGAGAAATACAAATGGCTGATTCAGCATTACAAGAATTATCGATCGTTCATGCAACAAGTCAGTCCTATTCATAGCTTTTTATTCAGAAGAAAAACACATTTCATATTGCGCATATTTATTTCACTGTCATTGACTTCAACGTGTATATATGGCCACCTTAGGCCTCTTTTTTTTTTCATTCGTCAATCTTTGAAACAACTGTACAAGACCTTTGACGGAGCAATGTGGCCCCCTTGGGCCTCTTGTTTGTTTTGTTTTGTTTTGTTTTTTTTTATTTTCATTTGTTTTGCTTGTTTGTTTGTTTGCTTTTTTTTTCTTTTTTGATTCGACAATCTTTGAAACAACTGTACAAGACTTTTGACTGAGCAATATGGCTCCCTTGGGCCTCTTGTTTTTTTTTTTTTTTTCATTTGTTTTGTTTGTTTGTTTGTTTGTTTGTCTTTTTCTTATTGAATTCCTTAATATTTGAAACAACTGTACAAGACCTTTGACGGAGCAATGTGGCCCCCTTGGGCATTTTTTTTCTCGTTTGTTTGTCTGTTTCTTTTTGAATTCGTCAATCTTTGAAATAACTGTACAAGATCTTTGACGGATTGTTTATCCAATGACATAGGCTAGTCCTTCGAAAGGGGGAGGTTGATAAGTTTTTGCCCCCCCCCCCTCCGACTTACATGTTACATACGTGTACATACCTGTTTTCACCTACCCTGTCTAGATCCGCCCTTGCAAAATAAGCAAACACAATTTATTGATTCATAATTTTATTCTCTACATACATGGTCAATGAAAGTCAAATAAAAAAAAGACATTTTATGAAATTCTGTGTTATTTACTCCTGAATACAAACCTGTAAATAGAATCGATCGATAAAGATTTATCATTCGGAACATGCTCGACATGTTGAGTCATATCATAGTCGCAAGATTTCATCCTTCTAAAGACTTTTGATGCAAACCTTTGTCAGTTCTGCAATAGCTCAGCGGTAGAGCGTCAGACTTCGAATCGGAGGGTCCGGGGTTCGATACCTGCCTCGGCCAATTTTTCCCCTCATTTTTTTTCATTCGTAAGCAAACATAAAGTACAGTGCTTCAACATTGTTTTCATTTCAAAATTTATACGAGTATGTATTAGTTCAAAATGTTTTCTAACAGAATCAAGAAATATCGAATACATGTACCATTTTGAAAACACTTGCTATATTGTCATGATTCATTGGAAAATCCCTCACATAATTAATATGCATGACCCAGGATGTGTTACAAATTTCATTGGTCAATTCAACCATGTGACTTGACATTACATGTACAAGATACGATGGGGCCTACCTTGGTGGAGGTACCTGGTTCGAGTCCAGCTGCGGCCAGTCATTTTCGCATTTTTTCAATTTTCATTTCTGTTCTTAACAAGATGAAAATGAGAGGAATCCGTCTGCTATGTCCACACGAACCTCCATCCTTCCATTTATTAAGGATTCCGATTTCCGTCGGAATCCTTTCTGTTATTGTATTGTCTTTTCTTTATTAAGGATTCCGACTATTCCGTCGGAATCCTTTCTGTTATTGTTTTGTCTTTTCTTTATTCTTATTATTATTCTTATTAAGGATTCCGACTTCCGTCGGAATCCTTTCTGTTATTGTATTGTCTTTTCTTTATTCTTATTAAGGATTCCGACTTCCGTCGGAATCCTTTCTGTTATTGTATTGTCTTTTCTTTATTCTTATTATTCTTATTATTATTATTCTTACCCCCAAGCCAATCCAGAGACGTTACAACAAAGTACCGCATCACATGATAAAATGGAAAGTGTCATGAGAAAGAGCAAATAAAGATCTTCATTTAAATTTTTTTTCTTGTCGAAAAGTTCATATATGCCCCCGCTAGAGGTCATCAAAGGCAAAATCTTTAAAACCTTATAACTCCAAAACTAACCGTACGATTTGAACGAAATTTGTTTTATATTGATCTTTGGGAAATTTGCAAACTTTTATACGCTTACATGCTCGATAAAATATTTACGGTTTTCGTGCTATTTCGAATTGAAAATGGAACTTTAAATTGGCACAGTGCCAATTTCTACAGTTTTTGAGATTTTGAGTTGAAACTTGGATGGTAGGTTACTTATAGGTAGTCATTGATGATGACCTAGTTTCAAGGTCACATTATGATTCTCAAGGTCACAACAAACTTTTGCCTATAGAACAAATACTATTTGACCTTGACATTTCAAACTTCATAAATACAATAATTGAGCCAAGCCCTTTCACCTTGACCTTGTCCCAAGGTCAAATTTTCATTCTTAAGGTCACAACAAACTTTTGTCTATAGAACAAAGAACATTTGACCTAGAGAGTTCATACTTGGCGCAAATATTCCTTGCATCAAGTCCTTTCACCTTGACCTTGACCCAAGGTCATTTGTTCAATTTCAAGGTCACAACAGACTTTTGTCGATAAAATATTGAGCTTTGATTAGATCAAGAGGACTCTTGATGAGAATAAATTCAAATGCTTATCTTTTATCCATGACCTTGGTTAAAGGTCAAATTAACTTTTTCAAGATCATAACAAAAATGTACTCTTGTAGAATTCACAGGATTTTGTCCTTAACAATTTATTCTTCACACAAGTAGTCCTTCTTATTTGAACTTTACATAGTAAGATAGATAACTCTTTTATTCTTGTTCTCTGTTTCTTTTTCTTTTTTTTTCTTAGTAGCATTACAAATCAGTAGTTTCATGTTGTCATTTTCTATTAATAGAAATTATCTCATTGCAAAATCATTGTGCAATTCTATTTTGAGAAAGTCATTGTAAAGGATTAGATATTGATTGTGCATGGAGTTTAAAGCTTTCATAAACATGAAAGGTATTTATTATTTTTTTCTTCTATTTAGTTGATAAATAAATAAGAGTCCCAAATTAGACATAAGCTCTTTTGACTCATTTGCTAGAGTTGAATAAGGTACTAAAGCAACTATTCTTTTTTCCATCTTCTTTATTCGGATTTTAACACTTCAGTTCCGAGGAGGGTCTAATAAAGGAGGAATCCGTCTGTTGCTTGCAACAGTAGCCATCTAGTTATTCTTATTATTATTATTATTCTTACCCACAAACCGTTCCGGTCACTTTACAAAAAAGTACAGCATCATATGAAAAAAACGGAAAGTACCATGTGAAAGAGCATATGAAGATCTAAATTTAAAATTTTTTTCTTGTCGAAAAGTTCACATATGCCCCTGCTAGAGGTCATCAAAGGTAAAATCTTTAAAACCTTATAACTCCTAAACTAACCGTGCGATTTTAACGAAATTTGTTTTATATTGTTCTTTGGGTAATGTGCAAACTTTTATACGCTTACATGCTCGATAAAATATTTACGGTTTTCGTGCTATTTTGAGTTGAAAATGGAACTTTAAATTGGCTCAGTGCCAATTTCTACAGTTTTTGAGATTTTGAGTTGAAACTTGGATGGTAGGTTACTTATAGGTAGTCATTGATGATGACCTAGTTTTAAGGTCAAATTATGATTCTCAAGGTCACAACAAACTTTTGCCTATAGAACAAAGACTATTTCACCTTGACAGTTCAAACTTCACAAATACAATCATTGATCCAAGCCCTTTCACCTTGACCTTGACCCAAGGTCAAATTCTCATTCTCAAGGTCACAACAAAATTTTTCCTATAGAACAAAGACCATTTGACAGCGAGAGTTAAAACTTGACGCAAATATTCCTTGCATCAAGTCCTTTCACCTTGACCTTGACCCAAGGTCATTTGTTCGATTTCAAGGTCACAACAGACTTTTGTTGATAAAATATTGAGCTTGGAATAGATAAAAAGAAATCTTGATGAGAATTAACTAAAATGCTTATCTTTCATCCATGACCTTGGTTCAAGGTCAAATAAACTTTTTCAAGGTCATAACAAACATTTACTCTTGTAGGATTGATAGGATTTTGTTCTTAAATATTTATTCTTCACAGAAGTAGTACTTCTTATTTGAACTTTACATAGTAAGATAGATAACTCTTTTATTCTTGTTCTCTGTTTCCTTTTTTATCTTAGTAGCATTACTTGTCTGTACTTTCATGCTGTTGTCATTGTCTATTTATAGAAATTTTCTCATTGCTATTTCATTGTGCAATTCTTTTTGGGATAGTAATTTAAAAGGATTCAAAATGGATAGAATAGATATAGGAGTTTAAAGCCTTCCTAAACTTGAAAGGTATTTATCGTCTTCTTCTTCTTTTTTGTCTATAAATAGATAAGAGTCCCAAGTTAGACTTAAGCTCTTTTGACTCATTTGCTGAAGTGAATAAGGTACTAAAGCAACTATTCTTTTTTCATCATCTTTATTCGGATTTTAACACTTCAGTTCCGAGGAAGGTCTAATAAAGGAGGAATCCGTCTGTTGCTTGCAACAGTAGCCATCTAGTTATTATTATTATTATTCTTACCCCCAGATCGTTCCAGTCACTGTTCAAAAAAGTACCACTTCTTATGATAAAACGAAAAGTATCATGTGAAAGAGCATATCAAGATCTTGAGGTAGAAAAATTTTGTCGTCGAGAAGTTCACATATGCCCCCGCAAGATGTCATCAAAGGTCAAATCTTTAAACTCTTATAACTCCTTAATTAACCGTACGATTTGAACAAAATTTGTTTTATATTGTTCTTTGAGAAATTTGCAAACTTTTATACATTTACATGTTCCATAAAATATTTACAGTTTTCAAGCTATTTCAAGTTGAAAATGGAATCTTAAATTGGCAAGGTGCCAATTTCGACAGTTTTTGAGATTTTCAGTTGAAACTTGGACAGTAGGTTACTTGTGGCTAGAGATTTTATGTTGACCTGGTTTCAAGGTCAAATTCCTTTTCTCAAGGTCACAACAAACTTTTAACTATAACACAAAGACTGTTTGACCTTGGGAATTCAAGCTTTACACAATCATTCATTGCATCAAGCTCTTTTACATTGACCTTTACCCAAGCTCATATGCTAGATTTCAAGGTCACAGCAGACTTTTGTTGATAAGATATTGAGCTTCTTTCAATTTCAGATATATTTTGATGAAAATAATATTCTATACTTATCTTTTTCCTTGACCTTGGTTTAAGGTCAAAATTCCATTCTCAATGTCATAACAATATTTACTTGTTAAATACACAGTGTTTGTCCAATACTATTTATACTTCATAAAAGGGGCCCTTCTTATATGAACTTTTCATGATCTAAGAAAGATAAATCTTTTATTCTTAATGCTCTTCGTATCATGACTTGTCTCTACTATCATGCTGTTGTCATTTCTAATCAGAGACAGTCAGACTGACAGTGTAAGATAGACAGTGTTGGATAGACTGACAACGATGGACGGACGAAGGGACGGACAGACATACGAACAGATAGATAGAGTACTAGATAAAAATGAAGGCGATCGGCGAAAAAAAAAAAAGATTATCCAGACTGGGGATCGAACCCAGTACCCCTGGGTCAGCAGTCCAACGCTCTATCCACCTGACCATTGGAGTTCTTGGATTCTAGTGGTTTTTATTTTTGATATACAGATGAAATAATACAAATATCTGATTCAGCATTACCAGAAATTATCGATCTGTCATGTCACAAATCAGTCCTATTTATAGGTTTTGATTCAGAAGAAAAACGCATTTCATATAGTGCATATTTATTTTACTGTCATTGACTTCAACATGTACATTGAGAAAAAAAAAACCTGGAAGTAAAAAAAAATGTTTCTCGATTCATTTGATTATTTAGAGCAGATCTAGACAGGTATGTGTACAAGTGTATGTTGGGGAGGGGGGGTTCAAGACCCCTTCCCCCATAATCGCTTGAAAATATTTTTATCTTCCCCGTTTCACGTATCTGCTACTCCTCCGAAATCATAGACAGGAAACGCTCTATCCCTCTTTTTAAAGTCTTTGAAATAATATGTACAAGACCCTTTGCGTTTGTAATTTGTTTTTCCAAAGAGTGGTTCCATTCTAGCCCTTCTAAGAGGAGTAGGGGGTCCTGTCTATGAATTTTGACACCCCCCCCCCTCCCCGACTTACATACACATACCTGCCTTCACGTTGCCTGTTCAGATCCGTCCTTGAAAAAAATAAGCAAACATATTCGATTGATTTTACAATTTTATTATCAATATGCATTGTAACATAGAGTAAAAGAAAAACATTTTATGAAAATCCTTGTTGTTTATTTCTGAATACAAACCTCTAAATATAATCGATCGATAAAATTCATCATTCGGAACATACTCGAAACATTGAATCATATCATAGTTGCAAGATTTCATCTTTCTAAAGACTTTTGATACAATAAATCTTCAGTCCTGCAATAGCTCAGTTGGTAGAGCGTGATGCTACAGAGCGGAAGGCCCCGGGTTCGAAACTCGCTGAAGACACTTTTTTCTTCTCACCATTTTTTTTTCAGTCATAAACAAACATAGATTACAATGCTTAAACATTGTTTATCGTTTCAAATGTTTTACGAATATGTGTTAGTTCAAAAAATATCTTCTGAATTAAGAAACAAGAAATATCGAATACCAATTCGAAACACTTGCTTTTGTCTTGATTCATTGGAAAATCCCTGACACGATTAATATGCATGACCCAAGGTGTGTTACAATTTCCATTGGTCAATTCAACCACGTGACCTGAGATTACCATACACTACATTACAAGCTACAATGGAGGCCTACCTTGGTGAAGGTACCTGGTTCGAGCCCAGCTGCGGCCAATCTTTTTGGAGTTTTTTCAGTTCTCATTTCTGCTATGAACAAGATGAATATAAGAGGAATCCATCTGCGACGTCCGCAGGAACCTCCATGCTTCTATTTAAGGATTCCGACTATTCCGTCGGAATCCTTTCTGTTATTGTATTGTCTTTTCTTTATTAAGGATTCCGACTTCCGTCGGAATCCTTTCTGTTATTGTATTGTCTTTTCTTTATTCTTATTATTCTTATTATTATTCTTACCCCCAAACGTTCCAGACACTTTACAAAAAAGTACCACAATATATGATAAAGTGGAAAATACCATGTGAAAGAGCATATCAAGATCTCAATTCAAATTTTTTTTCTTGTCCAAAAGTTCACATATGCCCCCGCTAGAGGTCATCAAAGGTCAAATCTTTAAACTCACATAACTCAACTCCCGAAGTAACCGTACGATTTGAACAAAATTAGTTTTATATTGTTCTTTGGAAAATTTGCAAACTTTTATACGCTTACATGCTCGATGAAATATTTACGGTTTTCGCGCTATTACGAGTTGAAAATGGAATTTTAAATTGGCACAGTGCCAATTTCCTCAGTTTTTGAGATTTTGAGTTGAAACTTGGATGTTAGGTTACTTATAGGTAGTCATTTAATGTTGACCTTGTTTCAAGGTCAAATTTTGATTTTCAAGGTCACAACAAACTTTTGCCTATAGAACAAAGACGGTTTGACCTTGAGAGTTCAAACTTCATACATATAATTGTTAAGTCAAGCCCTTTCACCTTGACCTTGACCTTGACCCAAGGTCAAATTCTCCTTCTCAAGGTCACAACAAACTTTTGCCTGTAAAACAAAGACTGTTTGACGTTGAGAGTTCAAACTTTACACAAATATTCCTTGCATCAAGCCCTCTCACCTTGACCTTGACCCAAGGTCATTTGTTCGATTTCAAGGTCACAACATACTTTGGTCCATAAAATACTGAACTTTGATCAGTTCAAGGTCAATTTTGATGAGAAGAACTTCCGACACTTATCTTTTATTTGTGACATTGGTTCAAGGTCAAATAATCATTCTCAAGGTCATAACAAACATTTACTCCTGCAGAATTCACATTTCTGGTTCTCTACTATTTATTCATCAAACAAGTAGTCCTTCTTATTTGAACTTAACATAGTCCAAGAAAGATTACTCTTTCATTCTTGTCTTCTGTTTCTTTTTTTTTTTCTTAGTAGCATTACATGCTGTTGTCATTTTTTATTTATAGAAATTTTCTCATTGCCAAATCATTGTGCAATTCTGTTTTGAGATAGTAATTCTAAAGGATTTAAAATTGATATATCATGGAGTCTAAAGCTTTTGTAAACATGGAAGGTATTTATTACCTTTTTCTTCTATTTTGTTGATAAATAAATAAGAATCCCAAGTTAGACATAAACTCTTTTGATTTATTTGCTGAAGTGAATAAGGTACTAAAGCAACTATTCTTTTTTTTCCATCTTCTTTATTCGGATTTAAACACTTCAGTTCCGAGGATTGTCTAATAAAGGAGGAATCCGTCTGTTGCTTGCAACAGTAGCCATCTAGTTTTCTAATATTGTTCTGCTCTAGATCTATAACACGTGAATGGGCGGAGCTTAGCGAACTGGAAGTTTGTTGGAGATTTTACACCAGGCGAGTTCTGTAGTACAAATAGGGAGAAAATATCCACTCATACTAGAATTCTTGAAGAAACCCTTATATTCCTGCTCCAAATATATGTAGAAAATTGCGAATAAAATTATAATTTCGTTCATGTAATTTATATATATATATATATATATATATATATATATATATATATATATATATAGAAAGAGAGAGAGAGAGAGAGAGAGAGAGAGAATAGGTGTCTTAATTTGTGATTTGTTACGGGTATGCAACACACAGCAACAACATTTACCGTACATTAGATAAATGCACTTGCCATGTGTTGCATACCCGTAACAAAACACAAATTATGACACTGATTGTAGTATACAAATGTATATATGGACCATAGTTGTCTGTTTCATTCTTGTTCTAAATTGAATATGAGACCTTGACCTTGCTTCTTGTGTGGTTTCGTGAAATTCATTGCAGCGATTGCAGACGAAAAGTCGAAAATATTTCAGCAAAGCAGAGCCCTTGACGGCCATATTTGTTGACCGGAAACACAAAAGACACCACAAACTTAGTTTAATGGTTTATTAGCTTTAAGCCTAAAGGCTCATCAGCATAAACATATATACAATAGACAATGCAATTACATATCAATAATCTAGTGAATTCTTACATTTTAACATTCAAGAGAGGTAGAGATATATTGGAGGAAGGACATTAATGATACTGTAATTAACAAGAGTGGATATAAAATAATAAATTATTACATATTTCTGCGACTAAATGCACAACATAAATAGTTTGCTAGCTTACTTAACTTTTTCTTATTCTTAATAGACAATAATTGTACCAATTTAAACATCGATGGTCTGTTCCAATAAAAACTATCAATATATTTTCTTCTCAAATCTGAATAAAAGGGGCATATAAACACAAAATGATATTCGTCCTCTATATCACCTAAGTTACATTTAGAACATTTTCTATCCTGTCTTGGTATATTAACATATCTACCCTTTTCTATACATAAATCATGAGAAGACAAACGAAATCTGGACAATGCAAAAATTAAGTTTTCAGGTAAAGATTTACGTAGGTAGAATTGCAAAATGTGGTTATCTGTTAAATTTCTAAATAAAAAGCATTTCGGAGAAGTTTCTAAATAGTTTGTCATTTCTTGCATAAAAACATCAATAAGACATTGTTTAACATTTGCTAGGAAAACATTCTCATTTGTAACATTCTGATTGTACCAAGCATAACCTAAGCCAATTGACATTAAAAGTTCCTTAACTTTACTTAACCAATTATCAGACTCAATTCTGTCATACATGTCTTCATATAATGCTTTTAATATACAATTCTTCGTTTTCAAAAGTTTCAACCAATACTTAATTATTCTAAGTTTTCTTTCAATAATCATTGGGTATCTTCCTAACTCGGAGTATAACATAAAATTTGGCGTACATTTTCTCACTTTCAAAATTCTTTTACAAAAATCAGTATGTACCTTTTCAATATCTATTGCTTGACAAAAACCCCAAACTTCACAGCTGTAATTAAGTACACTCGTAACATATGTATCAAAAATCTTAATCTTAGTCTCAATATTCAAAAATTCCTTATTACAAATATTCAAAATATAATGCATACTTTTTCTTGCTTGTAAACTCAACACGTTTTGTGTGCGCGTGAATTTACCATTATATAAAAGAGTTATCCCTAAATAATTAAAACAATCTACAACTTCTATATCATTTCCATTGTAAGACCACATACATTTTTTAGAAACTCTCCCTGCATTTCTAAAAACTAAAATTTTCGTTTTGTCACAATTAACATTTAAATCCCATTTATTACAATAAGTATACAGATTATCTAACATATTTTGTAATCCAGAAATTGATTCAGAGAAAAGAACCGTATCGTCAGCATACATAATAAGAAATATCGACAGGTCCCTTAACTCAACTGACTCACAATTATTAAACAACATATCATTTTCAAAATCATTTATATACAATGAAAATAGGAAGGGAGATAATCCCTCACCCTGCATCAAGCCGTTTGGTACAGTAAAGATGGGAGAAATCTCTGATTTGTACTTAACACAACATTTTACAGAAGCATATATAGATTTAATCATTGAGTACATTTTTCCAGTAACAAGAGATCGGGCTAATTTGTATAATAACTTATTTCTATTGACACTATCAAAAGCCTTAGCATAATCAACAAAACAACAATATAATTTTTTCTTCTGACTTAACATTTTATCTATCAAACCATGGAGAACAAAGATTGCATCTGTGGTACCTAATCCTTTTCTAAAGCCAAATTGTGCATCACTAATAATACTATGTTCATCAGACCATCTAACAAGTCGATTGTTTAAAACAGAAGTAAAAAGTTTTGAGACACAGCTAACTAAAGTGATACCTCTATAATTATCAGTATTGTTTACATCGCCCTTTTTTAATAATGGAATGATAATACCTTGTGACCATGATTCTGGGAAGATGCCTTTTGAAAAAATATAATTAAACAATTTATGAAGTAGAGGAATGAACACATCTTTAAATTTGACAAAGTATTCATTAAGCATGTTATCAATGCCAGGTGATTTATTAAACTTAGCTTTTCTCAACACATCAAAAATCTCATTTTCAGAAATCTCGTCATCAAGCTCATCAAACACAACACCTTTTTCAGAGTCTTCGATAATAGATGAATCTTCATTATCAGTATTAAACACACCTTTAAAATGCTCATAAAAATCATGTACATTTAAATTTGAGTTTGTTTTTGATGACCGCTTTTTAAACATGCTAAAAAATTTCTTAGGATTTACCTTACGTAAGTAACTCAATCTATCACCTTCACTTCTTATATATGACCTTTTGATCTTTCTTTCATGCAGCTTATACAAACGTTTATTTTCTATCAAAATTTGTCGTTTCTCACGAGTACGACTTTGGTTAAAATCATAAAGTGCCTTGGTATATCGTTTATATAGAAATCTACAATGATCGTCAAACCAAGGCTTATCCTTTTTCATTCGTGTCTTACTACAATTTACATTAACAGTGTATGATTTGCCACAAAAAGGAGTAAATAATTCATTTATTACAGTCACAAACTGATTGACTCCATCACATAAATCTAATTCATCATTTTCTATCAAAGAAACAGTTTCACACAATAAATTTCGTCTGTCATATAACGCTCTTTTCATTTCATCAAGACAATCATTATTCCATCTATACACAGTTGTCGTTTCATGACTATCAGAAATACATTCATCATTCATTTCAGATTTTTCATAATTACAACTGATATCAAAAGACAATGGAGCATGATCAGAAAATTCATTAAAATCTTGAACATTGAAATCAGTAATAAGTCCATAACAAGTTTTCTCGACAATTGCATAATCAATCACGCTCGACCCAAGGTGATTAAAGAAAGTGTATCGACCTTGACTATCACCGGCCATTCTGCCGTTACATACCCTCATTCCGCTTGATTTGCAAAGTTCAATCAAGGGTCTACCAAATGAATTTACAGTTTTATCTTCTGAGATCCGTAAAGGCATAGAAACGTCTTCATCATACATAAATAGATCTGATAAAATATCAACTAAATGATCTGACATGCGATCATGTTCAACAAATTCGTTTTTACATCCAATCCTATTGTTTAAGTCACCTGTAATTACAACATTTCCTAAAGGAGCTGTTAAGATAAGGGCCGTATTTAGCCCTGAATCCCGTGGCTTATTTCTTCCGTATGGCGAATCGTACACAGAAAAACATGAATCATTATTGAAATATAATGTATTTGCAGACCTTTTACATATTTTACATTATGTTAAGGAACTCTTAAGGTTGTAAAATTAAGGTCGAAAGAGGTAGGGGTGCTCGGATAGAACATCCGATTATATCGACAAGAAAAGGTACACATCTTTGAATATTTTATCTAAAATGGATAAATATAAGCTAAAAGACATCAAATATGTCTACATTGTGTATCAGAAATAGATTTCGAACGTTCTACCTCCTTTAATCGGTAAATAATGAAATCCGGAACTTAAAATACGGTCTTATTCTTCATTCAATGGCTACAATGTAAGCCTTTTAGCGCGAAATACACATTGACGGAGAAATGAACATCACTCTTGCTTATTTCGTTTCTAATTCTTGTATCTTTCATTCAATCATATCGAGTACACAATGTTTGATTGATTAAAGAGGAAAAATAGTCAAATGTGCTATATTTAATGGTCAAAAAGATCGATTCTTATAAAATGCACCCCCCTTTCCATTTTTAGTTTTTCGTCTCTGGGGTAGTGTTCCCCCCGGAGATACAGAACCCCACTTTGCCAAAAAATTTGTATCATGGATACACATCTCCAGTAAAAGTGGCTTTCTGTATATCCGGGGGGAACAATGTTCAATAAAACTTTTCCGTTTTCTATTGATTTCTATGGGAAAAAGATAAGTTTTGACCTAAAAATTAGCAATATTATGCAAAACAGATAAAAAATAACTTCATATTCTGATGGGATGCCGTATAGGTATACATTTTACCAAAAAAGGTTCTTGAAATTTCAATTTTCAAAATTCCACTTTTCAGGGCTGATTTTACGCCTTATCTTAACAGCTCCTTTGAATATTCAGCAATATCATTTTCAAGCGAGTGAAATAGATCAATATGACTGTACAAATTATAGTAAACATTGTTTTCGTGGGGTATATACGCAAAACAAATGTAGATATCTGAATGTGATAGACCAGATATTTTCACCCAAATAAGTGAGTCACCAACACACTTCTGGAGAGAAATAAATCGTGCAATATCTTTACGATACAATAATATCAACCCTCCCCCTGAACCCTGTGATCGGGGGAAACTTAAATGCTCAAAATCACATAACAATTGCAAATCAAGATGAGTATTAGATTTCACCCAACACTCGGATAGAAATATGAGATCATGATTAATAATATAATTAATGAAATCACTGTCACTGTGAGTAGAGGACCCTTAGTACTTGCTTCCTGTAAGCGAAGTTTCATAAAACGCTATGCAGTTGTTGTAGAGCCTGAAGAGATGTCGAAAATGCGGACGGACGACGGACGGCGAGCTATGACAATAGCGAAAATGCTAAAAATGCAAAACCAAGCAACCACAACATTAATCAAAGGTGCAAAGGTGCCAGTTGAGATAAGATCTGGGTTCGGCGCCGTAAACTATGAAATTCTCAAAATACCACACTAAATTAACAAAGAAGTGAGCATTTCAAATATTAACTTCACCTATTTTATTCTAAACTGGAATTAGAAAAGAAATTGATAGAAATATCGCGATTCTGTATTCTATTCTACTCTTAAATTTGTAAAATATATGACTAATTTATTGCAAGTCATCAATGGAAGTATAACGAGACAAAAGATTATTGAAATAGTCTTTAATTCAGTTCTTGATAAAATAAACATCAAAGAAATTATGATGCCCAGCTCGGCATTTAGTGATGGTTCTTATCTAAGGCATCTTTATGTAGCCAAGTTCGATCAACTTCGGTTGATCGTCTGTCTCTGTCTCTTTCTGTTACAAAATTTGTTGAACTTTCTTAAAGGCCGAGCTTGACCTAGTTGAAATTCCGGTGGGGAAGCAATTAAGCGCATATGGTGTTTGGGGCGGTGCTTATCTCATACAAAATGCATGCTGGTGATAAAAATAACAAACCGCGTGGTACGATAATAAAGCGATCCATGCACGTGTACATAGCGTCATGTAAAAGTCTTTGTACGTTCATTTGATCTATATAATTATACTGCTAAAATTAATCGAATTTCAAATAAGTTTAAGCTGTCATTTGTACGAGTTTATATCTAACATGTCCAAGAAGACAGAGATTAACATATGTACGACCTACATGTTTGATGGAAGCTGAAATTTAGGAATGTGAAGTAGAGGCGACGAAGGGTCTATCATTTCGTCATAAAATCTTAACTCTGTCAAAATGATGTTTTTTGGGGTTTTTTTTTCATTTTGTTTTGGTGTGCTTTCCAATTGTATCTTTGTTTTCTTTAAAAAAAACTTGCAAAGAATAATTAATATAATATAAATATGTTTGTCCCTTAGCAAGCCTCGTGGTTTTGGCGGGTACTTTTTAGCGGGTCTGCATAAATTAATTTAGTGTAGACAATGGCGCTATACAGCATGTTTCCTCGAGAGAAGATTGTGCAAATCTGTTTTAATTAAGTAAACTAGCTTGTTAATCGTGTTTACTGTGTAGTGGCGCAATTGAGCATCATCGGGATCTTCGGAAAATATCAACTTTAGGAGTAAAAAGTGGGGACTTCAATCATCATGATCATATTAATGATTGTACTATTAATTGTGATAAAGGCAGAGGGATGAATTTACCGTACTCGGAAAGTATGTTTTCTGTAAATCAGAATTTACGAAATAATTTGTCACACAAACATGATAATGAAATTCGGATATACTTCAGTTAATTGTTCCAAAAACTCATGACATACATGTACATCATGGATGAGTTTTTGGATTCAATATTTTCATCAAACGGAAAAAAAGAAGAAAATAAGGTAGGAATTGTTTACGTGTGTTAAACTGTGTTTACAAGCATGCTGCATGAGAATGTGAAAATTACACGCGATGTCTGTATGACTCAGCATCCGGTATAAACAACAACAGAGTTAGAAACGCCTACCGCATGTCACTCTTCTGAATTTGAATTGAAAATTTGTCCTGCTTCGGGTTTTTAGAGTCAAAATACTCATTCAAATCTATATTTTATTTCTTCATATCACATACACAAACAACTGAATACAGAGTTTAGATGCATAACAAATTTTATGAACTAATTCTTTCTTTTTCACGGGATAATTCAAAATTTTCCTCTGCAACATGAACGTGTCTAGAAATTTCATATTCACCACCATTTTCCTGGTTGGCTGCTATTTATACCCCAAATTCGGCCTTTAAACGTGGTCCTGTAGCACCATATCCCACCCATCCTACTACGTCTTTCTGTACATTTTTGGACATACACTTTTTAGTCATATTACATTGTTTAGATTGAGGATCACTGACGAGGGTAAAGTACCCGAAACGTGCATGTCTGGTCCACGCTGCGAATTTATCCTGTTTTTAAATGATGCTATTGAATTTGAAGACGTTTAACATTTCAACATAATGGAAAATATAATGGTATAGTGTTTTTGAAAAAGAAATCTGCAGCAACGAAGTCAAACGCTCCATAACATAATTCTGGTAAATGTATTTAAGGTAAGTCCTGGTAGAGTCTCTTCATATTTTATTAAGTGGAAGATTTTAATTTCAATTACATTTTGTATCTAAAAATGTTGCCGATATGAATGAGAAGCAAGTCCCACTGCGGGTATTTTGTTGAATGCAATCAGGAGACACTGATTCTCCCCGGGCACCTTGTCTCACTTCGGAATGTTGTTCATTCCGGGGTTAACATCCGTTCCGATGAGAATTCTCACGATTTGGCCTTGCCTTCTCGACTTTGATACTGAATAAATGTTAGGTACTTCTTTGATGTTTATATCAATTCGTGTCCCACTCTGCCTCAGAAGGTTTGGAAAAAGTCTCTTTTACATTTACTCAGAATAAAATCTGTATCGAGAGGGCCATCTGCAAGAAGGAGTGCAGCACATTTTCCGACGAAAGTTTAAAGAGATTACGTATAAATACTGCTATTGAGAAAGGTAACCATAGTGTAAGCCGGTGCAGGCTTACAAGCCATACTTCGTACTTCGCGTTGTGTGATTAATAAATGTTCTGTACTTTGTCTTGGAAGGAAAACATCGTTGAAATTTTAACAAAGTACATAGCATGCGAGAAAGTAATCTAAGTTAACGAGAAAGTAAATCTGACAATTGAAAAATGACATATTGTATTTAAACAAGGGAGGGGAATTGCACAATATGATGGACATATTTCTAGATAATTTCGTGTTCATCTCTCAAAGATAAGGTTGTCTACAACTCTTCAAAAGCATCTGAATTTATGAGGGATTGTACGTAAATAAACTCAATATGCTGGTACTTCACGTGTAGAATTGACAATTATTTCTCCAACTCATAGATAAAACCAATTTATAATTAAGCTTTTATCAATCTCTGGACATTCAAAGTATTGAATAATCAATGTTACAATTAAACTTGTTAAAATTGATAAATATTCCCTTAAAATCTTAAGATAAACTTATTAACTGAGATTTCTTTAATCTGTTTCTTCACTTCTTTTAAAATCTTTATGTGAATTACTATTAACATCATCGATCTTTCATGCAAGGGAATTAATTTACTTTCGTGTTCTGATAAATGCATCGATTCAGTTTAGAGTTATTCCTCTTTCTACAGAGTGCAAATTCCCCAACATAAGATAATAATGAACCGTAAATATTGTTGGGGAGAGGCCATATGGTTACACATAGACAGTTTGATGCCATAAATCATTCGTATATGTTTATTAATTATATTAAATTATTAATTAAACAACGCTTAATACTTTATAAGTTAAGATGTATACAATAACATGTACCCCGAATAACATCTCCTTTTAGTAGCAACATACCGTCTTCTCCTGCTTATGGCGTTTTTGTTTCTACGGTACGCCAGGGCATGTTCTAAATATTAAGATTTCATCATTAGAGCCAGACTGCTTGCAAGTAGGCTACTTGTTCAGGGTTAATTTACACAACGGCTGTAATCATCTTTGAGGAAGTTCTTTGGTCGCTACGGGAATTGGATCAAAGAATATCGGATCCCCTTTCCAGGATGATCAGTGACATTCTGGGTTGCGATTGAATGGCTGCCATCATCACTAAACAAGACATATTTACCCGATATGTACATCAATATGTACCGAATCACCGAATTTGACTAGTCTTCAGGGAGCCGTTGCCACGGGTGTTGCATGCAATCAGGAGACGCTGACTGGTCTCACTTTGGAATATTATTCATTCCGAGGTTCGCAACCGTTCCAATGGAAATTCTAATGATTTTGCCTTGCCTTCTTTTTCGACTTTGAGACTGAATAATTGTAGGTACTTCTTTAATGTTTATTTATTTAGATTTATAAAACGAGGACATCCCAATATATTCAAATTCACTATTCTTTGCAAATAATTTGCACAAAATTTTAATTTCCATTTATGGAGGTTCGATGTTTTCCGATTTTTCCATGAAATATTCTTTATTTTCTGTTTATAGTTTATGTTCATTGTTTACACTGCTTGTACACAGGCATTTTACTCACAATCTTTGCTGTGAATGTGTTCATCCTAATTCGGCATTTTGGTTACTAGTACTTTGATGACATTAGTTGAAACGTTTTGCTGTGAATGTTCACAGTTTTAACAGTACCTTTGCTAGTTGTTGATTACTGTTGTGTACATCCTCGGTTCCCTAGGCTATTTGTACTTTTGTTGAATACCCTGGGTCAGATCGCACTATTTCGGAGATTTACATTTATATGCAAATGTTGCTGACTGGCTCCCTCACAAACTTTTTTATCCAATCGCATAATAGTTTACAAACGTCTTTCGAATAGCGATGATAAATAGTGCATGTTCTACTAGGTAAGATACTTCTTTACGCAATGAGACAATAATCGAATTGTTAATTAGATGTTTTCGATACAATTATTCAGGTAACCGACAAAAATACCCTCTTGTGTACGATTCACATACTGTCCTCACTGGTCTTCGCGCAGGCATTACCGTCAGTTTTTTAACTTCACGAAGAAGAGCTATTTCTTTTAAAATCCCCGAAATAGTGCGATCTGATCCAGGGTATTCAGCCAAAGCGCAAATAGCCTGGGGAACCGAGGATGTGTTATGTATCGTTAAGGGCCAAACAATTATGCATTGGCAAAAGCTGAGGATATGATATTCCAAAATTTTCTTCGTGCTGCATATTTGTTACAACTTACATTCGTTACAGAAATATAAGCATGCATAATTGTCACCCAAATTTACATATATATGTGTATGACGAGTCGTACTTCATATCTAGATGATGAATATTATAACTTATCCAATACATTTATGTCATTTTTCACACATTTTTATGTTTCCGTTATATCATTATTGATTTTGATGTACATTAGCATCTCCATTCCTTGTTGAGGATGAACAAAGTGGGCCTAGGTGCAAACGTGATGTTCTGGTTCAAAACATGGGCACAAAAGACCTTATAATAGACGTTTTTCAAGTTGACGGATTTCGGACTTCGCACTCCAGACTTCGTACTTAAGGGTTCATATAAAAGAAATCGACTGTATTTAGAAAAGTAAAGTCCGACCATTACATGGACGAAATGCTAATGGAGAGCTTTAGATGTGTATTTTCAGACATTTTACACACAAATAAATTCTACGCAGAAAGTATTCTTAGTTCATTGGAATAAAATCAACATTTTGCTTTAGTGACACGTCCCTTCCAAGTGCAAAGTCCGCAGTGCGAAGTCCGCGTACATGAAAAATGTCAAATAAGACGATTGTCCAAAAATACAATTACATGTCTAAAATACACTTACTTCATACTCATGACGTTTGCAATAAGATATCACTTTCCATCGTAGATAAGACGAATGCGCATTTATTATGTATTAAACTTTAAAAATCAAGATATCAAATCTTGAATAAATTATAAAAGAAAACAAAGGAACCATTAAAACAAACCATTGAAAGTATAGGATTTTTTCACTGGAGAATTTCTACTCTGTAGCACAATCTTGAATTATGGGATTTAAAACGAAGATTTTTTTGTCATTTTATTCTTAGATCTTTGTAACAAACCCACGTCTGATGCCTCAGCGTCTGGCATTGTACTGTTACTATATCATCCAACTGAAAAGATATGAATGACACATTTTTGAAAATTTAAAATTATTATTCAAAGATGTCAAATATTTACCGAAAGATTTTTTTGTGTGTGAAACAATACGTGCACATTCGCTATCAATCATACCTTTTTCACAGTATTTGTACCCGTCCCCTGCAAAACCACGTTTACAGATACACATTGGAACACCGTCCTTCAGACCACACAGAGCCTCTTTGTGGCACTCTAGATTTACTTTGATGTGTTTTAGGTATGGTCTCCCATGCATTATCACACACTCCACAACCTCAGAACAGTCCTCTGTCACGTATGTCTTACCAATCTGCATTTAAACATAACGATATTAATTTCTATGTGACATGAAAGCGATGTAGATCATGAAACTCTAGAACTCCGACAGGTGTTAGTTCTAATAATTCAGACAGAAAATTAAAACATTTGAAAAAAGTAGAATCATGGTCACATTCTCCATAGGATATAAACACACTTAATTTGTCATCTGCACCTTTTTATAGATTTAGCCATTTTAAACACTATGTAGATCCAATTGAAAATATAGGTGGAGTGCCATCCTTAAAATTATAAAGATTGAACAGATCTCCGAAAGTTTGAATATTTTAGATATTAATTAAAGTTCGTGTCAGAAAGGAAAAGGTATATGTGTAAATGGTAGTTTATTTAGCTCTTGCTGATAAGAAAGGAAGTGATCTTCAACAGGACTCTGTTGCAGCACCAACAGCAAAACACAGAAACACCACTATTGCATGCCTCGTATTCACTTACCGGAATATAAAAGTTGACAGGACAGAAACATCCACATTGATGAGGTAGAACGCATTCCATCCCACTCCATAAGAATCCCGGCATGCACTGACACCCTTCACTATAAGGTAGTGTACAGTTGACAGGATCTGGGTCAAGACATGTCGGTGGACAACCGCTTATTTTGGCACTGTACATCATGTTCTTCGGACACTGCAGAGCTTTGAAAATTATACGATTTCAGCAATTCTTTCAATAACTATACTTAAGTAAATACATGGATACATGGGTCCATTGTATAACTACATGGATTCACCAGAAAGGACTGTGCACTTTCACAAAATAGTACTCATTATATTTTCACTTGTACATCATGGAGTCTTAGAAGCTTTTACATGTACAATTTTATACATTGTCAAAATATATTTTTTGGATTTTTTTCTTTCGAATGATTGAAAATTAATGTTCTTCCTAAAATTAATTACTGAGTTCATTTTCTGTACCGCTAGTATCACTAATGATGGATACTTGATAAAAAGATAAAAAAGAAACTGAGTTCATTTTCCGAAAAAGCAGTCAAGATCATGAATCTTCTTGGAAGAGATCAAGACCGATAAACAAATGTACATGTAACGATCGTCTTCAAATTCAAAATTATAAAAGCCCTTGGAGGAAGTATAGTGATCCATTCATTTATTTAAAATTATTCATTAGGATAGTCAAATGACTTACGACAGAAATCTTTCTTTCTGAATTTAATCCCTGAAAACCCTCGCTGTTCACATTCCATCGATAATTCTTCCATATAATCACATGCTATTTTTTGTGCAATATTTTTGTCACTATAAAATTGACATGTATCCTTTACGCATGCTTGGAAATGTCGAAAAGCCAAGTTTGGATACATTGCTACGCAGTTCTTGAACGGACTACTTGTGGAACTGGGATTTAAGTAGCCACAAAAACTGTCTTCTTTACACACTGCTTCATGACTACAGGCGGTTACTTCTGTTTTCTTTTGTTTGCAACTGATGAGATAGACACCATTTGTTTAGAAAAGAAGAATGAATTAAGCACTTGTAAACGATTTTAGTTTCAACAAAATAAAGTTACGTCTGTTTCAGTTTTTCAGAGTTACGTTTAAGTGCTTTATTTTCACCCTACAGATATGTGTTTTATTCAAAATCTAAAATTGGAAATATATTCTATAAGATCAAAAGCTGTATAGTTTCAGTCTACTATTAAATGAGTTCGTAAGTATCACAGACTCACAGGACCTTGCTTTATTCAGTATAACAAAATAATTTGAAGACAATACAAGATATCTCCACAAACTCGAGAAACTTCTCAGTACAAACCTGAGTGACTTTTCAGAGAAAACTGTGTAACTATCGACAACCGCAGACGATCTGTCATCACGTGGATAAGTAGATACGTCACGTCCGTATCGTGTGACGTAATCATCTTTGTCCAATCCATTGCAGTTACCACAAATTCCAGATAGTTGTTTCATATAGGATACTGGCGCTTGTAGCGTAGCTGATGATCTACCGTTCCACCATAGCGTAAAGCCGCATACTGTAGAAAGAACAATCCACCCTCCTGATTTGTACACCAATATGTCTCCATCTCTTATTTTATTTGGAAGGTAACGCTTAAACCCGTCAACCTGCAAAAATTTATTCTTACTTGCTTTTTCTTTCATACATGTTCTCCCATTTTACAATGACATGGCTATTTACTTTTAATTTTAGATACTGATTGTGTCACAGGTCTGATGTTATACTAAAAATTTATAATTATACTGTTGATCATCACATCAATCAATGCGTAAAAAAACTTTAGAATATGAATCTGAATTCTATTGATATTTTGCATCGTATTCGACTATATTTCAGACATTTATATGTTACACATTGACTAATAGTCAATACAGGATCCGACTGCCTAGTCAAAGAAAATTACTCTCTATCCATGTTTTTCGAACTAAAGCCATAGTAATTTAATATTTTACGTCTGGGACTTTTTCTGAAAGGTTCCCATCTGCCAGGTATGAAAACACACAAACACAAGATCAAACATAGAAAGGAAGATTTTAATAAAATTCTCACGTTATTTTGATAAATCTTACATTTGATGTATAAGAAAAAACAACATGTTGTACTTACATAAAAGTCGCCGTCTTTAGCAAGTCTGATTTTGGTATCGTAAATCGATATGATAATATTGACTGAATGCATCTTTGATATGCTCTTAGTTTTTCCACTTCTGTCCAATTCAACTTTGATTGAACATTCATCAGGAAATTTCGTGGACTTTACTAATGTATATGT
Source organism: Pinctada imbricata (assembly GCA_033119305.1). Lineage (NCBI taxonomy): Eukaryota > Metazoa > Mollusca > Bivalvia > Pterioida > Pteriidae > Pinctada > Pinctada imbricata. The sequence continues at coordinate 45,106,405 of VSWD01000006.1, forward strand.
ACAAGAACCATGGATATCTAAGGTTGCCCCGTCAAATGTCCGAATATGTGAGTTACCGGATAGCGAACAGTAGCAAGACTCTAAAGTATACAAAAACATTTATGAAAGGAAAATAATTCTAGAACAAATCCAAATTCAATTGTACGTGTATTTGAAATTTTTTTTCTTTTTTTTTTCAGACTTAGCTAAACATTTTCCTTATTATTCACTAAAACATGAATATACCTACTTTTACAATGTTTATATCCATCGCCAATGAATCCCACTTTACAGACACATTTACCCATCACACATTCTGCATCATCAGCGCATTTTACTCCTTTGCAATATCCATCAGCTACTCATACAAAAAAAATGACGTAAGGAAGCTTCATAGATCTATATTAAATTCATTCTGACTTTCCTTAAATTTATGCGGATTTTTTATGTTAATGCAAAAATATAATCAAATATGAATCAGTCTACAACTTTGAAAAGGAAATCTGTTACCTTCACAGAATTTTACTCCGTCACCATAGTAACCTTTTCGGCATATACATTTGTAGTTTTCACAAACAGCATTCTGTACACAAGTTCGCCCACCACAGAAATGTAGTGCTAGATAAACATGAAATATTCATATTTGCTTCAGTTTCATAAAAACCGAAGTTCATTATAAAAGAGGTATCCTAATGATATCAATGGAAAAGCTGTCTAGAAGTCTTAAAGAATGTTTTGTCAAAACGAAATAGAGGTTCATTTATTTTGCATTTTTATTTGTGCACCATTTGCTACGATATTACATATGGTATTGGTCTCTCTTGCTCCATACTGCCTTTGCTAGGTTTGTGGTTTATTACCGGATTCGTCTGCTATTGCCTCATTGTTTCGGGATTTGTTTTGCTCTGTGTGTATTGCTGTGTTTCTGAAACTTAGTCTTGTTGAATTTCCTTCTGATTTTCTTCCTTTTTTTATTATCTAACATTGAAACATTTTACAAATTACACCGAATGAAATCATTTTATATCAAGATGTTATCGCTCTATTCGTATATGAATCTTTTTTTTCTAACTGAATCTAAAGATATGTTAATTACATGGATTTCATGAATGAAAACAAATTTGATTTACCTACGTTCGCACTTCAAGTATGGGCTTCCGTGGTAACCATCTTGACATGCGCACTCATTTTTTACACAATGTGAGTGTTCGACACAAAGCCTATGTCCACAGAAAGCTAGCAAATACAAATGTAATGAGTGCCATTGAAGTCTTACAAAATAATTAATGGTTAAGAGTAATATCGTTGTATAATGGATTTCTGAAGGTCATAATTTAATGCCTTAATGATTGCTTTCAAGAAAGTTATGATTTTAGTAATTTGACAGATGAGCCGGTCATTAAGAAGAACATTGAATATGTGAAGTGATCAGAGGTTCGAACGACATACGTACGATTACAGCGTGTAATTCCGTTGCCATAGAAACCTTTCTTGCACATACACATGAAATTTACACAGTGCGCATGTCTATGACACTTCCTTCCATCACAAATTCCATTTGCTAAAATTATATAGAACAGCTTACTAAAGTGTTGGATGGTTATAATAATTTTAAAAGGATTTAATCAAGTCAATAATAGAATCTATTCAATACCTAATTTCTGCTTTCAACAACACTTACGCTCGCATTTATAGTAGCCGTTTCCATGGAAACCTTTCTTACACACACATTCGTCCTTTATGCATTCAGCATTTTCAGCACAGATCCTTTTGTTACACAGAGCTTGAAAAACAAAGAAGAAGGATGAAAATATTTAATGTCTAAACATCTCAAACGATCCCAATCGTTTTAATAAAACTGATTGAAGTAAAACTTCAGTGATTAAGGCAACTATATATTCATGTACCTTCACATTTGATGCCTCCATCACCATGGTAACCAGTCTTACAGTGACATTGATAGTTACGACATTCTGCGTAATCTGTACATGTCTTGTCTCCACAAACACCATTTCCTTTCCAGTAAAAGTAAGTATTTATGAATGAAAATAGTTTTCACCTCGATCTTGTAAGATCAATAAAAGCACAAGAGTATATTATTCATCGGTTTTGTCGACTTATACAAATTACGTACTTTCACATTTGATATAGGCATCACCATGGAAACCATTTTGACAAACACAAGCGCCGTCTTTACAATCAGCATGTTCAGCGCATTTTCGTCCACGACATAACTCTGCAAGTGTCGCATAAAATTAAATGTTAACAAAATTTAGAAGAGCTTTTTAAATTGAAGAAAATAACAGACACTAAGATCGCGACGTTGCGTTCATTGATATAGAAAGAAAGATTCAATTGGGTCTAGAAAGGTCATAAATAAGCCTTTAGTAAGAAAAAGAGTGAATTAGCATTTTCAAAAATTTTAGAGTAGTTCTGACCACCCAACCCCCTATTATCTGAACAAATTGAACAAATATTAATACCTTTACATGATTGGTATCCATCGCCCCTGTATCCTTCCTTACAGATACAGTGAAAATTGATACACTGGGCATTTAGTGCACATTTCCTTCTTCCACAAAAATCATCACCTTCAAAGGTAATTTTTTTAAAGTCATTTTTAAAGTAATAATACGGAAATGTTCCAATTCTTTACCTTCTTAAAGAAAATTTAAAACCATTTTTCTAATGCAACAGACACGTGTTTGAGATTGTACAATCTTCATCACGGATGCTTCCAGTTAAATATTCGATAGCATAATTTAAGAACAGATACATTTGCAGCAAGTGATTTTCAGACACAGCCAAAATACATTTCAGTAGCGCCCTCTAGTTTCAGTTTTTCTGAATTTTAATTTGTTCAATTTCTTTGCAGAGAGTGTGCCTCTCCAAATTTCCTGTAGGGTCGATTCAATAGCAAAGTTAAAAAAATCGATGACCAAAATAGCTTTGGAGGGATGCTAAGATGTAAACCTCCTTTAATTTCGATGTTATTCTTGGATGAAATGACAAGTTTCCGAAATGGCAAAATAATATATATGATGCCAAATTGATAAAGGGCCAGACAATTCTTCTTTCAGGCGACAGAGTTTATTAATTCACTTCAAACGTGAAGCCATGGAAAACGAGTTTAACTGTTCGACAGCACAGCAAGAAATAATTTTAAAAGTATTTATGATGATACTAGTAGTACGGAAATGTTCCAACTCTTTTTTCTAATTTAAAATTTGCGCAATGTCTTTGCAGAGGAAGCAACACGTGAATATGATATTGTTACGCACGACACCCCATAATACCAGAGTACAGAAGCTACCTATATTTTATTTGTCAATATCTTAGGGATCCATCAAGAGAGGTAGCACATTTCTTCCAGGAATCGATTACCTGAATTCCTTTAAGAAAGGAAGCTCGATCGAAGAGTTTGGACAGAGAGTCTTTAATATGTCATCCATCATAACCACATGGATTTCACAATCATTATGGTACAAATATCGATCAAAACGGATAGATCATGGACATCTTCTAGTGTCGATGAATCTGACACCATTTTATAAACATTGTCATAGTGCTTATAAATACATTAATTTGCTGCTTTTCATGATTAATAACTTACTTTCACAAAATAATATTCCGTTTCCATGGTATCCTTGTTTACATTTACAGGTGTCATTCTGACAAAATGCATTTTGAACGCATTCATGACCACCACATAATTCTGAAAATTAAACATGTATAAGACTTTTGATAACTCTGAATAAAGAATTTTGGATGATTATAGTACTTCATAAAATATTTATATGAAAACCTGCTTATTTAAGAATGGAACTGCCAAGAAACAAGTCTGATACTTCGTATGGTAATGTCATAGGGGAATAATGTATCATACATCGTAAAGGGAAATGATAAGTAAGGTACCTAAGTGACCTATTTGCGTATAAACGCAAAGCTTCTTTTTAAGTAAGCTGTAGAAAAAAACTAAAGATACATTTAGACTATGCATTACCATAACACAAGATGAGACCGTTTCCAATATAGCCCTTCATACATGCACACTGGTAGTTGATACATACAGCATTCTCAGTGCATTGTAACCCTCCACATAATCCATGGGCTAGGAACAGTTAAAAGAGAAAGATATATTATAAAATCATTTAATAACTCAAATTCAGCAATAAAGTCCTTAAAAGCACATAATATTTTCTCAATATAATAAACAATTAAACCGTGTTATTGTAGTTTTCGTTTAATTCAAGTGTGTTACGTTTTTGATTTTCAATTCGTTTCGTTTCTAATCATTTGTTTCTTGAGAATTTCTCTTTGCTTTTTGTTTCCCTGATTTTCTCTTCGTGAAATATTAGATTTTCAAATGTAGTACCTTCACAGAGAATATTTCCGTCGCCATGGAAACCATTTTTGCAAACACATTCGTCATTGATACATTCTGCCTTTTCAACACATTTCTGATTTTTGCAAAGAGCTATAAAAATGAATACGTTACTTAATCATTGTATTAATACGTAGATTACTTAATAAAAATCAAAGGACTGAAGGTCCTGAACGATACTTCTATTCAAAATTTATAGTCAGCACTGATGAATGTTGAAAATTTTATTGTTTATGTAATGATGAATTGATGATGATTTTTATACATAGGATGCATATGCATGTGAAGCTAATAATTTTCATTTCTGAGCTCATCATGTTCTATAAACAGCATAATTTATAAACTGTTTATATTTACTATAAGTGGTATACTTTAAATTTAATTTTATTCTGACGGCTTAAACCCGGAGCAGAGTCTTAAAATTAACCCATTTGGAAACTAGAAAGACGTTAAGACCATGCATGCATGTTTAAATAGAAACTAGAAAGACGTTAAGACCATGCATGCATGTTTAAAATTACTTACAATCTACAATATATATGATAAAAGAGCGGTGACATGTAGTTCCAGCGTAACTTTAAGTTTATTATCACTGGTAATTTCTAAAAATTCTCATTTTAATTACCAGAATTTCCTATTTCTTTCAACAAGATCATGCTTCGTTTCTACTTTCGTTTCTCTTCGGTATATACATCATGTACATAGTGAAGACAACTCTTACATTGTATAAGTTAAAAGAAGTACTATACATGTATTACTACGCCACTGGCGAGCAGTGAAAGCAAGAAATGAATAGTTGATTTTTTAGTGATGCATTTACTTAATATGTAATTGAAACTTTTTTTCAAGAAGGAGGATAATCTTGATCTTGCATGTGTCAAACAGCAAATTCCTAAATTAGAAAAAGCACTATATTTTGAGTCGTATGGATTTGTTTGCAAATCGGGAATGTCTCAACTGTTACGGTAACATAAGGAGACTTCCTGATAGGAAGTATCCTAATTAGAACATCATCAACATTGATTATCATTCATCATATACTGAATAATTTGATCATAAACACTGATCAAAAGGAAAAAGGGTGTGTGAACTACAATCAAGAATAATTGTTGCTTAATATTCTTACCATAACACTTATTTGAACCATCTCCATGGTAACCAGGTTTACATATACATTGGTAATTTTTACAAATTGCATTTTCTGCACATTCCAATCCACCACATCGAGTTGATTCTACGGATATAAAAATGCACAAAAAGTCCGAAAATGCACGTATGATTACCTCCTCTTTTTTTAAAGAAAAATTAGTCTGCATATGCATTCAATTAAGATCTCCTAGGGAATAGATATTTTTAAAAAGAAAATAGTATTTCATTGAATGAAGAAAGATAACATACTTTCACATAAAACCAGGCCGTTTCCACGGTAACCACGTTCACACTCGCAAGTTCCATTGACACAAGATGAAAATGCAACACACTTCTGTCCTCTACACTAACGCTAGATATAAAAACAAAACAAGTATTAGCTTTTTTTTTAAGTTTGTCCGGCGTCAGCAATCATTTCCACGAAAAATGGGGAAGGGTACTCTGAACATCTTCATTTATACATGTAGACCATAGACACATTAACGAATGGGACATTCCTGCATATTCAATTAGCGTGACAAAGGAAGCTTGCACTAAGACAATGACTCGGATACGGGACCGGACAAAATAAAACCTGGAAGAAAACGAAAGAATTGTAAGAAAAAGAAATAAAAGAGAGAAGAAATATATCCATTATTGTACAACTGAAGTACTGAACCAGACATCGAACTGTTTTGTTCTCAAAGTCGGTCCCGGCTAAGATCCTCCAATCATAAATCAACATGACGTTATCATCGTTTGCAGTCGGCCGTTTCCATCGACAGCTTAGTATCATTCGCACGCTTGCTGCCATTGGAAACGGAAGAAAACTAGCTGACTACCCGAATGCTACCCCTTCGGAATATGTACGGAAGTAAAATAAAAACATCCCTAGTCTGTCCGGCTTTATGAATGATTAGAGCAGTCGGAATTTATCTATAATTATCTTTTTTCAATATATTAGTACATCACACGATGAATCCGATCGTAAGCGAGGGCACTATTTGCCTTCCAAAAAGCAACACTATGAGAGAATTGTAATTTATATAAAACTTCTCTTTCTACAATTTATTCAAGCTCTCGATTAGATGGCGCTACAGTAGCCAAAGTGTGACATTGTGATTAACAGAGTTACAAAGGAACACAGGCATGTCAATGAGCAATAACAACCATATGAAATTATGCCAAATAAATTTCCAATTAGAAGTAGCGGCACATGGCTGGCTTCTTCAATACTCATTTATCTGACAAGTCTTAGACACGCCCCTTAGGTCAACTTTTGATTCCATTCTGAATAAATTTTCTTTCAACCAGAATTAATCATTCTTGAAAATCACGAATAATAATATGAGATGTTACCTTGACATTTGATATTTCCGTCTCCAAGGTAACCTTTCTTACAAACACACTTGTAATTGATGCATTCAGCATTTTCAACACATGTTCCACCGTCACAAATGCCGTATGCTGTTGATAGTATATTTATAGTAAGCATTTTACTTATATAATATATATTCAGTATCAATTAATAATGAGTTCTTTTCTAAAATCGACTGCACAAATTAAAAATAAATCATTACATCGCAGATAGTCTATACTCACGTTCACATTTAAGATGCGGATCTCCATGGTAACCAGTTTTGCACACGCATGTTTCGTTCTTACATTCTGCATTTTCCATGCATTTCCTTCCATTGCAAAAAGCTAACATTTTAATGAAAGTTTTATTTAGATAGAATTCATAAAGTGTGCATCCGATTTGTCTTCAAGGTAAAAGTAAAGGGAAGTGTTATTCCTAACTTTATCGTCACTTCCCATATGTTTGATTATCACATGATACACCCATTATTCAGTTTCATAAAGCCATTTCATAAATATATATGATAACACTCTGCTTGGATGCGACTGGTAAAGTTTGGAACCATTATCACATAAACTTTGACAAGTGTGACCTTTCAAATATCGGTCAACTGTTAAATGCCAAATATGGACAATGACCATAGCCCAATTGAGTTAAAGAAGATCTTGACGATAATCTCAGCAGCACTCACTATAGAACACCAAATGGAGCATCGACGGACCAATAGCAAGCTAGAGGTGGGACCAGGTGCCCGGGAGAAGTAAGCATCCCCTGTTAGCTAGCCGCACAATAAAGTAATATGCAAAATGCATGCATTGTACTGTAGAAAGTGCTATGTCGACCATGTCAGGAAAAATATTCATACTTACTGTCAAACCCCTCGCGGGGAACTTTTTTACGAGCTCCAATACACAGTAACAAATCCGATAATTCAGGAAATCACAAACAGAGGGCATACGAAATCAGGATAAAACAGGAACCAAAGCAAACAAACAAAAACCTCAGCCACATGAAAAGAAGCGGACTCCCAATTAGTAGTGAGACCAGGTGCCCAGGAAGAGACAGCATCTCTTGCTTGCATGCAACACCATTCGCTTCAATTCTGCAGAAATATCACATCCGGTTACTTTCATTTGGGAAGATACAAGTATAGTCTGTAGTTGAATGGCTCAAATGGTCTAAGACAGAATATCATTCACCATTCTGGACAATGGGACATCATACTGTATGACGAGTTCCCCGTATCGACCGTAGAACTTCCTCAGTGACGATGTTAGTCGATCAGCAAACGTATCCCTGACTGAGAAGCTTATTTGAAAGAAGCCCAGTTCTCAGAACGAAATCTGTATATTTGCTACTTGCTCTGTCATAACGTATTAATTTAAATATGAACACGCCAAGAGCAGGCGATGAGGGATGTTGCTACTCTGAAAAGGGAAGTTTGTGATACTGAAACTGAAAGTCGTCACGTTTGTCATAGAGTGAGGTGTTCATGTGACCATCAGTGTCATAGGACAGCATTATGTCCAAATATGAAGCTGAATTATTTGTCTCTGTAGTTGCTTTGACTTCAAGCTCCGACGGATAGATTCTACAAAGGTAATCCGCGAATTTTGGCATTATTGATGGACAGCACATCGTATATATATCTGTAAGTGAAGTTAAAGTCAGAAGCTAAGTATCTTTTCCCTTCAGAGACCAAAGATTGAATGAATTCAGCTTCGTACGAGTAAAGAAAAATGTCGGCGAGAAGTGGAGCACAATTGGTTCCCACTTGGAATTCCGACAATTTGTCTTTCAGCCAAACACCACAACAATATTGTCGATCAGGAAGTTTAACATCTGAATAATATCTGTTTCAGTGTACTTATTTTCAGAATCGGTATTTTCTTTTACAAAGTAGGTTTTTTCATAGTTAACAACAATAAATTTGTATTTGCGATTTCCGTTTTTGCGTGTTAACGCATTACTTAAAAATTTTGCGAGTCTTAATGTGGAATTGTAGTGTAAGGTGTCGAAAAATCAAAGGCTTTGTTCGAATGGACTCTACTGAAATGAGAGAATTTGATATAGATTTGGCAGAACATTTTGAGGAACCAGCGATGAACCGTTTTTGGTACAGATTCTTATTGATTTTAGGTATGCAGTATAAGTATGGTAAATCTGAATATAAATTGTTTTTCAAGTCAAAGGAAGCGAGAGCTGATTTGTGATTATCTATCAGAGGCAGAAAGGTTTATAATGTTAAACGTCTTTAAATTCAATAGCATCATTTAAAACCTGATAAATTTACAGCATGGACCAGACATGCACGTTTCGGGTACTAAACCCTCGTCAGTGATTCTCAGTCTAAACAATGTAATATTGCCAAAAATGTACCAAAAGACGTAGCAGAATGGGTGTAAGTGGGATTTCCAGGTGTCGAAGGGTGTAAGTGGGATTTCCAGGTGTCGAATTTAAACCCAACTCTTTAACAAGTCTGCCGAAATTGTACTTTTTGCAAGTAAATGAATAATTATTTGAGGCTTTGTCAGCTGGCGTAATAGCATAATGTTCTTGGAGGTAGGTAAGCTCTGTGATAACATCAGGGTCTTTAAAGATAGACTCGAATCTGGTGTTCTCAATAGATTGTACATGGTAAATTCTATATAAAAGTAACCCTCTGATGCATTTTATTCATTCGGAAGGGGTGTCGAACTGTACATCCTCTTTCTTAGCCCAACGTCTTGCATATTCCTCACAAGATTCCATGCTAATTTAGAAATGTTGTTTACATGTAAAGGATTTACTTTCTCTGTATTTTGGACCCTTTTTTAACAATTCTCTCAACATGTCATTCTTGACTATACTAAGGTCACCCGTATTATCGTGTCCACAAGGAGAGTAGTTGAAATCTGATGACGAACATTCGCAAGGAAATGGATGTAGTGAGGGATTACTTAAATCGATACACTGCAGGAATCGTTTTTAGATGCAACTGTTGGCGTGTACCTATAGGAAATACAAGGAGTTTCTTTTTTCTGAAATATAGTTGGATTTTTTCTATGACAGTTTTGTGATTCATAATTTGACAAAGATTCAATTTATCAATACCTTTTTTTGCAATCTTACTTTAATGAAAGGGCGGTTTGCTTTCTCTTCTGATTTATCTGATCTAACTGCTTAAAATAATCGAAAAGTAGAAACATCCATGATGACTCTTTGTAGTCTGTATTCTGGGAAACGTGTATCGGTAAATGTGAGGTCCTTAGTATATTGGTAGATTTTGTGTAACTTCCGCACAGGAACAGAGTTTAATTTGGTACAAATATTATGTAGGTCTAGAGGCTCATTCAAAAAACTCAGACGTGGATTCAATATCAATGATTAAAATTGATGTTGTTGAATTAATAATTGCATTGAAATACTAAACAAAATTGAAACATTTTTCTCTTACGCACAAAATATCTATACGATGGGGAACTACTTTTCATGGCGTAGCAGACGACTTCTCGATCAAGGCCTGGTTCGCCTCTAGTTCTCAGAAACGTTGATTTCACGTCAGAAATACATATTTTCGGCTGTATCATGTGATATAAAGAATCTCAAATGAATTTTCATTTCATACGATGTATTATGAAACTCATTGTGCGTTTTCGGGGATATAAAACACACAACTCATTTCATAATGCATTCTTATCACATGATACACCCGTTATGCAGTTTCATAAAGCCATGTCATAAATATATGATATGGTAACACGTTACATATCGCTCTGCTTCAATGCGATTGGTCAAGTTTGGAACCTGATCACATAAACCTTGACAAATGTGACCTTTCAAATATCGGTCAGCTGTTAAAGTCAGACCCGGAGTCTACATCAATGATTAAAATTGTTGTTGTTGAATTAATTCTTGCATTAAAATACTATTCAAAATCGAAACACTTTTCTCTTACGCACAGAATATCTATACAATGGGGACACTACTTCTCACGGCGTAGCAGACGACTTCTAGATCACGGCGTGATTCGCCTCTTTAGTTCTCGGAAACGTTGATTTCACGTCAGAAATACACATTTTAGGCAATATCATATGATAAAAAGAATCTCAAATGAATTTTCATTTCATACGATGTATTATGAAACTCGTTGTGCATTTTATATCCCCCTCGCCAAGTTTCATAATACATCGTATGAAATGAAAATTCATTTGAGATCCTATATGTATGAAACGAAAATTCATTTGTGATCCTATATTTATGCAATAAAGATAGATACATGTAACCTCAAACTAAACTGAATTAAGGTATTTCTATAAAAGTAAGTTTTGTAATGTTTTAAGTAAGTATTTCAATAATTACGTAGACAACTGCTATGACCATCGCCGTAATAGTTTTCGTTACACACACATTGATAATTGAGACATACGCTGTGAGCTGCACATGTCCCTCCACCACAACTTCCGTTTGCTGTCATTGAAGAAATATACATATTGAAACGACAAATGAACTAGACAATAAGAAATAAGTTAAATATATTTCATTTATATTTACCTCAGATAGATTAAAAACTTGTTTGTTGGTTAAGTCTCATTACGAGAAAAAAATCTTACATTCACATTTCACTGATCCGTCGCCATGGTAACCCTTATTGCAAACGCATTTCCCATCAATGCAGGTGGCATTTTCAACGCATTTCTTCCCACCACAATAAGCTACGTAAAATATGAAAACCTTCAATTCACACCAAATTAATATTATCATATGTTTAAACTCGGCATCAGATTGATAGGAAAATATTGTAAACGGTATTATATTCCTATTTTAACTCACATGTGCATTTGTATCCGTCACCATAGTAACCTGAACGGCATCTACACACGTAGTTCACACAGTCTGCATACTCGTCACACACACGACCTCCACATTTTGATAAAACTAGAGTCATAGGTAAATCATTACACACGGACATTCATTTGTTTGCAACTCGAGAAGAAAAACGTCAAAGAAATGCATCAAACATACATGTAGATTGTAGGAAATGTTCAAACCTTCGCATTTTATCCTTCCGTCGCCATGGTAACCGGTGCTGCATACGCATTTGTTATCCTTATTACACACTGCGTATTCTGCACACGTCATCCCATCACACAAAGCTGAAAAATCGAACCAAACGTTTATGAACTCCGATTCCAAACATTTTCTTTTTAACTAGTCGGTTTTCCTTTTAATTTATGGATATTCATTTTCAGCAGAAGAGGCGTCGAAGCACTTACGAGTACACAGTTTTTCTCCGTTTCCAATGTATCCCCGCATACATTTACAGCTATAGTTTTCGCATACCGCGTACGGCGCACACATCTTTCCATCACACATTTGACGTGCTAAAGAAGAAAATGAGATAACTGCCTCCGAAACATTCGTTTTGATTTTGTTCTCCAATAATACTGAAATGCTTCGGATATGGGGTTAAGAAAACAAACATTTTATTCTGTATTCGTCTAAATTTATAGCATTATTTTATTTCAGATGTTTATTTATAAAAGTGATCTGATTCAATTTAACGTACGTTCGCACTGCACGTAGGGGTTGCCATGGAAACCATTTTGGCAAACACATTCATTGGCTTCACAATATCCATACTTGGCACATTTCCTTTCTTCGCAATAATCTCCAATAGAAAAGCATCTGTTAGTTCAATCATATTTTAATAACTGAATGAAAAAGGATCGAACGAAAGTTGAACAACATTATCATTCTCATCTCCTTTATAAGTAGCAAATGAAAACAGTTTGTACGTTTTAGATTGCAAATGGAAGGACGACTAGATCTACATGTTCCATGAACTCACTTTCGCACTTTTTGTATCCATTTCCAATATAGCCCAGATCACATGTACATTGGTAGTTGAAACAGTGAGCATTCTTAACACAATGTTTGCCACCACAAACCCCTAATGCTGCAAAATACCGAATTTAGCTTATTCTAACCTTTGTTGCAATGTAAGTATTTCTGTTCAGAAAAAAAGATTATATACTTTGAGCTTCGGGCGAATTTTTAATCATTACTGAATAAAATCGATTTGCGCTTACGTTCACATTTGATTGCTCCGTTACCATGGAAACCTTTCTTGCACGTACAACTTTCGTCATTGCTACATTCAGCGTTTTCTACGCAAAGCTGCCCGGCACACAGTTCTAGGAAAATTTTATGTATATTCCTCATTAATTCTAATTAATGTCGGCTAATTAATATAGTAAAAATGGGGAAAAACACCTCTTTATTTAAGGACTACATTTTCAAGGAATGAATTATTGCATATTTACTTTCACAATTTTCTAGTCCATTTCCTGTATAACCTTCTTTACATCGGCATTGGTAGTTTATGCAAATCGCATGCTTCGCACATTTCTTTCCGCCGCAGTAGGATTTTGCTAGAAGGAAGTTAAAACTCGTATGAAATATATTCAAAGCTTTTAAAGCGACACTCTCTAAAAAAATGAAAGAAAAAGATCTAAATACAAAATCTTCCAATACTCACATTCACATAATACATTAGGGTCTCCATGGAAACCAGATTTACAAACACATTTTCCGTTGCTACACTCTGCATCTTTTACACATTTGACACCATTGCATAAAGCTGAAAAATTCAATGAATATCTGTACTCATCAAACTTTTTAAACGTACTGAGGCTAGAAACGAAACAACTTAGAAACATAAAGAAACAAACACAGAATCTTGTGCAGGACAAAGTTGGTAGAAAAAGCCGGTAATAATGCGTGATTTGAAAGAAATTTTTAACAGTAAACTAAAAGTAAAAATTATAAAATCATATGATTAAGACGAAAACTTACATTTACAAATTTTATATCCGTCGCCATAGTAATCTCTTAAACATGTACATTTGTAATTAATGCAGAGAGCATGCAAGGCACAACGGCGACCACCACAGTAATCTTGTTCTGTAATGAATATGATATTAGAAATTATATACATATACATAATTGAAAAGTTTAGACGGAGGTTCTAAATGAAGAAAGGAAAGCCTTTGTATCAATGGAACTATGATTTCTTCTAATGTATACAAAACATGGTGTGGATGACAGCTAGGTCTAGTTGAGCCACTTTTCACTATCACTTGGGAGTAGAGGATATTGTTGGATGCATGATTGTAGGTATTTCCACGGTTAAGGAAACAGAAATCTTATTGGAAAAATCGTAGAAAATGTCGTTAAGTCGACTCAGTGTATGGGTATGTAATGTTTTAGTTTCTGTAAATTGCAAATTGTACCTGACAAATATTACACTCCTTCAGTTACGTTCATGATAACCTTAAAAAAATAATAGTGCAATTAACCTTTTTCGTCTTCGACTTTAATCTTGTTTCTATTCCAACTAAATAACGCACATCAAATACATACTCTCGCATCGTAGGTATGGATTTCCCTGAAATCCCTCTAAACAGGTGCATTTCCCTTTCAAACAGTAGGCATATCTTGCACATTTCCTGTTATTGCAAAGTTCTGTTGGTTAGAAAAGTAAGATACGAGGATAAGTGTTAAACGTTTTCATCAAACTGTTTTTATAATTTTTTTTGATTTTGTGTTGTTTCTGTTGTTGTTGTTTTTTTGTTGTTGTTTTTTTTTCTTTGTTTTTTTTTTTTTTTCTATTCAACCAAGTCAGGGATGGTTTCAGGTTATGAGGATTCATTGTAGTTGTAAAATTAGGATTATAGTACATTATGTTTTACTGTTATATGATCCTTTAACAAATAGCGACTTCAATTTAACGTCATTGACACACAGAGATTACTCTAAAAAGTGTCATTCTGACCAAAGTTGTTGATTTTTTTTTTTATTTATTTATTTATTTATTTATTTTTATTATTTGCAAATAAAATAATATCACCTTCACACTTCTTGTATCCGTCACCAATAAATCCATTTCTGCATACACAATGGAAGTTGATGCAGTTAGCATTCACTGTACATTGCTTACCACCACAAAATCTCTTTTCTAAAACAAAGCTATGAACATGTATTTTGAAATTCACAAACCACATATATATATATGCCGATTCACATGTTCTTATTTCGCGTTTAAAGCATAACGTTTTTCGAATAAACGATAACAAATACATGTAAAACACATACGCTCGCACTTGATGTATCCGTTTCCATGGTAACCTTTTTTGCAATAGCACTTATCTTTGAAACAATAGGCATCCTCCACACATTTACGTCCTTTACAGAGAGCTGATGGAAAAAACCAAAGAATTTATCCATTTTTTGTAAACATATCCTTTATTTCATTATTATTTACAACAATTTCTAAAGATAATTAATTGATTATTTTATTTTCATTTGTATTATTATCTCTACATAGAAAGGGCTGCTAAATCGGATTGAGAAGAGACTGAAATTAATTTTGAACTGAGCTTAAAAATCAGTCTCTTCTCATGCTGATAACTAATCTGATTCCCCTGTTGTGTTCAATGTCTTACATTTCGGTCTTTAATGTTTGCTTATCTGGTTAATAAGTCATTGATAATAAGACTAGACGCACGTCTTTACGTCTGATTTTCAATGCTTTCAAGCAATATGTCACGGTATAAGACCATTTTTCCTAGTTTGAAACGCCACACTTACGTAGACAATCTAGGTATCCGTCACCATGGAAACCCTTTTTACATTGACATTGGTAGTTAACACAAACAGCATTGCGTGCGCAACGTTTTCCGTCACATTCATCAATTTCTATGAAATGAAAAAAGAATTATCAAACCATTTCAGGCCAACTGCGTTTAATTCAAAACTTATTAATAGTCTATTGAAGCAATACGAGACCCATCATGGTTCATCTTTGGTATCAGAAATTCGAGATAAGGTAGTTCCTAATCAAGAACTGATTTTTTTTAGGTAAATGGGATATGATGACAACAATTCCTTTCAAGAAAAGATTATTAGATACCATACCTTCGCATTTCAAATAGCCATTTCCATGGTAACCAGAATCACATTCACATTTCTGCTTTTTACAGATAGCTTTCTCCGCACAACGCTTGCCATAACAAAGAGCTAATTCATGGTTAGAAATGATAGAGAATGATAACTCACCAGAATATAAAGTTTATAATTTTCTGTAATGAAATATCCATATTTTTTTATTTTTTTTTTTCGTTACTTATCAGATTCATGTGTTTATTGATTATAATGCTTCATTGTATACATATGTAAAAATAAATGTTCAAACTCGACTTAATTTAGCGCCTATCAAAGAAATAAGAATAACTATTGATAATGCAAAAAGGAATATAGGATTATATTATATCAATGGAAATATCTCGCTTGGTAGTTCGAATGAGTAATATTGCAAACGACAAAAGAATGAAAAATATCTTACGGATACATTGGTTATAACCATCTCCATAGAATCCTCTTTTACAAACACACTTGTATCCATGACAACGAGCATTTTTCGTGCAGATTCGATTGTCGCAAACACCAATTCCTGAAACGATTGTTTTTATTTTCTCTTTGTCCAGAGAGCTGCATGCCCTGTAGCAAAGTTGGACACTTCTTTATCTTTTTAACAAGGACTTTATAAGTCCTTGCTTTTTAACTGATAATTATATTGATATGGTGAACATGAAGTGCAAAACATGTTTTATTGCAGTTGTTTTAAAATTACCAGTGGCATGAAATTTGTATGTTTGGTATTGTAGTTCGTTGCCCCTTTGATTTCTTAGTAGTCATATATATGCGAGTAACTTTTAGTTATTTTTATTATTTCTAGTATAAGACGAAATTTTCAGAATTAGTACTTTCACATTTGAAATATCCATTTCCATGGTACCCTTCTCTGCACGTACAAACTCCATTTAGGCAATACGCATGCGCAACACATCTCTGTCCACTGCATAACACTGTAGAGTATTTGAACGAAATTTGAATAATGTATTGAGGTATTTTATACATACATGTAAATCTTAACTCTGTATTATCCAAAAAATAATTATTATACATATGTATTCTAAAAACCAATTATTTCCCCGGGAAAATATGACTATATATGCTAAATATCATACAAGATCATTTAAGAACTGTTACAGATAATTTGCAGCATGGACCTTTGACATATTTTTGATTGAAAAGTTTTATCAACTCGTGTCTATCATCTGATCCCGTCCTCGAAGCCATTGAACATTGAAGTGACATGTACGAGTACCATTACATGTATGTTACCAAGCTATCACGCTTGTATCGTACTCAGTCTCATTCCATCTTATCGCAAATTTAGCGAAAATTTTCCTTCTTATTAAGCGCCAGTATTACTCAAACTATAAATCAGAAAGTGTAACTATTGATTTTTTTATCAAAACATAAGTGAAGAATACTTCTATAATGCAACATAATGTAATAAATATCATACAATTAATTTCTGCTATCACTTATTCTGATCAAAGTATCTTAACATATAGTAAGAATTGACTTACTGTCACAGTATACATACGGGTCTCCAAAGTAGCCATTTTTACATTGACACTGAAAGTTCCTACATTCAGCTTGGCTGGCACATTTTTTACCATTACAATATTCGTCAGCTTGAAAACAACAAAAGCAAATATGTATTTTTTATTCCTTTTTTCAAATAGCTTTACCCGTTAATATCTTCACAGAACCACTCACCTTCACATTTTAAATATCCGTCCCCATGGAAACCTTTTTCACAAACGCAAACTTTATTTTTGTTGCAATATGCATCTTCAACGCATTTTCTTTCATTACAGAGAGCTGAAAAAAGTACAAATAAGAATATTTTTCCTTTCAAAATCTTTAGAACGATATTTTAAATAGTTCATAGTACTTTGAGCGGTAGTGTTAACTTGTCGAATTTTTCAAATCAATTTCTGTTGAGTTTCAAGGTAAACTTTTTCCGTCAAGTAGCACCAATCAAAGAAATTTACTTGAATTTGTTTTGAAGTAAGTGATTTAAATGCTTTTTCCTTGACATAGCCATAGCACTTTCTTCTTTATCTTCTTTTTCTCATTTCTATATAGATATAACATCAGACAGTGCTTATCTTGTAGATATTGTTTTCAGTTTCGTGCTTGAACATCGACAGCGGGTGCGGCTAGGCAAACAGGGGATGCTTACTCCTCCCGGGCACCTGGTCCAACCTCTAGCTTGAAAGGGGTCCGTAGATGCTCAATATGGTGCTGCTGAGATTGTCATCAGGGTTTTCTTTATCTCATCGAAATGATGAAAACTTAATACTTCGACATAGAGATAGATACAATTAGAACAATCATGAATATTTGATGACCTTTCAAAACAGTAAAAATTAAGCATGAATAATGTTGAACGATGTACCAATTATTTTTGGATGAAATATTCAAAATAATTCAACTGCAAGAGATAAGTTCTGACAAATATTCTTGACATTTTATCATATCCACTATTGCTTTTGCTCAAAGGTCATGACGTGAAAGTAGAATGAAAGATTGTAAACATTGAATTAGAATAATTCAAAAGAAGTTTTTCCTACAATGATTGTGTACGTAAACATGTTGAATTTCGAACATGGATTTTAAATAATTATGCAAGAAGAAAAAAAAGTAATTTTACAATTGACGACTTTTACTCACATTCACATATTGTGTAGCCGTCGCCAAGGAAACCTTTTTTGCAAACACAATTATAGTTTATACAGACTGCATTTTCTGCGCACTTCTCTTTGCCGCAGATATCCAAAGCTGTACATTTGCAAATAAAGAAAGAAGTATAATCAAAGTAGTTTTCAAGAAAAATGTATACGACATGTTACAATATGTACTTGCTTATGCTAAGAAAATCTTTTTTAAATTGAAAATCAGTATTAGACAGAAAACTTCTTATTCAATTTGATCTCAGTTTCTTTTTTCTGAACGAAATTTGTTATTGCTTTACAAATAAATCAAATACGTCATAATGATCTAACTAAAAAAGTAAAAAAAAAAATCCTTATAAGAAAACGTCTTATTAAAATGAGAATCTGCGATATTTGAAATGTTAAACTCAACCTACGCTCGCATTTGATGTAGCTGTTTCCATGGTAACCTTCATTACAAACACATCTTTGGTCGAGACAATGGGCGTGCTCCGCGCACTTCCTTCCGTTACAAAGAGCTAAGAAATTACAAAGTATACATTTTTATCCCAATTAAGGAAGTATTCTACGTTTTAAAGGTAGTATTTAGGAAGACCTTTACCAAATTATTCCTCTACTTTTTCTGTAAATTAAGGGGGTGAAATATCCACTACTCACTGATCCGATTTCAAGGAAAAGAAATTCTTTGAAAAGAAGATTGTTGAATATCATTGTAAAGTTTTTCAATAAACATTTTGCATTGACCATTTGGAACATTGGAGAGAGAGAGAGAGAGAGAGAGAGAGAGAGAGAGAGAGAGAGAGAGAGAGTTAAATTGAATAAAAAAAATATTCATGAAAAGATTTTCTGTTTCCTTTAATATACGTCTACAAGATAAAAGATTGATAGTGACTTATTCTACACAGTATATATAAAATCAATATTTTCTGAATTATGTGTTGCGAGTTGTTATAATTACTAGCATTACAAAAAGCATGATTGTACACTTACGGTCACATTGAGTGACCCCATCTCCGAAGAAGCCGTCGTTACAGGCACAGCTAGGGAAACCTTTTCTCAGACCACATCCTGCGTTGTCATGACATCTCAGCTGTATGGCTGTCTTTGTTAGGTGCTTGGACCCATTAATCATGTCACATTTCAGTAAATGTCGGCAGTCCAGTGTCAACAGGGCCTTTCCAACCTTAATCAGAGAAAAAAAAATTATTTCGAGATCTATTCCAAGTTCGCATTCCCTGGTATTCTTCTTGTAAAAAATAAATTTATACCAAAATCAGTGTTTTTTTTGCAAATTGGCAGGATAAGTAAACTGTTTTCCACATTCGTTTTTTATATAAAAAAATTATCGAGTTTGACAGAACTACCGGCATATATCCCATCTCTGTTGAGCAGCCACATTTCTCTTTTTTGACACATTTCTTATCGCTGAGGATATATCCTGGTTCACATTCACACCCCTCGGTGGGGGGCTGGTGACACTTGTTAGGGTCGGGGTATATGTCCAAGCAGGTAGCTGGACATCCACTCACTGACGAACTGTATTCCATGTGTTTTGGACAAGGTAGTGCTACATGATAGAATGAAAAAGAATGACCAAAATGTCAGTATCTTAGTATGATATTACAAGTATCAAGACAGGATATGAAAAATTGTAATGATATGCATTTTTGACAAAGCTCCATGTCACTTCATCCGGAAACGTTCCTAACCGTTAATTATTTAAAACGCTTTAAGTAAGTAGTTTTTACAATGAAGTAATCGTCAATATTATACAATTTTCTTTTCATTCAATCGTTGCGTTCTTTTTTTCTCTTTTCATTATGTTTGAGTGTAACTATTAGTGGCTTAGTGCCGTGATCGGTATAAACACACCATTTGAATTTGTCTTCTAATATAACCAAGGCTGTGGTTCGAATGTTTGTTCCGAACATGAATAAGTCTTTTTCGATACACTGACATACATGTAGATCCTTTCAATCAGTACGAAAAATTGAAACACCTTCATGTTCGGATATGTGTACTTGTGTTCTAACTTGGGCTAATGCCTCGTACATGTACAAAATGTAAGCTTTCAAACAGCTGAATTGAAAGCGGATATCAAACTTTCGACTGGTAGTGGCTGTATGTGATCATGTGGGTTTTTTTTTTTCTGTACCTGTGTCTTTTTGTAACAATTGCTTTGGACATATTGTTCATATATATATTAATAAAGAAAAAAAAGTGATATAGAAATTGTGTACGAGAAATACAAACGACAGAAGTACTCCGATCTCCATTTGATGGTGAGTCCCCTCTCCTCGCACTCCGCAGCAAATCCCTCCAATGCGTGACAAACCACATCCTCAACACGATGCGCATCATGGAAGTACGAACAGACATCGTAACGACACGACTTGTACATGGTTTTAGCAATATCAGGGATCAAGGCCATACACTTGCTGAATGGACTGAGTGCTCTGTGTTCATGGTACAGCAGGCCACAGTAGATAGGTTGGCGGATCTGGTCGTCCATGTCACCTGTACACGGGTCCTTCACTTCCTCTGTCACACATCTGTTCAATTAGAATATCCATTTGATTTTTCAATCAAATTGTTTATTTAGCTCTTATCGGTATAGTACATGTATATTGATAGCTTAGGTGACATTTGTGTTGATAGGTTACCAATATCTTGCAAATTGAAGTTTGCAGACATTTCTACTTTTCTTCTACAAATGTTATATCACTTTCATTTTTCATTTTATCTCTAGAAAAAAAAAAATTCATAACCCGATTCATCCGAACAACTTTTCTGTTTAGCTGGGTATTGTTGTTGTTGGTTTTTTTTTTTTTTGTTTTTTTTTTTTTTTTTTTTTTGTTTGTTTGTTTGATTTTTTGCTTCAGAGACGGATTCTCTTATCTCTTTTTTTTTAAGGAAAAGGAACACGTACTGATCCATTTTGAGATCGGTGTCATCTGGAACCTCCCAGCTCCGCCCATACATAACATCCTTGTTCCAATGACCGGAAACGTTCCTACCGTCTCGTGTGACGTAATCATCAAGCTTCCCGTTGCAGTTCCCGCACAGACCGGTAAGATGCTGTCCGTACTTCCTGGGAACAGAGACGACCACCTCGGATTTTCCGTTCCATGACACCGTCAGTCCGCATCCCGTTACAAGTCTAGCGTACTCGCCGGTGTTGTAAATCTCAAGCTTATTGTCGGCGAGCTTGACAGGCAAGTATTTTCGTACCCCGTTTACCTTTGGAGAATATGTCAATAATAAAAACAATCTACACATAGATTTATATATATTATGACATTGAAAAACTACAAAAAAGTAAGATATTTACAAATTCACGCGACCTCATGCATGTATATGAAAAATAAATTAAGGAAAAGTAACTCACAAATATTTTCTTCTCTTTATGAAGCCTTATCTTAAATCCATATATTTCGACATCAACCAATCTGGTATAAGACACCTTGCCCTTATCTCCCCTCCTCTCGTTCTTGACCTCCACGTTGAACTCGCATACGTCCCCGTGGTATTTGAACCTTGTAAGCGTATACTTACACATACCGTTAAACGTATAGTACTGATGGTCGTATCCCTTATAATGGGGGTCTCCGTATGCTGTGCATGTGCACAAATCTGGATTAAAAAATATCAATATCATTCACAAGAAATATACATAAGTAAATGAATTTAATGCTTTGGTCTATCGTTGACATTCATGGGATTAAAGAGTAAGCGTATTCTGAGTGGTATACCTCGTCAGTGTCTATCAAAATATTTTAAGAATTCCCTTTGGAGATTTGATGTGCGTTATGTTATCTATACTTGATCAATATGGAATAATTCTTATAAAAAATCCGGGATAAAAAAACAGAAGGACTCTAAGTAGATTATGGACTGTTCAGATGTACATTTGTCAAGCAATTGAGCAATGACCCTGGAGGATTATGTATCCATTTAAACTGATTTTATCAAACCATTCAGAAACGTTTTTAAAATATCATTTTCTTACCTCTACATTCCGTCAAAGGATTGCCAAAATACCCCTTCTTACATCTACATTTCTCGTCCATGCATTCAGCATTTTTTCCACAACCCTTTTCACACTCCAAACCTTAAAAAGAACGTAGAATAGTGAAGTTGGCAATTTTTTGTTGGAGATCCCCTCCCTTCTTTCTTACTGTGTAATGTAAATTGCCTTTAGAATATGTTCTCTTCTAACTTATGAGATGTTCAGCAATTCTGTTACGCATTTGTTAAATCAGAAGTGAAAATGAAATGGAAAATATACTATCTCAACTTTATCTTTTCATATTGTCATAAACGACATCGTCGTGAAATTAGAAAGAAACAGGTATGTAAGAGGAAGAAATCATTTTTAGTGTAAGAAGTTGTTACTATGAGAATAAAGGTGTTCCCTCAATACCTTTGTCAGAAGTCACGAAGCAAATGTAGAATTTAGCGTCGCACCCATGGTCTACCCATATACCATTAGGTTCCAATGGTCCATACGATATGGACTCCTGACATTTTCCCCTGTACCTCTCCTTGAATACTACAATGGTTGTAATGCTGGCCGCCCACGGGAAAAAACACTCATGTCTCCCAACCTCAGGACTCCTACATCGCCTGGTTCTGCAGATGGTATGGTCAACTTCAAGGGGACAAAAATTGTTTCCAATGTCATTCGTTAGATATGAACGTATTGAAATTGTATTTTCCTACTTCTTTTAAAATCGCTCTAGACGAAGCGGTTGTCAGATCAATACAGTATAGATAATATATAGACAATATAAATTCAGAGAGATGTACGCCTGTTCGTATGAATTAGGTTAAACTCATTCTTAACAGGTTGTAAACGTTCGGGAAAAAATATGCAATGGTCAAAAAGTCATAAAGCCGATGGCATAAAAATCAACTTTGTCACATCGTTGTACGAAATGCAATGATAAAAACTATATAGCATCGTATCATCCACTGTGATGAGAAACATTCACAGGTTTTGACCTTGTCTGTGGGACTGATGTGACGGATGTTGCAAACAAGAATGGAGATGCTGATCTCATTCCAATTTTTGATCCAATTCTCTTTTGCTTTGCTTTTGCATTAAATCTTGCTGCTTTAGCATGCTTATTGAATATTACACGTCTTCGAATTCAAAAGTATCATTTAAAATTTTGCAGCATGAACCAGACATGCATGTTTCGGGTACTTAACTCTCGTCAGGATCCTCAATCCAAACAATGAAATATGGCCAAAGTCTGTGAAAGTTATAT
Source organism: Pinctada imbricata (assembly GCA_033119305.1). Classification (NCBI taxonomy): domain Eukaryota; kingdom Metazoa; phylum Mollusca; class Bivalvia; order Pterioida; family Pteriidae; genus Pinctada; species Pinctada imbricata. Next base: position 45,130,162 of record VSWD01000006.1, read on the forward strand.
CCAAACATGATTATTGATTTATAATTTTAGATGTTTATGTTTGACTTTCGCTCGTCTGACTATAAAAGGTCAATCTTCCATTTACGGCTTTGCGAAAAAGGAAAAATAAAACCTGTTAAAGGGTGATGTGTTGATTTGCCATTTAATACATAAAAAAGAAACTTCTCTCTTTTCGACAAAAAAGGGAAATATCCTCATATTGAAATATACGTTCTATCGTAATAATTTAGTGCACCATATGCTCACTTTAAAAACCCAATGTATCATCAGTGAAAGTGAATATATGAAGAGCGCAATTCTTAACATGACATACATTGTTTGACAAAGGGTTAGCTAAGGACAGCTACTTTTTACTCCTTAAAATTGAAAATATAGTTCAATTCAGTGCAGAAATGTTAAACGTCTTCAAATTCAATAGCATCATTTAAGAATAGATAAATTTGCAGCATGGACAAGACATGCATGTATCGGGTACTTAACCCACATCAGTGATCCTTAATCTAAACAATGTAATATGACGAAAATGAGTGAAAATTATTATGGCCAATGATGTACCGAAAGACGTAGCAGGATGGGTGGGATATGATGCTACGGGACCCACGTTTTAGAAATTTCAAGACATTTTGTAACAGAAATTTTCAGATGCGTTGTAGAGACAAACGATCAACCGAAGTTGATCGAACTTGGCTTCATATGCCCTCGTGGACTCCTGGTCCACCAGCAGTGACACTAACCAAGTAGTACTAATTTTAAACGTCTTCGAATTTAATAGCATCATTTAAGAATAGATAAAACTAGGTCAATGATATCATCGGGGACTACCAGTCCACCAGTAGAGATTCCAACCTAGTGGTTGACATTATATTGAAATATATGTTCCCTATTCTCTCTTAGTAATGATCAGATCAAGAAAAATATTCCTTAAAAGCCATCAGATGACTATTTATGTAATGAACACGCAGAACTCGTAGGTATGCCTTATATCTGAAAATGAGATGTGATTATTCAGATTATTCGTCTTGGATCTAAGATCTATGAGGGACTTTGGGGGCAAACCAGTGCTTAAAAGTCAAAAACAAAACCCAAATATGAGCAGTTAGCGTCATAATTGCAAGGAAAAAAATTATGCAACTTACATATTAAAGGCCGATGTTGGCAACTGCCCGGTCCTGAGTGACCTAGGCTTGGTAGGCGTGATATACCCTCTTTGAAGAAAGCGTGTCTATTCAACTAAGACGCAAAATTTTACGCCTTATCATTACAGCTCCTTAGCAATTTTACTTTTCAAAATTTTGAAATTCTGTTTTAATTCTTGAAATTAAAACAGAATTTTAATATTTTTAAAAGTGAAATTGCCAAGGAGCTGTTAGGATAAGGCGTAAAATCTGTCCTAAAAGTCGAAATATCAACGTGTAAAACTTTTAGAATTTTTTTGGGCAGTACTTTATACTGCTTTTTAGAATTAGACATATAATTAGAATTAGAAATGAAATTTTTGTTTCCGTATTTTACAGGTGTTAAACGTCTTCAAATTCAATAGCATAATTTAAGAACAGATAAATTTGCAGCATGGACCAGACATGCACATTTCGGGTATTTAACCCTCGTCAGTGATCCTCATTCTAAACAATATAATATGGCGAAAGAGAGTGAAAGTGATGTCCAAAGATAGATAATGAAGAAGTAACCTAGTGCATCTATTCATTTTTCAACTAACAGCATGCGGAAAATTCATTCCTAAAACAATAAGAACATTTTTGTTTATCCCCGTCGTGTGACATTAATATCCCGGAAATATGGCAAAAGCAGCAAAATAAGACCACCATCTGCGAAGATTTGATTTGCATAATCCACTTATCGAGGAAACATACAAACTGCATACATAGGGTAAATGAATTTGCGTTGTTGTGTGCATTTCAATTTGTGAAACCGCTAGAGGAAAATAAGACATATTCATGACTTCTGTATCGGCAAATTTGTAAACAAGACTTCAGGGCCAATCATCGATCCATCTGCATGAGTAACACGTCGCATAAAACTGACAGGTTAAATTTCTTATGGTTATGCCTGCAGGAGTCTTCGATTTCCAAGGCATAATAGCAAAAATTATAAGCTAAGAACTAAGGTGAATGAACATGATGATGTCAAACAACAATACTGTTAAAACACATACTGTACCTGTTTGATACCTTCGTCCTGAGTAACATCGTCAGTTAAAATATTTTTTCTAATTATAGAAATACATATAAAATTGTTACCATTTAAGAAAATAGAGAAATTTTACCAAACTAAATCTGTTTCAGTAAATCAAATTTTAAAAGTAGACATAAGTAGCAATCTGCCAGACTTATTTTGACTAAAACTTGTTTACAAAACGTGAAAAACCAACTATTCCATGTGATAGTCAAGATGAACTTACAAAAAAATCTTCTTTACTATGAGCGAAGAGATGATCATCTGTAAACATAAATTTTCCATGCGAAGTTCTTGTGTTCTTTGTTGAAATTGAATTTCCAATAGGATCTTATATTTTCCAATTCGATATTCTGTTTTCTAATGGAGAATTTCGTTTCCCATGCGAAGCGTTATTTAAATTTCCTTGTCGAAATGTATTTTCCGATAGGAATTTAATTTGTCCTCGTGGAATATTAATTTGCGCAGAAATGAAAATTTCACATGGTATAAGGATAATCCAATCGGTAAAATGAATATCACATACAAAAATAAAATCTTCTTTTGATATTGAGTATTTGATATAGGATTATGAAAAATTAGCAAAATAACTTTCATGTGATCTTTCCCCCTGTTCGAGGAGATTTGGAATATTTAACGTGAATTCATACGTTAGTTGCATTTCAGCCGGGCCATTAGAATCCCAGAAGAAAAAAATTCTAAAAATAGTGAATTTGTGATGAGCAAAATTCTAATCATGACCTTGAATATATGTCAAAGAGCCAACTAAGGACAGAGCTATCAGGAGATACCTATTAGTTCTAGAAAAAATAATTAATCATTCTATATATATATAGAAACAGAAAATTTTCAACCACATTTCAAGTCTATGCAGAAGCGCAGTGAACTAGATGAAAGATATCCTCGGGGACTAACAGTCTACCAGCAATGATACCAACCACAGTGACCTTGATCTTTGATATCGTTAATTTTTTGTCCCAGACATTATGCAATTGTTAAACGTCTTCAAATTCAATAGCATCATTTAAGAACAGATAAATTTGCAGCATGGACCAGCTGAACCTAGAGGTTGAAATGATCATTTTTGAAATATATTGTCTATAATTGTAACAATTTAGTGCACCATGTAATGTTCATTTCAACTAATAATTTTTCATCAGTGAGTTCGAGGCCGTAAGAAATGGAATACAAATAGTGAATATATGAAGAACAATATTCTAAACATAACATAAAATGTATATCAAAGACCAAGTTAAGGACGGAGATATGCTATCAGGGTAAAGTTTATGAATAATTCATCCAATTTAGTGTTTTCTCCCTCCAATGCTATTTTGAACATAAATTTTATTTGGATATGCTACTGAATCGACCCTAAAGGAAATTTGGAGCCGCACACTCACTGTAAAGTAAATATACAAATTTAAATTCTAAAATTAAAACGAGAGGGCGCTACTGAAATGAATTTTGGCGGTTCCGTTGTAGGCATCACTGATGAGAATTTAAATATTCGAAACACATGTCTGGTGCAGAAAAATTGGTTTGAAATTTTCTTCATGAAGGTATAGAGTTGGAACACTTCCGTATTACATCATTAAACTGATAATTGGACGAGCCAATGATAGATAACTTCGATAATCTTGTCGCACTCTCTTCCTTGAAATGAAGTAGACAAATATCTATGCGGATGAAATAATATTGTCTTCATTAACTTCAAAACAAACATATGAGGACTTACATGTTTGGGCATATATATATAAAAATATATGTTAGGAAATGAGGATAGAAAACTTTAATTTCTTTATACATTACGAACTCAAATGCACTGATCAAAGTGGACATAGTGATTTCATTAAGTTGTTGAGTACATGTGTACCAAAAGTCCTTATGATATCGATTGTTATAAGGTTTTTGTTGTTGATTGTGTCTTGGGACAGATGCATTTATATGTCTCTTGTTTTCTTTGCAAATTATCACGAAAATCAAGATTAAGCACAACGCTTTCTATAAGGAGAGCCATGATTCTTCAAACCGTAGTAAAAATGACATTCTTACAATAATGACATTCTGTCAAATATCTTAGTACAGGAGTTTTATTGGAATTCAAGAATTCTACAATCCTTAATTGTGAATCAATAATAATAAATGCCATAAGACTGGCTTGACGTTAATGACCAAACAATTTTATGACCTTATCCTTATTGATGAATCTATAAAAGAAGCAAGAAACGATCAGCAATGACGGCAGCGAGTAGTTAGATTACAACGGTAAATATCTATTAACATTTGTGAGGGAATCCTTAGAGCACGTGGGGGTGTTGTAACGTCAGGAATTAGCTACAACAAATGTATTTTGTTTATAATGATTAACTACATTACGTAAGGATAATTTGCCACAACTATCGTTTTTCCATTTTTTGTCTGAATGTACTCGGCAATGAGCTAATTTAAAGGATTAACATGGATCTGTCGTGTCAATTCAAAATAAGAACTAATGCTCGAATAGCTGAAACTTGGATCAATTAATTCAACTCAGAAAGTAAAGGAAGTTCAGCAAATGAGTAAAACCACCGTCAAATTAAAAGATTGAAAGGATAGTCAATGCTAGCCCTAGAAAAAGTTATCTATTGGTCTTATTGGTCTCGTTAGTCCGAATATGACAGGTTTCCATGGAGCTGTTGCGACGGGTGTTGCATGCAATCAGGAGACGCCAACTCTCCCCAGACACCAGGTCTCACTTCGGAGTGTTGTTCATTCAACTTTCAATGGAGTTCGCAACCGTTCCGATGGGAATTCTCACGATTTGACCTTGCCTTCTCGACTTTGAGACTGAATAACTGTTAGGTACTTCTTTGATGTTCATTGCAGTCTTTTGTGGTTGGTGTTTTCCTATGGTTTTTGGTTTTCCTTGTCCCTTTTATTGCATCTATTGATGTGATTGTCTACTCTGTGTTTCCACATAGAGGTGTTTCGGCTAGTTTAAGAAAAGTATAGATTTTCTTCGCATCCACACAATAATTTGATAAAGCTTACCATAAAAAGTTGTTGTTTGAATGTAAAATGGTTCATAGAGGGTCGAGCAAGAAATTCATCCAATGGAACATTCAACAGAGAGACGAATGAATCAATATGAGGTATATATGTATATAAACACCAAAGTAGCACCTATCAGGCAATCAATGTCTCTCATATTGCAGACAAAATGCACTATTTACTTTCTGTAAAATTTTGTTGCAATTTTAGACATATATTAACTTGAAAAGAAAATCTGAAAACATATTTGAATTTTAAATGATAGTCTTGTTTAAAGGCTAGCTCTATTGAATGCATTGACATGTTCCTCAACTGGAAAAAGAGCTAGTTGAGGTCTCAATGTAATTTAGTAAATCGTCATCAGCATGATCAATCAAAATTAATGCGTTTTTTCATTAACAAGAAGAGATACAATACAATTGATACAATTGACCGTTTCAAAAACCAAATAGGTAAATTGGATAAGTAGAAAATATTATTACCGGATGAAGAGAATATGGTTTTAAAAATATGTGGAAAAAACTGTAAAATTTTTATGACTCTTTACACGGAGGTAAAGTGGTGTCGTATGTGGCACGTGGAATGATTATGTTGAAGATTAATTCAATTGTTAACATCGTTTCCTGGGTTCTGTTATTCAAAACTGCTTGAGATAGTTAAAATTATTGTATGTTATTGTACATGACATTGTATTGTTGTTATTTCTTAAGCATGTCCTAGAAAAAATATATATATTTAAAAAGGGGGGGATGACTCAGGGATGTTTTAGTTGCCTTATTGTACGTAGTAGAATAACACATGAGGAACAGAAAAAATGAATAATTGAACATGTTTAGGAATACATTAATCAAATTATACAGCGGAACCAGATTATTAAGATTTACCTGCATTTGCAACGGCGAGAGCCAATACCCAAAATATCCAGTGTAATCTATGCTGCATGTCCGTACGTTCACAACGCTTTTTACTGTAAGTATGTCATATTTCATTTCGAGTGATTTCACTTTGTTTATTTAATTCATTACCATCTGCCGGGGATTTTCTTACTTACAATAAAGCCATAAAGAGTGTTTGGAGAAATACAAATAATCTGCGGCATACATTATGTAAATGAGATGAGGCTTAATCAGGTAGATCTAAGACGAGGGACGGACTGCTTTGAAGTGTTACATATGTCATAGAATCAGAATTAGAATGTTCATTCATAAAAACCTTTGTTTAGGTACTAACCAACCAGAAGAGCAAAAGAAAAGCACATCTAATGTTACGTCTTAAAATTCATAGCATCATTTAAGAAGAGATCAATTTGCAGCATGGAGCAATTCTTTGGAATCACTCGTATTACTACGATATTTGTTTCTCTTTACTTTATCTTTCAGAAAAATAATACCAAAATCTCAATCAGAATTAGAATGTTCATGAGGTATCTACAAAATTTCCTGGAGAGACATAGTATACAGTTAAAGTATACCATTGAGGGAGTTAGCACGATTCTGGTTCCCCGAGACCAGACCTATTTCCAGAGGCGAAGCAGAGGGAAATAGGTCTGGTCGAGGGGAACTAGAATCGTGCTTACTCCCTCAATGGTTTACTTTAACTGTTTTATTATACCGAAACAAACATTATACTGAAACAAACATATCTGTTAGGTATACCGAATCAAACATACTGAAACAAACAGATCTCTTAGGTTCACGTGGTTCCGATGGAAATTCTAATTATTTTGCCTTGCCTTGCCTTCTCGACTGAATGACTGAGTAACGGAAATATTAATTTTTAATGATAAGATAAACAGAAACATAATTTATCATACCCATACATGTTTAATTTTTGACTGTTTTATTTTATCGCGGATAAAATTATGTGCTAAGCGGATAGGAGGCGGATTACTCTGCTCGTGTATTCATAACGTCATCCGATCAACCTTCAACGGCGCTGATTGGCTGATACTGACACACCCCCAAAGAACTCCACCCCATTTTGAAACTAACTCCCTAGGGAAATAGTCTTCTCAACTAACGCACCCCTTTGCAGGGAAATAGTCTTATCAGGCGATTTAGTTAAATTTAATGAGTCTTTTTTTATATAGGAAAAAATCAGTAGAGGTGTAATAATACTAAATAAAAAGACTAATAGGAAATACTTATAAAAGGCACTCAGAAAATACTTTGGAAGAGTTCTCCGAGTTTCGATGCCATCATTATTGTACGATAGCATTTGGGTTCTGTACGGCACCGCATTTATTCATTTGAAAGGCTACTTAGGATTTAAAATCCGAAAGAGGTAAAGAGTTTGAACATTTCCGTATTATTAATATAATCACTTATTTCTTTTGCAGTGTGGAGCAGTTAAACTGGTTCCCCGTGACTGGATATTATTACAGTGAAAGTGTGTTAATTACTTCTCTCCGGGTTCTGTCGCCTGAAAGAAACTTTGTTTTGGCCCTTTATCAATTTGACACCATATATATTATTTTGCTATTTCGGAAACTTGTCATTTCATAAAAAATATCATTGAAATTAAAGGAGGTTAACATCTTAGCACCATCCCTCCAATGCTATTCATTGAATTTGCTATTCTATGCTTTAACATAGATTGAAATTCTATTCTATAACATAGATTGATATTCTATGCTTAAAATTAGATTCCATATGGATATGATATTGCCTCGACCCTGCAGGAATTTTGGAGCCGCCGTACTCTCTGTAAAGTAAATGTACAAAAATTTATATTAAAAAAATAAAACCATAGGGCGCTATTGAAATGAATTTGGCGGCATCTGAAATCACTTTGGCTGGAAGCATCACTGATCATGGAAATAGCAGAAGGCCTGGTTATCCTGGATTACGTGGTAACAACCCTCCCACTTTTCCGATTACCCACAGGTCTCGAAGAACGTACAATTGAGGTGTAAAACAACCTCCTCACTGTCAGACGACCACACACAAACAAAACCGTGAAACGCAGGGGCCCAAGCAACACAGATGACTATGTAAATGGATATAAAAAGAGGGTGTACGTAATACAATCCGTGCTCTGCCGCCGCGAGCTCATGTATGTTATCACCCGAGGAGTCCGACCGACATTCAGAGAGGACAGGTTTTACATATTCACCTGTGTGTTTCTTGGGCCCCTGCGTCATGCTGTCTGTTTGTATGTTCATCTTTCAGTTAGGAGGTTATTTTACACCAAAATTGTGCTTTCTTCGAGATCTCTTGGTAATCGGGATATTGGAAGGGTTGTATACACGTAATACGGATAAACACACCTTCTGTGTAGCAGATGGCCGTTCAAAGTTGGCACCGATTGCTCATTGGTCTCGTTGGTTTATGTGTTGTTTTTGTGTTCATGTTTCTATGGTGTGAGTTGGTGTTCCTTGTCTCTTTTGCGTCTTTTTCTGCGAGTGTCTACTCTGCGATTTATTTTGCATTTGGTGCTTTAGAGGTTTGCCGTGGGTGCTGCTACCAAGTATTGTTGGAGATCCCCTCCTGTCGGAGAATAATTTCATAAGACTCATCTATTGCCTTCTATGAATGATATATCGGTTCAACCCAAAAGGTCTCAAGTCATCTAAAACCCGAGGCTTGTCGACGGTTTTGCAAAATTTTGTGACCCCGACAGTTGAAACGATGTATCTTTCATAGAAGACCAAGAAATGGTATTTTTCTCTCACATATCAAAGGTCCAAAGTCAAAACGGAAGAAAAAGTGACGACATTTGAAAAATATCAAGTTGATCTCATCGCGAATATTTTGCGATATTCTAATTCGGTGCCCTCGAAAATGGTTTATTCTATACTACTAAAAAAAGTTTTGCACCACAAGTCTATTTGCCGTATACTTACATTATAGAGGTATGACTTCCACGCTCAGTTTCCATAGAGTATGGTATATATATATATTGAATTTTGACATTTCCTACCATAAAGGCAATAGATTACTTAATCAGACTGTAAATTCCCATTGGTCTCAGTATCCCTATCAAGAAAGACAGAGAAGTTTGAAAATTTTTGAAAATGTCAATATTTCATAAAAGTTCTCGGCTTAGAATTCTGGGAGTTGTTTAACAATTACTTATTTGTGTTGAAGAATTAAGATATCCTAAAAATAATCTCCAGAGTCCTGTGCGAGCACGGAATTTATTGTAGGTGGCGTACTAAATACATACATAAATGGTGGATTTTTTATTTGCAAAATATGGTAGTATATATATATTTCCATTCATTATTAGTAACTCCAAGAATATAAACCAAATGTGTTAATAACTATAAAATCCAAAGAGCACATTGAGGTTTCAATGAGGTAAAGTTGCTATAACATCTTTTTGACTGGTAAAACGGAGAATGAAAGAATGAGATCCATGCAGAAATAAGCTGTGGCTAGAAGTTATCAAATGTCTTGTGAAATGAATTTGACTACGTTGTTGAAAATGTTGCCCGTTTGCAGGAAATCGGAACGCTTCAGATGTGTTCTGTTTGTTTGTTTTGTGTTTGTATTGTTTACTTTTGTGGGTATATCTCCTTCAAATGTTATATGTCCCTTCAGCGTTTTCACGTTTGAATGTGTGTTCATGTTGCTGTAGTTAATGTTCCTTCTGCATGTTTTTCACGTTTGAATGCTTGTTCATGTTGCTGTAGTTAATGTTCATTCTTCATGTTTTCACATTTGAGTTATTGTTCATGTTTCTGTAGTTTGTATCTAATCTTAGGCCGATTGTGTTCGTGTTAGAATACAAATCCGGAGTTTCACTCTTATTCTAAACACAAAATTTAATTTCAAATTGTTCATAAAAGGAAATTACGAAAATAAAATCTTGAGACATCAAACCATATTGAGGATGTTTGGCTACATTCGAAGCAGAGTGATTAGTTTTGAAGATAAAGCAAAGACTTTCACGTCAGAAAAAAACTTTATTTCTCAACTTGTTCCATACAGTATGCATAATTCAACTTTAAAGGTATATCAAATAGCATAGGATGTTAGAAGAATATTTAGTAATGAAAAGAGATACATGTAGAGACATATTTGGTATAAGTACGATATAAATTCTTCTAACAGGTATTCTCGGAAGTGTATGTGACTGATGCCTATTTGAGAACAGCACTGTCGCATAGCACCATGCTCTCGATAACTTTAATCCAATACATGTAGATTCTAACTTTTTATGCTGACTAGCTGGCCAATGTTTCTGCTGTCTGAATGATTTTGGGATACCAGAATAAGGATTAAGTCAATGATAATCAAAATCATTGTTCCCAAAATAATTAACCATGCATAATGGAAGATAAATTGGATTCCCAAAAGTTAGATGGATCTCAAACATCCATCCTTAAATTATAGAAACTTATAATGTATGGTACTGGACAACTCCTGCACAAGTATTTCATATAGAATATGGATTAGATCTCCAATATGACAGTTGCAGTCATCTTAGCGGAACTCACTCGCATACGAGAACAAGGGGAAAAAGCATGTATTGGTATACCCCTATCAGTATCTCTATATAAAATCTCCATGGGAAAAATGCCTATAAATTCGAATATTTGACCAAGCAGTCAATATTTACATCAAAAAAAATAAACGGTAAATCGTTTGTGACGTCACGTCGTTGATGACGCTATTAGCTCTACCTATTTTTCCGCGCTCTTTCTCTTGTAGACGAAAATGAACGTAAATATGCCGGGTTAATCAGTTCGTTGCTGCAGCATTGATGTAAGGTATAACAAAACAATTATTGACTGGGAGTCATATATTGCCCTCATTCCCAGTCAATAATTGTATAATGCCACCACTTCGACAAACAGATGGATACAATGAGGACAATAACATAAGAGAAACAAACGAAATGATAACATAAAGGACTACATATAAAGGGAAGGAGGCCTACGACACGAATGTACAGGCTGATAACGAGATTGATTGTAGACAGCGTCACCGAACCACAGCCAAAATAAATACAAATGTATACTATATAGTAATTGAAATGTAGTAATGCTATCGGAATTTTGTCTCCGCTTAAACCTTGGAAAATAGAGCTTCTAAAAATGTGTGAAATAAATCGAGAGGCTGTGCAGTTAGTTGTCACGAAGAAGAACAAAATAGTGATTTTTGCATGGTTTGCCAAAATTTCAATAGGAAGCCAGATATTGTTAACATTGAGGACTACCTCGTAGCAATATTAAGATACATACAATAACCACATCATTGAAATTATTCCCTCAATGTTTACTTAGAAGTAAAGCAAAGACTTTTCACTGAAACACAAAAAGACAACAAATAAAGATGGGAGACTGATATATAATAGGCATAGTGCAGGCTTTGGACAGCTGACCATCATAATATACAAAGTAGAAGAAGGTGAGGTTAGCTGATACGTGCGCATATTTCCCCATCTCATCGCTTATCTAGATGCACATGATATTCTTTTCTTGTATGCTGTTCTTGCATTATCGTCTTTGAATCCAACCCCCCCCCCCCCCCCCCCCCCCCCAATCTCTTAATACTCAGAAGATGCTGATAATCGATGATGATAAGAAACGGCTTTCAATGTCCAAAAACTTGATTTCATTCAAGTTCCTTGAAGAAAACGCATTGCAATTACATGTATATTTAAGTATTGGCTCGCTGGATTCTTGCTTGTATGCTTGCAACCTTAACTCACTCTCTGTTTGATAAGCTCTGTTTGTTCGCGTTATTTCTGATTTCGCTCGTAATTTTCGTAATTTTAGCGATTACGTTAGTTGTTACTGTTACATATGCTTTTATTGATATTTAACGTACACTGCTTTCGCATTCTTAACAGAGAACTATAGATTCATAAATATTCAGAAACGGATTTCTTAAATTCCATGAGCGCACATAGAATTCACAATGTATTCAAGAGCTTGTTGTCTTAAAGCAATAAAATTCTTTCCTCTGGTCGTCTAATAAAATGCAAATAAACGCAGGAAACATTTTAAACTCTTGAAATTGTGGGGCAATTACGTTATGATTTTGAGATAAGTGTTAACAAATGTATTAAAATATACCATAAGAGGGGTTTCTACTTTACATTCAATAACGCATAGACAAATAGGAAGGAGTTTTAAAAACTTTATGTTGTACCATAGAGGAATTCAGAACCGTATTTTTATGTGGCAAGAAAGTGTTTTCTGCACTTCTTGACCTGCACTATAGAAGACTACAATCAGGGAAAACACATTTCCCTAGATTATATATTGGTCATGGGTAACATATTCAAACAAATGTCGGTAAGTTAAAACTTTTTTGGACACATTTAACACTTCAAATTCATATTCCAAAAATATGCAGCCAAAGGAATGCGTTATTCGAAATACTAATAAAACGTGCGAGAAAAATATACTAGTAGTTACAGTGTAAATCAGGAACCATGAGAAGTTTGCAAGTATTGCTTTCTAATGGAACTCGACAAGGTCAAGACACGATCAAGAGTCAAGGGAATGTCATATAAAAGATATAGATGTATCTAAATACATTGAGATAGTTGTTATCACTGACGGAAGTAAATACAGAAATCTATCTTGATGTGAATATTTCTACAAATCTAAATTAGTTACTGTGGAGATTATTGTTGGCAAACAACATGAAAAAGATATACTCCTGTATATCTGATCCAGATCCTCTTGTCGGTGATCTTCTGATTGGTCTATTTCAAGAAATCGACCTTATAGATTTGTAGACCGGATGCTGTCAATAGGAGAAAGTTCCTAATTGAGTCCGTCAGATTCCACAATGCGCAAAATTGAATTATCCTTATGAAAGAAACGTTTTCGTGACTAGTGAAAAACACGTGACCAGAGACAGGCATTCCCATAACCTCCCACTTTATCCACTTCACAAAATTAGGACATGTCGTCATGACAACGCTTAATTATCGCAATTATGAATTTAGATAATGCAGATGAAAGTAATATCTGCATGATATTTTTTCTTTAACAATATTTACTTCCAGACCAATTAGTGAGTGATACAGTGAACCCTATGCCTTCAAAATTCCTATGGTCGACATTTCTGGATCCTTGGATCCATTGCAACAAAGAAATACGCGATCACAACGTATGCCAGGGGTGCAAGTGGGCTAAAAGGTTTCTAACCGTCCATCCGACTAAGCTTTTTCTCGTTAAGCATGTTAAGGATATACCACTTTGTTTGCTTGTTTATTTTCTTACCAAAGACAAATTGATAAATGAAACAAAGAAATTAATGAGCGATAAAAAAAATCGACAAGACTGTGCGAGTCACAAAATTTGATCGAACTTTTTAGAAGTTTCCCCTTATTTCCCTCCAAATTCTTATACATGTAATCGGAACTCTCCACTTTTCCCGCGAATACACCCAGAAAGGCTTTTGATTGGTCAATGTGTGTTATAATGGAATTTTCCTAGAGATCAAACAATTTATGAATGGATATGAAGAGTGTTGTATCTTGAGTTGTCCAGTGTAAATGTATCTATTTTCTAACTTGTCAGAATTATAAAGACATACGTTCCTATAAGTACTACTCTTTAGTCATGATTTTAAGAGTAAAAATTTTTAACCTATGTCGACGAAAAAAAAAATTATTGCGGGATTAAAGAAATGTTGATATCGACCAAGCTTTTTTGGAAAGCTAATACTTGTACAGAACTTAGTGGAAGTCGGGGGTTGCTATAAATAATCAGATGTCTTTCTTGGCATCTGATCTTACTCCCGTTGGTGATAATAATTTTTATCCATGCATTTGAATAAAATAAATTACCGGAAGTTACAAACAAGATGGTGATGCTTGCTCTTCCCGTGCATCTTGTCTCATTATCCTTTTATCCATACATTTGAATACTAGTATATCTTTTGTATGAAATGATGGTGCCTTGACCTTTTGAATTGCCGTGTGTCGATAGAAAGCAATATTTGCCAACTTTCCCAGTTAGTACCTGATCTACACTGTACCTAGATTTTTCTTGGTTTACACTAGGTTTTCTTAACTATTTGAAGTTATCTTTGCACTAAACATACATGTATTGTTGACTATGATGTACCGTTGCCTCACTAATTCACGTATTGTTTGTATATTATTCGAGGCACGTGAAATGCAATTTCTTACGTAGAAAATTCCTAGACATATTGGTTTTAATTTCAAATTATTGGAGGAGAGAATTTTATTTTCTTTCAACATCAAAGTGTAAATACAGCTTGAAACAAAAGGAAAATGAACTCTAGCATCGTCATTGTGTAATTTGTGGATCAAAGTATCAATAAAACACCAGTCATTATGAACCTGGGCTTAATGCATCGTGATTTGCAATGCAATTTGTGCACACTATTAGCATCAGAAGGGAAACCTAACAAGTGGAAAATTATTTCTGGATTAAGAGGAATGATTCAATAGAATGCTTTTACAGCCCCTTACACACTGTACCTAGAATACTTTATGAACTTGAGTTTTACATTAGAAAATCTATAGAGCAGATCGATCTTATTAAAGCATTTGCTGGATAATATGAACAATTTCTATTGAAAGCTATTTGTCCAATCTTGTGTGTTTACAATACTGCCCAAGTCTGCACATAGATACCCGACGTAATATCAATACCAAATACATACAATGTAAGACACATTAAACTGAAATTATAATTAGCTGAAATGAGGTCATGTATAAGGCTTACTTATCCCGTACCGTCCATCATAAAATGTCGGTAAGTATTACAATTATGTTAGATTAAAAAACTATCTATTCAGGTACGAATCCAGGATTAATCTTAGAGGGGTAGCCAAAAACATTTTTGAAATTGATACTGAATTTTGGGTATGATAGGTTTTCAGGTCTGTTCAGAATCACGTCTCTTTTCGGACGAGGGAGCATCTTCATCCAGAATGTCTAAGGATTTAAAGGCTTATGGAGGAAATTTCAAGATAGAAAAGTACTTTTAGAGGGGAATTGAGTCCGCCACTGTTAGTTTATAGTCATTCGTACAGAATTGTTCAAGTTTTTGATTAACACAAAAAGTCAACTTTTGCGTCACATACCATTGTGCAATGAAGTTAATTATTTGTGAAGGCAATCATACGCAAGGTGCTTCGAAACTTGATATACATCACAACCTTGAACTTCTTTTTCAAAATTGTTCCATTAGAAAGAAATTAAACTTCTAATATTGATAATATCTCTGCCCTCTTTAACGCCGTTCTCGACTTCTGAAAGTATTTTTTACCTGTTTTGAATTTCATATTCGACTCTTTATAATTTCGACAAGAATATTTTCATGAGTAATAAACTGAAGTTATTTCTTTGCTTTTAAATTTTGTATATTTCATGTCATTTACATGTCTCCATATATGTCAAAAATATCATCAACATCCTTTTTTTTATGGTTTAATGGTTTAATGGTTTATTTGTCTTGAGTCTTTAGACTCATCAGCCTAAACATACATTTACAAAGTATAAATAGAATAATACAGTATAATTTCTTAAATAAAGAGTTACATTATCCAAACAAGTCGTTCAAGAAAGTGAGCAGTGGAGGAAGGACAGAGAGAGAGAGAAAAAAAATATTTCTAAAAATTTACAAAGATTTTCTTCTATGGAAAGCACAAGATAAATATCTAGATAGACAACATAATTTCTTCTTATTCTTAACACTCAGTAATTGTACAAATTTAAACATAGATGGTCTAACATAATAATATCTGTTTATAAACTTAATTCTTAAATCTCTATAAAAAGGACAAAAAAGTGTGAAGTGGTACTCATCTTCCACTTCATTCATTGTGCATTTTTGACGGATTCTATTTTCTCTGGAAATATTTTGATACCTGCCTTTTTCTATAAACAAATCATGAGATGACAATCTAAATTTTGCAAGTGTAAATATGACATTCTCTGGTAAAGATTTCCGAATATAATATTGCAAGAAATGTGTATCATATAAATAACTGTACAAAAAGCATTTTGAAGTAGAGTTAAAATATCCGATCATTTCTTGTATAAACTGATCATTTAAAACAGATTTCAATTGTTCTAGAAAAATATCAGGGTTAGCAACAGATTGATTGAGCCATACATAACCAAATCCAAGAGACATAAGTAAGTTTCGAACATGTGATAGCCAACTCACTGAATCTATCCTGCTAAGCATATCATCATATACAGATTTCAAAATTATATTGTCACTATTCAAAAGCTTTATCCAATATTTAATAATTCTAAATTTACGTGTTAAAATCAATGGAAATCTACCTGATTCTGAATAAAGCATAAAATAAGGCGTACATTTCTTAACTTTTAAGATCCTTTTACAGTAATCCATATGTACCTTTTCAATATCTTTTGCATCATTAAAACCCCAAACTTCACATCCATAATTAAGAATACTGGACACATATGTATCAAAAACTTGTAGTCTAGTTTCAACATTTAGAAATTCAGCATTACATATTTTCAAAATACTATACATACATTTTCTACCTTGAAGACTGAGCACATTCTGAGTACGAGCAAATTTACCACTATACAAGAGAGATATACCTAAATAATTAAAACAATCAACAACTTCAATTTTATTATTGTTATAGTACCATACAGCTTTTTTAGAGATCCTACCAGCATTTCTGAATACGACTATTTTAGTTTTATTATCATTGACCTTAATATCCCATTCATTACAGTATAAGTGAAGATTATCAAGTAAATTTTGCAAGCCATCAATGGACTCTGAGAACAGAACAGTATCATCAGCATACATGATAAGAAATAATGATAAATCTCTTAATTCAACACTTTCACAATTATTGTATAACATGTAATTTTCAAAATCGTTTATATAGAGAGAAAATAGAAAGGGAGATAACCCCTCGCCCTGCATCAAGCCTTTGGGTACATTGAAGAATTCAGAAGTTTCACAATTATACCTCACACATGATTTAACATTGCAATACAAAGATTTAATTATAGTATACATTTTACCATGAATCAAAGACCTACCTAATTTATACAAAAGTTTCTTTCTATTAATACTATCAAACGCTTTTTCATAATCAATAAAACAGCAGTATAACTTTTTCTTTTGTGTAAGTAATTTATCAATTAAACAATGGAGAGCAAAAAAAGCATCTGTTGTTCCATGACCATGTCTAATATCTATGTGCACCCCACTTGGTTGTCTCGTTGTACATTCACGATTTATAGGCGGTACACTTCTCGCCTCGGGAACATATAGAGGTCGCCACAAATCTATGTGAAGTCTTCTCCTATTCATTTCTAGTGACGTAGCTACCATGTATGCTTATATATGCTAAAGCATCCACTTTTTCTAAAAAATTTATGATATGATAACATCCTCATCGGTGAGGGGTTTTTTTTAATTTTTTTTTTTTTGCTTTGAAAAAAGTATTTACATGTACATACGTGCATAATACTATGAACCACTCCATGAAAGACAGAATGATATATGAGGAGCAACGACACAGATCCTGGTCTTCTTATCACATTATTAATATACTGAAAGCCTTATGAAATATACAAAATGCATTATGCCTAGTAAGTATTCATCATCAGTCAATATACTATAGTCTAAAACATACAGTACTTTTTCCTAAAGTCGCATAGCTCGAAGGAGTTGTAGATCAGTCGGTTATATATACTAGTATTCAAAAATCTGTTCGAAGGTTTCTTAAAGAATTGTTCTTCCATTTTTTCTCTTTAATTTGGTTAATGCACATAAGTTTGATTTCAAAGATTGTCATTAGGAAAAAATAGCAACCAAAGGAAAGAAAATATACCACCCCTCTCTCCTATCAGAACGAGGTAACAAAATCAAGTCAATTAGTCGAATAAACGAAGAATTATAATTTCCAATTATCGAAAATCATATAGGGACTCTAATCAATGTAGAACCTCACAAGAGATTACTTATTCCTTTCTGAATGTGTGTTGCATTTCTCGGGTGACGGGATGCGGACTCGCTCAAGTTAACAGAGCACAAACGTATGTACCATGCATAATTCTGACATTTACATACAAAGTACAGTGTATGGATTCCATGATGGGGTCTTGTTGGAGATACATCCTTCTTTTGGTTTTTGCGCTTTGCTTTTTGTGTCACGTTTTCTCTTTTTATGTTTTATTTTTCCTATTACTTGTCTTCATGGTTACTTCTATTTTTCGGGGGGGGGGGGGGGTATTGTACTGTTTTGGTTTTTATGTGGTCAAGAATTCTTTATGATATTGTCGTAGAAAGTCGCACAAACGCCTTATATTCATTAGATGCCCAGGATTCCGCCTCATCTATTTCGCTGTTTGAAAGCTTCATCAGAGAATAGATTCGAACATGACGTGTAGATTATGTCCCTAACGCTTTATTTACAATTAAACCTTTCATAATACCTCGAGAGGTGTGAGATCATGCATTCAGTAAAAGTCCTTGTTCTTTAAATGGTTATGTTTATTGACATACTTTCTACTTCTTTTGTTTACAATAAAGATTTTCTTTTCAGTTTAATCAAAACGAACGTGCTTCTTTCCAATTAGATGGTTGGACAGTTATTTGGACAATTTTTCGTTGGACTAATATAAAGTTTTAACTGACAACTTGGGGTTTTATTTATTGTATATCACCTGTGAAATGTATAGAATATACATGGACGAACTTAAATTCCAGATCGTTCGACAGGTAAGGTTAAGAATTCGTAATTGACTTAGAACTGTGTGAACCTAAATACATGGCCAACATGCTTTCATAATACAAAACTTATGGGTATATGTATATCTTCAAATTTCGGATGATACATCCCATACGATGAATAATGATGAACCTTCGTGGGGGGATAATTTTACTAGGACCGAATTGTCTCGGTGACCTCATACCTTGTTTTCTTGCCCGTAATGACGTCAATGAAAAAAAACGCAGATACCAGATAAGATGTAGTTTTCGTATACAAAAGCACGTGATGAATACCATCGGCACTATAATTAAGATTACCATGATCTATGATTAAGGTGTTCCTCAATGATAGTCATTAAACACTTTGTTATATACACATCATCATGACGTACGACACGAGATCGGATGGCTCCTGAATTATCACATACCTTGTTTCACAAACCATTTTACAGTGGGATAAAAATGAAAACTTTTAGTCAAAACGCTTTTTTTTTAAAGTCCCATTAATGCATACGCATGCACGCGCGAATCTACAACGGAAGAGGGGGGGGGGGGAGATTGGACACAAAATCCTCATCCCCATCATAGTTCGCTCTATTTTGCGTCATGAGATAGGCTAAAAAGAAGCCTACATGTATCTAATAAATGGCGCAAAATAGAGCAAACAAGGATTTTATGTCCAGTCCTCACCCCCCCCCCTCCCCCGCTTTTCCGTTGTAGATTCGCGCGTTAAAAGACGTTCTTTAAAAGAAGCCCATCTCATGTCGCAAAATAGAGCGAACTTGTAATTTTGTAATTTTTGTGGTTTTTTTTTATAGATCCATGCATAACATATGAATGATTAATGCAGTTTTACGTCTTTTTGTATAAATCTTTTTTTTTTTTTTGACCTCACATACCCTTTAACCTAATACGGCAATGATTTAGATATGTCGAGTTGACATAAAAATCAAATGCAAAAAATTCATTACCAAAATACTACCTTTGGGAGATAAATCTGTAGTACATTGTAAGCTCCGGTTTCTTTGTTGCAAAAGAATAAATTCTCATAATAAAGAGATGAAGCAGATATTTTCAAGTGCAATGTGGAAATAATGTCATATCTCCTACGGGAGTCGGGTAATAGAAGCCTATCTCACACAGGGGGTTAGATTTTGTTTAATTTGTCAACTATCACTCAACCCTGTGTATTTACAAATCTATTGACGCTGATAACCAGGTAAACATTTGGTTTGATAAGGATGAAGGTATTTACCTTTACAAACATACCTGGCATTAATTAGATTAATTAGATTCTTTTATCTCCCGTCTGTCTATATAAGTAACTCGGATGGATGTTCTTTTATATTAACTGTAAACATGTTTTAAAATTCAGACATCTACCCGTACATGTGATAAAAGGATCTAATATACGACGGAAAATGAAATTCGGAATGGTAAGGTTTTATCCAATCGTTTAGGAAGGGGAATCAACCCCTCCTCCTCCCCTAAAATCTAATTTTTTTATACTCATCTAAGTCATTATTCTTATGCTCATTATTTTTTTGGCAATCTTGTAGTATGTTTTTCTCTCTCAAAATCTGCTAGGAGCACCCTCCTGCCTCCAACTCGAACAGACTAGATCCCCCCGGTCCTCTTCACATGATCCGAGAGGAAAAATCCAGGCTATCAGTATGCAAAGTACATATAGCTACTAGTATTCAATTAAGCTCGAGTGTTTACAAATCCAAATTCTTCTTATTCTTAGTCAAATACTGAAAAAGTCTTCTTCATATATAAATTAATATTGATAAAAAATAAATATCTTAACTTATGCTGGCGTGCCTCGGGTTAATTGCGTCAAACGCAGTGAAGCGATTGAAATGTATGTTTAAGTATACTAGACTATAGTAAAAGGTGATACTTAAGCTTAATAACATGTTAAAATTGATACTTGTCCCCTTATGATACCCATGTTATCAACGATCCCAGTGAATACTTGTACATGTTTAAAGTTTGATGTAAGGCATGGTCCATTTGATATTCTGGGGGGGGGCTTGGGTTTTTTTCGAAAAAAATAATTTTGCTCTGAATTTTGATGAAAAAAATAAATTTGCTTATGGTGTGACAGAAAAAAATAATCTTGCTCTTACAAATAATCTTAATTTGAAGAATTTCCATAAAATTATGCTAAAATTCTTGAATTTTTTCCGGCTCGCTTCGCTCGCTGCAGTTTTCAGTCTATCAAAAATTGTTTTGGCTCGCTCCGCTCGTCATAGTTTTCTATCAATCATTACTTCCTTATGTCAAACTTCATATATTTGAAGATATCAAAAGTGTTAAAAATACTTATGTATAACTATTAATACATGTTGCATGTATCCCATAGAGTCTCGATTTTATGTTCTTGTAAGCTTGGAAGAACTTAATTCAGTTATTCACCATTTTACAATTCTACATTTTAAAATTTGTCTAGAAGACCTTCCCCAAAGACCCTCTTATATTCATGTACCTTATATAAATTTTGTTTATTTAGAATTGTATTGTAGAAATCTTTTATCTCTCTATTTAGAATTGAATTGAATACTTGCATAAAAATAAAGTATATATTAATATTTAGATTTTGAGTAAAAATATAAATAATATCTATTGATAAAACACAAACATTCTTAATATATATGAACATCACTTTGTTAAAAAAAAATTTCCTTGCTCCGACTTTGCAAGAAAAAAATAATTTTGCCCCGGTCCGAGGCGAAAAAAATAATCTTGCTCCGACAAAAAACCCAAGCCCCCCCAGAATATCAAATGGACCGTGCCTAAATAGTTTTACATATTTTATACTAACCTTTACCAAATGCTTTGGATCAACATCAGACTGTATTATTGGAATCATCTTTTAGTTTGAAAATGGTAAGGAATTTTAATTTGGTTATCTTTAGTTTATAATCAAACATGAGATTTTTGTGCTGCCGCTGAAGCAACGTGAGTAACGCAGCCGTCGTCTGACCGTCCGTCTGGCTGTTTTCACACTTTCACATACGGCTATAACTTACATTGCTACATCGTACATATATGACATACCTGTACTTTCTAAAGTCTTACTCTATACTACGGGCAATATAATATGCTACTCAGTATAGACCGTTTTCCTGGTTTTACGTACACAATTTTCTCGACGACAAATAGGCTAGATTATCTGATCCACATCGTAACTCCCATCCCAACCCCATTTTGTATGACTCGGACTCGGCGGACACCCCTCCAAGCAAGGATATATCTGTTTATAAGTCCTTGCTCCAAGACGCCCCCCCCCCCTTTTTTTTTATTTTTTAGAAATGTGCCGTGATTTCCCATGACCTCTCTTACAAGATTTAAAGGTATTTCATATGTATATATATTTTTTTTTCGAGAGGGGAAGGGGTGATAGTCGTGGTTGAGTGGTCGTCTAGGAATAGTATACATGTACATTGTAGTTGCATCCACGAGGTTTTTCAGGTAAATGTGAGAAATTAGAGATGTATATAAAATGTCATTTGAAACATATTTAATTTATTAATAGTCTTAATAAAAAAGGATTTCTTTTCTGCTATTTTATAGGGGATAGTATTTACGATAGCTAATCAGGAAATATTGGTAGTATCATCGATTAAAAAAAACCCAGAGTTATCGTTCCTAATAGTGGTGGCGCTCGCAGTTTATTACTGCAGACGGACTTTCACTTACAACTTGTAAACAGTTGCATGTGCTACAGTATGGAAAGAAGATGCACAGAATGATTTTCCTTGAATATCCTTGTGACAACTATTTTTTAACAATCACTAGACGTTTGAGTATTGAATTCTTTATGCCTAAGACGAAATGGGAATAGTTTTTAGTCATACGATTGCCATTTTGTTACTTTCCGCTCGACGAAGGTTACGAGGAGTCTCCTATACTCGGCAGCAAAATTGCTTCATTTCCTCAAGGGATAAAATCTCAGAGGTATAATCGATGTTGTCAATCATTATCTTTTTCCCAAGGATAAGTTGTTTAACCTTTGTATATTTTTTTCTGAGAAATTAGTACGCAAATTTTCGTTGAGTTGAAGCAATTGGTTGGGTTGGTGGATGGGTTGGATGTGCCTCAACGAACTGATCAGTTTGGAAGAAGTTCATTACAACTGCAGTAGAGCAGAAGTTTGCTGGATCTCCTCCATAAAATTAGTAAATTATTGCTTTCCTAATCATGCTAATTCAGGACTGTGTGTTTTGTATATAATAATTAGAATAGACACCTTTATATATTAAATTTTCTGTCTTTTTTACACCTTCGTAAAGTGTTTGGAAAGTACTGTCCACACTGCTCAATTCAGAAAACATGTAGTAACTATTTTACCTCTTAAAATTAAAATCTCAATAAAGTTTAATAATTATTATACCGATCTATAGATTTTTCTCAATCGTACATTTTACTTTTTATAGAAGTTACATCGTGATTCGTCATCAGTTTTTTTTTTCGGTAGTTTGGAATGCAATTGGGAAAATTTATGACATTTGGGAATATTCTGGAAAGTACTTAGATTATGTTAATGACTACATGTACCTGTACCTAGACAATCAAAAGAACAGAATTGAATGTTAAATCAAATTTTCATAATTGCATTCCAAACTACCGAAAAAAAAAAATACCAATAAGTTATGATAAGTATTGATTACAAAAATTAGGCAAATAAACAGTAAACTTCCTTCTTTCAAACCAGTAAATTTCACTAATTTTGGTGATAATTCCATCTACATGTGATTGGGAAAATTTAGAGCCACACTGACAGTTTGGAAAAATATACTAATTTTTATTGGGGAATGGGGCCAAATAACGGTCCCAAATGGGGCAAAAAAAAAGTCTCAGCACATTGTCATAGGTACCGGTACACACATGTAAAATTTATTGACAAAATATGATCCTTTAAATGGAAAATGGGAAAGTTGAACAATTAGATAGAACATGTTAAACAATTTTATCAATTAGATATCTGACCTGATGCTGACAACTTTAACCGCCATGGGACAGATGTCAGATGACGATGATGATGAATTTTAATCACAGAAAACATAACAGGGTTCCTATTAGCCTGATTTGGGATCCATATATCACCCCATTCATAATTCCCAATTCAAAATAACTAAGGTGTAAAAATCACTTTTCAACATTTAGAATAATTCAAATTATTAAAAAGTAAACTTAAAGTTTAACCTTTTGTGTTTATATGTTTTTCCCAATTTTTGAGAAATGTCACTTTTAATTTCCTAATTTTAAGGTCCATGCATGGACCCAGTCCCAGAAATAATGGGTTCAAGAGCCCTGCATAATATTGCATTAGTTGATTGATAATCACCATATCAGATTAAGTTGATGATAAATCAAAGTATCTAAATAAGAATTTTTTTCTCTCAACTTTGTTGTAAATCACTATTGATCAGTTGAGTTCTATATAGTGCGATGATATATCCCTATAAAATGAAGAACTGATTTCACATTGTTGATATTGATTTCCTTTTATCTTTATGTTCACCTGCATGGTCATAGCTCTTATCATGAATTAGATTAATGAAGTTCCTTTAGTGAATCAATGCTGAATTTGTGTTAAATGAACTTCGTTAAGCACAGTGATGTCAAGATTTTTTTTTATGTATCCAAATTACAGAGATGGCATTCCACTTAAAATTTGGGGTCAAAGCATAAGGGCATATCCTCATAGACAGTCTCACATTTATAATAAATTTGCAATTAGACTATAACTGTTGAAGCATACTATTATAACCTTTAATGAGTAAGTTGAAATGCAATGTTGTCATTTTAATTTTTACTTGGTCAAAGCTCAAGGTGGCATAAAAGTGCAGAGTATACATGAACATTTGACCTACTACTTGTGAAAAACATGAAAAATAAAAAGTATAACTATTTAATATAATTTCAATAGGAACATATTAGGAAGAATCCTTGACAGAGATCAAAGGTCAAAGTGACTTACATATAGGTCATAATAAAGTGTATCGGGACTATTAGTTATTTCCTAAGTAGTAAGCTGTTGGGGTTAAGATCTTCAAATATGATACATAGCATCAACAAAGCATGAGAAAAGCAACTTTTTGATTTGTGATGTCAAAGGTCAAGGTCACAAGTTACCTGTACATAATATGCTCTTTATTAATATTTGCTATAAAAGATCCTGGCGAATGCAATGTATAGTATACATGGTTTCCATTTGAAAATTAATTTTATTTCCTTTGTCATTAAATGTAAGAATGTAGTCCATTCTGCTCCATGCATCTTTCAAATGACTAAACTCATGAAATCTTGATTTATCTACTTATAATATGGCATTCTCTATCAGAAAGAATATTTCTAGGAGAGTTTTTCGATGCAGTGGATCCGGAGAATTTCTCCTACCGGTATATGCTCATCTAATAGTCCATTATGAGTTTAAGCCATTGTTATCGTCCAGGTAATTTATCAATAATGATTTATTAGCTGGTATGATTTGTTGCCTATCATATTTCCACAATTCCAATCTATACCATAATTGTTAGTTCATTCAACCTAAGGTAACTACACACTTCAGTAGTAGAGAACTAATGAAGTGTCCATTCAGTATTTCTGATAAAGAAGGTGGCTGGCTATCATTGATTATTTTCATTTCCGATTCACATAATAATTAGAATACTGTGAAAAGTACTACATGTAGTTTGTTGAAACTGAACAAGAAATTGAAGTACAAAGACTGAAAATACTTTATTATTTTTATTAAGATATTTATGCAAGAATTGATCAATCTCTCACTCAGGGTCCTTTTTTTCCTAATTTTTGTTTTCAGTGTGTCTTTGTTGTCAGATTTTCATTAACAAATAATTAATGCTGCTTTAATATTAATTATACCCTCTTTCACTAGGTTTAAGATTGTACATGTAATCAATACAGTTATTGTTTATGATAGTGACATTCTCAACAATGCTCAGTTTCTAAATCTCAATGCGATAGTTCAATTTAACAGTGGGGAACTTTGAGTGTTTGTTACTTCTTCCCTAGTGCCCATTCATATTTCACCTATTATTGCTGAAAGGTGATACTTGACAAGAATGTAGGTGACAGGAGAGTAAACAGAACTTTATCTTACTTATCCATGGTATTGTGATTGACATGCTTAAGATAAAATCAAACATCAGCAATTTGTGATAAGCTCATCATAATATCCGGTGTATTGTTTAAGCTGCCATTGTTTATACTACAATTATCTCTATGATAATGTTTAATATTGAATATATAAGAGGGTCAGGTAACATACTTATTTTTTTTCATAATAAATTTATCATTTATGCTGCAGATGCATTAGTTTTACTCATATAAATGTGTACATGATCACTTGTTAACATTATACATGTAATTAAATTTTGATGCCCATTTGATAAAGAATCATAGCCAATATCTTTTTGCTGAATGATCACTAGTACTATAGTATTATACATAAAAACATTTTACACGATGTAGCCTACAATATCAAGGCTTACATAAAGTTGTACTTTAGTATCAACATGATCAATGCAGGAACATTTTCATTGACCATTGCAGAAAATTCTAGTCTTTTCCAATGATATAATTTTCATGATTTTTGTATTAGCAGTATGAAAAAATTAATAAAGTACTGTAAAATTGTAAATGCACAATTGTCGGTCATTATTTTCAACAAATTTCCTTACAGAAGGGTAGAAAGATTTATCTTTAGCTTGATTCATAATACTACAAGAATATTGAGACAATTTGTTGTATTCTTCAAATATTGTAATTTGTTAGAAAGGCAAACAAATATGAAAAATTCTATTCTATTTTTATTCCTAGGATGCAATAGCCAAGATATCGGAGGCTGATAATTTCAACGAACTAAGAAAGGCAATCAGTGAATCAGTATCCAGTATATGGAGTAGTGTAAGTAAATGCATAAACTTGAGCATAGTTCAAATTTATTTCCTATGTAATTGTAACTCAGCTATTATTCCCATTTGATATCTTTGATTATCAAGTTGATCCTCGTTTATGAAATTTGAAATACATGTAGATTCTGATATTTTTTGAAAAAAAAGTCAAATTCAGCTTCTCTATTTACTTTAAAGTGATAGACAGGTAAATTATAATTGTGAATTGTAAAAAAATTTAATCAATACCTGAAAGTTCAAAATGCTTATACTGCAGAGGATTGGCAAGTTGAAGAATCCAGTCCTTTTCAAGGGTACACTTGCTTGAAGTATATTAATGCCATGCACATATTATTTCAAACATATGAAAGTGACTTCTGTATGAAAGTATCAATTTTCAATAAGCCACAAGCCATTTCCATTATTAAATATACTGGTATCTATTCCCCATGTTGGGTCTTTAAAGGTAAAATAAGTATTATTCAACATGGACTCCTTAAAATTGACATAAAAAGTAATTTGTATTAATCTCTGCCCCATGAAGCAAGGTCAATTTTTGTTGTATATTTTTCATCCATTTGCATGATTGACAGGTTTATTTATTTTTGATAATTAAAGGTAGGAAGAAGAAGCTTACAGACTAACAAGATAAATAATCTGTCAAGTCAAATAAAGAATAACAGACTTGAGATATCCAATATTACTTTCACCCTGAACTTATCTTTATAATCAAGTCCAGTCAGGTAGAGATTGAGGTATTATATTTAGTAGATCAGAATTCTTTGTTTTACCACACCACCTGTAAGCACCTACTTTTTACCATCTAATGTGTTCCAGAGTAAACATAAAGCTATGTTTGTAGGTCTGTAGTGTGGTGTATATAGCTGACTCTCAGGATCTTTATCTCAAGGAGAATAGACAAGAAGCCATTCCTCATACTGGTATTGCCAGGTATTAACCACTGTCATATTATTCAGTATTGATAGCAGTTTGCAGCTGGCCCAGCCGCACAATAATACTGCAATTCACTTGTATTATGCATATTTGTAGTACAATTGACATAGTTCAAGATAATGAAAAGACAAATGTAAGAGAAGGATTTGTCAATATAGAAACATGATGGAGATTGACTATAAATCTTTTATTGATTGATTTTGCTAAATAATGGCTACAATTGTAAAACTGATAATTCATCTGGCTATTAATCACTTAGAAAATATTTTTTATTGGATTATTTTTACTCTTGACAATTAATCCATTAAGTTTTAGGTAGTCATAGAATTAATGTCAGCATGCATCATGTATTTCATTTTTAGCTCACCTCGACGAAGTTGAGATGAGCTTATGCTATAACCCCGGTGTCCGCGTCCGCGTCCCCGTCCGCGTCCCCGTCCGCATCCGGTTAAAGTTTTTGGGTAACTCAGTATCTGACAAAGTATTGATGCTACAGTAACCAAACTTGCACAAGTGATTCATCTTTGGATGCTGAGGTGAACCCATGCATCAGATGCTGCATCTGACCTATATTTTCCGGTTGAATGACTTTGTCAATGTCTGGTTAAAGTTTTTGGGGTAGCTCAGTATCTGACAAAGTACTGATGCTACAGTAACCAAACTTGCACAAGTGATTCATCTTTGGATGCTGAGGTGACTCCATGCCATACCTGTCAACTGACCCGATTTTTTACCCTTTGACCCGATTATTTTTTATCACCCGCGCGGGTCATGCCTTTCACCCGATTTTTCGTTGCTGACCCGGGAATCACCCGATTCCGATTTGGTTCCGTCTATTATTTGGAACTTTAAATTTCCAGCTGTGACTTTTTCATTAAAACACTTGCAGTTACAGGTAAATTGGGTTGTTTGTTTAGTGATATGGGAAGTAATTAGCCACTTTCATGTTGTTTTAACAATCTGGGCTTGGATTATTATGGAAATGTCAATGGGAAGACGATCGTAAACACGGAGATTTATGCAGACGAAAAGGAACGAATGTTTTTATAGTGTTTAAAACAATTGAAGCAGTGAAATTGTAGAGTTCATTTCACATAAAATCTTCATCATGGTATAGCAATACATGTAACTGAATAAAAATATATTATCTAGCCTAACAAATTCAACTATGAACCTTCAGGCCTTGATTAATGAAGTCCTAAAATTTTACACATGCACTACAATATCATGATTATATGCAGTATTACTTTAAATAAATGCTTTAGATGTCTTACAGTAAAATTAACTTTATTGACCTGACATGTATTTTTTTTTGGGGGGGGGGGTAAATTTTATTTATAATGACACAAGCAAAAGGTCGCGATTTTGGTTTGCGCGCTATGACCCTCTTTTTCATTTCCCAAAGAGGGTCATTGACCCTCTTTGGTCTGAAAAAAGTTGACAGGTATGCTCCATGCATCGGATGCTGCATCTGACCTACATTTTCCGGTTGAATGACTTTGTCAATGTCTGGTTTAAGTTTTTGGGGTAGCTCAGTATCTGACAAAGTACTGATGCTACAGTAACCAAACTTGCACAAGTGATTCATCTTTGGATGCTGAGGTGACTCCATGCATCAGATGCTGCATCTGACCTACATTTTCCGGTTGAATGACTTTGTCAATGTCTGGTTTAAGTTTTTGGGGTAGCTCAGTATCTGACAAAGTACTGATGCTACAGTAACCAAACTTGCACAAGTGATTCATCTGTGGATGCTGAGTTGACCCCATGCATTGGATGCTGCATCTGACCTACATTTTCCGGTTGAATGACTTTGTCAATGTCTGGTTAAAGTTTTTGGGGTAGCTCAGTATCTGACAAAGTACCGATGCTACAGTAACCAAACTTGCACCAGTGATTCATCTTGGGATGCTGAGGTGAACCCATGCATCGGATGCAGCATCTGACCTACATTTTCCGGTTGAATGATTTTACCTTTAAAGGCCAATATTGAGCAAAGTATAAGTGCTACATAAACCAAACTTGCATATTAGATGTATCTTTCATCGAACTTTCAGAAAATGACCTTGACCTACTTTTTCTGCTTGAGTGATTTTGCCTTTAAAGGCTAATATTGTGCAAAGTATAAGTGCTACATGTACCAAACTTGCATATTGGATGTATCTTTGATCAAACTTTCATAAAATGACCTTGACCTACTTTTTCTGCTTGACTGATTTTGCCTTTAAAGGCCAATATTGAGCAAAGTATAAGTGCTACATGTACCAAACTTGCATATTGGATGTATCTTTGATCAAACTTTCATAAAATGACCTTGACCTACTTTTTCCGCTTGAGTGATTTTACCTTTAAAGTCCAATATTGAGCAAAGTATAAGTGCTACATGTACCAAACTTGCATATTGGATCTATCTTTGATCAAACTTTCATAAAATGACCTTGACCTACTTTTTCCGCTTGAGTGATTTTGCCTTTAAAGGCTAATATTGAGCAAAGTGTAAGTGCTACATGTACCAAACTTGCATATTGGATGTATCTTTGATCAAACTTTCATAAAATGACCTTGACCTACTTTTTTCCACTTGAGCGATTTTTCTTTTAAAGCCAATATACATGTACCTAGAGATATGTTTTAATTGAATTTTGCTGCCGCGAGGTGAGCTTCGTAATCTTTGATTACACTATGTTTTTTTATTACAGAGAGTGTTTAGAAAGTAAAGAAGTAAGGAATTGTAGTAATTGTTCATCAGATCCTATTTTCAAGGCACTTTCCCAACACAATCATTTTCATCACGACAAAACGTCATATGGTAAGATTAAATATAACGTACTGTAAGTGAATTTTTTTCGTGGGGATCAGTATTTTAGCTGAGTTACACTTTAGACAATGCTAAATAGACCATTTTCCGATCTTGTTAGAAAGCACAAAATGTTCGAGTCAACATCTTTTGGCATTGTTTTACATTATGACATCACTGTTAAAAGACGCAATTCCATTGTGACATAACACTGAAGAAGTGCGCAAAACTTGCCTACCTCGGACATTTTTCGTAATTTTGTCAGCCATTATGAATTTCGGCAAATGGCCTATTGGTTTACTCTTATAGATTACAATTGAAGATAAGTCAAGGACACTAATTCATGATTACACTAATACTGTGTAATACTTTATTTCCATGGGTTCCATTTTTCATGGTTTCATTGAAAATGACAGATTCGTGAGTTTGTAATTTCATGGATAACATCCAAAAAAAATTTTAAATAACGAAATAATATAGTGGAGGCCTATGACGGAGTGATTGAACGAGAAAATTTTACGCAAAAGTAATTTTATTGTAGGCATGTGTTAGACGATGAAAGAGGAAATTACAATATAAACCTATACAATATTTTATTCGTCTATTGTATGATTGACAAGGAGACATGGTGTTCCGTTTAAAGGACATTTTAGCACGAATTTTAATATAGCCATTTGTGACGAGAAATATGACAGCATTTCAACATGTTCAACTTGAATAAGATTATATATATAAGAAATAAAAAAAAAGAAATATCCCAAGAGATTCACGATAAAAACTTGTAACAACAAACAACACGTTCTAATTAATTGTTTGTTCAATAGTAGTCCAAACAATTCAATTAATTTAAGGCTGCTTCATTGTCACAATCGTCTTCGGTGTACTGCCACGAACATGTAAGAGAGGATAAATTACGTACATGCACATGCATTTGATTGTTCAGTATACAGATATTTTGGTTGAATTTAATTTATATGATGAACAATTCGTACAGTGTACACTTATACAAGGAATATTTATACTGCAATGTTTCGCATCACTGAGATATGACCCCATGGTTATAAAGTATGTACTAAAATATGCCATCTGATTGAATAATGAAAAACATGGAACTTAAGTTCGTGAGTTTGTAAATTCTTGGGTGAGGACAACCATGAAATCCATGAAAATAAGATCCCCACGAATAAAATGTATTTCACAGTATTTCAAATTGCCGGTGGCCTGTTTGCGCTAAAATTTGGTTGAGCTAAAATAAGTATACATACAGTACTCTTCACTTTCAATGAGGAATTTAAATATATGTTTTCATGACATTTTTAATGCCTGTCAAAAGCACCCTCTGTCTGTCTCAGGCAAGACATAGAGTGACTAAACATGGATATTCAAACTTGCCTCAAATGATCATGATGATGAGAAAAATAACTCTTGTGAGTTTTAAGGTCAAGGTCAATGCCACTTGCAAACCTTTGTGTAGGATACATATTAAACCTATTGGGTAACCACGTTAAGAGGAAGAACCTCATTTACTAGCAGCATCGAGATCAAATGTCAAGTTCACAGACAAAAATAGTGTGATGGGTGGATATGATCTATTGCTTATGTGAGCAAATATTAATTTTCTATCTCTTAGAGTTACTCCTCTTTCTCTGTAAGTAAGTGATATTTCACACCATAGATATGAATAAGTAATGTATGTATTAGTATGATATAAAATGGTAGATATATTTTATCAAACTGGAACCTTTATCAAATGCTACTCTATAAGATGGAAATGAATGTATTCCATCCCAGGTCCATAGAATATTTGTTTTCCTAGCTCATTAAATCAGGCATTTTACATACATATAGATCTGTCAACTTGGATGCCAACTTACAAATATTTAAAGTAATATGACCTTGAAGAAATGTTCTAAATTACCAAACCTTGAAGAAATTTTCTAAAAAACTTTCTCTTGAACAAATGTTGCTTTAATTACTTGATATTGAACATAAATCACTGGGTGTTAAGCAGAGTGTATTCAAATTCCCTTTTCAGTGTAGCATCTGATCATAAAGATTATCTGATTCATTTAAAATAAAAAAGGATAATTAGAATTTACAAATTGTATCTTCAGATGTATAGAGGTGTGAACTTGTTCCTTCTTCAAAGACAAGAAAGTTGCATTTGTAAAAAGACTTGCATAATATATCCTCCACTATAAGTATGAGGTTTCAAGGAAGTACAAATGTAAAAGTCATGTTTGTATTTAGGGCTGGGTATTGTGGCCCAAAAAACGTATTACGATATTTTGCGATACAAGATTTCATACTATGATTTATTGCATTGAATATTTCATCCTTTTATAAATTTCATTAATTTTACAGAAAAACCACTAAAATAAGACACAGCTTATGTTTTTATCATCATATTATTGCTTATTCCGTCTTTGCCCAAAGTTTGGGATAACAGAAAATAGAGAAATAAAGCTTTTATTAGTTCAATAAATGTTGTGTTTCTTTCATAAAGACAAACTGGAGAAAAATAATTGCCATGGCTTCACCAAGCACTTGTGAAACATAATGATATCAACCAAAAAAGATTGACAGATGAGTGAGCGAGTTCAGTCACTGAAGAAAAATCATGTTGTCAAAGTATAGAAAACACTGCCTTATTTTTTAAAATTATCCCAATGTCGTAGAAGGACAATTGAAACAAATAATGATCCCATATTTGCATTAGTTGTCTTGACCTTGTACTCTTAATCATTATGAAACAATTTAGAATATAAAAGAGAGACCATAATAAAGTCAGCTCAATGTTTCTTCTTACTGAGAGCATACGTATGAAACACAATTAGAACATATATACTGTATTATGTAATTGAAATAAGCATAAATTAGATTGTTGAAATATATTTTTAGCTCACCGGGACGAAAAAGTCCAGAGAGCTAATGCCATACCCTTGGCGTCATCGTCGTCGTCGTTCGTTGTCATCGTCCGTAGACAAAACTTTAACCTGGGCTATATCTCTTGAACTATAAGGGGTAGGGCTTTGATATTTCACATGTAGATACCTTCTGACGAGACCTTTCATTTGAGACCATGACCTTTGACCTAGTGACCTTGACCTTGGACTTTGACCTACTTTTCAAAAACTTTAACCTGGTTACTGACAAAAACCTGTATAGGCGAGCTATGTAATCTTTGATTACCCTATGTTTGCTTGTTGTTTTTGACTAGAATACGTTCTATACAACGCTAAGTCTGTGAAGTAAAATATTGAACCCAACCAGTATTTTGAAAAACGTACCGCGGTAGGCATTGGAAACGAAAATGTCACGGTGCACCGATATAACAATAAAACTGCACAGCCCTATTTGAATTGTCAAATGTACTGTAAATTCACCCATTATATAAGATAAATGACTTATATAAGTTAAGTAACAGTGATTCTTATTTTACGAAGGTGAAAAACTTTAATATTTGTCTATTTTTCAGTCTCGTGCATTCCCATAGTCGATCATGTATCCAGCTCAGTCATTGGTGTTGTAGCTGTAAGTATATTTATGTAACTATTTAACACATATTGGTTTAATTTTAATATATAGTAATAAGAGTGCAATATTAGTAAATTATGCGACCGTTTTAAGATGGGGCATATGACGTTAAAACGATGTCTGTCGGGCGTATCTTGTTTAGAGCATATCCTCTTTCCTTCTGCATGGATTTCAATACTATTTCACAGACTTGTTGCTTAGGGCCCAAGGATCTGTCATGATTTCTAACTTGGGTCAAGATCACAGTACAATATATGAGTAAAATCCTCCCAAGAACATAACTTCTTTCCCTATCATGGATTAAAGGTCAAAGTCTCAGTATACTTCATGTGTTAAACCTTGTCAAGGCCATAACTTCATTCCCTCTGCATGAATTTCAATAATATTACTCAGAAATGCTGCTTAAGACCAAAAGGTATAGTCTTGACTTTGAAGCAAGGTCAAAGGTCAAAGTCGCAGTATGTTTCATGAGTAAAACTTTGTTTGAGCTATAATTTCTTTCCATTTGCATGGCTTCAATGATATTTCACAGAAATATTGCTTTGGACCAAATGGATGTGTCTTGACCTTGAAGCAAGGTCATATGGTCAAAGTCACAGTACACTTTATGAGAAAAACCTTATTTGAGTCGATAATAGGTCAATTTCATACAGATAATTTGCTTGCAACTACTATTTCAGATTGGAAGCATCTATGAATTGTCAAATTTTGATTCATTTGATTCCATTAAAGATCAGGTAAGTTTCTCTTTGATTTTTAAGATTTTTATGACGTGTAATATTTTTGATTTAGGGTTGGATGCATTGAATGTTACCCATGAGTTAGATTGTACCTCACAAACCCTGTTGGACAACAACAAAAAAAACCATTGGAAGATGTGTCCTTGATATATATGTCTATCATTGGTTAGCGATAACTTAGTTAATGGTTCATAATTAAAATGCACAAGTGCCTATTACATGTTTACTAGTACTTCACATTTCAACGTCTTAGATTAATGCCACAAATGTTGACTGTAAGATGCATAAAAGTTTCACATACAATTTTTCTAAGAACCTCATATATATATATATTCTAAATTTCTGTGTATATATTTTTGAGATG
Source organism: Pinctada imbricata (assembly GCA_033119305.1). Taxonomy (NCBI): domain Eukaryota; kingdom Metazoa; phylum Mollusca; class Bivalvia; order Pterioida; family Pteriidae; genus Pinctada; species Pinctada imbricata. The sequence continues at coordinate 45,165,359 of VSWD01000006.1, forward strand.
GCCTTTCTGAGACAGTCAGTTTTTAGCTCACCTGAGCGAAGCTTAAGTGACCTATAGTCATAGTGTGCCCTTCGTCTGGTGTAAACTTTTTACATTTTCGACATCTCTGCAAACTGGTAAACAGAATTTGCCGAAACCTTACAGGCAGCTGGTACTCAAGGTCCTCCACCAAGATTGTGTTTTTTGTGCTGATTGGTGAAAAAATATGGCCACCAAAGGATCTGATTGGCTGACACATTTTCAACTTCAAACTTTGCAACTACTCAAGGTCCTCTACCAAGTTTTTGTTTTTCTACAAATATGGTGGCCGAGGGCTCTGATTGGCTGACTTATTTTCAACTTCTTCTCTGCAACCGCTGAACAGAATTTAACGAAACCTTACAGTAAGCTAGTACTCAAGGTCTTCTACCAAGTTTGTGTATATTGTGCCAGTTGGTCAACAAATATGGCTGCCTTGGGCTCTGATAAGCTAAAGCAATTTCAACATCTCTGAAACTGATTGCACAGAATTTCACAAAACCTTTCAGCAAACAATAGCCGCAGAAACGGCCAACGACACTTGGATATTTGGTTGGTAGGGGTGTGTTGGCCGCAGGAAAGTACATTGAACAAACCAACGAATTCAAGCGCCATGTTGTAAGTTTACACTCATGCGTCAGGTCAAACACGTGACACCTCGATCCATATGAATGGACGTTGTTATGGAAACAACCTCGTGGTGTCACGTGTTTGATCTGACGCATGAGTGTAAACTTACAACATGGCGCTTGAATTCGAAGAGACGAAGCGGAGTCAAGTAGAATCCCGGCCGTATCATTGATATTAAAGCTTAACAAGGTAAAATATGATTGCCGATCGTTTAGTTTTATTTTATTTGAGTGAGACACAGTCAATAATCCCCCAGAAAATTTGCCGATTCGTGCCGGCCATATCCTAAATTTGGGTCCCGGGTTTGTTCAATGTACTTTCCTGCGGCCAACACACCCCTACCAACCAAATATCCAAGTGTCGTTGGCCGTTTCTGCGGCTAAGCAAGCAAGTACTCCAGGGCCTCCACCAAATTGGCCACTTTTGACTTTAATTCTTTTGTCTGTACCTCAGGTGATTGAGGTGGCCCCTTGGGCCTCTTGGGGTCTTTTTTTTTTTGATTTGAGTACCTTTTATTAATTGACAAAAAGAAGTTCAATGAAAATTTATTTTTAAGTTTTTTTGTGATTTTATTTCTTAATCTTTGAATATTGTACTTGTGTTTGGTATTTTATGTTATAAGTTAACTGATATGATAGGGAAAAAATGACCAAATTTAAGGAAACAGAACTTGAAATATTCAGTTTGTTAGTGTTGTGTTTCATTTCACTTTGCCAATACTTCAAAAGCTTGACAATGGTTCCTTGATGTCTGGTATGTGCATATCATTTATTTTATGGGAAACTGGGGTGGCAACATTAATGAACATTGATGAGTTATATAACAAAGGGTTTTTTTTGTGGGGGTGGGGTGGGGGGTGCCACAGGCATTTTAGGGTATGATCTACCTCATTGTACAGTGTCAAGATACTACTCCTTAAACCTGAAAATTTCATTTAAATATTTAATCTAAATAATGTCCCTCTATTCTGAGGTCATTCACATGATGCATGGCACAGTCTTTTTCTTTAAATCTGCTTTTTAGCTAACCAAAGCCAAAGATTCAAAGTGAGATATTTTCATACCGGATTGTCGATCCTCCGTCTTTCTATTAGCTTTTCACAATATAGACTTCCCCTCTGAAACTACTAGAATTTGATGAAACTTTATATGCACAAAGCCCTTAACGTCCTCAACCAAATTTGTTCATTTTGGTCCAATTTCTAAAAGGTGAATGAAATAAGTTTTTTTAATGCCCCCGTAATCGGAGATTCGGGTGCATATACATGATGTAGTGTTTGGTCTGTCTGTCTGTCTGTCTGTCCGTCTGTCGGTTTGTTTGTTTGTCCACAAAAACTTTAACCTTGGCCATAACTTTTGAATGGTAAGTGGTAGGGCTTTCATATTTTACATGTGAAGACCTTTTTAAGGATACCAAAACTTTTGACCTTGTGACCTTGACCTTTGAGTTTCACCTACTTTCGAAAAAAAAAAACGTTTGGCCATAACTTTTAAATGGTAAGTGATAGGGCTTTTAAATTTCTCATATGCATTCCTTGTGGCAAGACCCTTCCATTGATACCAAATTTGACCTTGTGAACTTGACCTCAAGCTGTGAACTACTGTACCTTTGACATCTCAGCTGTTCTACTGACAAAGATGCCAAATTGGGGCATCCATGTTTCACAGACACTTTTTTTCTAGGAATTTCTCTCAGTTTCATATCCTTAAAAAGAGATCAAATTGAAGTCAAGCATGCATTTAGTCACATCTTTCTAATGGGGAAGATAATATTTTCTCTGATTTTCTGAAGAACAGTAAATGATATCAAATTATAAAGGCTAAATACTACGAGGCATGCTAAGGCAACATAACACATGGATTTGTTTTTATGCCTCATGAGGCTTATGTCTGATTTGGATAAATTGAGGTATTTTTGTACTAACTATTGAAGTGCCATTTTTCTCGTATCTCATTGTAGATTTGGAATTTGTTTGAAGTCATAAACTGTCTGTTTATTATGATCTGTGTAATTAAGTTATTACTGACAAAGAGAAATACCTTTTAGAAATCATACACCTAGCTCTGATCTTTTCATATTAGTTGTATATATCTCCTTCCTTAAACTTAATTGATTAATAAGTTCAAATCGTAAAATATATGCTTTGATCTTGGTATAATCTTAATTCTTTGAGAGTTGAGACAAAAGAAATTTGAAGGATATTTTTGCGCCAACCTCAAACAAAATGTTCTGTAGTTAGTATTGATGAGATTAAAAGTAATGGTAAATATACCCCCCACAACAAAGTTGTGAAGTGGTATGCTGGATTCACCTTGTCTGTCCATCTGTCTGTCCGTCCATCTGCCGTCAACATTTTTGTTAAAGTTTCTGGTTGAGGCAAAATCTAAGGAACTATATGCAGCAGATACTTTACATTATACATGTAGGTTGCCCATGACAAGACCTTTCAATTAATGCCATAACATTTGACCTAGTGACCTTGACCTTGGACTTTGACCTAGTTTAAGATTTTGGTTAAAGTTTCTGGTTGAAGCCAAATCTACTTAACTGTATGCAGTAGAAACATTATATTATACATGTACATGTAGGTTGCCCATCACAAGACCTTTCAATTTTTGCTGTAACATTTGACCTAGTGACCTTGACCTTGGACTTTGACCTAGTTAAAGATTTTGTTTAAAGTTACTGGTTGAAGCAAAATCTATGGAACTGTATGCAGTAGAAACTTTATACATGTATTATACATGTAGGTTGCCTATGACAAGTTTGACCTAGTGACCTTGACCTTGGACTTTGATCCTAGTTAAAGATTTTGTTTAAAGTTTCTGGTTGAAGCAAAATCTACAGAACTGTATGCAGTAGAAACTTTATATCATACATGTAGGTTGCCTCTGACAAAACCTTTCAATTTATGCCGTATTATTTGACCCTATTGACCTTTACCCAGTTAGTGACAAAAACTTGCTTTGCAATCCGGCCTATACCGTATCCAACAATTTGTTTTAGCCCATGTTCCCAGAATTTCATAAAATTGAAATCTTCTCCTTTTCTCCTCTCTTCACTTTTCTAAGAATCTAGATACTATTACCCGTTTTGCAATGCTGTGCCAGATATTGGTTGTAATGCATATATTTTTTTTAAATATTAGCTCTACCCAAAGAGCCTTGGTCATTGAACAACACTTTTAAAAGGAAGAAGAGTTATTGTATAAATAGGACTAAAAGGTACTTTGTAATAGTTTGCCAATTTTCGGATTTGCACCTATTATGTCATTATCTTATAAGCTCTTCACAAGTTTGTGTGTATTGATTTGATTGATTTTGGTATATAAATTTTGGTCATCTTATGTATAATAGGTATAGATGTACCACTGAAATCCGTACCTTTTTAGCACTGACCTTGCTATTTAACGTCATAAGAACATGGTTATGATCTTTCAATTTTCTGGCATTGACAGTCTTACCTGTGATAAGTAGACTAGCTTTATAAGACAAGAGTACACTACATTACAGTTTCTATCTCTTGTCAATGACCATCTTTTAGTGAAAAGACACTGTTGTTCAGAAATCATTTCAAGAGCATAACATTAGATTCTTGCTGAGAAATATTGAGAGAAAGTGTTAAAAGTTCCAAGCGGTTGTCATTTACATCATTGTCTGCAACAGTCAGGACCCCTTTGTTTCCATTTGAAAAGAGTCAGGAAACAATATATTTTTGTAGAAAAAAAGTTCAGGAAATATCGGTATCTGTGTAGTCTGTTATACATATATTTCAATTACATGACATACGAGTATTTGGCGTGGGAAAAGGGGTTAATTAGAAATTATTATTATAGTTTTTTTTTCACTTGACGCTTGTAGCTTGCAGTCGTGTGATAAATTAGACGTTATTAGATTACTAGGTATTTACAGCTACTTGTGAAGAAAACTTCCGTCTGAGTCTATATTATGAAGACTGGTGTAAATAAATTGTTATAGTATACCAATATTATATACATTTTCGTTATAACAGATATATATTATAAATTCCAGTCGTCCCATCGCTTATCGTTTATCAATGATTTTTGGTTTTCTGACACAAAAAGCTATTGCCATCTAGGCCAATGCTGACGTAGGATCTATAATAATCCTCTGTTCTGGCATATAATACAAGCATTGATTGAGCGAAAGATGTCCTGGTCTCACCCAGACATACACGGGAATCGTGCATCGATTCACTGACTTTTGATATGCGCACATCCCTCATTCCTCTACACTTTTTGAAGTCCAATTCGAAACAAGTTTTATTCGCCAATTATTCAAAGCAAGATTTTTATCACTGACGTAAAACTTCACGGAATGAAGGAACCATTTTTCTCGGAATTTGTAAAGATTCTGGATCCCTTTGACATTTCCAGTCGCAATTTTCAGGGAGTAATTCCGTTCTGCACCAAAGAAAATGTCTTGGTAATGACCGATGGGATCATGGATATTGAGGTTTTAGATCTTAATTCAACACTCTACAGAGGCTGACATTTTATGTTGGATTCTGTAGGGATGGGTTACGAGAGAAGTGAAGTCTCCTTGTTGGCCTGATGCCTTCTGTTCCGGTGGCCGGATACCGCTGGCGTGGAGTACTTCAGTATGAAATTGTCTATTAAATGTCACTGGTCATAAAAAGATGACTTCATAGAGATGACCTTTATGTCCTTAAAATATGATGGTTGCCTTACATTTGAAATTGCAATTATTTATATGAGACTTGAAATCAGTAACGAGATTTGCCGTTGAGAGTAAAGAAAATGTATATAGACCTGTCGTGTCAGCTGTGTGGCCTTTCCTTGCAAATTCAAAGGCGACATGTCCGGCGTCTGCTTGATGAGACTCAACACCCAATGTGGGTTAAGGTCAACATCAAGGTCAAGGGTGCAGCATTCTTGGGTCAAACAGTCTATCGTAATTTTTTTTGTTCTTTGATGCATGTTTCACCTTTTCTGTCGTTCACTGGAAGCACAGTACGTGTTTGAAACATTTTACATATGTTTGTTACCTTTAAAAATCCTTTTTTTACATAGTCATTCTGATGAAGGATCGGGTAGAAAACACAAAATAAGAAGAGGAGCTTAATAAGTACTTGCTTCCTACAAGGTTTGGTGAAATTCATAACAGTGGTTCTTATGAGATGTTTAAAATGTTACGGACGGAGCTCACTTGAATTTTTGTCAGGTGAGCTAAAACAAAACATTTTACTTCAATTTCTTTTCACTATCCATCACTACTATTATCGACGGCATCTGTATTTCAGAAATAATAAATAGAAGCAATGTTTTAATTATAAGGAGCTGTCTTATTTTGATTGAGACCTAGCGCATCATCATCTTTCCTTGTAATGAACCGATAGAAAAATAATCAAAATCAACAGACGTCGTCTGGTGTGTTATTTTCTAAATTAACCTCGTCTGTCCACTCTAAATATAATACCGCTGGGGAGTTGCGGTCACTTAAGAGATATATTATTGTATATTTTTCCTGTCATATTTTGCAAAGAACTCTTAACGTAGTTTTAACGTGATGAATTAAGAATTAAGACATAGTTCATGTTTAGAATTTGAAATCAGGATTTTGCTCTTTGATGTAGTGTCTTACACCATGTCGAGATATTGTATCTTGACGTAAGATCAAAGAGTGCACCTTCTATTAAGTTTATTTGAGATTGGGGGACTCAGTGTTCATGAGTACGATAGCAGACAAAATCAAAATATGTGAATAGAGTAATGTCTTAAAGGTTAATTGTCTTATGCAGCTTTGCACATGGAATTTTGATGTCTGCATCATCGATGTGAAAGGAAGGTCAACGTCAGCATTAAAAGTGTCAGATAACTTCCCAGTGCGAACAGATAGGAGGCAGATTTAGTGTAAACATCGGTTTTGTATGTCCTTTTTAAAAAAAACAACTACATTGTACATGAATTTTCATGCTACTTGCTATTTCCTTGTAAAACCGTTGCGTGAGGAAATGGAAAAATCCATGACCGCAAATGTGGAAAAGTCGCACTAGAACTGCATGTATAAATTTACTATGGAGGACTTATTTTGCAAGAATTCGATCAAAACCTGTAACCCTTATGCACTTGACTTAAGCATAAACTTCTATTCATTTTGAACATAAATTAAGTCTAGGTCAAAAATATATTGCACACGCTACATATGACTTGATGTAAATTGAAATTCAAACTTATACAGAGGTGTCAGAATCTGTTTCATTCTTGTCATACATTTCAGTTATTTTGTCAGTATTGGAATTTGCGAACTTTTGTCAGCCCGAAAGAATTTTTGACAGACATTTTCTTTCGATATCTCTGTTTATGCCATGTACATGTACTGCATTGAATCTGAAAGTACGAAAAAGTTTTAGATCACCCGTTCACATAATCTAACTTGAAGACTCTCTGAGTCTGTCGTGTGTTGAATAATTTGATACTCATGAATTCAATGTCTCTTAGTACTAGGTATTTAGAAACATTTTTATTTGTTTTTCGTGAGTATTCTTATTATCTCTTGTATGACGAACTTTTATGTTGCTTATGTTAGATAGAGAGTGTTTATGATATTGTTATAAAGTTTGCCCAATTCCATTAACTTTGTTGAGGTGAGCAATCTAGGCCTTTATTGTCCTTTTGAATTTTTAGGAGATTGACTTCGCGGAAAAGCATTTATATTTATAGCGTACTATTTACTTAGTTCTGTACATAAATGCATCTGGGATTGCTTCGTGACATTTCATGAAAGGTATTGCTGGCAATCCCAAGAGATTTATTTCTTTGAAATTTCTTGAAAGCGGTATTCTTCTTTGCTTGCAATACAAGCTTCCATTTCTTTGCCTTTGCTTTCATCTGCGTCTACTTGCGTGTTACGTTATTTCTATTCAAGTAATTCGCGTCTCATTTTATGTATTGTTAGTCGACGAAATTGAAATTGATTTCATTTGCATAATTCCACAGAGAATTTACATAGAATCATTTGATCGTTAAATTACAATCAATAGCAACATGTCCCAGATAAAATAAGAGAAAGAGCAAATGGAAGTTTTGAGAAAATAGTACAAAAATCAAGTGAAATTCAACCTTGTCTTTCCTCCATTGTGCGTTCAAATGCGTAAAATTACACATTCAATACAGTGCTGGTAGGGATTCGTTCGACGTATTTAATTTCTTAATCTCTTGTTTTCATCGATGCAATGAATAATTGAAAGATTTCTATCGGAGCGGCAGTTGGCGATGGTTGGTAGTCGACTTTACATAGATTTTATTGAGCAGTGACAGTAGAACGGAAGAAATAATCGTATTTCCAGTTGCAGGTCGTCATATATGATTATATTTGATACTACTGATGTGTCCATGAACTATCAATCCATTGTACTAATTGTCCCGTCACTTTGACGGCTAAGACATCCAGAGCCTCTCTGTATCGGACTTCAGCCTGTGCATCGAGTTCGTAAAACGTTCTTTTACGAGTTTAAGGTGCAAAGATTCCCGGAGCGCAGCATATCCGTTCCGGCGTTTGCAGACTAAAGACAACTTTAACGGAAATTGGAAGGCTAATGAGAAATCTTCACTCTACGAGAACAGCATTCAATTATGCATTGAGTTGGAAATCTTCTAGAAATCACACCTACTGAATTGTAGGGCTGTGTATCCGTGATCTACTATCTACTTGAACACTTCTAATTGACGAGGAGGATGCGGCCTCCGTGTCGTGTAGGCCTGCGACAGCTGTGATCATATTGGACCGTATAACGCTATGTAAACAGTCCGCTTGGCCTGCTAACACCGTCATCTCCCCGTCTCTTCAGGCGGCATCAAGGCAGTTGACCTTAACTGATTGTTTCAGTTAAACCTCGAGATGGTAAAGGATTCTGGGGGATTTTGTGATTACCACAGTAATGGCTTTATTGTGATTTAAAGCGATTGTATTAGTATAAGGAAAATAGTAATGAATTCGCATTCCTGTTTATCACAGATTGTGGGATGTTACCGCCGGCTGTGTAAATGTCAGAGAGGAAACAGCTACACCCCCGCCAACCCTAGTCTTCAAAATTCTGTGTCATTAAACGGACCATCGGATCCCAGAGACGCACTATTAAGACTTTGTGGTAAGTACATGTTTTCTCTTCTCTTCTGACCCCCCTCCGCCCAAATAATAAAGTCTAATGTCAGTGTTGCGGGTAAAGGTACGTTTTAATTATTGGTACTAAGTTTGTTTATCCTTTATAAAGTACCTCCGGGCTCAGTATACAATGTAGTTTTAAGTGCTGTACACTTGTAGAAGAATCAGGACCTTAACAGAGATCACAAAAGGTCGGGTCATAAATGGTCTGATGACAATTTATTATTCAAGATCCAAGAAAGAGCAAGCTAACTTCAAAATGGATTTTAAAAAAAGTAGGCAAATGTAAACTGATATAAAAGAACCCCCCCACCTTGATAATAGGTAGGAGCACAAGTTGCGTGCTATTAATTTGATCATCCTTCATGAGGGATTTACGTTTTCTGCTTTGTTTTGCTGATACAGGTACCGATACATCATACGATCATCATCTGATCCCAATTTATTGCTATTAGCATGCTCTTAGATCCTCGTCTGATAGTTTTCTTCATTTTAGACTTTCACTACCATGTTACTGTATACACGAGGCTCTATTTTGGACAAAGATTTTATTTTTTGTGTGCACATTTGCGGAGTTGTTTTCATATCTTAGCATATTTTGATAAAGGATAATTTGAGATTTATGTTCCAAGAAGCATTGCAATATTTGCTCCATTTGAAACCGAAGAAGTCATTTATTGTTAGCCCACCGGGACGAAAAAGTCCGGAGAGCTAATGCCATACCCTCGGCGTCGTCGTTGTCGTCGTCCGTAGACAAAACTTTAACCTGGGTTATATCTCTTGAACTATAAGGGATAGGGCTTTGATATTTCACATGTAGATACCTTGTGATGAGACCTTTCATTTGAGACCATGACCTTTGACCTAGTGACCTTGACCTACTTTTCAAAAACTTTAACCTGGTTTCTGACAAAAACCTGTATAGGCGAGCTACGTAATCTTTGATTACCCTATGTTTACGTTTCTCTTCCTGAAATCAATTTTTTTCATTTTACTGACAGGCTTCTATTGTTTCTGTGAGAGATGCTTATGAAGAACGATGTTGCGAACCATTTCGGGGGGGGGGGGTATTTTGGTATTTACTAGTATTCAATTTCTCAATTATTTCCATTGGTTCTCTTTCTATTTCAAAAGGAAATGGAGTAGAAAATTCCTGTTTCATTTGTTTTCAATAATCTTTTGAGATTTGATGAAGGATTTTGAGAAAGCTTTGAAGGGATGAAGTATACGAAATTGTTGCTTATGCTTTTCTAACGAACTTTCATCAGACAGTGCCACAACCGAAAGAAACTCACATAGGGTATCCTTTATCGTGAACATTATTGACCATCTGAATATTGTGCGAGGAGGCAAATTGAGTCTGTGGCACAATGTCAAGTTCATTGCTGAAAATGGACATAAATGTTGATTTTTGAAGCACAATTTTGATAATTTGCATCCCTACCAAATTTCACTTTTTGTACCGTATTGGATACTTTCCATGTTGGTAAAGTTTCATTTCCTTTCTGCATTCATCATGTCCAAAACGCCATGGTCACTCTCGGACATTGCGAAAGTTATATAATAACAACTTACCAGGCATTTTGCGTGCTTTCGTAGAAATTGAAACATATTAAGAAAAAGTTTAGATATTTCACCATACCGAAGCAAATTTCTCCAGAGTCTAGTGACTTTCTTATTGTCTGCACACTTGAAAAATCAAAACAGAAAAACGAAATAGAATAATATACTTGTACATGCAAGTATTTGTCTATCTCCGGTACCTCTTATTTCTTGTACCTCAAGTACCATCGGTCCCGTCAATAAAAATGAAGCATTTTATCAACAGAGGAAAGAGACTATTTTTCGGTATTTGATTAAGGTCGAAGGTCAAGGTCAATACTATTCACATACCTTTTCGTATCGTTGATATTGGGAACTTCGAATTAAAAAAGGATATATGGTCTATATTGTATTCGTAAGAGTATTCTTTCATAGTTGATTGTTCAAAGAGAGAAACCGTCACATTCCGCTGCGTATTGTACACAAAATGAAATATTAAATATTTCATAGCAATAGTATGTTCACTGCAAAAACAAGGGTTTTTTTTTATATTTTGATGTTATTTTGTCAGTTTTCCAAGGATGAATTTGGGTTTTGTCCTTACTTTTGTAAAACGTGGGGGTGTTTGGTTTATGTCTTCAGTGTATTGTCCTATGACATATTAAAATTAAAATTTTAAACATGCATTAAAGTCGTCATTAATGCATGTTTAAAATTTTAATTTTAATATGTCATAGGACAGTATCATTGAATATTGAATTGAATATTGCGATTGTAAGTATCAGTCGATCCGTCAGTATATTGTATGTAGGTCGGTCAGTCGATTTCCAACGATTTTTGCAACAGGTTTTACCTGAAGACTTTAAGTATATCGGATGCTATTGATGGGTAAGACACTATGTCTTTGTGTTAAGGTCACCTAACTCCGGAATAGACATCAGTGTCTCGGGTCAATGTGCACAATATCTGGTCCTTAGAAATCTAATGAATAAATTCTTTTATACGTGTTCCTTACAATATCAATCATAAATACGTCTTACATCGACATGTAGATGAACTTTTTTTCACAATGAATGCATGCATAGTCAAGATCCAAAGAAGTTTTATAAACGAAATCTATTTGTGCGGCATGTGTTGTTAAAGATATGAAAAAAACAATAAACATATTGAAAATCAAGGTCATTGTCAGTTTCAAAAGTTTTCTTTAATACGTGGATGAAACTCTGAACAGTAAAATGACGAAGTTGATTGGTCACTCTTCTAGAGATGGTTTTGGACACCATTAGCTTCGCTGGAAGTCACCATTAACTTCACTTGAAGTTATTAACGAACAAAACTCTTTATTAGGGATGTAAACTCACGAAATAAACCAGTTTTATGTCAGAGCGAATGATTTATATATTTTATATGTATATTATACTCACAACGTAGTAATCATCTACAACCCATTTGAACAAAAATGGATAATTATTGGTATTATATGACCGACAGTCCATCGTTAAACCTATTCAACATTACCAGTTTACTATCAGGCAAAATGTAGAAAATTGAAAGACATCCATAAACTTGTCACATTATGAAACATTAACGAAGTCGGCTTTTGAGTGGAAAAGGAAAACGAAAACGTAGATGACCGTATAGACTCGTGTTATTTGATTGGATCTACTGTTGCTTTGCATGCTGCTCTTCGTGATTTTATATTTTCGTTCGGGTAACACGTGAAATGTTTTGAAGAATAGAGCAGTGAAAAATGGTCCATTGAATTTCAAGTCAATTTTTCGTATTTCTTAATAAATGACCCATAGAAAATTGTAGAAAATCATGGGAAGTCCCTTAAATGGCCTAATTCACGAACCTCCTTTCCAATCACTGATTGAATACACGAAGTTTCTCTTGATCTAGAAGTCTAGACGTTGACATTTGGATAGGATGTCCTCTGTTTATAATAAGCTTGTCATATTACGGAGACAAACAGCTTTAAGCTGTGCAGTATCAGGCATAATCCTGCTTATTAGGCCTTGGTATTGTAGAATTACGATGATCAATCATATGATATACATTAATCTCATCTTTTTCTCACCTGCCGCTGGTTTTGACAATAAACAAGACTTAGTTTTCTTGTAACTTTGAACGATCAATGGTAACGGGAATAATGTAAATTATGTTACCTTAATAACCATGGTATTCATAGGGATTCCAGAATCAATGAACGAAAGATTTTACATCTATATCACGCGAATAGAATTCCTTCACAATTCTACAATTAAATTGACAATGATTCGCTTAGAGGGTGAAAATGATAACAACTTACCAAGGAACCATGAAAAGCCAAGACCTGCAAGTACGGTCAATCACGGGTGTTTTCAAATATGAGTATATCACCCATTACCCCCAATTTCTATTCCGTTATTAGTCCCCTACCGGCAACGCCGAAGGGGACTCTTAGTTTCCTCTCGGTCTGTCTGTCTGTCTGTCTGTCCGTCCGTCCGTCCGTCAGTCTGTCCGTCTGTCTGTCCGAATATCAGTTTTCCGGACTTTTTTTCTGCAACGGATGGAGATATTCAGATGAAATTTGATACACAGCTTGGTCTTGGATAGTTACAGAGCAAGTTTGACTTTCGTCATGCTAAACCTATTTTTCGTGGAGTTATGCCCCTTGATGACTTGGAAAATTCTGTTTTGGTCAGTTTTCCGGACTTTTTTCTGCAACGGATGGAGATATTCAGATGAAATTTGATACACAGCTTGGTCGTGGATAGTTACAGAGCAAGTTTGACTTTCGTCACGCTTGACTTATTTTTCGAGGAGTTATGCCCCTTGATGACTTGGAAAATTCTGTTTTGGTCAGTTTTCCGGACTTTTTTCTGCAACAGATGGAGATATTCAGATGAAATTTAATACACAGCTTGGTCTTAGATAGTTACAGAGCAAGTTTGACTTTCGTCACGCCTAATGTATTTTTCATGGAGTTATGCCCCTTGATGACTTTGAAAATTCAGTTTTGGTCAGTTTTCCGGACTTTTTTCTGCAACGGATGGAGATATTCAAATGAAATTTTATATACAGCTTGGTCTCGGATAGTTACAGAGCAAGTTTGACTTTCGTCACGCTTGACCTATTCTTTGAGGAGTTATGCCCCTTGATGTCTTGAAAAATTAAGTTTTTGTCAGTTTTCCGGACTTTTTTCTGCAACGGATGGAGATATTCAGATGAAATTTAATACACAGCTTGGTCTTGGATAGTTACAGAGCAAGTTTGACAGTCGTCACCCTTAACCTTTTTCCGAGGAGTTATGTCCCTTGATGACTTGGAAAATTCAGTGTTTGTCAGTTTTCCGGTTTTTTGTCTGCGACATATAGAAATATTCAGGTGAAAATTTGATTCATAGCTTGGTCTTGGATAGTCACAGAGCAAGTTTAACTTTCGTCACGCTTGACCTATTTTTCGAGGTGTTATGTCCCTTGATGACTTGAAAAATTCAATTTTGTCAGTTTTCCGGACTCCTTCCTGCAACAAAGAGAGATATTCAGGTGAAATTTGATACTCAGCTTAGTCTTGGATAGTTACAGGGCAAGTTCGACTTTTGTCACGCTTGACCTATTTTTCGAGGAGTTATGCCTCTTGATGACTTCCACAATTCAGTTTTGTCAGTTTTCCAGACTTTTTTCTGCAACAAATAGTGATATTCAGGTAAAATTTGATACTCAGCTTAGTCTTGGATAGTTACAGAGCAAGTTCAACTTTCGTCACGCTTGACCTCTTTTTCGAATCGATAAAGCAGATAAAACCTCAGAACTGAGCTGCACAGACAGTAAGTTTAATTAAAACTCATGTTTAATTGAAGAGTAATTCATAGGCAGAGCTGCTGGACATAAATATATGCCGCTGGTAGGGGACTTATATCGCTCAGCTATCATAACATTTTTTCTTAAATTAAATTCTTCCTATACATGCATGTGCTCCAACTAGATCCTATTATACATTTGTATGTGTAGGCGAGAAAGTCACAAGTGAAAAATTGGACTTGTCATTTGAATCTGTACTTTTTCAATTTATCAAGAAACAATAGATTATGCACACTGCATCCAGTTGTGACATGTTTGATCTGGCCCCTAGAAAAAAAATCTTCAAAGCCACATTTCCATTCAGTTATACAGTTAGAGTCGATAACCCGACAGACAAGACATGCACAGATTGTCACTATCAAGTGACAATGCTAACACAATGGCGTGAATGAACAACACCCAAGAACAACATACATGCATAATAAATACTCAATACCAACAAGTAATAGGCAATACCACCATGCATGTATACAGCTACTAGCATGAGTCCGTTCGTAGAGAAGTAACATCGAATGATAGCATGCCCATTTTTTGACAACAGACAACAATGGAATGGCAACGCATACGTCAACTACATGTACATGCTCGTACCGGTCCAGTATGATATGTCGTTCATTTTCCGATTTTAAGGCCAATCAGTATAATTCGGTACATAATTTGTTTTCAGCCTCAGTCTGCATGATATCAAGTTGTTCTTTTAATTCCTTCAGCAAAATTTAAGGACAAATAATTCAAACAATCTGTCGATTGCAGTTTGGACACTTATTTAACAATTTAATTTCTCGATAAATTGTAAAACTAAGAATAATATTTTTGACATTTTTTTAACAATCTGGATTGATTCGAATGATACCATATCTTGCAAATAAGATACCTAGTATTACTTTGGGTCTGTTCTGATTAGTCTCTTGCCGGGACGTAGAACGAGTATGACTTCATTTATTTACTGATTTATAACCCACTGTGCAAATATGACGAACAGTACTGTCTGTAAACATATTTTAAGGAAATTGAGAACAGAAAAGGTAGTTGATATGTCTTTTTGTTCAGAATTTACACTGCATAACAACAGTGAATGGAAACAAACTTGAATGGATTGTAAAGCTCCGGTATAAGGAAGTGCCACCCCATAGGGCATTATTTATTCAGTATCTTTGTACCCTTTCCAATGATGCTTCATAGCTCATCAACTAACAACCATTGCTCCTCGGCTGCACACTAATCAGACTCGGCAAACTTGACTGACTGTGTAAGACAGGGAGAAATATCTGGTCATGGCGTCAATTTGTACATCACTACTGGTGTCCTGATAATGGGAGAGATGGAATCGTTCTATTGATTGGACTGTTTTTGACTGTTGCCAATCAAGTGTCATATTGGATAGCCAGCGGCTATCTGGCACAAGGAACTATTGAATTATTCAACTACCAAATAAATTGTTACAATATAATTATCAATGGTATTAGATATTTGCTTTGATATAACTTAATAGTGTGTATTCGGTCTATGGAAATTTGAAGCATTTTGTTGCTATGGAATCTGTACTGTATGGCTATGTATTTCTGAGGAGATGAGTTGTGCTTTTTTCCATGGAACTGTCAAGTGACATATTTTATTTCATAAAAGATTGAGAAGGTCATGATCATGTATGATTAGTTACCAGTCTTGATTAACCTGCATCCGAACATCTTTGTAACTATGTCTGGAAAGAAAAAGTGTGAATATTTTGCATTGATCAGACAAATACATACTCCGAACTATTTGCCTCATTCATAACTTCTTTGCCAACAATAATATACTTCTAGCGTTTTCGGCAAGTGGCCACCTGTTTGTAACGGTCAGCCAGCTATCCCTTGATCCTCATTGTCCATTCAATACCTCTTTTATGTATCATCTCTAATGGTGTCTATCTACGTGGTTAGCTATGTATTTTCTATTTTTTTATACCCCCGCCATATAATGGTGGGGGTATATAGTGATGCACTTGTCCGTCCGTGTGTCCGTGCGTGCGTCCGTCCCACCTGTGGTTTCCGGACATTTAAAGGAAAACTATTACAGATAATCAATTCATTTCTTGCATATAGCTTAAACACCAAGAAATACAGGTCAAGATCGAATATGGGTCATGTCCCTCAATTTTGTGCAGAGTTATGTCCCTTGAAACTTAGAAAAATTCAAAATTTTGTGGTTTCCGGACATTTAAAGGAAAACTATTACAGATAATCAATTCATTTCGTGCATATAGCTTTTACACCTAGAAATACAGGTCAAGAATGAATATGGGTCATGTCCCTCAATTTTGTGCAGAGTAATGCCCCTTGAAACTTAGAAAAATTAAAAATTTTGTGGTGTCCGGACATTTAAAGGAAAACTATTACAGATAATCAATTCATTTCTTGCATATAGCTTTAACACCAAGAAATACAGGTCAAGTTCGAATATGGATCATGTCCCTCAATTTTGTGCAGAGTTATGCCCCTTGAAACTTAGAAAATTTCAAAATTTTGTGGTTCCGGACATTTAAAGGTAAACTGTTATAGATAATCAATTCATTTCTTACATATAGCTTTTACACCTAGAAATACAGGACAAGTACTAATATGGGTCATGTCCCTCAATTTTGTGCAGAGTTATGCCCCTTGAAACTTAGAAAATTTCAAAATTTTGTGGTTTCCGGACATTTAAAGGTAAACCGTTATAGATAATCAATTCATTCCTTCCATATAGCTTTTACACCCAGAAATACATGTCAAGTTCGAATATGGGTCATGTCCCTCAATTTTGTGCAGAGTTATGCCCCTTGAAACTTAGAAAAATTCAAAATTTTGTGGTTTCCGGACATTTAAAGGTAAACTGTTGTAGATAATCAATTCATTTCTTGCATATCGCTTTTACACCAAGAAATACAGGTCAAGTTTGAATATGGATCATGTCCCTCAATTTTGTGCAGAGTTATGCCCCTTGAAACTTAGAAAAATTAAAAATTTTGTGGTTTCTGGACATTTAAAGGAAAACTGATACAAATAATCATTTCATTCCTTGCATATACCTTGCAGACCAAGAAATACAGGTCAAGTTCAGATATGCGTCATGTCCCTCAATTGCGTGCAGAGTTATGCCTCTTGAAACTAAGAAAAAATTAAAAATTTTGTGGTTTCCGGACATTAGAAGGACAACTGTTACAGATAATAACTTCATCTCTTGAATGTAGCTATTATACGAAAAACTACAGGTTAGGTTTGAATATGGCTCAATTTTATGCAGAGTTGTGCCCCTTCAAACTTGGGAAAAAAATCAATATTTTGTGCTTGCCGGACATTAAAATGAAAACTGTAACAGGGAATATATTTATTTCTTACGTATAGCTTTACATTTAGAAATACAGGTCAAGTTCAAATAAAGGGTCATGTTCCTCAATTTTGTGTTGAATTCAAACTTTTTATACATTGCTTATATGTAAAATATGCTGGGCGTGGGTATCATTGATCCTTAGATCAACAATAGATTTCATTTTTTGAGGGGGGGGGTCTACACCTTTTATTCACCCATATCCTTCTACATTAGTTTTTATCTCGCAGACCGTTCATAATGATCATACTTTTTTAACATGATCTGGCTGCTAACCATTTTGACAGTTGTCACTTAAGTTCATCTTTGGGTCAATGTCTCTCGGAAGAAAAAATCTGATAAAAATATTAGGAATGTTTTTGGTTTTTTTTTTGCTTTCATTATGTCACATTTTAAGAAAAAGCTTATGTTAATTTTTCAAAAATAATTTTGAATAAATTATGATCATTGTATTGCCGAACACTTCATAGGTAAAAGACCAGTAGACCTGTCATGTCATACAAAAGCGTTTCTCAAGGTTTTATTAATGTATTTCAGTAATTGATATAAAACCAAAAAGAGTAAGACACGGATTTACTTGTATTTTATACAGACAGCAGGCCATATAAAGTTCAATTATATTTTAATATATAAATTTCTCTTCCAGGTGACTTGTATGACCAAGATGCAACAGTTTTACAGCTCAAAATTAACAGATTTGTAAGTTGTTTTGAAAATTTTATTATTTCGCATAAAGTATATAGTTACAGCATTTTTGTCGTGTATACATTCCAGGGTTTTTTTTTCCAAGCCCTGATGCCAGGGGTCAGGGCCGATGAAATTGGTAATTTTGCAACATTTCAACCTAACTGGGAAATAAATTTCAAACAACAAAAAGAAATATTCATGCAAAATACAAAAGATTTGATGAAAAAAAAAATTCACCAGATATTGAGCATTTTTTAATTTAAGGTAATCCCCCCCCCCCCTTTCCATGCGCGGATCCAGGATTTTTGGTCAGAGGGGGTCCAAAATTGTAGGAAGTCTACCTATCATATAGGTATATTTAGGTGCACATCATGGGGAGGGGGCAACGTGTGCACTAAGGATTGATTTTTTTAGTGGGGGGAGGGGTATTGTTAGCTTTCATTTCACGTTTATTTTTATGAAGAATTGGCGAGCGAAGCGAGCCTGAAATTTTTTTAGATATGAAATATCAATTGTCTTGATTCGATCGAGATGATTATTTATAACATTGAATATTTTACTCCTTATATCGGCGAGCGGAGCAAGCCGCGAACATTTTGATTAATTCACATTTTGTCTTTATTTCATGAGAATAAATAGATAAGTCTTTTCCCCAAATAATCTGACATCTTAAAATGACAAAACCTTGAAAAAGATGAGGAAGGTTACGTCCTATGAAGTAAGGGGCTGTTGAAGATACGCGTTCATAAGACCCAAGACAGTTATATAAAATTATTTAGTATAAAAAATTGAAAATGATTAAGGAATTTTGAAAAAAAGTAATTGTGTACATGTATTTGTAAATGGCGAGCGAAGCGAGCCGAAATTTTAGGTTTCAAAGCCTTTTTATGCATTTTTAGACCCCTTTCAATTAGAAATGGGCCAAAGCTGGACCCCATCTCCGAAAATCTCGGGGGCGGTCCAGACCCCTGGTCCCCCCTCTGGATCCGCACATGCTTTCTATACACAAACAACATGCTTGATGATTGTCATCTCTTGGTGTTGAAATCACCATTGATGTAAATGTCAGACTCAGAATTAATCTCTGATATACAGCTATCATATCCTTGGACTTTGAAAGGGAAGTGGGGGGGGGGGTGCTTTTATATTCGTTTCAGACTTAGGAAGACAGATTTCCTCCGACTTTGATAAATCGGGATGCATGAACAAGTCAGACAGTGTTTCGGCTTACGAGTCACTGATCTGAAACGTCGTTATCATATCAATTGTCTATATTTTGAATCCTTCCTATCGTTAAACTAACACAACATGTTTGTTCTACTTTCGCTTTCCTTTCAATTGGAAATGAATTTCTCGTTTTGGAGTAAAGATTCAATTGGGAATTATTGGGAGAAAGTACCTCTTTAGAAAATAACTAATCATATTACATTCAAATGTTTAGATATTCAGAAAACAAAAAATCAATTTTTATGTTCCTTGCAACACAAGGAAGACATATAGATATCACTGTCTGCATCTGCCTGTCTGATGTCTGTCTGTCACACTTATAATACTTGATATATATATTTCCATCAAACTTGCAGACATGATCAGACATGGGTCAGGGTCACCTTCAAGGTCAAGGTTACATATTTTTAAAGAGCCTAACAGGAGACACATACTGTTCTATAACAGTCCAGTTTATATGTCTGTTTTATTTTGAAGATCTAAAGAAAACAAAATAAAAGAGAGAAATTCAATATCTTACTGGGTAATGCATTTCTAGTAATCATATTGAAATACAGTAACATGTCACAAATTGTTATTATAATATAATAATTAGTGTAAAAATTATATGTGAATAATTACATGGACTTTAATTGAAGCACAGTAAATATGCCATTAATGTGATCGAAACGTTTTATTTCATGATGACATATTTAACATAGCCATATTGATATTTATACAGTTGGAGGAGCAGACCAATTCTGACTGTGCTTTCCACCTCCTGGTTGTCCCTGAAACTGATGATCTCATATGCCAGGTATGGCTCTATAGGGAACACTCTATAATAATCATCTCGTCAGTCTGGTATTTTCATATGCTGCAATAAAAGACCCATTTAGGGTTCTCATTATGATCAAGTACTCTATAATGTACTGCAAACAATGCAAACACCTCTAAATGGCAATAAAATACAACATTTATGAAATAGTAGAAGTCAATATTAGGCCATATTTCTCTGATTTGTAGAAATGCAAAACTTGATAGTCATCTGAAAAAATTATGTGTTTGAAAATTATTAGTTGTTGCGTTCATTTCAAAATCTGACAGAAAAATACTCCTAAAGCAAGAATATGGCTAAGGATTAAAACTGAAAGCCCCTTTTTATTCGTAGATTCGTAGAAGGGTCTTAATTGCCCTTTCAGTTATACCTTAATTTCGATCATACACAGCAGGAAAACATTGCAATGCTCAACTTCTTCCTCCTGGCTGAAGGGAGATCAGATCAGTCTTACATTTGCTAACATAAAAGCCTCTTTGATCTTACCGGTATTTAAGTCTGTGTATTTAGGTGCAGAATTAGATAATTTTATGATGTATTGGCATAATTATTCGTTACAAAATCAAAAGCATAATTAAGGCATTGATACAATATTAAGGGAGTGTTTATGTAAAGTTTTGTCAGAATACTTTAAAATTTACTCAGCATCCGAAATGCTGCCAGTTAATTAATTGTTTGTAGGGAATTTTAAATCACAACCTCAAAATGAATTGTTATGGCTAAACTCTAAAGGAAGCAAAAAATGAAATAGAACAAAAAAATCTGTCTTTCAGAACCTTGAATTATTATAATGAAAGATATTTGATAATTATGAAATTCTTTTTCATGGTAAGAAATTTTTCTTTCTTCGTGTTTAGATGGTTTGGACATTCCATTTTGTTGAAAATGATTGCAAGTATCAGTTTGATACATGAGAAATCTATATCAAGGTTTATTCAATCTAAATTTTGCATTTTTATTATAAAGGTTCTTCTGAATTGAGTATTTTAGTTGTCTCGCCTTTGAAATGTCAACTTTTCCCTTATAATTCATGAAAAAAATATTCACGTATGCTGACAAACATCACTAGATGTATTAATTAGCAGTGTGCCAATCCAGTCATTAGAAAGGTTTCACATTGAAAGTTTTAATGACAAAAGTTACAAAATGTACTGTATAAACTATCGATTCTTTCAAGATCGTGAAATAAAGTTAGAGCATTGGATCGAAAATATGTAATTAAAGGCCTAATGCACTGTTATTATGTTGCTAGAGAATTGAATTAAAACTTCGTGATGACACTTTTTTCCAGGTTGTTGGATCGAGAATACTCCAAGAGGAAGTTACTTTTCCGGTAAGCAATATTGTCTTTTCCGTTCTGAATGACAAGAAGGAGCTTAATGTAATGTAATCTGCTTTAAGTATGTGGCATTCAAGAATTTTCGGCGTTGTAATTTTTCCCTTGGCTTCCTAGTTGCCTACTGATGAAGGCGTAATAGTATGATGTGATCTGATGCAGCACTTGTCGGTTTACATTAGGGTTTCTTCTAGTGAAATAACATTTCACTTTGCTACTTGACTAGATGGTTCATTAACTCTGATTCTAATTTTCAATCAGATTCTATTTTCTTTAAGGGGGTAAGAAATCTTGTTTAAAAAAAAGTTTAGAGAATGATGATAGAAAATTGGAAATTCTCTGTCTCCTGATCAATTGCCTGGTTTAGTCTACAAATTTCACTTTTGCAGTACAAGACACTACATGTTAATAAGAATATTCCTCCTATAGATTAATTGTCAAGGTCAAGATTAAAATGTGGCAAACTGAGTCAAATATCTAGTCGTTTGTTATCAAAAAAAATGATTTCTAGGAGTTTTTATAAACCTGCAGATCTATGGTTCATTAAGGTAGGGACAAAATATTTTTGTTGCTAACCAAAAACATGAAAAGCAATGGTCGAATAAAAACAAAATCTTTATGCTAGTATAAATAATTTCATAATGCTAGATAAATATACAGAACCTATCAAAATATGTTTTGAAAAAAAAAATACGCACACAAAATTCAATTTATTTACTTCTGTTGACAATTATCTAATCAGAAAAAAAAAAATTCAAATATTTTAGTCCCTGGGATAGGTAATGATTTTCAACATTGGCTTTCTGAATCTATTCTTCTTACGGTAAATGGTATTTTCCCAGACTGTTACATTGTTACATGTATATATTGGAGATAGCAGGTCAGCCATTATAATTTGACAGCGAAATGTAATTTGTCTTTCCATCAATAATCTGATAATAGTTTTTTCTTTACACCAAGTCTTTGAATAATCAATACATTCATTGGTGTGTATATAAAGTAAGGAATTATCTGGCAGATCTATCTGAATGAATCCATGTGGGTCCAGAGAAAGCTCTGGGACCATAAATCCCCTCCTCAGCCTCAAAGGTGAAGCTTTCCTATTACTTGGCTTTAGCGTGCTGCCGCTATTTTGATGGACATCTTTATTTCTAGGAGACGGAGATTTATTCCCAAGGTTTCTAATGCTGCTACTGGAGCAGATTAGTTTGTATGATGAGACTTAATCATGACATGGAATTTTCATGTTTGTTATTTGGCAAAATTTCATCATTGACCTCAGAATGAACCAAACTGAATGGATGGTATATAGAATTGAATGTGTGCCTCTTGCTCCTGTGCCATGTCTGTTCATCAATGTTATATGAAGATTTCACTCCAATGTCCGAAGATTTCAATGATGATTGTGACATACATGTAACCTTGACACAGTGTTCTTGACCTGGTCATAGCTTTTGTATTCTGTGAATAGATGGTATTCTTTGATTTAATTGAAGACACCCTCCCTCATACTGAAATTTCAATACTGGTTACTGCATGTTGAATTTCCCTTGGATTTTTAGCTCTACTCGTCTCAGACCAGTCGAGCTTATGCAATCATCCTTCGTCCGGCCATCCGTCTGTCTGTCCGTCTGTCAGTAAACAATTCTTGTCCGGACAACTCCTCTGAAACTGTTAGAGATAGAAAGTTAATTCTTTTTGCATTTTTCTTGGCCCAAGGTCTACTGTAGTTGTGCACCTGACATGAAGTTTCAGTCCCTGACCCCCAGGGTCTTTGAAAATGGGCGTGGTCATTAAATTCTATGTAATCTTTTCCGGACAACTCTTCTGACATTATAAATGATAGAGACATAATTCTTTATGCAATATGATGGGTCTGTGGTCTTGTTGTGCACCTGATATTTTGTTTGATCCCCTGACCCCCAGGGTCTTAGAAATGGGTGTGGTCATTTTCTCCTATATAACTCTATGTAATCTTGTGTTCGCAACTCCTCTGACACTATAAATGATGGAGACTTAAATCTTTTTGCAATATGATGGGTCTGTGGTATTGTTGTGCACCTGATGTTTTGTTTGATCCCCTGACCCCCAGGGTCTTAGAAATGGGTGTGGTCATTTTCTCCTATATAACTCTATGTAATCTTGTGTTCGCAACTCCTCTGACACTATAAATGATGGAGACTAAATTCTTATTGCAATATGATGGGTCTGTGGTCTAGTTGTGCACCTGATATTATGTTTTAGCCCCTGACCCTCAAAGGGTCTTTGAAAATGGGTGTGGTAATTTTTTCCTATATAGTTGTGCTCTCTACCCGTTTAAAGCTATTAATGATGGGGAGTTTTAAAATTCTTTATCCAATATTATGGACCTGTAGTCTTGATGTGTCATCGATAGTTCATTTGAGCTAGCAGCCCTTGGCCCCTAGGATCTTGGAAAATGGGTGTGGCATTCTTTTTTGAAATACTTTATCTTGGATATTATGAATTATATGAGTGCTATTATAGTTGCAGTCTAATGGATATGTAGTTTTGTCATGCTACTTATAATTTGTTAGAGCGCCTGCTCCCTATGGTCTTGGTTTTAAAAAAAAAGGAAATCGATGTTTTGGAAAAAAAACAACCAGGAGAGCTACAGTCTTGTCAGAGACTTCTGGTTAAGAAAGTTTTCTGAAAACTATTAAAAATTGCCTTTCCTTTGGCCTCAGTAGGATCTCACCCATGTAGTCAATTTTGAACATTGATGGTGCTCTTTTTTGAAAAATTCTTCATTCATTCAGATGAATTCAATACTATCACATGATCTTTACATCCTGAAGTCCTTGATTTTGTGTGAAACTCCTATAAATGATTGGAGTAAAGATTTTATAGCTTAAGTTTTATGTATACCTCTTAGAATTAATAAGCCGAGGCCTGATTTAAAAAAAAAAACTGTCGAAAAAAAATAAAACAAGTAACAAATATCAATCAATTTTGATGAATAGAAACACTGCAAAAGTTGATGTGAGATACATGTATATAGGACTGCTGCACTGAAAGGACTTACATATCCGTAACAGTCTCAACTTTGACCTTTAAAAACTGTGCTGAATTTACAGATATGAAAGATCATTTCTAAATTTAATAGAAGGATTGGTAATGATGACCTGATCTAGAATAAGATGAAAGTTAAATCCCATGATTATCACAATTCTTAGAATAATTTCTGTGGGCTGGCCCTTTAACTATGAACATTTATATTTATGATACAAATTGCCTTCTTGTAGCTTGAGACTTTTGTTTGCGTCAATCCACAAAACCTAAGCCTAGTATCTTTTCATCCATAAGCATGGTAAAGTTTCATCTGACGTAAACTAGGCAATAGTTCCATCGTTGTGCTTTATTGATTTTCAGGGAATTATTAGGAAGACCAGGCAAATGGGGTAGTGAAAATTCAATTTAGAAACTTTTCCTCGCAGAGTCTGGTATATGATTTAGAGTCATACAAAAAAATGAACTTTCGTATTATAAAGCATTTCCCTAGAGTATGAAATTCATTATTAATGAAGCAATACTTGTAGGTTATGCTACCGTACACTGTTTGTCAGCGTTCATGAACAAAGCTGTATTTTTGAAAATAACAATCTAGATATTGAGTTTCTTTTATGAGATATGTGACAGCAGGTCAAATATTGAGTTTCATTTATAAAACGCTGACATCCTTTACTTAGTTGACCTGGAAGAAAGGCTCAGGTGGAATTGTAACATCAATTCCAGTAATTATCTTTCCATCTATACCCCATTTGTGGGCTTTTCATATTTCAGTACAGTAAGGTTGAGTTTATTACATTTGATTTATCAAAGAAAATGCAAATTGATCTGGGAATAATTGTATGGATGCATCTCTTGAGAACACTTTTCAGGCTTCGTTCCATAGATTTGAAAAAGAACCATGAATAATTTACTTTTATTTTCAATAGCAATAATTGATAATGGTTTAGTCAACAAAATAAAACAAAACAAAACAAAAAAACAAACAACGCAGAAAAAACAATAAAAGATAAAAAAAAAAGATTTCTTCCATAAATAGATTTTAAAAGAAGTTTTGATTGTTGATGATAGTTTATAGAATGCTAATTATCAAGTCTAATAACAAATCAAAGCAACAAGAATTTGTTCTGAAGCTGATCTTATCATGGAGATGTCACAAATTCACGTGGCATGATTTCAGTGGCAAAATGTCAGATTGACTTGAACAACAAAATCATTTTTTTTTTTCTGTTTAGATTGTGAGCGAGAAAGCAGAGAAACATGATTTTCTGTTTTAATATATTTTGATGTACAATTTTAATCTCTTTACAGGGACAGAACAGCATTTTCTCTACAGCACTGGAAACAAAGAAACCTATATCATTACAGGATACCCCCCTTGTAAGTACCTTGAAGTAAATTTCATTACGATTGATGAGGTGTAGAGAGTTCAGAATTACACAACGCCTCTCAGTGAGGAAGCTGAATTAAATATATTCATGATAGAATTTTGCTATTTTTGTCTTTCCAATTTATGATTTGACTAAACTAATAATGTCCTAGCTTTTACATGTTCAAAAAGAAACTTCATATTTATTTTATAATGTATACAACTGATATATCACATGTTGGCTCAAATAACCTTACAAACCTGTTAAAGCTTCTGATTTTCATGTTTTAGGATAAGCGGAAAGACATAGAAGATTTTCTAGGTTTTACTGTGAAATCATTGTTGTGTGTGCCTGTCATCTGCAAAAACCATGAGGGTCTCTTAGCATTAGCTTGTGTGACCAACAAAGACAACTCAGATAGGTCAGTTGAAATAAAATTTAATTAAAGTTTAACATTATGCAGACTATGTACAGTGAAATATGAAGGTTTGTTGTAAATCTTAAGAAATATGATTATTTTATGTTGAAAGTCTTAAAGTCCCTTTGTCTCAAGCGAAATCATTTTAATATGATGAATAAAATATTGTAGACTACATTATACCCTGTCTTTTATTCTTAAATTCCCTTATACATATTTCTTTTAAAAGATTTTGACAAAGCAAACAGTAAAGACTTTTAATGACATTGCTACTAGATAGAGCCTTGTATATCAGAGTAGTTATAACTACATGTAATTTGATAAATTCAGTATTCTAGGAACTTCCATTAGAGTTTCAAATCTATTTTTAAAAAATCTTATTCTTACAACAGGAGAAAAGTTCAATCAATTTTTTGAATCATTAATCATACTTTACATGTTTGTTGTTTATGACTCTATGAAAGATCTCCTTTTTAAAGATGAATATTTCATCAGTGTTGAAGTCCTTACAGAAGAAGAGGTATAGCTTGAGAAACCATTACTATTAGATATAAATGAATCTGTTTATGTGAAGACAGATCTGTTAATTTATTGCTTCTTCTTGTTTATGTACTTTCAGATTTTCTAATGAGGACATACAAATTATTCTTCAGTGCTTTCAATACACTTCTACCATTCTTAGGAGTACACTTGCATTCCAGAATGAGCGCAAGCTCAAACTTCAAACTCAGGTATCATGATTGGCTAATGAAAAATGGCTTCGCTTCCTTCAACACAATTATGTAATAAAGTCTCGGCTTTATAAATGATGTCTGACTCCTATGTGATTAAGTCATAGCAAAGAGTGATGATAGATATTTATAAACGACGACATGTCTGTTTTATTCAATTAATCATGGTTGTATTTTTATCTCCAGGCCATGTTGCAAGTAGCCAGGAATTTATTCACACATCTAGGTGAGTTTTCCTTAGATCATTCCAACATCTTAGATAATTACCCAAACCTAGCAGAGTTTCTCCAAATGTACAAAGAACAAGTACCAATGCAATCTCGTAGAAAAATCAGATCAAACCCATATAAAAACTCTAATGGGTCTGCTAGAATAGAAAAGAGAAATGAACCTATTGACCTGCTGTCACAGCAAGAAACATTAGCAAATAAACTGAGTGGTATTGAAGATGAGGTGGTGAATAAGGGGCACTCTCATTATGTTGTACATCCAGTATTGAAATCTCAAGCTCATAAATCTGGCATAGGTTACTTTGATAACTCCAAGCTGTATCAAGAGATGGATGATTACAAAATCAAAAGCAAAGATCCTTTAATAGGTAGTCAGAAAGTTAGCTTACTAGAGGACAATGATACAAAACAAATCATGACTGATAGCCTGAATCTCGATGAACTGGATATATCAACGGAAGAAAGTCCCGGAAAAAGTGATGTCCCTGATCTAGGTAGCAGTTTTGAAGAACAAAAAGACGCAACACTAGAAATTGATGAATTGAAA
Organism: Pinctada imbricata; assembly: GCA_033119305.1. Lineage (NCBI taxonomy): Eukaryota > Metazoa > Mollusca > Bivalvia > Pterioida > Pteriidae > Pinctada > Pinctada imbricata. The sequence goes on from VSWD01000006.1 coordinate 45,193,276, forward strand.
GAATCAGAAGGGTTGCCCATATATGAAGATGACAGCACTGCTGTTGGAAAAGGTTTACTTGATGTTGGTTGTGTGGATGAAGCCATGTCACAAAGGTCCTATAAAACAGCTCTAAGCGAGGATGACAAAACAATGATGTATTCTGCTATAGATGATACAGGCATAAGTGAGTGTGATGGAGAAAACTTGGGCAGTGAAGAGTATACATTGAGTGAGCACTACTATACTGACCTCACCACATCTGATTTGTCAAAGGTATCAAGAACTATGTCAGAAACAGAGAACTTGGACAATACAGGAATGACGGATGTGCCTGTTCATAGACGAGTATCAGACAAAGATTTTGATCAGCCGGAAGTCCGACTGTCCAATAGCGCCCCCTCTCTGAGCCATGTAATGAGGGTAGTACCAGTACTATTCTGTCTACAGATAATATAGAGAGCAAACCAGAACTGAACTATGCATTCTTGTCAGATAGTCTGCAATCAAATGTTGATAACAAAGTGGATGAAGCAGTGGATGAGGAGACTGAAAATTGCAGAAGTCGTGTAATTCTAGGATTTGACGATGTCATTCAAGGTTCCAGGATAGATATTGTAGTTGAGGACACTGACACAGATGATAGAGTGACACTATCCATGCACAAAGTTTCCACCACTATGCCCGGTAATGTAAGTCATGTATCGGAGGTTAAGCGGCCTTGTGGTTCCTTTGAAGAAACTAGACAGAAGGACTATAATATAGTCAAGGACTATCACCCACCGTCCTATGATGATGATATTATCACTTTTGGTATATTGTTGAATTCAAATTCATGAGTTTTCTATCCTTTCTTGTTCAGTTGGTTCTGCTTTGCTTTGCTCTGTTTTCCTAACTTGAAAATTAAAAAGAAAATTACTTTTGAGACTTCAGACAAAACAAAGAAACAAAGTTCAATTTGTCTTTCATGTTGTGTTTCTTTGAATTTCTTGTTATTTCTTCAAATGACTGCTGCCATGATATGTCATTAATGAATAAGGGAAGGGAAATATTGGAAAAGAAGTGAAAATGCAGTCTGTCTTGGTACTTTAAGGCTAAGCTATTCTGTCAACTGATGAATTACAGTGGTCTGAAAATAATTTTCTTTCTTGGTATGGAGAGATATTATTAAGAGCTTATATCTCCAGCACATGCAATAAGGAGATTATTATATTATATGGGAAGTCTACTATCATTATACATTAGAATGACAGTGTCATGCAATATGATGATCATTGGTTTTCAGTGAGTGATGCCAAACAATTCATACATTATCACTGGCATACATTGAAACATATAGTTGTATGTGCATTCACTTAATTGCATACCATATTCATTCAAAGTTTGAAAATTTAAGTTTTTGTTATTTTTGATAAGTTTCTTTTGTTGTTTTGCTTTTAAGTTTGAATACTAATAATAAGAATTACAAATGTTTCATTGTTGTGATTGAGAAGTGTGTTACATGCACTTATTTTTATGCCCCCGGAATCACAGATTCGGGGGCATATAGTTTTTGGCCTGTCCGTATGTTTGTTTGTCTGTTTGTCCGAAAAAACTTTAACATTGGGCATAACTTTTGAATGGAAGATGATAGAGCTTTCATATTTCACATGTGTATTCCTTGTGACAATACCTTTCCATTGATACCAAAATTTTTGACCTTGTGACCTTGACCTTTGACATACTTTTCAAAAACTTTAACAATGGGCATAACTTTTGAATGGTAAGTGATAGGGCTTTCATATTTCACATGTGTGTTCCTTGTGACAAGACCTTTCCATTGAAACCAAAAGTTTTGACCTTGACCTTTGACCTACTTTTCAAAAACATTTACATTGGGTATAACTTTTGAATGGTACGTGATAGGGCTTTCATATTTCACATGTGTGTTCATTGCGACAAGACCTTTCCATTTATTCCAAAAGGTTTTACCTTGTGACCTTGACCTTTGACCTAATTTTCAAAAACTTCAACATTGGGCATAACTTTTGAATGATTAGTGATAGGACTTTCATATTTCACATGTGTATTCCTTGTGACAAGACCTTTCCATTGATACCAAAATTGTTGACCTTGACTTTTCACATACTTAAGAGAAAATGAAGTTTATACTAACAAAGATGCCACCGGGGCATTCGTGTTTCACAAACACAGGCTTTATTATTCATAAATTTCTCTTTATCTGTTTATATCATTTATTTTAAATTGTTTTAAAAATACATGTACGTAACAATGAATATGTTAAACGTAATATGTGATGAATTTCTTTTAGTGAAAAAAATTGAAAATGAAAAAAAAAAATTATTTTGAAATCTTGATAAAACGCCCCTATGGTTACAATTTACAGTATATCTAATTTCCTTGCAGACGATTTAACAAAACTGCTCAGAGAAATTATGCAGGAAGCCAGAAATCTTACCCAGGCTGAAAGGTCAGTATGTTGATGAATTTCTATCTAATGCCTTTAAGTGGCAAAAATTTACTGATTTTGATATTTATGCATTATGTCTTTTTATATGCACTAAATTGCATCAGCAATTTTTATAGCAGTAGACCGTGGTCAAATTTAAGTAAACAGTAGCATGTTGAATCTCACGACCAAGAGCTTCCTGATCACTAACAAAGTTATGTGGCCGTGTGACAAATGACAAGGCCACACTGTTTATTGATGTTGAGAGGCAGACAAGCCTCTGACAAGTCAGTTTTTGTGTTACATGCAAAGCATAATGACTTTGATAGGAAAATCTTGTTTTTATTATCCCTGAACTAGATTGACCTTGACTATCATATTATGAATTAATTGTTCTAAAGTGAATAAAAATGTTATCTGTAAATTAGTTTAAACTTTCACCAGACCTCTTCAATATCAATTGAAAAAAAAACCATCAAATTATTTATTTAATGAAATGTTGCCTATTGTGTGGAAATGAAGTGTTTTATACAGCAATGTGATAACAATTCAAATTTCTAAAGCAAGGCTTAATTGTTGAACTATATTAATTATCGTTAATTGGGAAACTATTTGATCTAGATATTTATTAGTAGGTGTTCTATTGCACTTAGAGTTTCAAAGTGTGTTTGATGTGATAAAGTTAAACATTGCGTTTGCATGAAAGGAATCTATTTAATTAGCAATGTTATTTGCCGTATTTGTGAAGTTATTGATTGAAGTGGAGGCTCTTAACATTCCGGTCCAAAGATTCCCGTGTTCATTAGAGCGCTCTTGAGAAAGGGAAGATGTTTCTTAGATTTGACATTCGCATCACAATAACTTAAAACATCCTGGAGAAATGATCTTACCCTAGAGTCCTGTCATTATTGATTCCAGAATGTATGGGCAAGTGCATTAATAAAATCACAGGCAGTAGTGCAACTGTAAATTACAAGTGATGGGCAATGATAGAACCTGATTAAGATTGAAAGTCCCTGTTTGTACAAAGGCATTGATTGGGAAAGATTAATGACTACACCATCATTTGGCATTTCACACAGAATTTTGATAAATATTTTATCAATTTTAGTTGTTCTAATATCAATATTTTATATTATGTATGAGTTTTGAATTGTTAAGCTCATATCAGCCAAAGGCTTGAATTTAAAATGTCATGCTGATAATATTACTACTATTAACAGTTCACTGACAGTTTTCTCTTAAATCTTGTATTTTCAATTGCCTTTTGCTATGCATGATAGATTTTGGAAAACTGAAATTGAATGCTTGGACTGTTGGTTTGTCTTCTCACAGCATGTGGTTCCAGACACACCAATGAAAAATGCATCATTACAAGGGACATGATTTTACAGAAGTTTGTCTTCTTTGAAAAACTTTTGTTTGTAGAAGAAGACTGCTAGGTTTGGATTGTGTCATTTGCTGTGTGTCAAATGTGTCATTTTCTACAGAAAACCTTTAGTATGATAACCCCAAAGGCTATATACTTATAAACTAAAATAAAATTCTGTATGCTCAATGTATTTGATGTATCATCATACCAAAACCAAAGGTCAAAATTAAGGAAACTCCAAGCTGTCCCTTCTGTTAAACTGCAAAATATGTGCTTTGGTATTGATGAGGTTGTTTTGCTTCATCAGAATAAGATTATTTTTCGATTATCCGACATAGGTTATTCTCAGTATTCTGACAACTTTCTGCAACATACAATTTACCAATATACCAATATAAATGAATTGTGAACCATCAGTCTATGTGTTACTTCTATTGGTCTAGACAGAAGTAGGCATAATAATCTATTTTCACACTGCTCATGGATGATTCATTGTTTCAGATGCTCGGTTTTCCTTATCGATAAAGAAACAGATGAGTTAGTCGCTAAAGTGTTTGATGGTATCACCACTAATGACAGCGAGGTAACAACGTTTTTCTCATATTCATAGCAGTTGCTTTTTGTCACAATGAAAAAATACATCTAAAATTGACAAGAAATACTATGTACAAAGTCTGTATTAATATCTTAATTGCAATATTTTTGTCCCCCGCTTTCGCGAAAGCGCGGGGACATTAAAACCGGTTCGTCCGTCTGTCCGTCTGTCCGTCAGTCACAAAAAACTTTAACCTTGTGCATAACTTTTGAATGGTAAGTGATAGGGCTTTGATATTTCACATGTGTATTCCTTGTAACAAGATCTGTCCATGGATACCAAAATCTTTGACCTTGTGACCTTGTGACCTTGACCTTGGACTTTGACCTACTTATTAAAAACTTTAACCTTGACCATAACTTTTGAATGGAAAGTGATAGGGCTTTGATATTTCACATGTGTATTCCTTGTGACAAGACCTTTGCATGGATACCAAAATTGTTGACCTTGTGACCTTGACCTTGGACTTTGACCTGCTTATTAAAAACTTTAACCTTGACCGTAACTTTTGAATGGAAAGTGATAGGGCTTTGATATTTCACATGTGTATTCCTTGTGACAAGACCTTTGCATGGATACCAAAATTGTTGACCTTGTGACCTTGACCTTGGACTTTGACCTGCTTATTAAAAACTTTAACCTTGACCGTAACTTTTGAATGGAAAGTGATATGGCTTTGATATTTCACATGTGTATTCCTTGTGACAAGACCTTTGCATGGATACCAAATTTTTTGACCTTGTGTCCTTGACCTTGGACTTTGACCTACTTATTAAAAACTTTAACCTTGACCATAACTTTTGAATGGAAAGTGATAGGGCTTTGACATTTCACATGTGTATTCCTTGTGACAAGATCTTTCCATGGATACCAAAATTGTTGACCTTGTGACCTTGACCTTGGACTTTGACCTACTTATTAAAAACTTTAACCTTGACCATAACTTTTGAATGGAAAGTGATATGGCTTTGATATTTCACATGTGTATTCCTTGTGACAAGACCTTTGCATGGATACCAAAATTGTTGACCTTGTGACCTTGACCTTGGACTTTGACCTGCTTATTAAAAACTTTAACCTTGACCATAACTTTTGAATGGAAAGTGATAGGGCTTTGATATTTCACATGTGTATTCCTTGTGACAAGACCTTTGCATGGATACCAAATTTTTTGACCTTGTGACCTTGACCTTTGAGTTCGACCTACTTTTCCAATAAAGCCTACGCTCACGCAGCAAGTTACGCCCGTTGGGATTTTTTCACAACACATAAATATCTAAGTCCCATAACTCCATAAGGACAAATCGGATGAACCTGAAAATCGAAAGGCGGCTTCCTCTTCAAAGTCTGATCACAATGTACAAATATCATGAATATCTGTTGACGCATATTCAAGTTATTGCGTTCCATGCACCTATATTTTGCCCTAAGCTTAACATGTATGTGCATATAAACCCCCCCCCCCCCCCCCCCCCCCCCATTACACATAATTTCTGGATAATGTGACAAAAAATTTAAGAATCCGTTATATATGTGAAAGAACATCCTTTCTACCTGAAGTATACAAAATTTCAAAACATTTTGACCAGAAATAGATTTTTAAAGAATTTTTAACTATTTTAGTATATTTTTACATTGTATCTAAAATATCTAAGTCCCATAACTCCGTAACGACAAATCCGATGAACCTGAAAATCGAAAGGCGGCTTCTTCTTCAAAGTCTTATCACAATGTAGAAATATCATGTAAATCTGTTGACGCATATTCAAGTTATTGCGTTCCATGCGCCTATATTTTGCCCTAAACTTAACATGTTTGTGCATATAACACCCCCCCCCCCCCTCCCATTACAAATATCTCAGTTATGCGACCAAAAAATTAAAAACCCGTTACATATGTCAAAGAGTATCCTTTCTACTTGAAGTATACAAAATTTCAAAACATTTCGATAAAAAATAGATTTTTAAATAATTTTAAACTATTTAAGTATATTTTCACTGTATTTTAAAATATTTAAGTCCCATAACTCTGTAACGACAAATCGAATGAACCTGAAAATCGAAAGGCGGCTTCCTCTCCACAGTCCAAACATGATGTATGAATATCATGAAAATCTGTTGACGCATATTCAAGTTATTGCGTTCCATGCGCCTATATTTTGCCCTCAGCTTAAGGTATCCGTTGTACAAATAATTATCAAGTGTATTATATAGTTAGAATCATGGCATAATTTTACGTAAATATACCTAATACAACATAAACAATGGTTTCTATCATCAAAGGTCAACATGCTGACTGTCGCTCAATCCACGGAAACTATCGAGACACTGCCGAAGATTACCGAGATAATTTTAACACTGTTTAAATGGACGAGACGTCCGCGAGATCTCCATTTGTACACTGGATACCTTAACATGTATGTGCATATAACCCACCCACCCCCCTTCCCATTACACACAATATCATGATTATGCAACAAAAAAATTAAAAACCCGTTACATATGTCAAAGAACATCCTTTCTACTTGAAGTATACAAAATTTCAAAACATTTCGACCAAAAATAGATTTTTAAATAATTTTTTACTATTTTAGTATATTTTCACTGTATTTTAAAAATCTAAGTCCCATAACTCTGTAACGACAAATCGGATGAACCTGAAAATCGAAAGGCGGCTTCCTCTCCACAGTCCAATCATAATGTATGAATTTCATGAAAATCCATTGACGCATAATCAAGTTATTGCGTTCCATAGGCGGACGGACAGACGGATGGACAGACGGACGGACTTCGCCATACCATAATACGACCCGTCAAATGACGGGCGTGTAAAAAACTATAACCTTGTCCATAACTTTTTAATGGAAAATGATAGGGCTTTCACATTTCACATGTGTATTCCTTGTGATGAGACCTTTCTGTCGGTAACAACATTCTGACCTTGTGACCTTATCCATGGAGGTTGACCCACATTTAAAAACTTCAACCTCGACCATAAGTTTTTGATGGTAATTTAAATCATAGGTCTTAAATATTTCACATGTGCATACCTTTTCATAAGCCCTGTCCCTTGGAAACAAAACAAAAGTTTGGACCTTTTGACCTTTTCTTGGAGTTAATCTTTCATATTTAGAATGTTGATAATATATGAGATATATTATTAAAACTTAAGAATGGGGGGGGTGTCTGTAAGCATTTCTTTAAAGACAAACACCCAAAAGCGGGGGACCACAATTCCTTGAATTTGATTTTTTGTGATTTTAATATTTCCCCCTCTTCTCCCAGGAAAGGATGTTATATAAGCATTTTTTCACAGTATTATTTCATAATATATCAAACAGATTTCATAATTGATATACTTGATCTAATTTGACATGACTATGTCATATAAAGTACCAAACTCTCATCCTCGATGCATCTTGGGTAAAACTTTTAAGGCAATTTGCAACATTTTCTGCTTGATTTTCAGTTGATCTATTGAAATACGTAATGATTTAGTACACATTCGAAGATTGAAAATTATGAGTATAAACTTTATTTATAGTTGGTATTGTATACTTATGGTAACAAATGAAATAAGTTATTATCTATTGCAATTTAAAGCAATATTTGATAAATGCTCTATTCATAAATTTCTATTTGTACATGTATGATTAATTTCACAATGAAGCGGTAGTAGTCAAAGGAATCTGTCATGTCTACTTTCAGCCATACTAAGTCATTTTTGATAAAGCAGAAAGTCTGCTTTAAGTTTTCATTTTTGATATACAATCCCTATGTTGATGTTGCAGGAGCAGACAGAGATCAGAATGCCGTCAACACGAGGCATAGCAGGTCACGTGGCAACAACAGGTATGCTAAATCTGTACTTGATATTCTATGTCGTTGTCATATTACATTGTATTTCACTATTAGAAGAAAGTATTGATATGTTGAGAATGTCAGAGTTGATTTAAATGATTTTGTCTATTTGCCAGGCACTCTACTGAATATTAAAGACGCATACTCCCACCCACTCTTTTTCCGGGGAATTGATGACTCGACAGGTTTCAAGACAAGGTAATTTTTCATGTCTGATTGAATAATTGAAATTTTGCACTTATTTGTGTTACAAAAATTTGCTATTTTATTAATGAAAGGAGATAAGAAGAAATGCCCACATAAATTTAATTAGTTTTACAGGAAATTTAAATTGACAATACTTTAATTTTCCAGGAATATTCTGTGCTTTCCAATCAAAAACGAAAAAGGTAAGTAGATCGTCTCTTCTAGAATTTGTTAGAGCAACTCTGTGAATTTGTAGTCTTGGAAACGTCAATGTTTACTGTAAATGACAACTTTCATAGGAAAAAATTGTACAGCTTGAAAGTCAACAGGGAAAATGAGGCATGGCATGAGAAATGTTTCTAGAATGTTCTTTTAGAATTAAAAATGTACTGAAGTCATATTGTTCAAGTTAAAAGTTTGGATGGCATTATGAATTTTAACAAGTGATGAGATAAATTTGAAAAATTAAGCAAATACAGATATTGCAAAAGAAGAAATGAGTTTTCTGCTAAGAAGAGGGAAAAGATCAATGTTTAAAAAAATGTTTAGAATAATTTCTGATGAATTCCTAAATCTGATAAGTGAATTGATCTAATTGTAATTTATCAAAGGATAATAATGATATTGAAGTACAGATGTAATTCTCTCTATTTCAGGTGATGTACTTGGTGTTGCTCAATTATGTAACAAGAAAAATGGTCCATATTTCACGACATTTGACGAGGAGGTGGCATCTGCTTTTGCCGTATACTGCTGTATAAGCATCAGTCATGTAAGCCTCTCATATATGTATACAACAAGTATTAATGGAATGGAAAGATTTTTTTTTCATTTTTGCCACCGATCATAATAACTGAAAAATTGAAAATGAGAGATGCCAAATGTCTAATATTGCAACCGTTAGCATTTTGTAACAGGTCATTGATGATGGGGTTGTAATATTACTGTCTCCAGCTGGTTCGAAGTCAGGATTTTGGCATTTTAGCAATTCACATATTGAGATCCTTTATGGATTGAAATTTATAATTAAAAGTTCTTTTAAAATCTTATTTGTCAGAGTATTGAGATGATTTTACACAACGGAATATATATAATGATGAACTGTTTCTTACAGGTTACTCACTTAAAACATGATATTATACATAACAGCTACATTATTTTCATGGAGCCAACACCCATATTGAGCTCATTACACAAAATATGCACAGGATGTATGAGAAATATAATATATCACAAAAATTCAGACTGTGTTAATTGTCAGAATTTAAACCAGTTTTAGCAAATTTTAATAGCATTTTTGTTTTTACAGCATGGCTCTAAATTTAGAGATTTTAAGTTGAACAATTATATTATGAAAATCAATAATTGCTGTTCTCCTTTTTGGTTACAAGGTATGAATATTCCCCCAAACTTCTACATACATTTTATTAACATATAAAAGAGAAATAATTTACAGTTTGTACCAAAACATGTCACCATCGTCAAAGAATCTATATTTAAGCATGTTGAACAATAACTTTCATACTGTCAATACTGTTTTGAATTACACTCAATATTTAATTACAAGTAAACAACTTCTTGGTATATCATAACCAGTAAGTCTATGTGTACTAGCACAATTTTTCGATTGCACACATTTAATGACACTTTATAAGCAGGGCAAAGTTTAAGGGGTCACTTATTTAAGCGATCTTTGTTTCCTCTTATTGTCTTTTAGTCTGTCTGCATGTCACTGTCTGTTGATTCACAGGCAAAGAAACATTGATACTTTATGCAAAATTTTCTGAAAAAAAAACCTTATTTTGAGTATACTATTCTCTTTCTTCTGTTGAATGAATTATTCACGGTAAAGTGTCAAACCAGTCAAGGTCAAGACAGAATAATATGTAGGCTCTGCTTATTATGTAGATCCTCTTTTCTGTAAACTACATGTATATCTCCATAAGTATTTATTATAAAAGATTTCATACACTATAAAGTATTCAAACTGCATGATAATAATCAAAGTTATTTATCTGAATCATCAAATTCAATTCATTTGATGATAATGTATAAAGTCTATAAAAAGTCAATAAACTACATAATGGCATGCACAAATAGAGATAAAAGCCTTAGATTTTCTATTCATAGTTATGACGTACGAAATGTCCCATATCTATATGATATATTCATCCATATAACCACAAATTGAAATGAAAATTTCAGTCTTTGATGTACCAGAATGTAATAGCTGCACAAATACGCAACAACCTAGCAAATGAGCTCATGATGTATCATATGAAGGTATAAAGGAATAGCGACGTAGACTCATTCCGATATTATGTGTATTATTTATATACCTTACACTGTATAGGGCGTGGCTTTTATCATCTGAGTTTTCTGTCTATCATTACTTACATCACTTATTTTCTGATCCGTCTGTCAGTTACTTGTGTCACTTATTTTTTATTCTCTTCTTGTGTATATTTTCTTTGTATTAATATTTTTTCATTTGCAGTGTCAAAATGCATTCTTTCTTTCTTTCTAAGCAATTCCATATCCTAAGTTATTAGACATTTCAGAAATCTTTTCAATCTGAATTTAAGACTAAGAAATAAAACAAGATTTTATTGAAAAAATGTAACATCTTTTGTGTACACAGTAGTAAGTATTTTGATCTATTATATAAGCAAAAGATTCCTTTTAATGACAATGCTAGGAGATGGAATTGCTTTCTGTAAAACGTAATATGTCTTTTGTAATATAAAACTCTTTTAGTTTTTGCAAATAAATTTCTCACAGAAATGAGAGAACTGGCAGTTTTCAATCTAGTCCCACTCCCTAGTGTATGCCTGAGAGAATCTTTTTAATCAAGTGTGGGTGAGATGCAGAAGAAAATATGACATGCTGCCAGTTTGATGGAAAGTGAGAGATTTATTTGCTGATTCCTTTGTCTATAGCTGCGTGATCTCAGAGGGGATAAGTTTCTATGTTGTATGATTTTGATTTGAGAAGTAGTTGCTTTGTTTTCCAGTGTCTTATGTACAAGAAGCTTCAGCTATCTCAACACAGGAATAGGCTAACTAACGAACTTATGATTTATCACATGCAGGTTTGTTTGGGGTTCTTCTTTTCTTTTCATACATTGAAATTTCAAAATCATATTTCTTATATTTTGCTTTGATAATAACATTTATAATCAGATGCTTTATTATTTTGCACTTTGAAATAAAAAAAAAGAAATCAAAGGAAAAAAGCTACTCATGGATAAGTTACTTGCTTGAATGGTAAGAATTCTTTGGTAGTTTTTGTGTTGAAATATAGTGATTTGAAATGTAATTCTCTCATTATATTTTAAAGTAATACAGTATATACATTATGTTTTATTTATGGATATAACAGATTAATAGTTATTCCTTTAACAATTTTCTGCAACAACCCATCCCTACCCTTTCAAAGTGTTGAAGAGCTTAATACTCTTGTCTACTTATTTTATAAGCTATTATTTTTATGATTTCTATTCTTTCAAAAAATTTTCTCTTTTTTTTCATGATATTTGATTCATCTAGTGCTAGATGTTGTCTTTTATATTAGTATAGTATTTAGTATTGTCACATTTGATTTAAGTCTCAAAGATAACAAAAGTCTGTCAGATGATTACATTTGTAATCAAATTCATCTATGTATTTAAACCAATAGGTTGGATATTTTGGAAGTAAAATAGTGTATACAAATCAAAAATAATTTCTTTGAGAGGAAATATTTGAATTTCTTTGAGAGAAAATATTTGTATTTAATACTTTTCATCTTTAAGAAATGTATATTATTTAAGTTCGACATAAAAATTGCCTTAATCTTTAGGTTTCATACGAAGATGTACTTGCACATGTCCAGAATGAAATCCCGCCCACGGTGAAGTGGAGTCCAGATTTTGACAAATTTCCTTATCCACCCAGAGAAATCCCTGAAAATGATACCACTCTTGTAAGTTCTCATCTTGTACATCATATTTGAGAAATGATCATGATTATTAATTAACTGTAATTTTAAAATTTTGTTCCGTCTATATTTTCATATATATACTAAATGTAAAGAATGTGTAGTCATATATCATAGATACATAGTTGGATTTGTCTCTCAGAAAATGAAAAAAAAAGACAGAAACAATTGTTTTTTCCTAGGATGAATTTTGTTTGTAAGGTTATACATAATTTGGTTGTATTGTAGGCATGTCTTACCATGTTTGAGGATTTGGGATTTATCACGAGATGGAGAATTAAAAAAGAAACATTAATCAGGTATGGCTACTTTGCACATACTTTTTTAGCATAACCATATTCTAGCAGAAAGAGCTGTTGACAATCGGACATAACAGTACATTATGAATGATGTCACTTATTAATATATAAGACATTATATAAGACATTAACTATTACACATGACATTTCAGTTTGCCATCTGTTTATTTGATGTTTTCATATAACTTCATTCTCTTGTTGTGTTGTTCAGATTTTTCTGGCTTAATTGGTTTGTGTGAGTGTGGGATGATATGTCATACTAAATTAAATCTAATCTCTTGTGCTCAATACAGGAGACTTTGGAAATAAACCTTGAAAGCAGTATCAACAGGATCTTGTTTATCGTGTTAAGAATTCCACATGAATGTTTCAAGACCTTATGTATCTTGATGAAATTGAAATTGAAACTGAAATATTTAGAAAGTGTTTAAATAAAGCATAACTCTAATTCCATTTACATTAAAACATATAATGTCAGCTATAAATAAATATAAGTAGATTATACGTCATAGTGTTTGATCCAAGTAATAGTAATGCAGGGATTATTTGGCAGTTTCCATTGATGATAGAATTTTATGTTTTTAACCATTTTCTATGAGAGAATCTGTCAAAATCAAGAATTTCTATGTGAGAATTGTAAAAATTATTAGAGATTCTCTCAATTTCACAGCCCAAAATTATCTATGGTAATGGCCAGCTGTATTGAAATAATGAATATCTGACTATTTTTTTTGCAGGTTTACATTAATGGTGAAGAAGGGATACAGAAACCCACCATATCATAACTGGATGCATGCTTTTGCTGTTGCTCACTTCTGTTATCTATGTATAAAGAATCTGAATCTGACTGAGTACTTAGAGTAAGTATAAAGATGATGTAAAGAAGGTGGTATACTCCTGAAAGTTACTGTAATTTGTAGCTTGAAAATTAAGTTTGGTTGAATTGATATCAGGTGACTCTTTCTCTAATCAGTCAAGTTAAATAAGTTCAGCAACTCTTACACATGTACTTATTTTCTCGTTTACATTTTGTAAAGTTTAATTGTTTCATCCGTCACAAGATCAAATCTTCATGTCATGGAAGGACTTTGTACTTTAACTCATATGAATATTTTCAAGTTTCTCAAAATGATCCAGTTTCAATTACTTCTTGATACCAAAAAAAAAAAAAAATATGATAAAGAAATAATTTCAGAATATTTTGCAATGATTTTATCTCCAAAATTCCAAATTTAGGGTATTTACAATTCTATAAAAAAAAAAAAAGATTTTGTAACACAACTGAATGATTACGGCTAACTTTCAGCGATACAGAATTACTGGCGTTATTTGTATCGTCCCTTGGTCATGACATTGATCACAGGGGGACAAACAACCAATACCAAATGGCATCAGTAAGTTATGTAGATTTATATGTGTAAAAACAATTCCTTAGAGGTAACCACTGCACGTGTTATTAGCCATGGAAATCTGCCAGTTGTTTCAAAAAAATTATGCGATAAATATAACATACATGAGAATGTGGACAGTTGGTGAAAAAAAGAGGATTTTATTATGAATAGAATTTATCAAAAATTTAGATTGAAAAAAAAGAAACCCACAGATTTTTGGGAAAATGACAACTTCCTGAAGAATGGATGGAGTTAACATGTTTTTAGTGAATTTCTTTTTCTTAAGAATTTATTTATAACATACAGGTCAACATTAAGTGTACAAAAATATTTTAGGTTTCAGGATGTACATGTACAGTATATGGCAATATACAGTATGGAATTCTGGCAGATTTTCATGAGGTTTCCATAGTAACCACACAATAGAAAAATTCCCATCTTGTTGTCATTGTGATTCCTATTTATAATTTGTTGCACTGATGGATTTTGTTGTTTCAGTGATTTAGAAATGTTTGCGTTATTTGTGTCGTGTTTGGGCCATGATATAGACCATCGAGGCACTAATAACCAGTATCAAGTAGCATCGGTAAGATACAATCCTGCTGTATGGTGATTATAACCAATTTGAGTGCAGTGAAATTAACAATCTTCAAAATGTACACAGCCAATTGTGCCTCATATGAAATTCATGTGAAATTTACATGAACTTTACATGAAAGTTCACATGAAATTTATGTGAAACGAGCACGAACATGAAATTTACATGAAATTTTTCACATGAAATTCATGTGAGGATTTTTACATGGATGTTATGTGAATTCAGTTTCCTGTGAAGGTCATTTAGAAAAATTCATGTGAAATTCATGTGAAGGAAATTTATGTGAAATTCATGTGAAATATTTTTCACATAAATCTTATGTGAAGTTTATATGAATTTTACATGAACTTACATGTGAAATTTACATGATGCTCATTTCATATGAATTTCATGTGAGGCACAATTGGCTGTGTAGTGAAAATTAGTTAATTAAGCAATTTGGGGATGTATTGATTTTGGCTCGTCTGTCTGTCTGAAAGGATTTTAACCTTAACGGTAATTTTTAAATAGGCTTTCATATTTCACATGTGTATTCCTCTTGAGGAGAACTGTACATTGGTACCAAAATGTTTTTACCCCTGGACATTTTATTTTGACCTATTTTACCTCTTGACCTTTGATTTTGACCCATTTTTCTGTTAACAGTTATTGAATTGACAAAGATGCTGACTGAGGCATTCAAAGAAGTCTTATAAAACATGTCTTGTACAAAATTACCTTTAAGTTTGTTTACCTATCTGAAACACGTTATAAATATTCACAGTATTCATAGTGAATTCCTATATGTAATAGCAAGGTCATTCTTGATATATTAAGAATTTAAATTACAATTTGTAAGAATTTTATAATCATTAGCACAAATATACTAGCAATAAAATAGTTGAAACCCATTTTGAAATTTTGACATTAAAATAAATATTTATTGCATGCTGATATGATCAAATAAATAGTTTTGATTAAAGGTGTAATAATTTCATCCAGAATTGTACATGTAGTAGTGACAGAAGTAAGTAATGTATATTAAAGTAATTGCATGTCTTTGAATGTTTTCTTGATATGAAAAACTGAGAATGTTTAGAAATACATGTTTAATGTACATTATTTTTATGTCTGGTAAACATGGTACATAGATTTCTGTAGGATTTAATGAAAGCACAAAATTTGCATTTCATTTTGAATTGCATGAAATTTTATGATTACATGGACCAAATGCTTATTTCTATACAAATTCATTACTTCATGTACATTGGTTTGAATATGAAATTACTCTGTATTTGTAAAATAAGGACTTACCATTCATAAGGCTAAACATAGCTTACTGTAACACACCACTAAACATTTCAAAGTTGAAACAATTACATTCAGATACTGGGCTAGTGTCTATATACATGTATGTTCTGAATATCCTTTCAATGCATATTTCAAACTGACTTTTGTACCTCAACATTCCATCAAGAACAATTTAAGAAGAAATGTAGAATGTTGACAAAGTTTTAATGTTTCATTCTTATTTTACAGAAATCGGTATTGGCAGCACTGTACAGTTCAGAGGGATCAGTCATGGAGGTAAGAAATACAAATAACACTATACTTTATTATGGTTCCAGACAGGTAATATGGCCCGATATACCTTGTCTGGAATTTATATTCCCTGAGCTGAATTGAAGGCATATTCTCAAATTACAAGTAAACAACTAAAGTAATTCCTAGAAATTAATTTACAGTGTGACATACAAATATGGACATTTTCAGATCGGCCATTGAAAATTCAAAATTATTTGATTGCTTGGCTTTAACATATACAATATTGAGTGGAGTCTTAGTTATATCAGGATAGGTTTTCAACCTTGTTTTATTTGCATCTGACTTGTGACTTGTACAAATGCCTCCCTGGCAATACCTGTCCTATCAAGTATGTTATGAATTCCATTTGAATTTTCTCGTGTCATCTTGTTATGTTTTACTCCTACTAAGGGAATAATATAATCTAAAACCAATGTGAAGGAGAGATGGAAAATTGTTTCCTCAAATGTACCGAATTTAGCAATTCCACGATGATGCTTGGAGAGTCATGGACAAGCAAAATTGTGTACTACTCAAGAGCTGAAACTTAGCCATCACTCCTTTGCGGTGGTGTTGATTTTTTCTCCTATATTGCCCACTGATTAAAGCTAGTTGTAGGGAAAACAATTTGCCATTTCTTGTCCTCTGGAACATTGTCATGGTAGCGATAGGGATGACTTCAAGGTAAACATCCTCTCATCCCAAGAAAATTTGTTAGTTCATGCAATGGAGGACCCTTTAACCCAAAATGTTTTAATTTCCAATATTTGACTTTAAAGATCCATATATCTTTATCTTTAATCAAACACATGTATTCTTTGAATGTACAAAATTATAAAATGTTCTTCCGTCATTCTTTGTAGAGACACCATTTTGCTCAAACTATGTGCATAGTGAACACAGAAGGATGTAATATATTTGAAAATCTTCCTAGTAAGGTAAATCCAACATTCTGAATACACGATAACTAATGAGCTGTTTAAACTTACTTTATGAAAATATTCGAAAGTTTGCTTTTACATTCAGACTCTGTTGCAGATTTGCATGATAAACATGTAGGCGTTAATTAAACAGCCTTTTTGAATCAAAATTCCATTTTCTTGGAAGAGAATAGTCTCACCAAATAATTTTCTATATGGAGGAAAGTTAAAATTCGATATAGAAGAAAAAATAAAAGAAATTATCAGAAATGTCAAAGTCCTTATATAGTTGAGCTTGCTTGAGGAACATTTTCACTTAACAAAACTTGTCAATACTGTATTTAGGATTACACAGCAGTACTTGACTTGGTAAGGGACATTATCCTGGCAACAGACCTTGCTCATCACCTCAAAATTCTTGGAAATCTCAAAGAAATGGCTTCAGGTTTGTAGCATTTTGTGATATCAAGCAACATCAGAGTGCTGAATGGTGTTTTAATTTTACACCCACAAGTTTTTTTTGGGGGGGGGGAGGGGGGGGGGGTTGGTTGATGTAGAAATTTGGCTTTCTTTAATTTACAGAGTAGTTAGCTAGAGAATATATCCTCATCTTGAACCTAACTTCTTATTGAAAACATTTTTACATGGAGATGAAATGTCACATTAGAAGGTAAGATATGTAGAAATGTATTTCAGAAATTTGAGTTGTCTCATTTTCTGTGTTTTAACTAATTGTACTATTTATTATTATTTTTATAGAGGGATATGACAAGACAAACATCAAACACCACAAAATGCTACTATGTCTGCTTATGACAGCTTCTGACCTCTCTGACCAAACAAAACCATGGGACTTTACCAAACATGTGGCAGTAAGAACTTTATTTGTGCTTAAAATTGAAATTAAAAAAAAAATCTTTTCTGGTTTTTCACAAATATTTTACTGTTAAAAATTCTTTTTGTAAAAGTTAGTAATAAAATATCTTTTGTAATGATCACTTCATATCATGCCATGTTACAAATATATGTGTATAGATTTTTTTAAAATGTGTCTCTATTCTATCAGAGATTAGGTACATGGAACTTTTTTTCAGGCATTGATATATAGAGAGTTCTTCTCCCAAGGAGATCTAGAGAAGGCACTTGGACAGAGGCCCATAGAGATGATGGACAGAGAGAGAGCTAGAATTCCTGATCTACAAATAGGCTTTCTGGATCACATTGCATTGCCAGTTTATAGGTAGGAAAAGTTTTTATTTAAAATGTCAGTGATGGAAATTCATTCTGTAGTCAAACCTTCAAAATTTTATTATCCATTACCTTCATTGATTACAGAATTTGGAATTATGTTCTGAATTTTTAAAAACAAGCACAACTTAAATGATTTGGGATATGATTACTGTAATGTGTTGATAACAAAAGAATGTGATCTTGTATTAACAAATTTTCATTGCATCATTTAAGTACCTTTGATAGGAAAAAGGTGCAAATAAAATCTGTATATTTTGTATATCTAAGTATTTAGAATCTTAGATTCTAATTTCATAATAAAGACACCGTTAGCTTGACTAGGGATTTCTAAAAGCTACACAAAAAACAAAGCACAAAAATATCAATATCGAATAACTTTAAATTTATCATGTTGGAAAATCTTTTCAAAAGACAAAATTACATGTAAGGAACTACATTGAACTATTTCAGGGTGCTGGGTGACATATTTCCGTCTGCAGAATCTGTAACTAACACAGTGGTGGACAACAGGAGACACTGGGAGAAAATATGTGCTCTGATCAAAATACGAAGGGGTGGGAGCTGTGAACAGATGAGTTACGACCAGATATTGGCTCTGGAAGAAGAAGAAGCTGATGCCGAAATTGAAAGTTATCAATTAAAACAACAACAAGCTGAACAAAATGGCCGGTGATGATATAGCTGAAAACCTATTTCTATTTATTTATTACACGTTATTATTTATTACAAATGGATATACACAAATTTTATTGTTATTTATTGATGACAGTGAAATGTTTTATGCACCATATCAAGTTTCATATATAGAATATAGTATCTAAACCTGAACTGAGGTAGTCAGACTGTCTAAATGAGGTGATAGAATTGCCAACATCGAACCTCCACTACTGATACATGTATTTATTATTTACATTTTGCCGATTCATTTTACAACATATATCATTTACCATTATTAAAAAAGTTTACTTTACCTCAGTTTATAAATTTTCTTCGCAACAGCAACTTTGAAATAAAATTGTGAAGCAGTTTTGCTTCATTATATAATACCAACGATTTATCTAATGTTTTGTACCTTTGTTATACGGCGAGTTAGGGTATTATATATCGTACTTGTATGTTTTGCTATTGATAAGGGTACCAAATAAGTGTAATGTACAAGTTCTATTTAGGTTATGAGTTGTTTTGTTATGCATGAAAAAAATCTCTGAATAATTGATATAATATAACTGGAGCTCCTTGATTAAATTTTCAAAGGTACACAATTTTTTCAAATATTTCCAGTAAGGGTATTTGTTAGTATTTTGAGAGAGAGAGAAAAAATATTTTCAGTGATTTTTCTATTTATCATAGATTTGAAATCCAAAATCTACTTGTATGAAGCTTAGATTTTGTGTGTACTTGGAGTTAAGTGTTGGCTTTTACCTATGAGGTGTCACAGAAGTGAATGAGAGAGAATATAAATTTCTGTCTCGTGCTATTCACTACTTGTTTGTCAAGATACAGTATTTGTCATGCTCGTGATTATAAATCATTATATCCTTTTATGTCATAATTTATTTGTTAAATTTTATAACCCTCTCACTGATGTACTTCGTATTTCTAAACAATACCAAATAAGGAAGGAAACCAAAAGTATATTCATAAATTCAACCACTCTTTAGTTTTCTATGTAACAAATCATCAAAACCATATGGGAATACAAATCTGAAAGGTTGAACTTGTCTGATCTTACCAAGCTTGGCCTGAAAGGAATCTATATATATCGTAGTAATTAATGTCATGCAAAGTTTATACAATGTATAGATAATTTATTACTGATCATATTTAATTTCTTGATTATGACTATTTAAATATGTGGAGATTACTGCTTTGATTTTTTGTTTCACATGAACATGTGTATGACAATCCTAGATACTTACCAATTAGATTAGGCGATACATGTTTTATTCTTTTTGATTAATACATTTTTATTAAAAAAGTTAATGAAAGAATATACCCATGTAAATGTGGTAATTTTTCATCAAGGACTATAGAATGGCCGTCTCTACAATTGATTGGTCACAGAACTATTTGTTCTATATATTATTGCTCATGAGATTTCCACCTATTTTACTTTTCCTTTCTCTATACTTGTGATATTTTGTTGGCATTGTTTTATCTTTTATCAGTGTTATTCTCTTCTATTTGTTATTTTATATTGTTATAGTTTTTGTCTTGTTCTGGAGTATGTTGCAAACATGTTCAATGTTATTTTCAGTATCAGATAAGGAGAATATTATAAAACATTGTTAAGTTAATAAAAACAAGAAATTCTAGGAATTGGATGAGACAGTTGTGTTTTGAATTGATGTGGTTGAAAAATTGAAAGAATTTACCTAATATTGAAGGAAAAAGTACTAACTGTACTGCATTCAAGTAGAATTCAAAATGACATATACACTGTATGTGATCTTTTCTAAGGTCAAAGGTAAAGGCAATGGTAGTACCCACTTCAAAATGTTTGAAACAATTTTGATTTGTACAAATTCTTTTTATACCATAAATTGTTGACTGTTTTAGAACTGACTTCAGATTGTCCTTAACACTCAGTTTGTCCTTAATATACATGTAAGCTGTATGCAATTATAAGATTATAAAGGTTGTAGATTGTGTCAGATTTCACTGTACATTTGTTATTTTTTATCTGCATGATAGAATTGATTAAGATTTCATCTTTCTAAATGGAGATGTATTTTTAAAAAATATCTGCAGCTCTATTTTCTTGCTTGAACATATCATTGAAAAGTAAATGATTATACATGTACATAAGTATGCCTGCAGTTGAATTTGTTGTACTATCCAAAAGAACAAAGCAAAGAAAGGTCTTCTTCGTGTAAAATTTGAAGCATGTTATCTGAATAATTTGTTAGCTTGATGAGATAAAAGCTATGTCCTCCACAACAAATTAATCATAGATATAGTAAGTATCACTGTTTATAGGCAGTAGTTCTTTAATGCTCATTTTAATCTTTGTAAGAATCATGCAGAATGAGAGATATTAAATTTCTACATTAAGATACTTTGTTTTACTTTAGGAGACGTTATGTTTGTGTAGAAATTTTCAGACTTTGTTAATTTTTTTTTTGTGAATTGATATTAATTAAGAACGAAATATTTCTCCAACTATCAATCAATATCAATTTCTGCCAAAATTTGATTCAAAATTATTATCATTTCATCAACATTTTATACTGAACTGGGTGTTTTGCATGACTCTTACTCTGAGCTGTGTTCAGTTATACATGTGTATTACCTCAACAGCAATGTACAAAATATTTACGTTGATAATATTTTTTCACTCGCTTGCATGCTAAATTTTAAGTAATTGACAAACATTTTACCACTACTCATCCATTTTAATTATAACTCATATAAGAAATCAAACAAGTATGTCTAATGAATTATGGAAAGTTTTAATGTTAATTAAATATCTCAAGTTTCTTCCTGTGTTATTGACTGCCATCAATTTTAGTACTGCCTACTCTACATTATTACCATTTTCAAACCATGATAATGTCTCATAGTATGAGCTGATAGTTTTGCCACTATTGTATAGTATATAAAGCAGATGTCAGCTGCATAATTGGGAAAAAATGTCAGCTCAGTTTTGAAGCATTTATGATCAAATGGTGGACTGAAAAAGGTAATGTATTTACATTTCTTGCACATATAAGCAAACTGAAAGACTTTTGGTCATATTTTGGGCATACCATTCCATACAGATTTAGAAAATACATTACGTACATGTAAAATGCATGCATTTTCACTTTGGATGAATTGTTTTATACTGTCATTATCAGAGGTTTTTGGACACAAGTTTTTATGCCTCTGTCGTGTATTGGCACATATACCAGGAGTTTGCAGCGTCTGTCACTCCATTAGACTTTCGAATCAGTGTCTTTACCTTTATCACTTCAGATATTGAGGGTAAAAAATGAAATGTAGTGAGGCCTAGCTATTCTGTGTGCATTTCTTCCTTGTATGTACAATGTAGTTTTCCTAGGGATTCTAATCATCTTTAAGCTTTGTCTCGGTCATACAGTCGGGTAACATCATTGTTTTACAAACAACTTGTGAACCTTTTATCCAATATAAATGATGCATGATTACTAGTGTCAAATTAAGAGTACATATGACAAAGTATTTAGAAAAGTGTAATCGTCTTTCCCGAATGAAAAAACGATTGACCACATTGCAAATTTGCACAAGTGCTGCTAAACATGCAAGAAAATAAAATTGAACGTTATTGACACAATTCGAATATATGCACACGGTCATGTTATATTTTGATAGACTCGTGGGAAATAAGACTGAGAAACATCCATTTGAAATACATTCACCAGATTAGAAAGCAACATGATCTTCAGATAAAATAACCATTACCCCGGGATCGAACGAATATGGCAATGAAATGTAACTTGGGATCACAGCTTCTTATTTAAGGTCATTGCACTATCCTGAAGATGAAAGTTAGTAATGGAGTGATTATTTCGGCTACATCATGTAATCTCTCGGGGACAGTCAGCCCTGATCCTCAATCGATTTGCATAAAGGTTTATCTTCAGTAATCGCAAGTAGTGAATTGCACTATTGCTGGGTACGACTTAGGCAGACATGAATTATTTTTTTCATTTGAATGTAACGCAAAATTGAGATAGAGATGTACGTCGAAGTAAAATTTTCTGTTTGAAAAGATAGTAGATATACCAATTTAAAAGATTTTAAAAATCGTTTCATTCGTCAAGTTATCTTCCGTTCAGTGAAAAACGTCCATCCTGAGTACAGGGAGGTGGGGTGTAATATACATGCATGCTCTCCTTGTGCAAATATAGTCATGTTTCGTAAGTTTGTATAATCGGAAGCTGATTTACTTCCTGTATACATGACAAAAATGTCGATAATGAAGTATTTAAAGCGTGTGAAGTATACACTACGATTTCCCCGTTGACCTTTAGCCTAACATGAGTAATATGATATATCTATGTTTTATACGACAGAGAATATTGACTTGGCCTTGAACATTTTATTTACTATAGCTGCAGTCAGCGTTTTCATATTTTCTCGGTGTTCCTATCAGCTGATTATGAAATGTCCATTCTACATGCGCAGGTAACACGTTCTATTATCACCTGGAGCAGCTCGTACATTTTGTACCTGTGTTTAAACGTGGTATAACCTTTGAGTAAAAGGAGCTGACCGAAATAGATAAAAGTGAAATGTAACATGGCAACTTTTACAGGAGTAGGTTGTATGTCCGGTTCTTCTCTGGACGGGCTGGACATTTGCTACGTGGAATTTACCGGAGATCTGGACACCGATGTATGGGGACATCGCATCATCAAAGCCAAAACCGTGCCCTACTCCCCAGAATGGGAGGAGAGACTGCGGAAGGCACGCACCCTGCACAGCGAAGATTTCGTAAAGTTGCATGTTGAGTACGGTCATTTGATTGGTAAAGAGGTGCGGGACTTCATTCAGACTGAGGGCATTGAATCTGTCGATTTTGTTGCTTCCCATGGACATACTGTATTTCACAACCCAAAATTGCGGTATACCTTCCAGTTGGGAGACGGAGAAACAACGGCCGTCTATTTGAATTGTCCGTTCGTGTGCAATTTTAGGAACAAGGATCTGGCTCTGGGTGGAGAGGGAGCACCTTTTGTGCCTTGTGGAGAAAAATATTTATTTAGTTCAAGCGAAATTTGTATCAACTTAGGAGGGATCGCAAATATTGGTTTCGTCGGCAAAACAGGATATGACGTCAGTCCTTGTAACTACGTCAGCAATCGTCTGGCATTAGCTTACAATCCGTCTATGAAATATGATGAAGATGGGAAGATTGCTAAAGATGGTAAAATTATTCCAGAAGTGTTCCGTGACTTGGAGGACTTGCCGTTTTATAAACAACCTCCTCCAAAGTCTTTAAGCGCAGAATGGATTGAACAAAATGTCATGCCTATATTAGATGTAAGTATTCTTTGCTTTTACCGTTAATTGACATAGAGAAATTATCAAACAAATTTTAAAGGCATTTAAATGGTTAGTTTTTTAGCAAACTTGTTGAGGCAAATCCAGTTGTTTCTTTCGAGCGAACAAAATATGCACTATGTCATCATGTTACAAAATCGATTGGGTTATGACATAATGTATCAAGTTTTAAAGTCAACAATGCAATCATGGGTTTTGAAGTAAAATTTATTTGAAGCACATTTGATGTTCAAGTATATAAAATTGAAACGAATACACTAAGTATATAAACCTCGGTTCTATTTTTTACAACAATAACGAATTTACAAATTTCAGACAGAGAAGTATGGAATCGCAGACCTGTTGATGACTTTCTATGAGCACGTGGCCGTTCGACTCAGTGATGCGTGTCTGAATGGTAGTCTAGAGGTACCAGAGAATCACCACGGTCCAATAAAGATACTAGTCACGGGCGGAGGAGCTTTCAATAAAACACTGATGTCAAGCTTTAATAGCAGTTCTCTGTAAGGACCAAAATAATTTCAATAGCACGTGGAAACAGCATGTCTCCAATTTTGAAGATTTTTGGTGTGGAAGGTGTATATGATGTACTGAGACAAAAATAAACTTTCTTTTTACAAATTAAGTTTTCGTTGCCATGGAAACCATGTTTGAAATTTTACGCATCGGTAGAATACTTGTAACATGGCATTTTCACAAGGCTCGTTTCCATGGTTACAGCTATTGTAGTCAACTGAAATTTTCTTAATATTTCTCTTTATATCTTTAATAGTATAAATATTACACAAGAAGTATGTTTCTGCCCACTATTCTCTTTGTCAATATGCTCAAAATGTAGGCAAAAACCTGCTTTGAAGAGGCCCTTTTTAAGACCGAAAAAGCTCCTAATTTAACATGATTTTGCTCAAATTTAAGGGCAAATAATCTGAAAAGTCAGGCTAACTTTATTTCTACTGCCAATTATCTTTAAAGTTTAATCCTCCATCTTTAAGAAAATGTTAAAATTTGGGTGGGACCTCTTCACAATTTTATTCAAAAAGGTAATAGAAATGGTTACCATGGTGACATTCTGTTCAGTGCTATTACACATAGAGTAATTTACGTGTAAATTTTCAGCTGTCCGTTATATATTTTTAAGCATTTTTTTATTAGTGCATATAAAAGAGCATTATTGATTCAAAATCACCTTAAAAATTTTCAAGGTCACAGGACCCATTGTCAAGGTCATCTTGAATGTAATTCACAAAATTTGGCAAAATTCTGTGATTTTTCAAAAATATGAGAGGCAGTTACTCAAAAATCATGTGGTATTGAGTAAAACAAACACATACATCGTGATTTTGGATAGATCCCCTATTTATTGACCAAAGTTGCAAAAATTTCAAAATCAATGACATCCTTGATTTTTAGCTAGTATTTCATACGTACATTATAAAAAAATGTGAGATTATCATGATTTTTGTCTGGGGCTTATTTTTTTAGGAGAAATGTTCTGAACAAAAAATTGTAATGTTTTTCAATCTATCAGTCCTTATTTTAGAAAGAAGTATTTTTAATAAAAATATATGACAGTCACGCCTAAATTTAGTAATAACAAATAACTACAAAAATGCAAATTTTATTGAAATTGGAACCTAAAATTTGAATTGACCTTGAACTTAGAGTAAATGACCTTGACAAATTTTGAAAGTGCTCAAATAAAGAATAATTTCTCCTGTTGTCCCAACATAAAGCTTAAGCAATAAAAGTTATTTAAACTATGCTAAAAATCAATTTGAAAAGATATAGTCATCATGTGTCAAATGAAAAGTTGCCATGGCAACCATTTTTGACCTCAAAATGTAGGAAAACAAAACAAGGTCCCACTTATTTTTGTTAGTGATTATATTTGTCACATGAAATCTATTTTGTTCTGATAACAGTGATGGTGTAATCAGCCTGACATTTTGTGTTATTTTTGCTTAAAAATGATAAAAATTGGACAAAAATAGGCCTTGATTTTGACCTTATTTTATAGCAATTTTTGACTGATTTTGATTTGATAGGATCTGGCTCATTGAAAGAAATGTCAAAAAATTGTTATTTGTTCTTAAAATAGAGGTTTTTAAAGATTATAAGTTGTTAATACCAATTAACTCTGACAATGGTTTCCATGGCAACATAATAACCAAAGATGACTTATTTGACCATTTTTTTAGTGCTATAAATAGACAGACCTCGTTTCCATGGCAACCGGAATATTTGTTTTCAAAAAATTGTTATTTTTGTATTCAGGGCATTATACATACCATTTATAGAGAAAATCATGAAAATCCATGACATGCTGTTTCCAAAATATTTTGGTCCTTACAGAGAATTGATATTAAGTCTAAACTTTTGAAAGAAAAATTTTTGGTAGAGGAAACAGACAGTCATACGATATGCTTCAAAGAGGCTCTGGTTTTTGCTTTCCTAGGACTTCGTTGTTTACTAGGCGAGGAGAACATTCTTAAAGACGTGACAGGGTCCGAGTCCGACTCTGTGTCCGGGAGCGTCCATCTGCCGGTGGCCTCCCAGAATACCCCGGGTAAATTACTGAGAACAAACTTTGAATTGAAGCGGAGAAGGGGTCGCATCTCGTGCAGTTTTAGTATTGACTGAGGAAAATAGTTATAATGAAAAAAATGTTGAGTTGTTAGCATATACATATTGAATTAAAAAAAAACATTATATGAGAAATCACAGGCAAATCTATTCATTCGTTGAACAAGACCATCGTTCAAGGTCATATATTGAAAGGGCGGGAATTGGGAAATTTCCTCTTTACAGCGATGCGAATTGTAGATGTGCTAGCTTGTTTTAAATCGATATTCATTTTCATAGCAATGTACTTACACTCAATCTTAAGCTTAAGTTGTACTAAAACTATTGCCAACACGTGTCTCACACTCCGTGTGTGATCTATATTTTGTGGAAAAGTCAATCGAAAACCCCAGGTAACAATACCCTCTAATTGTTTTTTTTTTTTTTTTTTTTTTTTTTTTTTCATAAAAAGTTTGTTATGGTTTAGGAGACTGAACGAGACGAAGATATCGATTAACGTACATTGTTCAATGCAATTGCTTTTTAACTTCATAATGCTGAGGCACATACAATACATGTATTTATCTCTTCACCTAAAAGAATATTCAATTTTGATTAAATGTACATGTCATAACTTAAAATATCAAGGAAAATAGATAAGAAACCTCCATTTCTCTCATTTGCGTTCATATGTGACAAGGAATTCTGGGTAGCATTGGTCTGCTGCGTAAACCACGAATTCCCTGAACAGCCACTGTCCGTCACCGACCACGGAATCAAATCGTTGGTGTGTCTCTGTACAGTCGTCACGTCTACACGAGGGGTGGGTACAGGGCGGACGCCGAAACTTCCTGGGGTTGGGATCAGAGCATATGTAACTCTTACCCAGAATCATCCTCAGTATCAGCATCTGCTTGTCGCCTGGAGTCCTGCTCTGCTTGGAATCTGTATTAAATTATACATGTATGAACTATGATATGCTTCAGACTTTTTCTACATTCATGTCGAACAAAAAAGGTATAATTGTTACGTCGTGTATTAATTCATACAAGTACTAAAAAGTTCTGTTTGTGCGATTTAGATAGATAAAGTCGTTATTGATTTGTGGTCTGAATTTTGCTTTGTAAAGAAAACTTTGTATCGAATCTAGTCCAGTTCGGACAAACAAATTATCGGTGAAGTTTCATTATGTAAAGGATGTCAAAAACTGAAGTTTCATGAATAAGATTGCACTAAATATGCATAAGCCAAACAGAGGTCTTTGAAGACATCTTCCAAAACTATGCGGCAATATCAAGGAATCTGATTAAAGAACTTTAACTATCGGGCAGTGAAGTTCAGCTGCTCTAACATATGTATACCTGCATATTGGTCTGCTTTAGTTGAGCTTTCGGCACCGTATATGCCCATACCAAACATTGCCTTCTCACTGCTCATTCTATAGTCAAGGCCTTGGTGTATAATGGTTTGAATGATTTCAGGCTTTGTTCCATGAAACACAAAACATTCATTGACTTCAGGAAAAAGCTCGTTACCTAATGGTCTCTTCAATGTATCTTGAGTCATTACGTTTCCTTTGTTTTCCACCGGAAGTTCTTTCAGTGTCGGAAATGACGTCAAATCATCGTCGGACAAACTTCGAAAGAATTCCTGCCTCTTGAGGGCATATTTTGAAAATAGATCTAAATTTTCGATTCGTTCGATTTTCTTGACCTCTATGCTCGTATGATTTAGATTGATTGCATCTCGGCCATGGCCTACAAGTTCTGCTGTCCAAGTGTCTTTGACCATTTGTTTCACGGCCTTTTCTGTACTCTTGTCCACGGGAACAACGACACATCTCCCGTTGCTTGCTGTGGTTTTAAGCACCTCGGACAGTGTTTGACATGGCGGGAAATTTGTCCAGTAACTTGGAACTTGTGTCTGTTCATAAGCTAGGGCGGTCCAGAACTGGAAATCACATTTCAAGGGTTTGTCAAGCTTGAAATCGCCGCTAGCAAACATACTTGACAATTCACTCTTACATGTGTGTACGTAACGTTTTTCTCCTTTCAGTATTACATTACCTGTTCTTTGATCTGGAAGTAGAAAGTTAAGAATTTCAGTTTTCCGTTATTTCTCAAAGAGTTGAAATTTTGCAATATTAATTAGAACCAGCAACGATAAAACTGTTATCAATTTGACACAGAGAGCGCAGTGTTCTCTGTTTTAAAAGAAAATGATCACCGTATCAAATGTTATGCCTAGTAGATGATATTTCATGACATCTCATCCTAAAATCTTGTATGTTATCGCGATATGGCGTAGGGTATATTATGGAAAAATGTGAACTCTGACAAGACCTCGTCGCAACATCTACAGCAAGAAACATGAGATAGATACAACCGCAAATGACATTAAAACATCAATAAATCTACAAAAGAATGTAACTAAATGTAATAAACGATGAACAATCAAACTACATGTACCACATTATCAACGTGCGACAATGAGAACAATCAAACTACAATACATGCATCACATTAAAAATGGGTAACAATGAGAACAATCAAACTACAATACATGTGCCACATTAACAAGGGGCGGCAATGAGAACAATCAAACTAAAATACATGTACCACATTAACAACGGGCAACAATGAGAAAAATCAAACTACAATACATGTACCACATTAACAAGGGGTGACAATGATAACAATCAAACTACAATACATGTACCACATAAACAACGGGCAACAATGAGAACAATCAAACTACAATACATGTACCACATTAACAAGGGGCGACAATGAACAATGAAACTACAATACATGTACCCCATTAACACAGGCGGCAATGAGAACAATCAAACTACAATACATGTACCACATTAAAAACCAGCGACAATGAACAATCAAACTACAATACATGTACCATATTAACAACGGGTTTCAATGAGAACAATCAAACTACAATACATGTGCAAAATTAACAAGGGGCGGCAATGAGAACAATCAAACTACAATACATGTGCCACATTAACAAGGGGAGACAATGAGAACAATCATACTACAATACATGTACAACATTAACAACTAGCGACAATGAGAACAATCAAACTACAATACATGTACAACATTAACAACTAGCGACAATGAGAACGATCAAACTACAATACATGTACCACATTAACAACGGGCGGCAATGAGAACAATCAAACTACAATACATGTACCACATTAACAACGGGCGGCAATGAGAACAATCAAACTGCAATACATGTACCACATTAACAACCAGTGACAATGAGAACAATCAAACTACCATACATGTACCACATTAACAAGGGGCGACAATGAGAACAATCAAACTACAATACATGTACCACATTAACAACGGGCGGCAATGAGAACAATCAAACTACAATACATGTACCACATTAACAACGGGCGGCAATGAGAACAATTAAACTACAATACATGTACCACATTAACAACCAGTGACAATGAGAACAATCAAACTACCATACATGTACCACATTAACAACCGGTGACAATGAGAACAATCAAACTACAATACATGTACCACATTAACAACTAGCGACAATGAGAACAATCAAACTACAATACATGTGCCACATTAACAAGGGGCGACAATGAGAACAATCAAATTACAATACATGTACCACATTAACAACGGGTTACAATGAGAACAATCAAACTACAATACATGTGCCACATTAACAAGGGGCGGCAATGAGAACAATCAAACTACAATACATGTGCCACATTAACAAGGGGCGGCAATGAGAACAATCAAACTACAATACATGTACCACATTAACAACCAGTGACAATGAGAACAATCAAACTGCAATACATGTACCACATTAACAAGGGGCGGCAATGAGAACAATCAAACTACAATACATGTGCCACATTAACAAGGGGCGGCAATGAGAATAATCAAACTACAATACATGTACCACATTAACAACGGGCGGCAATGAGAACAATCAAACTACAATACATGTACCACATTAACAACCAGTGACAATGAGAACAATCAAACTACCATACATGTACCACATTAACAAGGGGCGACAATGAGAACAATCAAACTACAATACATGTGCCACATTAACAAGGGACGGCAATGAGAACAATCAATTTACAATACATGTGCCACATTAACAACGGGCGACAATGAGAATAATCAAACTACAATACATGTACCACATTAACAACCAGTGACAATGAGAACAATCAAACTACAATACATGTACCACATTAACAACCAGTGACAATGAGAACAATCAAACTACAATACATGTACCACATTAACAACCAGTGACAATGAGAACAATCAAACTACAATACATGTACCACATTAACAACGGGCGACAATGAACAATCAAACCACAATACATGTACCACATTAACAACGGGCGACAATGAGAATAATCAAACTACAACACATCTACCACATTAACAACTAGCGGCAATGAGAACAATCAAACGACAATACATGTACCACATTAACAACGGGCGACGATGAGAACAATCAAACTATAATACACGTTCCACATTAACAACTAGCGGCAATGAGAACAATCGCTCCATATGGAAACAAAGCAAAGATGCTATTGAAACACGAAGGGCATAGTATAAAAAGGAGACAAACTAATGTGCATCCTGAACTGGTTTTGGATGGTCAGCTACAATACATGTACCACATTAACAACGGGCGACGATGAGAACAATCAAACTATAATACACGTTCCACATTAACAACCGGCGACTATGAGAACAATCGCTCCATATGGAAACAAAGCAAAGATGCTATTGAAACACGAAGGGCAACGTATAAAAAGGAGACAAACTAATGTGCATCCTGAACCGGTTTTGGATGGTCAGCTGCTATAATGTTCATATAGCGAATTGTGAAATTATCCGGTTAACATGCGCAAAACCCACATGTTCACATTCAGACACACAAAAGTCTCCTCCTTCTCATTTATCGTGGTATTACAAACAAGACAGTGAGTTGCAAGGGTATTAGGTTACACAAAAATTCTATGTAAATTGATAGCAAAAACATTCAATTTGCATGGTTATATATTACACAGTCTTTGCTCTGCTTGGCTTGCAGAAGTAATACCATGATCAATCAGCTGAGAATTTCACTCTCAGATAGGAAAAAGGATCAGGACTAAATGATACATACTCTGTTACTGGACCCGTCCCGAATGTCGAAAGGAGTACAGAGTAATGAAACATAAACGAAACTAGCGAACAAAGGAGTAAAGAAAAAATACGTACCAACACTGACACACACCGCTATGCCCCCCTTGTTGACATGCTGGTATATTCTTCCCTTAAGTCTCATTGGTAAACCAAGTTGTTTTGGATTATGAACTGTTTCTGTATGTAAGAGCTTGTCTCTGACCTCTTGTTCAAGTCTCCTCCTTACACTAGAAAGCTCGTCTTCGGAAGCACTGATTGTGATTGAACAGCTGATGATTCTATCCCTTCTTTTATGTTTTCCTTCATCTTTCTTGGTGTCTACAATTAGGATGTCAGCACATTTCCATGTTTTAAGCAATTATAATGTCATTCTTTCAGATCATCTACAGGAAGTTTGGTTCATTATTATCTCATCTCATAAATTTTGCAAACTTAACTCAAAGTCTTTGTAACATGTAAGGTTTTTAGATATTTTCATACGAACCATAGATCACATTTATCTCATTAGATTATCTTATTTTTTGTCAACCCTAACTACTGTGACATTGCCGTACCTGTTTCCTCTGTTGTAAGAGGCATTGATGGTGAAGCAGTCTTTGGAAGCTCGGAAACCAGAGCAAGGTACGCCTTCTCTTCGTATGCTACTATTGTTATTGTCTGAATTAATTTAAAAAGGGAATAAATGAAAACAAACATACTTAACTTCTCTTTTCACCTCCATCGAGTTTCGGATATATAATGTTTACTGAAACTCGAAAGAGATGTGAAATAAGAACATTTAACTAAATGCATGTATGATATTTTTTATATGAATATTCTATCCAAAATTAATTTTGGGGGTTTTCTTTTGGATTTGTGAGGGTGTGTGTTTGTGGGGGTCGTGTGTTTGTGTTTTGTTTTGTAGTAGTTCATAGATTGACATTCGGTATTCGAGACTCTTAAATTTTTTCATATGTAACCCAGGTATATCCTTCAGTTTATACCTTAATACATGTTGTCAGGTCGGTGGACGCTCTTATCGCTGCATCCACCATTGTCTTCACAGTGACATCTAGCGGGAATTTCAGCATCCTTCCTGTACCGATAACGGGAAATGAAATACTCCGATATCCCGTAGACATACATTTTTGGAAGCATATGTCCAGCACACTTGAAAAATTCTGAGAAAAAAGATACCATTATTCCATTTAGAAGAAATATTGACATACACGATTTTTCCAAAGTGTGATGAACTTTTGAACCGTTTTTCGTAAAAATTGGTGATTTAATTAATTTGACTTTATTAGGTTTACAGTCAGTAGATTACAATTTGACTAAAATTGAAAATTCAAACAGTCATTGGAAAAATAGAGGTTGATGATAACCCAGATATATATACGACTTGAGATGCAGACCTGTTGGGAAGTGTCCTTCCATTGGTCAAGTACCATCGTATAAACTTCTTTACAAGATAGATTTCCGCCGCTTGTTGAAATTATGTCCTCTGAATCGTCAGAATTTACTAAAAGCTGGAAAAATGAAAATGGATTTTTTTCATAGATGTAGAAAAGAATATTTCTATGGTCAGATAAAATTAATTTTCCCTTCAATGATTTCATATCAAAACATCCTCCTAGCCTAATGTGAATATCGTAATATGATGAACAGAATAATGCATGAAATGACTCCTGGATTATTACAAGTTGGTCAGGATGACTCAGGAACACTTCAATATTCTTATCATCTACACTGATTCTCTTTTGCAGTGTGGTGCAATTAAACACATTCCCCGAAATTCAATGTTTTAAGCGTTCAAAAATTACTTTCTGTCAAGCTCTGTCGCCTAAAAGAAGCTTTGTTTAAGCCCTGTATTATTAGACATCATATATTACTAAATGCTATTTTGGTGACTTGTCATTTCATCCTAAAGTATCATCAAAATTAATGGATATTAAGGTCAGGGTGGCGACTTTTAATACAAATGAGGTAGAAGAAAGATGGATAGGTTCATATGTAGAGGAACATCTTCTCGAACTATTCAGACCAAAAAATCAAAATTTGCCCGTCTCGTTTTTTGGCTATAAACGTCCATTTTTGGCCTATTTTAACATTTTTGTCATTTTAGAGAATACCACCACATAACTTTACATACCTCTGAAATGCATGAAATTAAAAAAAATATTCATATATATCCTTATGTTTCGAGATTCTTATAGCTTATGGATGAATTAAAGGCTATTTTGAGAAATTCTGATAAAATAATCAGTTTTAAGGAGAGTATTTTCTTATAAAACTATGTTACTGGTTGCTATGGCAACAACTCATTATTTTTATTTATAGCTAGAAGGTCGCCAGCTACACAATTTTTTTGCTACATATATATCTATGGTATTGCTTTATCCTAAAGCAGTCAAATCAATATGTGCCCGAATTAGTTTTTGAGCAAAATGACTGTTTCAATAAATAGCACAATAATTTATACAAAAAATCAACATTTTGACCCAAAAACATAGAGTTCAACTTGAAGTTCGAATTTCTAAATATCTCACTTTTAAAGAGTATAATAGATAGTAGATATTCTGATGTTTGAATCTTTGGTAGCAGAACTCATGCGAAAATGACAATTTTTTTCCTATTTTTGGCGATTTTTCATTGAAAAAATGCATTATTCCCAAAAATATCCATTCAGCAATGAAAGTTTCAAGGATTATTATTTTTTTCTCAAATAATGTAACAATCTGAGATTATTTCATGTATCTTTTATGTCGGTTTCAAATATTATGCGATATGAAAATAGAGTTATCTCCCTGTAGTCTAATCCTAACCTTAACCATCCTTGCACCATCCCTCAAATGCTCTTTGGTCATAGATTTTATGAATTCTATAGGAGCCACACACTCTCTAGAAAATATTTACACAAAATTCAGAAATCAAACACTACTTGACATGTTAGAGCGCGCTACTGATTAAAGTACCACTGATGAGGATTTGCTATCCAAAAACACGTATTTGGTGCATTAAAATTTTCTTGTAAAAATCAGAAACTCATTGCTGTACTATAAAGTTTTGGAAGTTTTCATTTATTAGAACGATTGAAAAGAAACAAAGAAACCAATTAGTTTGTCCACCATTAATTATACTTTATATACCTTATAGAAGATTAAAAAAAACCCTATAATATAAGGTTGACTTGATAGGGTAATATGGAAGTGTTCCAGCTCTATACCTTCCGAAGAAAATTTTAAACATGCACCAGACACGTGTTTCGGATATCAAATCCTCATCAACGATGCTTCCATCCAAAGTGAGTTTTAGAAACAGCCGAAATTCATTTTAGTAGTGCCCTCTGGTTATCTTTATTTTTGGAATTAAATGTGTGCAATTTGCACCGAGTTCCAAACTTAAGTCTTACTCTTATGAATGAATGGTTTTGTTCCCAAGAATCCCAACCATCCTGCTTCGTCTTTCGGTACAGTTTCATATGGATACAATATTTAACTTTAACACTCTTTGGCCATATGTCATTGTTTAGATTGAGGATCACTGACGAGGGTTTAGTACCCGAAACGTGCATGTCTGGTCCATGCTGCAAATTTATCTGTTTTTAACATGTCTGGTGCATAATAAATAAGTTTGAAATTTTCTTGGGGAGGTATAGAGTTTGAACACTTCCGTAGTATTAAATCACAGGAGCTCGATGCCAACGATCCACAAGAATATCCGCCCCTACTTTCCTTATATATACTTTGACTAGAGAGAGATGGGAAGGGGTGGGTGTCATTGACGGTTGTTGGCATTGAGCTCCTGTGTATTAAATGATGTTATTGAACTTGAAGACGTTTAACATTTGTACCACTTGATGACTTTCACGCTATATGTGGTAGACGTTTAACATTCAATGGATTAAGATAAGTTCAGAACCACAGCGGTTTGTTTATTTTTAATACTTGATATAAGAATGTAATACCATAAAGAAAAGAACCTGTGTCAGAACGACTAAGTTGGCTTGATTGAGGATGATTTGAGAATGTAACACCCTGTAGAATTAAGTAAATACAAACGCGTTTATAAATATCACATCTACAACAGACAAACCATAACAGCTGGAAGAGAGATGGAAGAAAGATTAATATGAAAATACAATTATATCCGATTAAAGATGCACTAAAGTTGACTTGATGGAGCACTAGAGCTGATTAATCAGAAGTAAACACATTTTAACTACTAGTATCACCAAACAAACAACTACAGTTGGCGAAATGAAAGAAGATTTGTCAAAGAAAGATGGATATGAAAATACAATACAGAACCACTCGCTTTTATGATTTTATAAAAGAATATATTTTAAGGAAAGATTGAAATGAATGAGACTCCCTGAAAAGAATAGAACTTGCCATATGGATGACGATTATTTTAAAGAATGATTCACTTTAAGTGGAAGATGACTTATTCAAGATATAGACATTAAAAAATTGAAACACTGATACATAATGGTGAGATAGCACAACTGTATCGAGAATAAAACAATAATTCAGTTCATATCTACTATTCAGTTCATATCTACTAATTCCGATGCCTTCAACACTAAATTGTGTTTCATACTAAACTTGCTGAAAATGTTTTCCGTCGTATTTAGTGTTCCTTGTCCCTTTTGCTTCTCTTTTGTTCTTGTTTGCTGTGTTTTTGCATTTCTAAAAGGGTGTTTCGATGTTTTTTGTTGGTACTGCAATCGAGCCTTGTTAGAGAACCCCTCTCCTCTATGAGAGATTGTAGTACTACTACTTCGCACGTGATGAAAATCACCAATCTTCATAAGGTAGATAGGTGAGTATTAATTTAGAATATATTGGAAGAACACAAAATGATGATTTGTGCAAAGAGAAGACTTTCGAATAAAGAATAGCTGGTATTATATTATAACTACTTGTAAAAGGACAGGGCCTCCAACGTTGATAAGATGGGAGGAAATTACGCTCTCCTGGAAATTTCTATTCACTCCTACCACATTCACGATCACGTCAGCCTTAAAAGAGACAAGTTGTGGTAAATTATTATGGAACAAACACAACCAAACAACACAACCAGACAAGTAAAGAGACAAAAAAAATTGACAAAAATAGCTATTGACATTAAAACACATACAGATATTCATAGAACACAAAACACTCCACGGTATGGAAGGCGATTGGTGATTATTCTTTTGCATTCATCTTGATCTCATGTGATATACCTTTCACAAGAAACAAAACAATGAACGAATTTTGTCTAAAAGAAATCGGGGGATGTGATAGATAAACTAAAATCTAGATATTTCAAGGCTCAAAAATTGTCGTCTTCTTCATATCCAAATAAAATAAATAAAATGAGGAATATATTCTAAGAATTTCGCTTTCTTAAACGTGTAATAAAATCATTGAAATCACACAGATTACCCTCAGCTTTTTTTTTTTTTTTTTTTTTGGTAAATCAGAGCTTTTAAAATTCCAGATAGTGAACTTTACATAAAACGTAAAGCATCCATTATTAAACAGACGTATAAAAGATTCCTCTTAGTTACAGATCAATTTTCAAACCATTAAAGTGTGCATGAAGTAAGTACTCAACCTTTTCCTTAGCAATGTCTCCAAGTCGAATGACTATCTCCATTCCATTTATTATAGCAGATTGTTTTGAGCCTCGTGCGACTTGCTGGCCCTTCCTGGAACTATTTCTGGGTAAAAATACAAACCAATAAACGACTGAGGGTATTTGACTCAAGAAGCTTTTTTGTACAATTGGACAAAAGACAAACGTGTTTACCATTGGA
Organism: Pinctada imbricata; assembly: GCA_033119305.1. Classification (NCBI taxonomy): domain Eukaryota; kingdom Metazoa; phylum Mollusca; class Bivalvia; order Pterioida; family Pteriidae; genus Pinctada; species Pinctada imbricata. The sequence continues at coordinate 45,231,315 of VSWD01000006.1, forward strand.
TTCTGAGTAGATTATTCATTTATAATATAACGTTGTATTTCACGTTTCAATGACGAGGTGTTATTGTCTCCGTCTTCTTGTCCCTTTTTATCGTATCATGATTGTTACCTGCTCTAGTCACTGCAGCATCGTCATGTTAACGATCCCCCCTCTTTGTCTTTATTCAATGTATAAATGATCTTTTCTCTGATTATTAGTGACTACTTGGTGAGTGTCACTGCTGGTGGAACAGGAGTCCCCGAGGGCACATGTAGCCAAGTTCGATCAGCTTCGGTTGATCGTCTGTCTCTTTAACGCATTTGAAATTGTCTGTTACAAAATTTCTTGAAATTTCTAAAACGTGGGTCCTGTAGCATCATATCCCACTCATTCTGCTACGTCTTTTGGTGCATTTTTGGATATAATAATTTTCATACTTTTTGGCCGTCTTACATTGTTTAGACTGAGGATCACTGACGAGGGTTTAGTACCCGAAACGTGCATGTCTGGTCCATGCTGTAAATTTATCAGGTTTTAAATGATGCTATTGAATTTAAAGACGTTTAACATTTGAACTACTTGGTGAGTGTCACTGCTGGTGGACCAGGAGTCCCCGAGGGCACATGTAGCCAAGTTCGACCAACTTCGGTTGATCGTCTGTCTCTTTAACTCATTTGAAATTTTCTGTTACAAAAGTTCTTGAAATTTCTAAACCGTGGGTCCTGTAGCATCATATCCCACCCATTCAGAATTTCTGCTACGTCTTTTGGTACATTTTTGGACATAATAATTTTCATACTTTTTGGCCGTCTTACATTGTTTAGACTGAGGATCATTGACGAGGGTTTTGTACCCGAAACGTGCATGTCTGGTCCATGCTGTAAATTTATCAGGTTTTAAATGATGCTATTGAATTTAAAGACGTTTAACATTTGAACTACTTGGTGAGTGTCACTGCTGGTGGACCAGGAGTCCCCGAGGGCACATGTAGCCAAGTTTGATCAACTTCGGTTGATCATCTGTCTCTTTAACGCATTTGAAATTTTCTGTTACAAAAGTTCTTGAAATTTCTAAAACGTGGGTCCTGTAGCATCATATCCCATCCTTTCTGCTACGTCTTTTGGTACATTTTTGGACATAATAATTTTCATACTTTTTGGCCGTCGACGGTTTAGTACCCGAAACGTGCATGTCTGGTCCATGCTGTAAATTTATCAGGTTTTAAATGATGCTATTGAATTTAAAGACGTTTAACATTTGAACTACTTGGTGAGTGTCACTGCTGGTGGACCAGGAGTCCCCGAGGGCACATGTAGCCAAGTTCGATCAACTTCGGTTGATCGTCTGTCTCTTTAACGCATTTGAAATTTTCTGTTACAAAAGTTCTTGAAATTTCTAAACCGTGGGTCCTGTAGCATCATATCCCACCCATTCTGCTACGTCTTTTGGTACATTTTTGGACATAATAATTTTCATACTTTTTGGCCGTATTACATTGTTTAGACTGAGGATCACTGACGAGGGTTTAGTACCCGAAACGTGCATGTCTGGTCCATGCTGTAAATTTATCAGGTTTTAAATGATGCTATTGAATTTAAAGACGTTTAACATTTGAACTACTTGGTGAGTGTCACTGCTGGTGGACCAGGAGTCCCCGAGGGCACATGTAGCCAAGTTCGATCAACTTCGGTTGATCGTCTGTCTCTTTAACGCATTTGAAATTTTCTGTTACAAAAGTTCTTGAAATTTCTAAAACGTGGGTCCTGTAGCATCATATCCCACCCATTCTGCTACGTCTTTTGGTACATTTTTGGACATAATAATTTTCATACTTTTTGACCGTATTACATTGTTTAGACTGAGGATCACTGACGAGGGTTTAGTACCCGAAACGTGCATGTCTGGTCCATGCTGTAAATTTATCAGGTTTTAAATGATGCTATTGAATTTAAAGACGTTTAACATTCTATCTGTTCTTCTCTAACGAGGACGAAGAAAAGGAGGGGAGTTCCAGTGGGGCTCGGTTGCAGATTTCACAGCAACACAAACATGCGATCTTGGACAAGCACAACAAGAGACACCAAAAGGACAAGGACGATCAAAACTACACATATACACGATGGAGACCGATGGGCAATTATCACCGACTTAAGCCTTTGGGACGTGCATGCTTGTGGATCGAGGCTACGTGCGCTGCGTTTTTCTGAAGACGCAAGGAAGGAAGTGGCAAGAGTACAGAGGGAGCGCGTCAACGCACGTCGCACGCACGGTTATATGGGTTGTTACATTCATCATGTGTAGCGCAAAAAAAGTAAGTGCGTTGCGCGTACTTACGACTTGCGTGCAACTTGCTTAAAACGTACTTTCTCCGTACGTCTTCTACGTTATTATAAAGATGTCGAATTTACACGTACTGCCAAATCACGGAGTCCTCACTTCCTTGCGTCGAAGGTGCGTTGCACGTACTTGCAACGTTCTTACAACATGCGTGTGGTACTTCTTATTGAATTCGTAGATAGTACGCAGACAGGACGCAGCGAAAGTTCTGTATGCACTAAAACTGCTACGTCCAGTCTGCGTACGTGTTCCCAAATCCACAAGGAGGCCGTACGGGACAAGTACTGACAATGCACGAACATCGTACGGATACCCAAGGTTTGCCTACGTTTTTGCACGTAGACCACCGCTTTAGGGACGGTCATCTGCCATGCTAGTTACAAATGGTGAGGTTATCTGGATGACGCACGCACAACCCTCCTACTTGACCCAAAACGAACAATTATTTTGTATAATAGTCTCCTCACTGTGAGATTACGACACAAACAAGACAACTAAACACAGGATCCAAAGTTACAAACTGATGAATTTCACATGTAAACGGATATTAAAAGCATTAAGAAATCCGTGCATTGCTTCCTTGGGAAAGCTAATGCATGTAATCACCCAAGGAGTCCAACCGACCTTTATAGGTGGTCTTCGCTGACTTGGTTTGGACAGGGTTATCATTGAGTCCCGTCGTCACAGTCATGTTTCAGTGTCAAACAGTATCATTCTTGTGACATCAGGATCATATCACGGTGTATCAGGCGATCGATTATTCTGATGCGATTTCGATGAAAATTCAGTCTGCTTTTGATCCTCCTTATTTTCTTTATTCAGTCACCATAAACCAATGTCATTTTCGATGAAAATCCAGTCTGCCTTTGATCCTCCTTGTTTATTTTCACTCAGTCCCCATAAAACAATGTAAACTTTATATACTTGCATTTTCTTTTCGCTATGTATATCTTGTAAAAAGGGGAGGATGAAATTTCTAAGTAAAATTCTGATAACCTTCATCCATCATGGACAGACAGGAGGGGGATCTTAAAACAAGACTCGGTGGCAGCACCCACAGCAAAATCCCGAAACCCCAAGGCGAAAACACATAGTAACACATAGTGAGAACGTCTTATACCTGCCAGCACTCCTGGGTGGCGACTTTCTTTGAATCACAGGAGGTCGAATCGTCTCTTTCTCATACCCAACTTTCAATTCACACCCATGACGCCTTTCAAAATCTCCAATGAAGTCTTTTCCGGCTTCATGTCGCATACTTTTAGCTATCACATATTTCTCCTCTGGGTAAAAAAAAAACAAATGTGATCATCTTTCAGTTACATTGCATTCAACTAGTTTAATGTCTATCATGTAACTATATGTTATAATGATAATAGAATGTCTTCCGATTCCGCTGTACGATTTTTCTAACTCTATATAACATTACAAATGTAAAAAAAACTGAATAAAATTTCAAGTTCCAGATATAAAAACGTACCTGCATTGTAAGTTTCATCTAGCTTTAATACATCCGATGCCTTTGAGTATTCATGAGGACTCCGTTTACCGTTGTGGCGTCTTCTTGAGGAGTATTTTGATTTAAAGGAGTGTCCTTTGCCACGTGCTCCTTTGTATTCATTATATCCACCATCATCAAATTCGGTATTCCTCTGTTTGTCTACATTGTTCTCGTTTTCAGATTTATCAGCCTCGGATTCAGATTTATCAGCCTCGGATTCAGATTTAACAGCCTCGTTTTCAGATTTATCTGTCTGGGATTCAGACTTATCTTTCTCATATCCACGTGTATTAATAGGGCGGCTAAACTCTCCATCAGAATCTCGTTCAGAGGTCTTGCTGTCTTCGCTATCATATCGTCTGGAAGGAGAATCCCGTACAAGAGAATTTCTGTTCCTCCGACTTTTGGACTTTCTCGTATGTGCCTTTCTTTGTCGACTAGGAGGAGACCATTTCTCGTTCTGACTATCAGAGTGAGTATCTGATATTGCTTGGGCTTCATCACTGGAACTTATCTCTGACCCTCTGTGATCATTATCTTTGCTACGCACAGTTGTTTTCCAAGATTCTTCAACTAAGTGCCACACATGTATAAAGTTTACATTTAACATCCTCAACAATTCTTTTATATTTTATGGACACTATGAAATGCTTAAGTGATTCTTATGGTTGAACAGTTCTTATAATCATTTATACTTGATATACATGTATATAGTTTATGCTCCAATCCAGATTTTCTTTGTGATATACTTGAAATATTTCAATGTATTAGTTTAGACAAAACTCGCAGCAGTGTTCAAGCTTTGTTAGTGGATGTGAGACTCCATGAAACCTGAAAAGATACTTTCTCAACCAAGGTCTTGGGAAAGGTAAAAAGAAGCAAAATATAAAGTAAGTAATAGAGATATGAGGAAGGCTTTCATTTCCCCAAGCAAACAAATTTCATGCAAATGAACCTGTATTTTAAAGAGATAGCCTGTCTTTTTTTTTATTTTGTCTTGACTTTAAGTAAAATGTACTTTATTTTACGTTAAATGATGAATACATTTTTGTATCTGTCCATGGCAAGAATATTGAGTTATCCGGAACAACATCGAACGATTGATTCCTCCTCCTTTCTCTTGAATGGTCTCTTTAAAAAATTAAATGAACTTGTTATTACATTGGCTTATGATCAATTAATCAAACTTATCTGTCATTGGCATAAATTAATATAGTGTATCCTCCTTCACCACTTTGGTGACCTCTGTGTACCTCCCATTGTACCCATCAGTAAATGGCTTATATCCAATGAATTGTCAAAATATTTTGCATATTAATCGAATTGAAACTTTTTTCGCAAAAGTGATGCCATTGAATTTGAAGACGTTTAATATCTGTACCACTTGGTGAGTGTCACTAGTCCCCGAGGGCACATGTAGCCAATATCGATAAACTCTTCAACGCATTCGAAAATTTCTGTTATCAAATTTCTTGAAGTTTCTAAAACGTGGGTCCTGTAGCATCATATCCCAACCATCATGCTACGTTATTCGGTACATTTTTGGACATGACATAACTTTCACACTCTTTGGTCATATTACATTATCACTGATGAGGATTGAGAACCCGAAACGTGCAGATCCGGTCCATGCTGCAAAACTGATGCTATTGAATTTGAAGACGTTTACCTCTGTACTATAACACTGACATTCTTAACAAGCGATAATCAAAGCCATGACCATACAGTCAATCTTTGTTCTATCAGGATAACTTCTTTACTAAGAAGTAACCTCCACACTGCCTTCATTCAAGAAAAAAAAACATAAATTGATATTCACCAGTGTACGTGTTAGATATTCAAGATCGAGAGGGCGTCCATAGTCACATGCAGGAAAGAAAGGAAATTCAAAAACAAAATCAGCGTCGATGAGGTAGCAGATATTTATTTCAACTTGAAAACAACATGCGTAAAAAGCAATGTAAAATATTAGTTCATAACGCAAAACAATTCTATAGACAGGCAGCTAAAAAATTCTTAAGAACCAAACCCAATCAAGGTTTACCATCGATGGCAAATGTGTCAGATGACGATATATCCTTTCCTTGTTCGTCTTCTTCTGTGTCTATTAATTGAAGACGTCCACTGACAGTATGGGATGTTGGTGGCACCTGACATTCCGGGAAATAACACCCCTCCATATAGCGAGAACTGGCAGGAGGCGCAGTACGACTGCCAACATTTTTCAGTGGAGAGGCAGTGCTACGTTTTGGCTCTTTCCGTTTGGGAAGTTGAAAACACATATCATGGAATTCTGGGTAGTACGGCTCTATAAAAAGTTCCGTGTGACGCAATATGTGTGAAGAGGAAAATACACGACCAAGAACTGCAATAGAAAAGCATACATTGTAAAATCACAGTACAAGATGCATTGGTAGGAAAAGTCAATATTATATTTCTAACACTGACTTTAATAAATTCATTACTACAACAATACAATAGTAAACTGATACGGGAGACAACATGTTATGATGTATTTCTGTTTCTTTTTGGTCAGTCTTACATGTACAATCATATATCAGAGAAGCAGAGCAGTCTTGTTTAGGTCGATACAAGATCATAATAAGTAGCCAGAACCGAAAGATACCGTAAATGAATTCAGTGTCATCTCGCAGATCATTCTGCAACACCAGATTCTCTCTGGATAACCTACTTCAGCATCTACTTTCCTGTATTATTTCTATATGATGTCGGAATAGAGTGACCTTCTTAATCTCAACCTATCTTATGATACTATTACAATACAAAACTTATGATGTAGTGCATTGTCTAAGGTAGAGGAGTTTAGTTTTACAACAAGTCGTTGGAAATGCTTTTTCATCTATAAAACTAGGTAGAACATCTAAGATATGACACTACGTTTGCTAGACACACATTCTAATGCAATATCATGTCGCTATAACGACGAATTTCACTCGTTGTTTGCTCCATAGTCATGGCCGTAAAACGCGAACATACTAGGCATTGACGTTGCTAACTTCACATTTCGCTTTATATTCACAAAAATATAGATTGCATAAGAATTGGAATAACTAGATACTGACGTTATGTTTGTGGACGGTAAATGCTGATTTTACGGTGCAAAAATCAGTTTTTCTGGCTCAGCTAACGCGTCGCCAGAATTACTCAGTTCGCGACCGTAAAATCAGCATTTACATCCGATAACATAACGTCAGAAGCTAGTTATTCCCTAAATAGACTTCAAATCATAATGACACTGCACATTACAAGAATATAGTAATTTGGTCACCTTCCTGTACATTTGGGTTTGGAATTTTGATGATGAGAACACCAGCAACGAAATCCATATGGCTGTATTGTCCACTCACTCCGGACTGGTCACCATCAAAGTAAGCCTGTAGCATGGTCAGGTCGGCGCCCTCAGGCACGTCTACCACAATACCCTTGGCTGGCCCTACTGGAGCTAATGTAACTAGCTTATCCGCACTGTATACATTGAGATCTGACAAAATATCTGTAAGGTTTAGAATTTATATGAAACAATGATATTAGCACTTACTAGTATACAAAACAACTTTATTACTTGCATTTATTTCAGTAACTTGTATTTGCAAATGATCGTTGGATTTTTCAAGTTTAAGTGAAGCTATAATAATATCGTTGTCTTCTATTGGTAGTGACATAACCTAACAGAGAACGACATACGGCACACATTACTTTGTGGGATGAAATACTAACAAGTTAAAAGTCATGTTTGTAAAACATTAATGCCCCCCTACCCCTTCAGTGATTAAAGTCTGTCACAACTTTATACTTGCATTGATACAACCTATGGGGGTATAAAGTAACAGTTTCATTTCAATATGTAACTCCACTCAAGAGATATTGAACAGAAACCCTGAAGTTTTGGTATTTTTCAAAGTGCAAGGGGCATAACTCTGTCCAAATTTTTTTGATCGGACCTAAATATGAACTTGACCTAGATTTTCATTTGATGTGTCTGTATACAAAATTTCATTTTTAAATGTAACTCCACTCAAGAGATATTGAACGGAAACCCTGAAATTTTGGTATTTTTCGAAATGCAAGGGGCATAACTCTGTCAAAATTTTGTTGATTGGACCCAAATAAGAACTTGACCTAGATTGTCATTTGATGTATCCCTATACAAAATTTCATTTCAATATGTAACTCCACTCAAGAGATATTGAACGGAAACCCTGAAATTTTGGTATTTTTCGAAATGCAAGGGGCATAACTCTGTCAAAATTTTTTTGATCGGACCCAAATATGACCTTGACCTAGATTTTTGTTTGATGTGTCTGTATACAAAATTTCATTTCAATATGTAACTCCATTCAAGAGATATTGAACGGAAACCCTGAAATTTTGGTATTTTTCGAAGTGCAAGGGGCATAACTCTGTCAAATTTTTTTTGATCAGACCCAAATATGAACTTGACCTAGATTTTTGTTTGATGTGTCTGTATACAAAATTTCATTTCAATATGTGAATCCACTCAAGAGATATTGAACGGAAACCCTGAAATTTTGGGTTTTTTCGAAGTGTAAGGGGCATAACTCTGTCAAAATTTTTTCGATCGGACCTTAATACGAACTTGACCTGGATTTTCATTTGATGTGTCTATATACAAAATTTCATTTCAATATGTAACTCCATTCAAGAGATATTGAACGGAAACCCTGAAATTTTGGTATTTTTCGAAATGCAAGGGGCATAACTCTGTCAAAATTTTGTTGATCGGACCCAAATATGAACTTGACCTAGATTTTTATTTGATGTGTCTGTATACAAAATTTCATTTCAATATGAAACTCCATTCAAGAGATATTGAACGGAAACCCTGAAATTTTGGTATTTTTCGAAATGCAAGGGGCATAACTCTGTCAAAATTTTTTTGATCGAACCCAAATACGAACTTGACCTAGATTTTTGTTTGATGTGTCTGTATACAAAATTTCATTTCAATATGTGAATCCATTCCAGAGATATTGAACGGAAACTGATGTCGCGGACCGACCGACAGACCGACCGACAGACCGACAGACCGACCGACAGCGGCAAACCTATATGTCCCCTCTTCTTCGAAGGGGGGCATAATAATAGTATTACATTAGAAATCTTTTGGCGGCCGCTTTTAAATTTTGCTTATAGAAAAAGAAAACTCTTCTTTAGTGTCAAGTTCCAGAAATTCCAGGTGTGTTTCATCGGACCTCTCATAGGAAAGTACATTTTAAAGTTCATGGAATAGTAAAATTCTAAGTTATTAAATTTTGAAGAGACTTATATCTGCTTGATTTTTTTTTTTTTTTTTTTTGGTTAGTATAGTATATAGTATATAATATAGTAGAAATAATATATTACTATAAAAATGCTAGACTATAACTTACTTGTGGACTCGTCAAGTAGAAGCAGGGCTACGTGGCGACAGTCAGAATGGAAGTACACAGCTTTAGTCTTAATGCCGAATTGTTTCTCTACAAGATCAGCTAGGTCAGCACTGCTCAACTCAGAGGAGAAATTCTGATTGTAGAAAAGGCAGGTACAATGTATGATTGAGAATTCTCTTCAACCATTGACGGTACGTATTAGTTTGTATTATCTTTTTTAATTCAATACTAGATATATGTATTTTGTAGTTCTATTTAAAACATATGCCTGGTTTAGACAAAGATTTATTTTTTCTATTTGGCAGGGAATATTTCATCAGGGATGATTTTGGCTTCAGTACAGACCATTTCCCCTGGCTTGATGGTGATGTCCAAGATTACCATCATACGGTATTTACTCATCTCATCACATACGTTAGAATTTTAAATTGTTTATCTGAAGTTATTTTGAATACTTTGTTGTGTACAGCTTCTTAAGTGCGCCGACTAATATAGTTTTGGTCATAAATTAACATTTGTCCACTTTTTCTCCCCTAGTGAGTGTATGTTCCGCTGTTGTTCACAATGGTATGTACGTATGTCCATTGACAATGACTTTTGGATTCTAATTCAGGATTATGTGTTTGACTTTCATTTACAGTAACTGACTGTTATCATTTTATATATCTGGTCTGCAAATCTTAGTCATCCGTGTCTGGCTGTCTTGTCTGTAACATCATCTTACAGTGGGAATTCTCTTGCATGTATGAACTAGCTATGCTTGATGTTCTAAGTGTACGGTGGATGACTTGTGGGTGAATAATCCGGAAAACTACGTCTTACGTCTTCGTAGCCATGGTAACTATGATTTATTTTCCATGTTTCATTGTCAACGACACTTATAAAAGCCGATTACTTCTGAGTTTTTTTTTTCTCCGTCTCTTCATTTCTTTAATTGTGTTTGGTTTGTTTGGGGTTTTCTTTTAATTTGCGTGTTTGTTTTGAGTTGTTGTTCTTTCATAATATCACGTGTTCGTGTGATATAATTAACAACTACATGGAAGATTTTTAATGAAACATTACCAAGAGACAGTGAAGAACATGCAGGACAGTGAAATAAGCCAATTTGAAATCAAAACTAAGTTTAAGATTACCAGTCACATTTCAGAATGAAGGCCAATTTAAAGAGAACACAAATCGAACGATCCAGAAGCTTCAATATAATGGCACATTTATCACGATTCAGGGAGTATATAACTGCATACCATAGTTCGCAAACTTATGTGTCCATGAAATATTTCCTGATACAATTTGAGTACAACGTACGGAAAGAGGAAAAAATAATTTCCCATCTTCCGTTTAAAACAATAGTGTGTCTTAAATCAAGATTTTATTCGATAATTTCCTCATATCGTTCAAATATTTAGCATAGAGTTTATAAAACTGAAAATTTTCATTTCGATGCCAATACATGTCGGATATATCCCATGTTTGTACCATTTCCATTGAAGGCACTTGCAAGTTCTTTATCCTAGCTCCTTATGGTTGAATGGAGCAGAACATTTATGGGAAAGGGAAGGGTCATATATGCACCTCTGCATTACATTAGCATGAATTCTTTTGCTTTACAACACGTTATAATACCGAGTATTGTTAAAAATAAAATATTCATGATCCACTATCATTTCACGGCCTATACAAAGGAAGGGGGAATTATAGTTGTTGGTTTTTTTTTTTTTTTACTGTAAGTGGACATCCCCTCTTGGGCGCTAAAACTTTCATTCATCACGAGATAAGGGATACGAACTAACTACGTGGAAGCACAGGGCCTCTCAGACATAGTGAAATTGTGCTGGGGAGAATAATATAATCTTACACAACCATGAGGGAGGGATGGCGATTTCTCAACCCGAGTGTACAAATTTTGCAAGTCCATGACGAGGCTTGCATCCCTCCCTCATTGTGGTGTTTGGTTGTTTTTCTTCCACGTTATCGACTATCTATAGTGTCTGTTATAATCACCAGTTTGCCTTACTTCCATAACGTCGCTTTGGTAGCGATGACGTCAGAGGGTGAGATCGATGACGTCAGAGGGTGAGATCGATTTGAGAAATTTGAGAGTTCTCAGTCTCAAGTGGGATAATTCGAAATTTCTTTCTTTTCTCTCCAGCACAATTTCAGTATGTCTGAGAGGCCCTGTGCATGCAAGAACCTTGACTCTGTTCATGGCCTCCCCTGTAATTTGCCCCCCCCCCCCTTATTTTTTTCCAACATTGTTGTACAATTTGTCGAAACTGAGACTGGGTTGTTTAGATTCACAGGAGGTCATAAATATGCTGACCTGTGTTGGTAATTTTAATTTTACGTTACAATATATTACTTTTATAGACTTGTCTGTCAACAAATTTTAATTTTAATTTGAACATTTTATTTTTGTTATAATGTTTTGTTACCTTGGCGACAGCTACACGTGACGGGTTAATGCCTTTCTTGTATATACCCAGGGGCATACTTCCACGCCCAGCGGCCATTTTCCCTTGGTCAGTGCAAAATCAAAGATAAAAAAAACTCCACCTTAAACAAATTAACACATGACAATATGTACATGTATCACAAGCGTATTTTGATTTTCCTAGATATTCACATCCTTCCGCGTATGATGTCTCAGTTTCGTAAAACTTCCGGTGTATTACGTGTGTTGATACTTACATTTATAACTGCGACGCAGTCGAATATTCCACATTCATCTGATTAATCTACTTTTACTTGAAAAAATTCTAATATTTTTCGGTAAAACAGGAAATTTGAATTCTTTTGTAATAAATAAAATGTTTTGTATAAAACTATGCCCCCCCCCCCCTCCCAAGCTCCGTCTGTGTGTGTAGGTGACGCCCACGCAGGATCAAACTATGGTACCTAAAAAAGTGGAGTAACGATACGTACCGCGATACGTCATCTTGACGATACGTCTTTCATGATACGTCTTCAATTAAAACGATACACAACAATACAGAATTTTTTAACAAAATTAAGAACTGTGTAAGGCACAGTCCATTTGATATTCTGGGGGGGGCTGGGTTTTTTTTCGAAAAAAAAAATTTTTGCTCTCAATTTTGATGAAAAAAATTAATTCGATTATGGTGTGACAGAAAAAAATAATCTTGCTCTTACAACTAATCTGAATTTGAAGAATAATTACCATAAAATTTCGCTAAAACTCATGAAAATTTTCCGGCTCGATTCGCTCGCCGCAGTTTTCAAATTGTATCACAAATTTTTGGCGCGCCATAGTTTTCTATCAAAACATATTTACTAATGGCAAAGTTCATATATTCGAAGATATCAAAACTTACACGTGTATTACTAAGTGAAAAAAAAAAAACTATATGCCCCCGAATCTTCGATTACAGGGGCATAATGAAACATAGTGTAATCAAAGATTACGAAGCTCACCTCGTGGCAGCAAAGTTCAATTTAATCATATCTCTAAGTACATGTATATTAAGAAAATCACTCAAGTGAAAAAAAGTAGGTCAAGGTCATTTCATGAAAGTTTGATCAAAGATACATCCAATATGCAAGTTTGGTACATGTAGCACTTATACTTTGCTCAATATTGGCCTTTAAAGGCAAAATCACTCAAGCAGAAAAAGTAGGTCAAGGTCATTTTATGAAAGTTTGATCAAAGACACATCCAATATGCAAGTTTGGTACATGTAGCACTTATACTTTGCTCAATATTGGCCTTTAAAGGCAAAATCACTCAAGTGGAAAAAGTAGGTCAAGGTCATTTTATGAAAGTTCGATCAAAGATACATCCATTATGCAAGTTTGGTACATGTAGCACTTATACTTTGCTCAATATTAACCTTTAAAGGCAAAATCACTCAAGCGGAAAAAGTAGGTCAAGGTCATTTTATGAAAGTTTGATTAAAGATACATCCAATATGCAAGTTTGGTACATGTAGCACTTTACTTTGCTCAATATTAGCCTTTAAAGGCAGAATCACTCAAGTGGAAAAAGTAGGTCAAGGTCATATTCTGAAAGTTTGATCAAAGATACATCCAATATGCAAGTTTGGTACATGTAGCACTTATACTTTGCTCAATATTAGCCTTTAAAGGCAAAATCACTCAAGCGGAAAAAGTAGGTCAAGGTCATTTTATGAAAGTTTGATTAAAGATACATCCAATATGCAAGTTTGGTACATGTAGCACTTATACTTTGCTCAATATTAGCCTTTAAAGGCAGAATCACTCAAGTGGAAAAAGTAGGTCAAGGTCATATTCTGAAAGTTTGATCAAAGATACATCCAATATGCAAGTTTGGTACATGTAGCACTTATACTTTGCTCAATATTGGCCTTATAAGGCAAAATCACTCAAGCGGAAAAAGTAGGTCAGATGCTGCATCCGATGCATGGGTTCACCTCAGCATCCCAAGATGAATCACTTGTGCAAGTTTGGATACTGTAGCATCAGTACTTTGTCAGATACTGAACTACCCCAAAAACTTTAACCAAACATTGACAAAGTCATTCAACTGGAAAATGTAGGTCAGATGCTGCATCCAATGCATGGGTTCATCTCAGCATCCCAAGATGAATCATTTGTGCAAGTTTGGTTACTGTAGCATCAGTACTTTGTCAGATACTGAACTACCCCAAAAACTTTAACCAGACATTGATAAAGTCATTCAACCGGAAAATGTAGGTCAGATGCTGCATCCCATGCATGGGTTCACCTCAGCATCCCTAGATGGATCACTTGTGCAAGTTTGGTTACTGTAACATCAGTACTTTGTCAGATACTGAGTTACCCCAAAAACTTTAACCAGACATTGACAAAGTCATTCAACCGGAAAATGTAGGTCAGATGCTGCATCCGATGCATAGGTTCACCTCAGCATCCCAAGATGAATCACTTGTGCAAGTTTGGTTACTGTAACATCAGTACTTTGTCAGATACTGAGTTACCCCAAAAACTTTAACCGGACGCGGACGCGGACGGGGACGCGGACGCGGACGGGGACGCGGACGGGGACGGGGACGGGGACGCGGACGTCGGGGTTATAGCATAAGCTCATCTCAACTTCGTCGAGGTGAGCTAAAAAGGGCTTCCTTAAAAGCTTAAATATATTATCAATATTTATGTATTGCTATTGATACATGTTGCATATCATATATAGAGTCTAATTTTATGTTCTTGTAAGCTTGGAAGGAGAACTTCACTTATTCACCAATTTACAATTCTTAGTAACATTTCAAAATTTGTCTAAGAGACCTTCCCCTCAGACCCTCTTATACATGTTATATACATGATGTACCTTATATAAAATATTGAGAATTGTATTGTAAAAATCTTTTATCTATGTTTAAAAATGAATTGAATACTTGCGTAAAAATAAACTAGTATATCAATATTTAGAGTTTTGAGCAAAAATATAAATAATTTCTATTGATAAAACACAAGCATTCTTAATATGCGCATCACTTTGTTAAAAAAAAATTTCCTTGCTCCAACTTTGCATGAAAAAAATAATTTTGCTCCAGTCCGGGGCGAAAAAAAAATCTTGCTCCGACAAAAAAAACCCAAGCCCCCCCCCCCCCCCCCCCCCCCCACGAATATCAAATGGACCATGCCTAACAAATAGAGACAGCTTTTTCTGTATCATTTACTTATATTGCACATTGTATAAAGCCAATAGTATATATCCACATCACCATGTAACTTGTGAGAACCCTCTCTATGCTGTTAAGACTAAATTGATGTAAGTATGTTAAGTTTTTCTTTAGATTCAAGGAATATGTGAGTGTAGGATAGGATTGAAAAGTGTATCGCGAGATGTATCGCATCATGAGCCCTGTATCGTGATACGTATCGTATCGTGATCTAGTGTATCGTTACATCCCTAACCTAAAAAAAAAAGATTTCGTCTTTTCCCTGATTTTGTTTTTGTTTTGTTTTGTTTTGTTTTTCATTTGAAAACAAGAAAGAAATTCTTATTTGTAAGTACATTTTTTCCGAATAATTTGTGGATGTTCCATTTGAACGAACACAAATTTGTCATTGAACGAGCCCAATCTGACCAGACATCAACAAACGAAGAAATCAGAGTCCTCGTCTTCAGTTGGATTTTTTTTTCTTTTTTTGATGAGTGAATTATTGCCATTATTTAAACAGAACTTCAGTGATGTACATCAAAATTTTACTTTTTGAACGTGCAAACTCTATGCACATTCATTCCATCGATCAACGCAGACAATTAATGAAAACAGCACATATTGATATATCTTTTATCTTCCTGGTTGATACAGTATAAACATAACAATATCATACCTATAGATCATCATTATGCGACAAAAGTTTCATTCTAAAAACATGTTATTTGTAGGTTTGTGTAAATAATAAATGTCATGTTACGTTATGATATATCCCAGTGCATTGTTTTATTCTTCATATCTTCATATATATTTCATTCCCTGTCATTTCTTTTTAAAGAGGGGGGGGGGGGGGTAAATTCCATATAAAATCATAGTAGA
This sequence comes from Pinctada imbricata, assembly GCA_033119305.1. Classification (NCBI taxonomy): domain Eukaryota; kingdom Metazoa; phylum Mollusca; class Bivalvia; order Pterioida; family Pteriidae; genus Pinctada; species Pinctada imbricata. Next base: position 45,247,064 of record VSWD01000006.1, read on the forward strand.
TAAAATGCATAATGCACTTAATATAAAGCTCATTAAGCTTGAATGATCGGAAATCAATTTTGATACGTGTACATTTGGATTTTTCTAAGTGAAATGAAATCACTGAGCGGGTCAATCGCATATATATTATAAAGCTGTCAATATTTCTGAATGATAAAATTGATATATTTCTGGATTATTAGACTCTGTCATAGGTAATGATGTACTCCGGTAAGCACTTCACAGCATCGTATACGATAAACTCCCGGAATAACCACTTTCCATCTGCCACTACAGAATCAAAGTTGACATGGGTGGCATCAATACACTTTTCGCTGAGACAGGATGTACACGGTGGGTGTTTGAAGGCGTTAGGTTGGTCTGTCAAGTATATCTCCCCCATCAGAAGCCGCACCAGTAACATCTTTAAACCTTTGGTTGATCGCTTTGCTTTGTCATCTGCAGCAAGTAATTAAGAATCCTTATTATGTTTTGGGTGTTATCACGTGACAGTAGATTGGAAAGCCAGACAAGAGAAACTATCTTGAACAATAGTGAAAAGCATATTTATGAAATTAAACCATCATTGCAGCGCAAATTACATGTAATAGGATGAAACCAATATTTCACTTTCCATGATTAAACGCAATACCAAAATAAAGTTTGCCATCTGGAATTGAAAATATCGGAAAATAAAATCTTAAAATAAATAAAGACTGAAGATAACGATACAAAACTATGGGAAAAACCCTCTATGATATATGTACCTGCGTATTGATCCGCCTTGGTGGATGATTCCGCACAATAAATACCTGAACCAAACATCACGTGATCGTTGCCTTTCTTATGGTCAACTCCTTTATGAGCTATATTCTCCACATATTCAGCTTTGGTGCCGTGCAAAAGATAATGTTCGTTTATTTCAGGATGCATGTCGTTTTTCAAAAGTTTGTCCATCATTTTCGTCGTCAAAATTTCCCCCTTTGAGCCTGAAATTTGTTCTAAAGCATCGAAACGTTTGCTTCCCGAATCTTGCAATTTTCGAATAAGGGTGTTTCTCTCCATTAAATATTTTTCTCGTAAATCTAGATTTTCAATTCTCTCTACATTTGTGACCGATATGTTCTGGTGACTGAGTCCAACAGCGTCTCTACCTTGACCTACCAGCGTACTGTTCCAAGTTTTTGTCAACAGGTCCTCGATGACACTGTGAGAGCGCGAATCAACTTGATATACCACGCACCTTTCCGTTCCTTTGAACTTTGACATTAGCGTACTAATATAAGCACCGGCCTTGAACTTTCTCCAGTATGGGGCAGTTGTGTGGTTTTTAGACAATTCGTCCCAGTATTTCTCCGACCCCTTGTGATGTCTGGGTTTCCATGTACCCCCACGTGACCTTCCATCAGCAGACAACTCATCTTGTTGTTGATTCAGGAGAATTTTTCGTATTTCGTTGGCAGCTATAAGTAGATCCTCTTTTTCACCTTTGATAGAAATTTTGCTGTCACCTAAAATTAGCAATGAAATGAAAGGCATCTTACTGTAAAATCTTTACTCTTTCATAACAGCTCTGATGAAGAGATGACAAGATTTTGTAAGCTTTACAAGAGAGGGCATTATATAATGTTGTGTAAACTTTTGCCCAATCCTTTTTTGATTATTTGAAATAATTAAGCTTTGTTTTCTTTGCATGCAGACAATAATCTTTAAAAACAAACATTTACACATTAACATTTATCGTTCTTAATCGTTAGAATTGTCATGATAAGCATACTCAATTTATTTACTAATTGGTTTCTGTATAACGCTCGACACTGAGTGCTCTCTGTATTAGAAGAAGAGGAGGGAGAAGAAGGGTACCACTGTTTGAATTCTTAATGGAAGAAAACTTCCATAATCATTATTTCTATCAATAAGTTGATGATATTTCATACATTCTACTCACCAGCGACGATTTTTATTTGGACACATTTGTCTCTTCCCTGACTCAGGATTAGTTTCCGTGTTTCTCTGGGAATCTTGTTTGTTTTCAGTTTGATTGTTTCTTGCATGAGGCAAACATCTCTCATTTCTTTTGTCAAGAGCTCCGTTTTCTTGTCAAGTTGTTTTTTGGATGGAGCGTACAGAACCACTTCTACCATTTTCACACTTCCGGTTGCATGATCAGACACTTCCGTTTCAGATGACGAGCGCTTTTGTTGCTTTGCTGACGCATCTTTACGTTTTGCTCGTTGAGATGGACCTGGTAATTTTAAGATTGGTGAATATTTCGCTTTCAATACTTAGTAATAAACGACACTTTAATTAATCATTTGATTGTTTGATCTTTGCTACATACATGTAGGGTGAATTTGAGTCCGATAAAAATGGACATGCTATACTTAGTTTAGATAAATATTAAATCAATAAAATTTTTGAATAAAAAAAATGAAGCTTACTCTTTATGCAACAAGACACTAGTTTAAACTGTATTTATTCCAGATCATATAATCATATAAATTACAAGATATAAAACAGGATTTGGAAACAAGTAATTACTTATACTAATCCATCTCCTTTGATCAATAAATTGCTACAGAAATATATATCATGAGCGAGGGGAGGATTGTGCATGTATAGTGCAAGGGAAAGAATAAGAAAGAAAGTGCAAATGTGAACATTTACATGTTAAATGCAATGGTAAAGAAAATGAAAGAATGAACAAAGAGGATTTTGTGTGCATCCGAAGTCTTATAAACGAACAATTATTTGGTTTGAAAATATCAGAAACCGAAGGCATACAAAATCAGGATAAAACAGGAAATCTCTTACTCTGCAAAATGAAGTCCTGTACTACAGAGAAGATGTTAACGTTATCCTGGTAAGGTAAAAGAATATTTCCAAACAAGAGAAGCTCTAACGATTTATTTTGTAGAGTATCGATAGTCAGCGAACGGATAGTATCGTATAGAGGACAATGTAACAGATAGTGGCGTGTTGTTTCTAATGCTCCACAGTCACAATTAGCAGTTGTTGAGATATTGCGAGCGAAGAGATGAGCTCTTAATCCACTACTTTCGGTCCTTAAGCGACAATGGAAAATTTGACCCATACGGGTACCCGAGTTAAAGTATGACGGTGCTGTGAAGTCAGATTCATTCAGAAAGTGCTTAAAGCTTTGTATGGATGGGTTATTACGGATATCTAATGGGATTTGATTCCAGGAATGGATGACAGAAGGTAGAAAGGAGTTTTCATATTTCTGTGTTCTACATAAAATTGTGTTTAAGCTGTGTCTGTTCCGTGTGTCACGTCCATGAGTATCGTACGTCTGTCGTGGTACTAGGTCACAGAGATAAGAAGGTGAAGATCCATGATACATGCTGTGAAATTTAATAAGTTTATGTTTAGTTCGGCGTGTCTGAAGAGTATCCCAGCCTGCTTCTTTAAGTAATGCTGCTGTACTTGCAAGTTTCGAGGCACCGGTGGTAATTCTAGCGGCTTCGAGATGTAAGCGTTCTTGAAAGTCTAATTTTAGAAGTGTTGGAGCATCCGTCCCGGATTACGTCGGCATATTCTATATATATATAAACGTGAAGTAGATTTTTTGGAGAGTGAGTCTGTCAAGATTAAGTTTTAGTTTACGAAGCATATTTAGTTTCTTTGAAGCCTTATTTACAATTTCGTCTATGTGAATGTCCCAGTTTAAATTATGAGTAAAAGTTATACCAAGATGTTTGTGCTGCTCGACTTCATTTATCAATTCGTTCATGTACAGAGAGGGATGGAATGGAGTGTATCGTTAGGTGGAAATAAGAAGTGATTCTGTTTTATTTGGGTTGAAATCAACTAGCCATTGACGGGACCATTTATGTATTTTATCGAGATCATTATTGAGGAGTTCTGCTGAGTCTATCGGATTATCAACTATGATGTATAAACTGGTGTCGTCGGCGAAAAGTCTGATATTTGTACTAATTTCACATATTATATCATTTATATAAACAAGAAATAGAATAGGACCTAAGATTGAACCCTGAGGAACCCCCGCATTTATTTCACCCCTATCAGACATATGATATATATTGATTACTAAGATATATATTTAGGATAGTATTGAATAGAAGGCCAAGGCGAAGTCTCCCTTTTCTCACCACATTTTTTAAATTCATGTCAGTGCGATACTGCCCCATAAGGAGCCAAGCACATCATCGGAAAAAGAAGAAGAAGAAGGACCAAAAACCCTGCATCCTGATAACAACAAATACCAACCAAATGAGCAGAATCCACTACAATTTGACTATGTATATGACTAAATATATATTGAAACAAACAACAACAAAAAACAAACTTTAGGGACAACACTAAGGTTAATGAAAGTTACAAAAAATAAAAAAAATACCATATATCTGCAAAACCAATGAAATTCCCTGAGATATTAAAAGGAACGTGCTGCATTTTGTATGTTAACACTCGTCACAATGCATAAGATCTAAAGAAACATGCCGCAACGGCTGTTCTAACCTGCAAACTGAGCCCGCGATGGTCTGAATTATAACGTCACCCTTTTACATAGAAAATGCGATTTCAGAAAACAAGAATGGTGCATATATATATACAGAATAAATGGGGTCCCTGTAAAGTGCGAAACGAAATAAAGCCTACGCTCACGCAGCAAGATACGCCCGTTGGGATTTTTTTCACAACACCAAAAATATCTAAGTCCCATAACTCAATAAGGACAAATTGGATGAACCTAGCTTAAAATCGAAAGGCGGCTTCCTCTTCAAAGTCTGATCAAAATGTACAAATATCATGAAAATCTGTTGACACATATTCAAGTTATTGCGTTCCATGCACCTATATTTTGCCCTTAGCTTAACATGTATGTGCATATTACCCCCCCCCCCCCATTACACATAATTTCTGGATTATGTGACAAAAAATTCAAGAACCCGTTATATATGTGAAAGAACATCCTTTCTACTTGAAGTATACAAAATTTCAAATCATTTCAACCAGAAATAGATTTTTAAATAATTTTTAACTATTTTAGTATATTTTCACTGTATTTTAAAATATCTAAGTCCCATAACTCTGTAACATATCGAATGAACCTGAAAATCGAAAGGCGGCTTCCTCTCCACAGTCCAATCAAAATGTATGAATATCATGAAAATCCGTTGACGCATATTCAAGTTATTGCGTTCCATGCGCCTATATTTTGCCCATAGCTTAACATGTATGTGCATATAACCCCCCCCCCCCTTCCTATTACACACAATATATCGCTTATGCGACCAAAAAATTAAAAACCCGTTACATATGTCAAAGAGCATCCTTTCTACCTTAAGTATACAAAATTTCAAAACATTTCGACCAGAAATAGATTTTTAAATAATTTTTAAATATTTTAGTATATTTTCACTGTATTTTAAAAATCTAAGTCCCATAACTCTGTAACGACAAATCGGATGAACCTGAAAATCGAAAGGCGGCTTCCTCTCCACAGTCTGATCATTATGTATAAATTTCATAAAAATCCGTTGACGCGTATTCAAGTTATTGCGTTCCATAGGCGGACGGACAGACGGACAGACGGACGGACTTCGCCATACCATAATACGTCCCGTCAAATGACAGGCGTATAACAAAAACGAAACGAAACGAAACAAATCGAAACGAAACGAAACAAATCGAAACGAAACGAAACAGATCGAAACGAAACGAAACAAAACGAAACGAAACATATCGAAACGAAACGAAACAGATCGAAACGAAACGAAACAAAACATAAAACTTAAAGAAAATGAGAAAAAGAGGAAAAATCGCCGAAAACGAATGTTTCAAGACAAGATCAGCATGTAATATTGCCTTAATCCAAGAGATTTACATTTGTAACTAGTGCCAAGAGGGTTTCTTGAAAGAGTCAAAGTTGACAATTAAAAAAGTAAATGTCAAATGCCTTCCATGTATTTAAGATGAATAAAAGGGAGGGGATAGAAAACCACGCTATGACACCGTAATGAGATCATAAAACGGGGTGAGGGCACATTTCAGGAAAAAATTCTTATCCTTTTTCAAACGAAATGTGCCCCCCCCCCCCCCCCCCCCCCCAGTTTTTAATTGTTCTCATTTTTCTGATAAAATTTTCAAATACACATAACGGAACAGTTCCGTTTCCTCTACGCTAGACTCCTCCCTGCTAAATAATATTTTTCCGTCTGTTATTCATCCCAATCACTCTCCTTTAATATGCAATTGTGCTATATACCGTATATATTATGTTTTAATCGTCAACTTTGATTCTTTAAAAAACCCTCCAGCCACAAGAACTAACGGTTGAAGGCAATAATGAGGGGTGGACAGGGACAAAGGGAGGGGAGAGAAAGGGGGCGGGAGGAGGGAAGAAGGGGGCGAGAGGAGGGACAGATGATTGGGAGGGTAACAGTAACCCAAAAAAATTAGGAAATTACTTTTAATATAAATAATCTTGCTCTTATGCGTTCATGTACATAATCTCAATTTTTAAAATTACCACGAAATTCATCTATATATACCTTAAAAATTTTTCCCAATCGCTTCGCTCGCCGCAATTTTCAATTCATTTTTCAAATACTTCAGGCTTGCTTCGCTTACCTTAGTTTTTCATCTAAACAGGTCTATTTCTTTTTTCAAGGTTTAAAAAAGGAAATAACCCAAGTAACTTCACTATTGCACCAATTTACACTTTAAAGTTTAAACATTTGTCTTGACCGCCCAAGACCCCCTCCCCCGACGGGGAGGGGGGAGGCGGCAGGAGGAGAGTAGTACCCCCTAACCCTTCAATAAGATCTAGTCTTGAAATAGTCGTTTTCTGCGATTTTTCCTCTTTTTCTTATTTTCTTTAAGTTTTATGTTTTGTTTCGTTTCGTTTCGATCTGTTTCGTTTCGTTTCGATCTGTTTCGTTTCGTTTTGTTTCGTTTCGTTTCGATCTGTTTCGTTTCGTTTCGATTTGTTTCGTTTCGTTTCGATTTGTTTCGTTTCGTTTCGATTTGTTTCGTTTCGTTTCGTTTCGTTTTTGTTTCGTTTCGCACTTTACAGGTGACCGGATAAATGTCATAATTTGTGGTTTTGTTACGGGTATGCGACACACAGCAAGTGCATTTATCGCATGAAATGCGCTAACGTGCATTACATTTACGTACGTATACGATAAATGCACTCGCAGTGTTTCGCATACCCGTAACAAAACACAAATTTTAAAGACACTTATTATCATTATTTACATATTGTTTTTAAACGCCTACTCAGTTTTGAGTTCATTTCACGATGAACGTATGTTGACCCAATTCACATTACGTGCGCGCACGAATTTCAAACTTTGAGCGGGGCATACAGATGCTGAATTTGCGAGTGGGAGGAGATTTTCCAACATGTCGACGGTGATTAAAACGATAAAAAGAAAAGAAAAAAAAAAAAAAACAGACGGGGACAACCACAAAATTCCTCCTCAAAACATTGAAATGTGAATAACAACCCTATGTATATATTTATACAGTATCAAAAGACTCCATTTGTAAATATGAACTTCAATGTAGATGGCGCTACCGAAATGAATTTAATACTTTTACACTCTGGTTCGCGGTTCACGAGATTTGCGCCTGTCGAACCAGAGTGTGGAAGCCAGAAGCGGTTCTCGAGAGATTTGCGCCTGTCTAACCAGAGTGTAAAAGTCATGAACGCAAAAAATAAGACATACAGGCGCAGATCTTTCGAAAACCGCTTCGCGGTTCACGAGATTTGCGCCTGTCAAACCAGAGCGTAAAAACCATGAACGCAAAAAATAAGACACTCATTCCTTAAAGATATCATGCCATGATGCCAATAGCTACATTTCATAGAATAACAATTACCAAGTGCTTAGTGAGGAATTAGATAAAATATATATAATTAATAAACTAATATTATTACTGTGATAGCGCTTACGATAATGATGTTTCCCATGTCGATGTAAATGAAGGGTGTAATTCTCGAATGATTCTGCAAACAAGTTATTTTGATATATGTGTATAATAGGGGTGTGCACAACGAAGTACTTTTAAAAATACAATCATCAATCATTTATGGATAATGAACCAGTACGTGTACTGGAAATCTTCGCTCACCTGTTATTTCTTTGCTTCTTGGACCAAAGATGAAAGACAAAGGTCGTCTTGTTTCCCGAAGTTCACTGTGACAAAATTTTAGTTTCTCGATGAACTTTGCAACGTCTTTTTCCTCGAATATCACAAAGGTTATTGCCTGCATAGTAATTAAAGTGAAAACAACACGAATGTTTTGTTCCGTTCCTTAATGTGCATGTACATTTTTTTGTAACTTGAGGTAAAGAAAAAAATGGACCGGTATTATATAATATCTATCGTAAAATACAAACCGAAAAACCAGTAGGAATATTGAACAGAAGGAACGGTCCCCACCCAAAATATCGTCAGAATAAGTTGGTATCATTATCAAAATAACAAAACTCAGTAATGGAAATAAAATGAATGAAAACAATATCTTGTGCTAATCTTTTTAAATACTAGTACATGTAGTATCAGATTAGCTCTAAATTTAACATGAGCAAGTTTCTGATATGCAATATATCACTTAAGGTGGTTCGGGTATCGTGTGACGTCATCCTCCATTTCCAAAATTGAAGATCATTACCACTATTGCCTTAATTGTTTGCAAATGTTGAAAATAGTAAGTTTAACAAATGTTTAATCTTGTTTGAATAATAAACCCTTCGATTTTCAGAACTTTTTAGTTTGTCATACGAGTTTTTCTTTAATTTTTTCTAAAAATATAACATTTTTGTATCTAAATTTGCAATAGCGTTAAAAATAATGATCGAAACTCCTTAAAATTTGGTATGTAAATGATGAAAAAAGTGCATTGCAGGGGGTTAACTTTATAAGAGGGCATACATGTATGAACATATGCTCTGACATATTTCTTCATCAAATATTAGAACGGAAATTGTGACAATTCATTACCATTTCGGTGATATTCCTCAAAATTTTATGGTTGTCGTGTCTTCTATTGCTAATACTGTGTGTCTGCAATTCTTACACAATCTTTATTGTTTAGACAAGTGGACTTTGGATGCCTTCAATTCATTTTTGTTCAGTTTTACTTGGATATACCCAATTTTGGCAAAATAGGATTTAGCACTAAAATGCCTAATTTTGTTCAAGTATTAGACCTTAAAAGATGCCTTGCACCATGCAAATATTTTCTACATTTTAGATGATTTGAATGTAGATCTTTAGTTAAGATAAAAAATAAAGTTAGTTTGACCATTATAACAGTATCAAAATAACGATACTAAAACCTCCTTAAAATGTAGAGGGTTCCCTACCTGTAATTTATTTCTATCCTGTGCCACTTTGACGGCCGCTCTCACCAGGCTGTCGGCCACCACCCTCCCGGGATACCGCATTATTTTACCTGTACCCACCGCCGACATGGAAACACTGGTTGCTTGTAGTTTGTTTACGGTGGCATAGAGTTCGCCCATGGCAGTATCTAAATTCTGCAATGGTATATGATCATTATATAATTTTCCTTGACATTCGATCTCTTTTCTCTTCTGAAGATGAGTTCATGATATTTTTCATAAATACCTCTTTTGAAGCGTCGCCCTTCCATTTGGGAACTACTACATGGCATACATGGTTACATTTGTGTTTCAAACGTCCAGTACTTTTAGTAGGAACAATCAAACTTGAACCGTCATAAGCATCATCAAATTCCTAAAGAAAAGATTAGGCAAAGTAAGTACGTATGGCTTTTACACTAGTAGATATCTAACATCCCCCAAAACCATTATAAATGATAACATGTACTCTACCTAGTTGTTATGTCATAGGGGGCTTTTTTAATACTCCATAACGCTTTCAATTTTTTCTTCTTCCAAAAAAAAAGAAAGAAAAATAAGTAAACACAGACAGACAGACAGACAGACACCTAGTCAGTATAGCTTGATAGAACTGTGCATGATCACAAATTGCCAGTTGTACGCACCTCTCTCATTTCATCACCTCCCTGTTTGAGAAATTGTTTGGCCAAGGCCCCATATCTCCAGAGACTGGACTCCTCCATAAAATTGACCAGTACTTGTGCCTATATATAGATATGGTCAACATAAGAAATGAAAAAATATAAATATTAATGGACGACTTTGGACGTACATGTATCATATTTCAAAGACCATGCAGTTTCTTTTGACGGCGGTGTTCTCCTAGTTTAGACCGCTATCATATGATAAGCATTGTTTTCAAAAATCGCACTGGAAATACACATAATCACTGAAAATAATTTAAGCCAAGGTTTAAGCGATCATAAACTTGTTACAAAACACCTAGAAAATTGTATTCCTTCAAGAGCGTCTTTCTTGTATGACTACATCGGTCCTTGTGTAGGCCAAAACTATTGGACTTGGGCCTTGTATAGGAGGTTCTCTCCAGATAATCATGATAACAGCACTATTTTCACCTCATATGATTAGGGTGCCAAATTTTATTGCATTTTGAGTGTACAATGCGGGTCTAAAGGAAACAATTTGGAAGAAAAAATCAAATAGAAGAATACATAAATTCAGATACCTTTTCGTCAACAATATTTCCTCGTTTGACAGTGATGACGACGCGCCCAACTTGGATGGCATACTCTAGCTCCTCGTGATCAGATTCTGGGTCAGAGGAGCTAGCAGACGACTCATCATCCAATGACCTTGTAGCTGATCTGAAATGTGAACGAAAGATTGTAAGAGTTTTATACTCTTCGTAAAGAAATCTTTATACAACCACACCATTAGTTCACTGATCTTTAATCCGGTTACTCTAACTAGAGTTTAGCAAAAGAATACATCTGTAAAAAGCTGAGGACAAAATACTAACAACATTAGTAACCTCTGTATATTGATTTCACAAAAACGTTGTAAATGTAAATAGGCAACTGTTTCACAAAAAAAAAAAAAGAAAAACATACGAACAATTCTGGGCACTTTCGTAACTTTTGATCGCGTAGTACTTCTTATAAAACTAAAAATTGCGATATTTTTTTTTCTGAACTTATATTCATTATGTAGAATATTACATAGCACAATATTATCTAAATTGAAAAACATTTTAAGTTTTTATTTAAGAAATAAAAAATGACAAGCCGGGCTCTATTGTCTCATAATGCCCGAGCGTCCTCAGCCAATCCCATTTATTACCGAGCCGCGTCAGCGGCGAGGTGATAAATGTGATTGGCTGAGGACGCGAGGGCATTGTGAGACAATAGAGCCCGGCTTGTCATTTTTTTTATTTCTATTCTAATGATGACCAAACATAGACCTTTCGATTCTTGGTAAAAACCAGTTTCTGCCGGTTTATCTGCTTTCAGAAAATGGGTAGGCGTGGCTTATCGCTATAGGGCCTATATTGGAGAATAGAGCCCGGCTCGCGTCCGTTGTCTTAATAGGGAAAAAGAATCAAGTCATATTAGAATTGATGATGAAAGATACGAAAATTCCTGAAAAATTTCCTAAGAATTTTTGTGAAACTGGGCACCGAAACACAATTTATAAAACATCGAAAACAACCAGAACTGTTGAGACTTCTTTCCTTTATGGCAAGCAGACTGTGGTCACCTGGATTACATGCTAACAACTCTGGGTTTTTGTAAGTGAACAGGAAGTTCATATAAGGCTGGGTGTTGACTTTTCTTTATTTTTTCTTAATCTTGCTTTAGTTATGCTATATTTTTATTTGTTTACTTTCACTGAATCTCGGATAATTACATATCTTACCAAATAAATAACAACGGAGGAGTTGAAAAAAAGACAATAAGTAGCGGACAAACGCCAAAATCAATGAAGAAGATAAAATGGACTAACCTCGCTTCCTCCAAGATAGTGTCTGTGGTGATTATATCTACACCAATATTATTATCTCTCTCAAACCTGCGCATCAACTCTGTACCCTTTGTAGACTGCAGACATCTACACAGTAGTACTTTATCCTCGTCTTTTTCTGGATTATAAGAGATGAATGTTTTTTTTTCAATCAAAATACAAACTTCTGAACAAGGCATAAAACATAAATACATGATATCAAGGACTTCAGGGATTAGCTGCCCAATTTTCCCTTTGTATGAGAGGATCAAGAATGAAGGGAGTCAAGATATGTTGATCCGGATGGGCACTCCCTCCAGAAAAAAAAAACTTATTTTTCTCCCGTTTTTATGAGTAATTAAACAAAGTCACAAGCAAAAATTGACCCATCTGGGAAAAAAAATTCTAGATCCACGAATTTAGAAAGCGAAAGAATGTTGTGTACCAGTCATATACTTTTCCAAAGATTCTATGCATGATTTATAGCATCTTAATTTAACTGCATTATAATCTATATATAATAAATCCGTTTTTTTATGAAGACGCACGCAGTCAATACATGGTATAAACTAATGACAAAATACTTATTGAACACTGATAAGGGATTTTTCTCTTGTAATTTCCTGAAACACACTTATATAAAAATGTTTGTGAACAAGGATGTATAAGGATTACCCGATAGTTTATCATGTGTATTAATCTACAAAAAAATAAAATATTTCCAAGAAAAAATTGAGATTCAAGAAATCAGCGCAGCTATGTTAGACGTAATTGATAAAACTATCCAGTGGTATTGACAGGTCTACGTACATTTTCATTGGAAATAATCTAACTTATTAGTATATCCAGCTCGATGCAGGGATTTATGGATTGAAATTGAACATTGAGCAAGGTAAAGAAACAAAAGTAGTTAAGATGAAATGCTCTCATTGAAGATACTGTAGAAATTTAAAGAATGTAAGTATACATGATTCTTTTTATCATGTTTGCTTGTTGTTGTTGTTTTTTTGTTTTTTGTTTGTTTGGGGTTTTTTTTGACAAAAGACACTAAGTGTGAACGTCGTAGTTCTGCTGTTACCTACATGCACTTTCTTTTAGTGAAGTGTAAAGAGCTTGTTCAAATAAACCTTAAAAAAAGTCGACAGAATTATAAATATGCATACAGTAGTATGTGACTTTGAGCAATTTACCAATAATGAGAACGAACTAATCAAATGAATTGAATTTCACTAGGTACCACCGTTCACACATGCTGTGCTTTTTACAGTAAAAGATTCAGATTCCTAGTAAAGATGCTGACACTGGCTTAAGCAGGCAAAGCAGAGACTGTGCTTCATTCAAGATTTTCCAAGTTTAATTGTGATTGGGGGGGGGGGGGGGGAGGGTGTTACATTTTGATATTTGCATTTTGGGTCCCGGTCCATGCACAGTACTTTCATCTATAATTTATAAATATTTGTTCATACCTGATCTTGAGGTTATGATCTTTTTTATGTCTATTTTTCCTTGTACGATTCTCTGTGTCAGCCGTCTAACTTCCTTCTCTTTGTTTGTGTCCACTCCGGACATTGTAAGAGTGACCACACCATCCTGACTATGGACCTCAAGATGTCCGTCTGATTGTCTGACGTTGTAAATTTAAATTAAGTAAGTTATAATTTTAGCGAATACTATAGTCATAATTTTAATGAATACAAATAAAAAATCATTTTTATATATATTATAATTCAAACTATAAGTTCGGTATACAATGTCATGTAAGTAGATGAATTCAGGAGCCAGGAATTCATGAAATAAATCTTTAGTGCATTATCTTCGACGTTCCGAATGTCTTTAAGAAAACATATTTTGGTTTTGTTTAGTTCTTTTATATAACATTTCACAAACTGAAGGGAAATATCAGTGAATTTTGAAAAAGAAATTATTATAAAGTCCACTTTTCACTTCCGTACTATCAATAATAACACTTATTTCTTGTTGCAGTGTGGAACAGCTAAATCGTTCCCCGTGACTTGGTGTTTGTTAAGTGTATTAATTACTTCTTTCCAGCTCTGAAAGAAGCTTTGTTTTGGCCATGTATCAATTTGACCTCATATATATATTTTTGCTATTTCGGAAACTTGCCATTTCATCGAAAAATATCATCGAAATAAAAGGAGGTTAACATCTTAGCATCATCCCTCCAATGCTATTTTGCACATAGATTTTATTTGGATATGCTACTGAATCGACCCTTCAGGAAATTTGGATCCGCAAACCAGAGGGTGCTAGTGAAATGAATTTTGGTGGATTACGAAAAGCACTTTGGCTGTCCTCGTCCAGAAGCATCACCGATGAGAATTTAATATCCGAAACGTGTGTCTGGTGCATGAATATTGGTTTGAAATTTTCTTCAAGAAGGTATAGAGTTGGAACACTTACGTATTATTTTCTATAAAACGTGAGTAAAAATATTACTATATATGTTACCTTATCTGTGTCTTGAGCTGCTCAAGCTCTACTTGTATTTCTGTACAGCTCAAAAAGCAACGCCCTAAACCACCCGGCAACGCCAGTGGTTTGTTATCACTTTTCTTCTGTAGTACAGCTTTAATTCTGGCCGCTGAGTTTTTGACATCCATGCCGATTCCTTCAATTATGACTTGTTTGCTTGTCATAGATATGTCTACATCTACCAGACTTTCATTAACGACTTCTGTCTTTAAAGCTTCCCATCCGCCGCTTACAATAAAGTGAATATGACCGTCGGTAAATGGTATATTCTCGGTACGAATTTCACTCTTGACGCTTTCGATTGCGTCCTCTGCCACGCTTTCCGAGAACGCCGCCGTACATAAGTAGTCACCATCTTCATTTGTAGACAGGTAGACATAGGCGTCTTTCATTTGCGTCAACTTTTTTTGTAAATACGATTGTCCGTTGTCCTTCTTCAATACTGTGGTAACGTTTTGAGAAATTTTGCACCGTTGTCTGACGATCGTATTCAGCTTTTCTAAGATAGACAATTTGATTGCCATGCAGGTGTCTTCGTCCGTACTGTGTATTGTTACAGAGCCTGCTTCTATGTCATACTCCAGATCGCAATTATCCATGTCTTCACCAAACTTGAAACGTTCTAACAGACATAAATCTACTTTGTTAACGTTGATTGTGTCAGTGTATGGTAGTTCGTGTTTGCTTTGTGCTCTCTTTCTCTGACCTGCCACGTCGCTTTTAGCATATTCTGACGTCACTTTTTCATTGACGTTACGTTGGTTCTTCCTAGGCGGACTTTCCACGTCAGACTGGTCTTTCACACGAGTGCCCTGGCTTGTATATGGCGAGGAATACTTCTTAGTGTCCACATTTTTCTGTTTGTTTGGTGGTTGTGATGGTTTAGATTGTACATGTTGTATTATAGGCTTATGAATTATGTCGCTCGCTTCATCTTCTTTGTCGTCTACGTCTGAATCAGAGTCGGCTCCTATCAACAGTAGATTACCTGAACTGGCATTCATCTTTAGTAATTAAGTTCCTCGATTCAAATTCCTCTAAGTTACCAAACCTGTTTGAAGGCCCAAGCACTACATGGGAAAAGAAATAGCCTTTAAACAGTCAGGGGTATAACTCATTTCAGTGATAAAATTTTATAACCGAAATCAGTTACTTTTCTTTCTATGAAAATCAGTAATGTTAAAGTAGGTCATGAAAAATAACTGATTTCTGCATATAAAAATTCCTATGGGAATTGCTTCATATTTATTCATTGGGTAAAGGATTATTTTACAAAATTTAAGGTATTGATGTATTAAGATGATACTGAACACTTGATTATCAGCAGGAAAAATCTGGATTAGAAGATTTAAGCAATACCAAAAAAATATAACCAAAAATGGTTATTTAAAAGTAACTTCTTTCAGTTATATTTATTTTTGACCCAGATTTTGCACAAAGATGATTTTACCCAGCTGTGACCTTAATTTATTTTTAAAGAGGCACCAATGTTGTATCTGATGAAGTCAAACTTTTCTGTACGCATTGGATGATATAATCGTATTTGACCTTGGAAAGTTTTGTAACCTGAACCAGTTATATTCTGGGTGATTCTATAAATATCTTGCAAGAAAAATAACTGATTTCAGTGACGAAAAAAATAACTGAAATGAGTTATACCCCTGACTGTTAAATTTACACATCAACTGCAGGTACTATGGTGTTAGATACATTTTGATGTTGACGTTATAATGTACATTTGTATTTATAAGTCCGACATCAGTGATTTCTTTGCCATTTAAAAATAAAAAACCCTACCCTTTTGTTTGGGAAATACCGACATTTTGGAATACATGTATTCAATAAATAGGAAAAATTTCAGACCAAAGCTACTTCTTATGTTAACTCAAAAAACATGTTGAAAAATTTGGGTAATATAAAGCACTCAAACTATCATGATTACATGAAGAAAATTCGTATTGCAAATAATTCATACTTCAAAACCAAAAATATTAAGACTCTTGAATTGAAAATTTAATTTATACCTAATATTTTGAGAAAATAAAGTCAAATTTTGAAAGGAAAACCACCCATATTCGGTGGTAAATTGGACCAAAAAAAATCACTGGACATTGTGTCTCGTCGGAAAACTTGAAACCCGTTTTGAGAATCGGCCTAGCGACCATTCAGGTGAGGATCCAGAACCGCAGGGTTTTTTTCGGGGGGGGGGGGTGCCTGTGCCTGTCCCTTTGGGAAAATTTGCGACATTTTGCCAAAATTGGAAAAAAAATTATACAAATTCTCGCCACAGTATAACCCTAAAGTACCATTTATTAAAACTGCTCATCCATTGATATGCTTGAACTGAACAAGGGATGAATGAAAAACTTAAAGATGCACTTATAGAAATATCCTTTTATTTGAATTGTGAATTACGAATTGTGCTGACTTCCAGGTTTTGAGTCTTATTTTCTCATGTGATTTTTTCATAATTCCTCTTTGGGAATTTAAGAGTGATTTTTGGGGAAAAATAAAGGAAATTTGGCATTGGGAAGGGGCCGAATATCGGCCCCAAACCTGGATCCTCAAACGTGTAGGAATACACTTCTCATGGGAATGACTTGCAAGTCCTGAATGTAAGGAAGGGGGTGTGGAATCATCAGGATAGGGATTCGGGGTCTCCCCCCCCCCCCAATTAAAAATTAAGCAATTCGGTGATTATTTTTGAGGGGCCTCCCCCGAGAAAGAAAATGAAAAAATGAAACAGTTCAGTGATGCTGGTTTTTATGGGGACTCTCCGGGAAAAAAATGAAAAAAATAAAGCAAATTGGTGGCCTCAGGAGCTTATTCAACTGAGCTTGATTGCATAACCTAAATCCAAATGCTACACCCTTTTAGCCATCTAGAACTTCCCTGCGAGACCCAATTTTCTGGGGTAGAAGTGATTCCAGTCCATGACTAAGAAAAAACAATAAACGGCAATGATATTAAAACTGGGGGGGGGGGGGGGGGGGGGGCGAGTGCAGGAAAACTTTGAAGTTTTTTCAGTTTTATCAATCACTGATTCAGCGAGATATATAGATACTCCACCGTATATAGTTTTATGATATTGTTCAAAATCGAACTTTCCTTTTAGCCTTTCTCTGGGATTGAACTTCAGCAAAAAGCAACCAAGCTATCATATAAAACACTTTTAGATTTTCACCTTTTTTATGTCATCAATACAAATGAATTCTAAAAACTATATACCAAAACAAGAAAATACCTCAAGTAACCGAGAAGCCGTGATCTTCTGCAAGTTAAATGGTTATGATTTATATTAATTTTCTCTTTCTATTTCGTTCACCACTGTAAATTCCAAAATGTTGTCATGCTATGATATGTATTACACTTTCGGTTTGATAGTTGTATCAGTGGCGGATCCAGCGCCCCTTTTGCCGGGGGGTCAAGGGGCGAATTTTGCCGATTTTGACTGAAAATGGGCTAAAATATACCTGTTTTTGGAAAATTTTGGGTCAGTGCCGGGGGGGGGGGGGGCGGGCGCCCCCTCCGCACCCCCCTGAATCCGCCACTGTGTATGTGGACTTTAAAATAAGAACTTTATGTTCGATGTGCGCACTTGTAAATTTTGTAAACGTACAGGTTTAATGGTAAGCATATTCATACAAATATAGTTTAAATATATTCGCTTGGAATATGTTAAATAAGTCGTAGAATAAATAATGCTTTGTGATGTTTAAGCGATGAAAAAATATGTTGAAAAATTGTTTGCAGACAAAGAGCAGATAACTCTCAAATCGTTGTGTGTGTGTAATTATCGTTCTTGCTGAAATTTCCTACTTTTCGTTTCTCTTTCGTTTCCAAGCAGTATCAATCTTTCAATGGTGTGTAAGAAATGTTAAATAATTTATGGAGTGCTTGTCAATGACTGACAGTGTTTATAATATTTTCAATCATATTTTTCATCCTACCAGCTGACCAGCACCATTGGCCATCCGATTTAGCGATTACTTTCTTTCTTTCTTTCTTAATTTGCTACGTTGATTTATTTACAAAATCACTGTGGCATATCACGTCATACGCAAGTGATATGTTCCACAGGAACCTCCTTTGATTAAACCAAGTAATTTAATACTGTCTACTGTCCTGTTCACTGTTGTATGTGGACTTTAAAATAAGAACTTTATGTTCGATGTGCACACTTGTAAATTTTGTAAACGTACAGGTTTAATGGTAAGCATATTCATACAAATATAGTTTAAATATATTCGCTTGGAATATGTTAAATAAGTCGTAGAATAAATAATGCTTTGTGATGTTTAAGCGATGAAAAAATATGTTGAAAAATTGTTTGCAGACAAAGAGCAGATAACTCTCAAATCGTTGTGTGTGTGTAATTATCGTTCTTGCTGAAATTTCCTACTTTTCGTTTCTCTTTCGTTTCCAAGCAGTATCAATCTTTCAATGGTGTGTAAGAAATGTTAAATAATTTATGGAGTGCTTGTCAATGACTGACAGTGTTTATAATATTTTCAATCATATTTTTCATCCTACCAGCTGCTGACCAGCACCATTGGCCATCCGATTTAGCGATTACTTTCTTTCTTTCTTTCTTAATTTGCTACGTTGATTTATTTACAAAATCACTGTGGCATATCACGTCATACGCAAGTGATATGTTCCACAGGAACCTCCTTTGATTAAACCAAGTAATTTAATACTGTCTACTGTCCTGTTCACTGTTGTATGTGGACTTTAAAATAAGAACTTTATGTTCGATGTGCGCACTTGTAAATTTTGTAAACGTACAGGTTTAATGGTAAGCATATTCATACAAATATAGTTTAAATATATTCGCTTGGAATATGTTAAATAAGTCGTAGAATAAATAATGCTTTGTGATGTTTAAGCGATGAAAAAATATGTTGAAAAATTGTTTGCAGACAAAGAGCAGATAACTCTCAAATCGTTGTGTGTGTGTAATTATCGTTCTTGCTGAAATTTCCTACTTTTCGTTTCTCTTTCGTTTCCAAGCAGTATCAATCTTTCAATGGTGTGTAAGAAATGTTAAATAATTTATGGAGTGCTTGTCAATGACTGACAGTGTTTATAATATTTTCAATCATATTTTTCATCCTACCAGCTGACCAGCACCATTGGCCATCCGATTTAGCGATTACTTTCTTTCTTTCTTTCTTACTTTGCTACGTTGATTTATTCACAAAATCACTGTGGCATATCACGTCATAAGCAAGTGATATGTTCCACAGGAACCTCCTTTGATTAAACCAAGTAAATACTGTCTACTGTCCTGTTCACTAATTCCAGACCACCCTGTCTGCCTGTTTTCCCAGTTTTCTCTTGAATATGATAATGTCATCTTCTAAATAGATATCAGTTTGATAGTACTCCTTTAGTCGTAACAGAAAATACCATTGTTTTGGCTGTACGTCTGTTAAGATAGAAATAGGACGGAAAATAAAAAGTCAACGGGGATTTTCTATAGTAAAATCGCTGAAAATGTGTGCACATGACGTCGGCCTGGCTTTGACGTAACTGTTTACTATTGTTGACACGGAGAACAATATGGTGGCGGCTTGAAACTAACATGGAAATTTCCCATAGACATATTATTTTTTCATATTGCGGTTTGAACAGGGATTAATCTACTTCTGCGTCCTGCGTCTCTGAAGCATAGAAACTGCCCAGGACCCATTGATTCTTGATAGCTGCATCCCACCGTACGCATTATTTTCTTTCGTATAGTTTTTTTTACACAACTTTCAGAGTCAAGAAAGTGAAATTGTTTTATTAATGTATATTTTGTCCGTTCTTTTAAACCTTACAGAAGGTTGATCATGTCCGTAGTATTGTACAAGAAATTGTTGCGCATCAAATTTTTTCCAAATAAAAGTTATATGCGGTCTGATGCGAGTCTAGTAACTTCTTATCTTTCGGATTCAGATGTACATGTAATATGTACCATATATTTATGAAAGAACTTAAAAATTGCAGGTTAATATGAATCAATCAATTCAAATCGTTTAATTCACACGTAAATGTACTAGTTGCCGTAATTTATTGTTTATTTAGTTGCTTTATTTTATAGGTTTCATACATGAGTATAGTAAAACTTTATCCAAACATAACGTTTTACTATACTCATATACTGAGCCTCACTTGCGTAAATAAAGCGACTAAATAATTAATAAATTACTTAATTTGGCAAATTTGACTATAGATTGTAGTTTGGAAGATAGACGTTTTATTTCCAATATTTTTTTCTGGAATATAATGATCTCGCGGACATAAATTGCCACAAGCCATTCATATCGTTTGTACATGTATTTGCAAACTTTAGATAACGCGAAAAAAGACGGTTTATAGTACTTGGGACCCATAAAATTCTGCTGGGACCCATTGTTTTGGCTAATGACCCATTGGTCAAATTTCATTGGGTCCAGAGGACCCATTTAGATCAAATTGTAGATTAATCTCTGGGTTTGAAGGCAGCTGATATGGTAAGTTGAAATTTAATTTCCAGTTACAACTAAAGGAGGTGAAATCTCGGAAACAATGATTAATAGGAAAACTCTTCAGACGACAGAATATATCGCCAAAACAGGTTAAACATGCTCTGGATTTAATGAACAGGACAGTAAATCTACTTTATATGAATTTACTTTAGGCCTATCATATGGCCATTATCATCAATTATATGATGGTAATCTATTCTGGTCAAGAATAGAAGTTTATTCGGAGAACTCTTAAACAGAATTTTTTTCAATCCTCACCACAAGTTATGATATGGTGCACAGACATATACAAAATTTTCTGTTTAAGTGTTCTCTAAATATCAGGGATGGATCATGCAAACTTGGCAATCGCAATACTGGTATACCAGTATTGTTGACAATACTGGTAAAAATTTTTGTTCCAGTATTGTCACCAGTATCTTCCAGTATTGTTAGAATAACAACATTTGTTGCACGGTCTACCTTGTAGACAGTAATTTTAAAACACCTTTCTAGACAGTGCAATATTTTTCATTGTGAAACAGAGATTGAATTAATAATTGAACTAATCATTAAATGATCAACTGAGCCGTTCACTATCTTTATGACCTGACGTCCACTGCCTACCATTTTGAAAATACAACACGGCAAAAAAAAAAGGGGGGGGGACGAATATTCTCTTTGCCATGTTTAAGAGAAACTTAAAAGGAATTTTAAAAAATCTCGCGATTTTCCATTTTCAACTACTTTTTTCAATGTCACGGGCGGATCTACATTTTTTCTCCCCCAGAAGGTGGTCTAACCCATTAGGGAAAGGGATCTAGCCTATGATTTTGAAAGAAAATCTGTAAAAACTTGAAATCGTGTGTGTGTGTGTGTGGGGGGGGGGGTTACAAATTCAAAGGGGGGGGGGGGGTTACAAATTCAAAGGGGGGGGGGGGGCAAATACCGAGGAAGGGGGTGTCCTGACTCATTTTCAACTACTTTTTTCAATGTCACAGCGGATCTACATTTTTTCTCCCAGAAGGTGGTCTAACCCATTAGGGAAAGGGATCTAGCCTATGATTTTGAAAGAAAATCTGTAAAAACTTGAAATCATGTGTGTGGGGGATGGGGGGGGGGGTTACAAATTCAAAGGGGGGGGGGGTGTCCTGACTCCAAGCCCGCTCTAAATCCGCGCTTTTAAAAATGTTTCAATATGCATAGGATTAGCCACCAACGAAACCAGATTGACAAAACTCATAAGATTTCGATTGAATTGTGTACTGACGGGTACCCTTGAATACTTTTTAGCAGAAACAAAGATATGATAATATCATAATAGCGGAATATTCCCGTAGTTTTGAATATTTGTTGTAAAACTTGAACATGTACAGGGGAATCTTTCACCACATCTCCTAGAATCCGCTTCCTATGTTATTGTACATAGTCTAATTACGCTGCAGTTTAAAAAATTCAAACATCAGTTTCCGTTTTGTTTTCTTAACTTTATTTCCCCTCATTTAACAGCAAATTCTGGACCGAATTTACCGTTGTTTTCTTTGAAATCTACTTTTGAAATGTGTGAAATTCTTAACTGTTTACTGACCATGAGTAGTTTTCTTCTACTTTGAATGATGACTTATAATTACTCAATCAATGGTGATAATTGTTTAATGGCCTAACAACTGCCGCGCAACAAGTGGGTTATTCAACTGCTCCTCGGGCTACGCCCTCGGAGACAGTAGAATAACCCTTACATATTTTTTGCAGATACTGCATGGTTTTCCACTATTGTAGAATTGAGAATACTGGAATACCAGTATTGTAAATCCAACAATACTGGAACACCAGTATTGTTCATCTGATAATACTGGAAAACCAGTAATTGTTAAAGGTACAAAAGGTCTCGTCAAGATCAAACCATGAATCAACTATTTTTGTCAAAATTTTAACGCAAACGAGTCTATCATGCTTAGTAATTAGAAACTGGCTGGTTACAATAGTCACATATGCCCTCACTACCGAGCTATGATCAATTATTGCTTATAAAATGGGTACCCTAATATAATAAAAAATGAAGCAAAATGGGTTAACATGCAATCTTCCTCGTTTTCAAGCGCCAAGGAGGGAGATCTCCCTCTTTTTAAGATTTCAAAGTTGACAGGTACGAAAGGAAGTGAGGTAATGGTGAAAAAATAAGAATTATTCTACATGTATAACCTAGTTTGTGAAGGTAAAGCACTTGGGTGATTAGAAAAGGCTGTAGAACCTTTTCAAACTTGATGTAATTATTGCTTATGGCTTAGGGAAGGACCATACACACTCAAAATTTAAGGTTATGATCCCTAATGGTGTCATATGTAAGATGCTGAATTTCACATCATGCAATGGTATGTTATAAATTTATTTTCTCTCCAGAGTCACCAACAAGTGACACTATAGACAAAAGTAGATTACCAACTTTTGTCTATGGTGTCATTTGTTGTTGATTTGGTTTGTACTTGTTGGACTATTCTTTCAGATGATATTTTGACAAACCTTAACACATATGTTTGCGTCTTCCAGCGCAACGTCATATGTTTGTTCCACTTCTTTCCACTCTCTATATGGCCTTGCCATCAACCCTTAGGTCCCATATATTTCTCAAATTAATTAAAAGGAAATTAGTGTAATTCAGATTGTATATGGAATAAAGTTTGAAAAACTGCTTTAGATTAAGGCGCCAAAATTTAAGATTAGTTCCATTTGTTGTTTTGTGATGTCATTAAATTGCAATGACGTGATGTCATAATAAGGCCTTCGACAGAAATCCTGTCAAACTGGGGACCCCAGAATCCAAGGGTTCTTTGCAATGAAGCGTCTAGCTGTCTAGCGGAAAGCGATGAAACCCAAGTTGCACCAAGATGCATATGTATGCTATGTATGGATGCCCTTAGAATTGTCACAATCTTTTTGCTTTGACTTCATGTGATAACTTTTTCTGTGTTTTTTAGGAGAAGTTAAGAGATTTTCATAATGGATGCTGAGGGAGAGGTGAGCCTAGGTGAACTGTACAACAAATTTGACTTTGAGACCAATGTCATAATAGTCAAAGTAAGTCTGTACCCTTAAGATTATCAGCAATCTTTATTAAAGCGAAAAAGGAAAAATAGGTCAAAGTTCATTGTATGTAGTGAAATAGGTTAAAAAAGGTCAATGTAAATAGTGAAATAGGATTTTTAAAAAGGTCGAAGGTCATTGTATTAAAGCGAAATAGAAAAAAAAGATCCAAGGTCAATGTCAATTTCACTTAAACATATGTTTTAAAATCTTGCTTTAACATATGAAACTAATTTTGCTTCAGTATCCACTTCACATGTATACTGTAAACGTGGATATATTTTTTGCTGAGGGAAAATTTCGCGATTCTAACATCAAGACGTTACGCGTGGGGGAAATTTTTGTGATAAAAATGCGTTTCCTATTTTAAGAATGCAGCGGTGATATTTTCACGCGGGGGAAATTTTCGCGATGTCCATAGATTTGTGAAAATTACCCCCATGTGAAAATTTCCACGTTTACAGTTATAAGTCCTAGGGACGATACTTTTCACACAAATTTGTCTTGCTTAAAGGAGAAACCCTATTTAATTTATGGTCAGGAATTAAAAAATGTCAATAAAACCTTGAGTTAGTGCAGAAATGCCATTCTTTAGCCATGTTAGCTTTACTCCTCTTTGACTAGACTTATTTTGATAATACATTTATTTTATTCATATTTGGTATCAATGGAGGGGCTAGGAGGAAAGTTCCCTATTCTGTATTTTTGAAAACAAGAGTTCCATCCCATTGGAACGGTATCTAATGTAGACTAATTGTGACGTCTTCAAATTCTATGGAAATGGTCCTTAAAATCTTGTAAACGACGGTATAAAATTGACATTGTCATAACATTTTCGTGACATCATCTGATGTAGACTAATTGTGACGTCTTCAAATTCTATGGAAATGGTCCTTAAAATCTGGTAAACGACAGTATAAAATTGACATTGTCATAACATTTTCGTGACATCATCTGATGTAGACTAATTGTGACGTCTTCAAATTCTATGGAAATGGTCCTTAAAATCTTGTAAACGACGGTATAAAATTGACATTGTCATAACATTTTCGTGACATCATCTGATGTAGACTAATTGTGACGTCTTCAAATTCTATGGAAATGGTCCTTAAAATCTGGTAAACGACGGTATAAAATTGACATTGTCATAACATTTTCGTGACGTCATAGTGGTTTTACATCAGATACAGTCTCATATGGGAAATACCTCTGTTATTCGCAAAGATTCAATAGTAATGGACAGCTCTTGTCACTTAAAAGCTGTGTATCTAATTTTTTGAATGATTTATCATGAGCTGGCTTTTGTCAACAGATACATCATAGTACAATATGTGATTTACAGCAAGTTTTCTTCTCTAGACTGTGTAACTTCATATGAGCATTGTAGACTTATTTGGGTCTCTTGTTTTCAGGAAATTCCAGGAAGTGTTGATAAAGAGACGTTAGAAAATTTTCTTGAAGTAATAACAGACAACATATTAGCTGTCATCTTTCCTCATCATGGCCCACACACCAATATTATAGCTGTATTTACAGAACCTATCACAGGTACAGTGTATGTTACACTGTTATATTTCTAGTGCTATTAAAGCTTATTAAGCTACAGGCTCAGGAGTTATTTCTTTAAAATGAAAATACATTAGTCACTTACTGTAGTAAAATGCTGATTGGATTAAATTGAATGATATGAAACCAATGAATAAATCTGCAATAATCCGTATATAAGGTTGGAGAAAACTTAACATCATAATAATGCATCCATGGTTAGTGCAATGAAACCCTGCAGAAATCCTATTTCTAATTAATAATAGAAAAAAAAAACTGATATAGAATTCAGAGTATCCTTAATTCATTGCCATTATCTATTGCAGACAAAGAATCAGTTCTCTCCAAGAGTACACGTAAGAAGCTTGGTGGATGTAACGTAAAGGTACACTTTCCCAGCTCATCAAGAGCCATAGTTCTGTATGGATCCCATCCACTCCCTAGTCAAGACCATCTGGAGCTCTCTTGTGAGAAGATATTCAAACAGGAATGCAGCGGTAGTCAAATCTGTGATGAAAAAGGCATAGCGGTGTTACACTTCCCTCACATGTCTAAAGAAGGTAACAAACACACTGTATTGAAAGTTCAGAGTTTTAATTCTTGAAATGTGTCATCATTTCTATGTTCATTATGTGTTTTGTAGAATTTTTTGAAAATGAAAATCCTGAGTTAGTTCAAATCAATATTTTTAAACATATAGTGGTTATAATATACATGTATATATGGGAAAATTTTGAAGAAAATAGATTTTGGCAGTGGCATAGCTGCAATTATGCCAAATACGCCTGGGCATATGCATTAATGCTAAAATAAGGCTAAGGGCAGAAAGATGCCTCCCTCTTTCATGATTAATTTAGAAAAATAGTATATACATGTATATATATTCTTCATTTTGATGATCCTTTTTTACGATATTGAAGAATTTTCCCAGGCTTGCTATCGCTGGCAATTTTATAAAGTTACCGATTTCAAGTATTTTCCTCTGGCTCACTATTGCTCACCAGTCATCTTTTTTAGAATTCAATTGAAAGTCATTATAATAAGCATGGACTGCGAAATAAGAATAACTTCCAAGGCCCCCAAAGCCCCTGTCTTTCTATTACATACACATTCATTGTACTCTGGTTAATTGGTAAAAATATTCATCATATATAACTTTGATGAAATTTTATGAATTATTATGTTCCTGACATATACATATGACATAGTATTTTTTCTTTTTAACATTTATTACATATTCTTTCAGATTTCTCACGGGTGCAGAATGATAAGCTCCGTCAATTGTTACAGTTCGATAAAATGGAACCTTACCTTCCAGAATTTCACGATGACTTTATCAAAACTAGGAAAGTACAACCATCCATCAAATCCAATACAACAGCTTCTTCCAAAGTGCCTTTCAAGCAGTCGGAAGTTTTAGATTATGAAAGTTTAGCTCAAAATTCTTGGTCAGATCAGGTAAAAGTATGTCAGATGCAGGTCCAACAGCCGGTCCAACAGCCGGTCAAAGCAACAGAAATCTTACGAGGGAATGCGGATCGGAATGTCCTAGCTGAGCCCACAATCCTTTATGAGAGAGAAGAGCGAAATGGTGCAACAGCTAAACCTGAATTCCTTTACAAAAGAGAACATACAAAACCTACCCCAAATCTAAATCTCTTTGATGACGATTTTGATGCTAAGGCAGAATTAACAACTACATGTGATGTTTATACGGAATCAAACGCTACTAATGAAATTGATGACCATTCAGATTCGGATGAATCTGTAGTTTCCCAATGCTCTAACCCTGAGAGTGGTCAGAGGAGGTCTACAAGGAGGAGAGGTTGTTATCGTGGCAGGGAGCAATTTGATCCAAACGATCCTACCAAAGTGACAGAAACAATGCCATTGACAAAGGGTCAAATTGTAATGCTTAAAATAGGACGGGTATCACAGAAAGCACCTGAATGTAAGTTTGATCTCAATGCTAGCCAAGAAAAAGTTGTTATTCAAGGTGAGACTTATGAAAAAGTTACAGGTGCAAAGATTGAAATTCGCCAGTTATTGAATAACCTTAAAGAACATTCAGTTTGTGAAGATCAAGACATTGTTAAATTATTTTCCAGTTCAAGGGGGTCTGGATTTGTTAGATCAACGCTAAAGAAGAACAGAACTCGTGCATTTGTAGGGTTTAAGGTTAATTCCTCTGAAATGTTCGCATATGCATATAGTGTGAAAGAAGCCAAGGCTGCAGTGACTTTGATAGACTCATGGATTGGAAGGCACGAGTGCATCGTGAATGAAAACCACTCTACATACTTGAGTTCGCCAGAGTGGAATGCCTACATGGCGAGGAGCCAAAAAGAAAATCTCGTATCAATACGAGTCAACGTTAATGAGAAGAAAATCTTTATCACCGGAGTAAAAGCTGTGGTCGATGCCACTGCTGATGAGGTCAACACAAAGCTTTCCTCGGTTGACAGAGCTAGTGATGTTGGTGGCAGAACTGTTGATATTTCTCTCAATAGACCTTATAGAGACACCAGTAGTGACCATACAGAAACGACCACTGGAGGAGTGAGCAAAGTGGAGTCATCAATGGGAGCTCATCAACATGATAGGCAATCAGACGGTAGGAAGTATACAGAGAAGATTAAGGTAGAGGAAGGATATGCAAGATGTCTGAAGAAAAACAGAAATCTGATCTATGATCAGGCTAAGTCAAAAGACTGGATCAGGTACAGTAAATTTCTAATTCATGTAAATGTACTATATGAATATTGCATGGTAAAAGTATTCTGTATATCAAATTGAAATATTCGACTTACAGAGCTGCACACACTCTCTAAATCACAAAAAATACTGATTCGAAATCTCATTTCAAAATATATAAACTGTATTGAAAAATGGCTGCATGACTTTCAATTTAAAATTCTTTTCAAAAAATGATAATCTTGAAAATATAAAAACACCAGATTTCCATCAAAACAAATTTTAATCATGTAAGCAAAATAAGACACATCTTGGATAGAAATTGGAAAACTAATGCAGCATACGCACCACATATGATGCAGTTATTCCTTTATTTTTAGTATTGATACCTCGGGCCACCAAAACTTTATCATTCAGATTCCTAAAAGGACAAATATTGATATGTACAGTTTCACTGTTTAAGATGTTTGCTTTCAGTGATATTGACATTCAAGTGAAAAAGAAGGGACAAGTTACTATAGAAGGTACCGATCAAAGCTTTGTCTGGAAGGCGAAACAATGTATAGAGGAGGTTCTAAAAAATGTTTGGAAAGGAGACCTTGACCTTGGGAGGATTAGTAAAGATGGTATGTCTAGTTGTATGATGTAAAGGACCAGAGCCACGAACGGCAAAATCGGCCTAATTTGCCACAATGTTCATCTTTTATATTTTGATAATACCATATTTCAGCACTTCAGAAATGTTCAACTTTGTGATTTACGGCCTTGCTGAAGCAAAATATTTTAATGTGAATTGAGGGTATGGTATATTGCTTGCGACGTCATTTGACGTAATTTTCACATATGACGTCGCATAATGTCAGGACAAGTACCATGAATTACTAAGTATTAGAAACGATAAGAGATATTTCTACATTGAGAAAATATGTGAAATTTTAATTTAAAGATAACATATTTCTAAAATTTCTATAAATAAAATATCTGTACAATTTATTATGTACAATCCGTTTTTGTCTTGCCTTTGTTCGAAATCACAGGCTAAAAATATTCGTCCTGGAACTACGGTATGCATGTCTTCAATGTTTACTTTTTGTATTCGTTTAAATCGCGTAAGATGTAAGCTGCATTGTTCCACGAGAAATTGATGTCATTATTTATGATTATATGAAAAAAAATCAAAGAAAGACTTCATGTTTACCATCTTGATGAATCACGGATCCGATACGTTCCAACTGTCATAGAAGAGTGTTAGGCTGTATCAGATCAGACAAAGGAATACCATGTATGCTTCTTCATTTTTTCCGAAAATTTCTGAAATACCGTTAAATTCAAAGCTTTTCTCGTAATAAAGTTGTCAGAACATATCCAATCAAAAGTGAATACCCCTCTACAACATCAAAACACGGTTCTATATCTGCTGCAGATCTATAGATAATTAAAGCATCCACTTAATTTTGCCGTAGATAAACCACTGTCAGCGATGTATGAAGATGAACATTGATGTGACTCAATTTGACATCTATAAGTACTTCAAATTTATTCCTATAAACTAGTAGGCTCAAATTACACGTATCAGTTTTTAATTGAATTTCGCGGTCAGTTGCTGGACTAGACAGAGATAATACATCGGCTAAATTGAAAACCCCTTCCGTACACTCACTTCGGTGCATATGAGTCAATGACTCAATATGAATAAGTACAGCTAACAACATAGAGAAAAAAAGATGGTTGCATTTTGAATATTTGGTATTTTAAATTACTTTTCATGCTCCCGTTCTTATCATGACATATATAATTATTGATTAGAGAAATACGTGTGACTCTTCTCACATGACATTGTATTTGCTAGTACTAGTATAAGTGTTGGGCAATCGGAAGTTAAATCATAATCGATAAGCCGAAATAATCGGAGGGGCATAACCCGTTATTATTATAATCGGAAAATTCAAAACATTTCTTTTTTTCATTTTGCAACCAACAATGAATTGAAATAAACACCAAATCATTATTTCTTTGAATAAAATTGTTTTATTGAGTAAAGCACTTCGATCACAACTACTATTAATACCCTATCAATTCGTTCAAGCTTCTTTTTCTTGAATGCCATGCAACAGAAAATGTCATACACTAGTATGTACTTTGAAGTACAAGGAAATAATACTAGGATAAAAAGGGAAAAAAACACGAATTTATCAAAACCAAGATACTAAATCGGGCAATCCGGTAATCAGCGATGTCGGCGACAATCGCGTTTGATTTTCAAGATCGATTAGTAATGTTCATCGCTGGCCATTCAACGACCGACAATCGATCGTCAGCGATAATCGTTTCATAACTAAACTAGAATCCGTTGCCATGACTCCCATTCTGATACATTTTTAGTGTCATTTTGTGTGAAGAGAGAACATTTTTCAAAGAAGTGCATTTACTCCGATTAATCGATTCTCAGAGATAGAATCGATAGTCGATGAGTTAGATATTTTAGAGACGATGGCTGCGACTATCGTTACAATAATACAGCGTGTATTAATGTGAACAAGATAGAGATCGAGGTATGGAATATGAATACATGTACGTAATGATTCGCCCTTAGAGGAATGAAAATTTAAGAAAACCACCGATCCAAATCTGCCAGAACAGTACCATGAATGTGACAAAACGATGTCATAGATGCACAAAATTCTTAATTTCTGGATCGATGGACTGTAGCAAATGTGATTAATGTTCGAATGTTATGAATTGCAGCGTTCGCGTGCTTTTTAAGAATCAATTTTTTTTCTCACATTTTTGCAATATCGGATGAATGGCGAATCTAGCGGGAGGGATGAGGCCAGGGCGAGAAGGGGAGCATGTTCTAGACTCTCCCCTTTTTGCGGTCAACATGAACTTGATGATAAAGCTTTTATAACAGTACGGTACTTGAAAATGATTTAATATTACAAAATTTTAAAATGCAAAATCTCTCTTTTCATATGGAAGTTTACGTTCTCATTTGTATAAATTCAAATTTGCAGGCGAATTCTTGATTTGTACAGGTTTGTCAACTTTATACAGGGAAGACATAGAAAGGTTCAAAAGATTTAAGTATAACGAAGATATGTATCGTAACTACTCGAGTGCATAACTTGACATTTCAAGAAATTCATAAACGTCAATTTTGATGACGTCATTGGTATAAATGACGTCACAAATATTATCTACTATGGAGCAGTTTTCTGAAGGATTGGAATAGTTTTAAATAGGTGTAAAAGTAATCAACCGCCAAATTTATAAAATTTTACATAATTTTAAAAGCTTTCAGATTATCTACTGCCTATCTTGAAATACAACTTCTCATTTTTATGGTCTGGGAAGTCTTTTTCATGACATTCTAACAATCTTTGATGAACAATTTGTCAAGAAATGTGCCAACAGAGAACTCATAAAAGTTAAATTTTCGACTACGACCGGACCTTCTACCAAAAAAATTTCATCGAAATAATCACAGGTATAATCAAAGAATATCTAAAGATATTTTTTTTTTGGTTGAATGTCCGGTTCTATGCGAAATTATCGATCAAATTTCATGATATCTCACAAAAATACCGGAAATGCAACTCCTGGCTTGGTTTTGGGCTCTATATATATCTTCTTAAGACATGTCCGGAATCTCACAACTTCGCACGTTTTCGAAAGACGAAATGTTCTCCTTTCTTTTTGTTGATAAATTAGAAACATTGTCTGTGTTTGAAAATATACGAAAACTTTAGGCCGATATCGCCGTTCGTGGCTCTGGTCCTTTATCCTTTCTATTTCCTTTTGCATTGTTAGTGTCAGGGCTTTTCAATAATGCCTTTCTATTGGTAACAAAATGTGTGACCTTGACCTAATTTATGGTCATGGTGAGTGAAAGAGCTTTTATCAATTTTTTATGACCCTGTAATAGGAAATTCAGGGTCATGTACTTTTTAGCTCTACTGGTCTCAGACCAGTCGAGCTTATGCGATCACCCTTTGTCCGGCGTCCGTCCGTCTGTCCGTCTGTCCGTCTGTCCGTCTGTCCGTCTGTCCGTCTGTCTGTCTGTCCGTCTGTCCGTAAACAATTCTTGTCCGGACAACTCCTCTGAAACTGTAAGAGATAGAAAGTTAATTCTTTTTGCATTTTACTTGGACCATGGTCTAGTTGTGCACCTGACATTTAGTTTCACTCCCTGACCCCCAGGGTCTTAGAAAATGGGCGTGGTCATTAAATTCTATGTAATCTTGTCCGGACAACTCCTCTGAAACTGTTAGAGATAGAAAGTTAATTCTTTTTGCATTTTACTTGGTCCATGGTCTAGTTGTGCACCTGACATTTAGTTTCAGTCCCTGACCCCCAGGGTCTTATAAAATGGGCGTGGTCATTAAATTCTATGTAATCTTGTCCGGACAACTCCTCTGACACTATAAATGATGGAGACTTAATTTTTTTTGCAATATGATGGGTCTGTGGTCTTGTTGTGCACCTGCTATTTTGTTTGAGCCCCCTGACCCCCAGGGTCTTAGAAATGGGTGTGGTCATTTTCTCCTATATAACTCTATGTAATCTTGTGCTCGCAACTCCTCTGACACTATAAATGATGGAGACTTAATTCTTTTTGCAATATGATGGGTCTGTAGTCTAGTTGTGCACCTGATATTTTGTTTGAGCCCCTGACCCCCAGGGTCTTAGAAATGGGTGTGGTCATTTTCTCCTATATAACTCTATGTAACCTTGTGTTCGCAACTCCTCTGACACTATAAATGATGGAGACTTAAATCTTTTTGCAATATGATGGGTCTGTGGTCTTGTTGTGCACCTGATATTTTGTTTGAGCCCCCTGACCCTCAGGGTCTTAGAAATGGGTGTGGTCATTTTCTCCTATATAACTCTATGTAATCTTGTGCTCGCAACTCCTCTGACACTATAAATGATGGAGACTTAATTCTTTTTGCAATATGATGGGTCTGTAGTCTAGTTGTGCACCTGATATTTTGTTTGAGCCCCTGACCCCCAGGGTCTTAGAAATGGGTGTGGTCATTTTCTCCTATATAACTCTATGTAACCTTGTGTTCGCAACTCCTCTGACACTATAAATGATGGAGACTTAAATCTTTTTGCAATATGATGGGTCTGTGGTCTTGTTGTGCACCTTATATTTTGTTTGAGCCCCCTGACCCCCAGGGTCTTAGAAATGGGTGTGGTCATTTTCTCCTATATAACTCTATGTAATCTTGTGTTCGCAACTCCTCTGACTTTATAAATAATGGAGACTTAATTCTTTTTGCAATATGATGGGTCTGTAGTCTCATTGTGCACCTGATATTTTGTTTGAGCCCCTGACCCCCAGGGTCTTAGAAATGGGTGTGGTCATTTTCTCCTATATAACTGTATGTAACCTTGTGCTCGCAACTCCTCTGACAATATAAATGATGAAGACTTAATTCTTTTTGCAGTATGATGGGTCTGTGATCTTGATGTGCACCTGATATTTTGTTTGAGCCCCTGACCCCCAGGGTCTTAGAAATGGGTGTGGTCATTTTCTCCTATACAACTCTATGTAATCTTGTGCTTGCAACTCCTCTGACACTATAAATGATGGAGACTTAATTCTTTCTGCAATGTGATGGTTCTGTGGTATGGTTGTGCTGATATTTTGTTTGAGCCCCTGACCCCCAGGGTCATAGAAATGGGTGTGGTCATTTTCTCCTATATAACTCTATGTAATCTTGTGCTCACAACTCCTCTGACTAAATTCTTATTGCAATATTATGGGTCTCTGGTCTAGTTGTGCACCTGTTTTTAGCTCTACTGGTCTCAGACCAGTCGAGCTTATGCGATCACCCTTCGTCCGGCGTCCGTCCGTCTGTCCGTAAACAATTCTTGTCCGGACAACTCCTCTGAAACTGTTAGAGATAGAAACTTAATTCTTTTTGTATTTTACCTGGTCCATGGTCTAGTTGTGCACCTGACATTTAGTTTCAGTCCCTGACCCCCAGGGTCTTAGAAAATGGGCGTGGTCATTAAATTCTATGTAATTTTGTCCGGACAGCTCTTCAGTGTATGACTATAAATGATAGAGACATAATTCTTTTTGCAATATGATGGGTCTGTAGTCTAGTTGTGCACCTGATATTTTGTTTGAGCCAATGACCCTCAGGGTCTTAGAAAAGGGTGTGGCCATTTTCTTTTATATTATTCCATATAATCTTATGCTTACAGCGCTGACACTATAAATAATGGAGACTAAATTCTTTATGCAATATGATGGGTCTGTAATCTCGTTATTCACCTGATATTTTGTTTGAGTCTCTGACCCCAAGGGTCTTAGAAAATGGGTGTGGTTGTTTTCTCTCTATTAAACTACATGTGATCTCATGATAGCTAATTTCCCAGAATTTATGGATAATAATTAATTTATTTTTTCCAAAATATTATCGGTTTGCAGTTTAGATGTCATTACAGTATTTTACTTGAGTCCCTGTTCCCTAGGATTATGGAAAATGGGTATATGGCTATTTTCTCTTACCCTTTCTACATGCATTAAGAGTACATAAGTGACAGAAACTATAAATAAACAAACATATTGCCATTTTACAATATTATCATAGATGAGTCTGTAATTTAGTTTTTCTCATATTTTATTTGGGATCTGACCCAGGATTTTATCTTCAGTTCTATAGAAACGCTAGGGGATAGTTTCGGAATTTCCTCTGATCAATCAATCAACATGAAAATCTTTTCTATAGTGTTTATATAGTGCAAGAAAGATATCAAATTATCAAAATGCATGTATTTCTCACTAATTTTTTATTTTTTTAACATGTTTAAGGTGTAAGATTTTTAGGGAGAGTAGTGAGAATTTTTGTTGCAAGAGTAGAATTTCCTAAGTGATCACAGACTTGAGCTGTGCTTTCTGTTAAATGGGAACACCAGAATCACAAAGATTGATCAATTTATCAAATAAAATAGCAATAATGCATCCTTCACATTGCCAAATGAAAGGAATATTGTGCTTGTGTAAGTTTTTTTTTTTTTGGGGGGGGGGGAGAGGGGGAGGTAACTCTTACATCTTTCTTATAAATTCCTCCACTGCTTGGAGTACCACCCCCAATGGGATGTAAAACTGTGTGGTTTGATGAAATTTTCATAATGTTTACATTAAAGCAAGTGACACATGTTTTAATAGTAGAAAATATAACAAGAGATGCCTTATAGGCATATCTACTATGTGTTAATCAAATAAAAAAAAATAAAAAAAAAATACTAAAAAATTCATTTGTAAAAGCCAACTCATACAAAAATATTTCAACCCAGGAAAACTTCTACCAAAATCTTCTTTTATTGCCATTTTACAATATTATCATAGATGACTCTGAAATTTAGTTATCCTCATATTTTATTTGGGATCTGACCCAGGATTTTATCTTCAATTCTATAGAAACGCTAGGGGATAGTTTCGGAATTTCCTCTGATCAATCAATCAACTTGAAAATCTTTTCTATTATGTTTATACAGTGCAAGAAAGATAACAAACAATCAAAATTCATGTATTTCTTACTTATTTGTTAATTGTTTAAGGTGTAAGATTTTTGGAGAGAGTAGTGAGACTTTTTGTTGCAAGAGTAGATTGTCCTAAGTGATCACGGACTTGAGCTGTGCTTTCTGATAAATGGAAACACCAGAATCACAAAGATTGATCATTTTATCAAATAAAATAGCAATAATTCATCCTTCACATTGCCAAATGAAAGGTGCTTGTGTAAGTTTTATTTTACAAAATTCCAAATTTAGTATTTATAGAAGTTAAATTTGTAACAGGAGAGGGAGAGATGTGACTGGACCTGGAATCGAACCCGAGATCTTCTGCTATCAGGGCAGACGCTCTTACCAACTGAGCTATCTTGGCACGATGCCGGTTCCTGCCACACTCCTCTCAACCAATTTTTCAGGTTTCCATGCACTGGAAACCTCACACAAAACTCCACTTCACCTTGAGTCATTTAGTTTGGCGCCAATTCTGTAACAGGAGAGGAAAAGATGTGACTGGACCGTGAATCGAACCCGAGACCTTCTGCTATCTTGGCAGACGCTATTACCAACTGAGCTATCTGGGTACGATACCTGTTCCTGCCATAAATTACTGGTTATAAACAAATGTTTCAGGCCTTTTTGTCAATTGGACCTCGAGTCATTTTGTCCTTTTACAATTTGACCAATCAAAAACATCATTTTAACCTCATGCAGATTTTAAAATATTTATGGAACACCCTTATTCTGAACTGGGATATATGGTAAAAATGTTTTCTATAGAGGATCAAATATTTCATTATAACCGGTATGTAAAAATAGTTTGTATTATATTTTAATAATTAGCTTCTGTCTACATTAATACCACATTCACCCTAAAAGCTCATGTTCTTCGTTCAATATTCTATTTACATTGTTTTACATTTACTAAAGAATAGCCTAAAACCTTTTTAGGTTTTAGAACAAAATGGCCGATACTTTTTTTCACTCGGTAGGCCACATGTCCTATGATATTTAATTTCAATCTGAAACTGTCTGATTACTTGATCTAAGTATTTTCACTGGTCAGTATAAGAAAGAAGGAAATATCTTTATAGAGTATCCAATGCAATACTATTTCAGCTCAAATGAGAGGTTATTTATGCCTTTAGTCTTAATTTTATCAATGGGCATATAGTGGTAGGTCTGTCTGTTCATCTGTTTATCCATCCGACTGTCAGTATATATTCCATTCAACTACATTCTGATGAAAGGGTATTAAAGATAATATAGCTGTCATATATTGCATGTCTATGTATCTTGAGAATGCTCATCTTTTGGAGCCAAATTTTTAACCTTTGACCCCATCCCTGACCTTTGACCCACATTTTTCGAAAAATAAAAACATCTGTGATTTTAGTTTTGATACAGTCATATGGTATGTTATATATACACATTTTTAGAAATTCTCTCACATTCTAGAGAAATCTAAGGCATGGTCCATTTGATATTCTTGCGGGGGGGGGGGGGGGGGGGGGGGGGGGGGGGGGGGGGGGGGGGGGGGGGAAGACACTGTTTTTTTTTGAAAAAATAAAAAAATTTGCTCTGAATTTTGATGAAAAAAAATTAATTAGAAATTGATGGATATGCATTGGCATGTGGTTGTTGGTTCTCATAAAAAAAACTTGATATATACATTTATCCCGCCTCTGGCAAATTTTTTGCAATCTGATTGGTCGAGAACCAAATATTATGTTGTATTATTTTACTAACAGGATATTATTTTGATATCCTGCTTCTACTAAGACCCTTTATGCTTTTGACGTCACCAAAATGCTTTAAAATATGTTGACGTAAGATACACAAACCAAAAGCGATTCAGCGGGATAAATTTGTTATACAGTGTTTTCAGGGGGGATACAGAAATATATATTAGGTCGATGAAAAAATTGGTATTAGGCGAGGTGAAGCCGAGCATTCATTCTCTTGAGTGTATATGTACAAATCAACCAGGAGAGCTTCAGTCTCATCAGAGACTTCTGGTTTATCTGTCTGTTTATCTGTCTGATTGTCCACAAAAACTTTAACCTTGGCCATAACTTTTGAATGGTACGGTAGGTGATACATCTTCATATTTCACATGTGTATTTCTTGAGGCTAGATCTTTTTGATCAAGTGACTTGGCTAAGATGTTTTGTTTAGCTTAGAGTGACTTATTAAGAAGTTTGGGGTAGTTCAGTATCTGACAAAGTACTGGTATTACAGAAACCCAACTTGTACAAATGATTCATATTTGGATGCTGAGATGGACCCTTCCAGGATCTGACCTACTTTTTCTGCTTGAGTGATTTTGCTTTTAAAAGCTAACATTAAGCAAAGTATTAGTGCTACATGTACCAAATTTACACACAGGATAAATCTTTGATCAAGCTTTCATGAAATGACCTTGACCTTCTTTTAGCAATTTTACTTCTTAAAGCCAATATAATGAAAAAAAAAATTCTCACAAAGTGGATTTTATCGTCCCAGTTCATAGACTATAGGGCAAATCGTTTTTAGCCCACCTCAGTGAAGCTCAAGTGAACTATAATGTCATAGCACACCATTTATGTCTATTGTCCGTCAATCTGTTGTAGACTTTTAACTTTTTCAACGACTTCCTTGCAAAGCAAGTACTTTAGGTCCTCTGCGAATTTTGTATTTTTTTGTGCTGATTGGTCAACAAAAATAGCTGCTAAAGGCTCTAACTGGCCAATGCATTTTTGACATCTCCTCTGCAACCTATGCACAGAATTACATGAAACCTACAGGAAGCAAGTACTCAAGATCTCCTACCAAGTTTGTGTATTTCGTGCCAATCGGTCAACAAATATGGCGACCGAGGGCTATGATTGGCTGACACATTTTGGATATATCCTCTACTACCGACCAGCAGAATTGCATGACACCTTAGTCTCACAGGAAGCAAGCACTCAAGGTCCTCTGCCAAGTCTGTGTTTTTCATACATATCAGTAAAAAAAATACGTCTGCAAAGGGCTCTTATTGTCTGATACATTTTTGACATTCCCTCTGCCATTGCTTCACAGAATTTCATGAAACGTTATAGGAAGCAAGTACTCAAGGTCCTCTACCAATTTTGTGTACAAGCAGTTCATGCAACAAACATGGCCACCAAGAGCTCTGTTTGGCTGTAGCATTTTCGACTTCTACATAACTGCTGCAAAGAATTTTACAAAATAGTATATTGGAGGTCCTCTACAATTTGGCCACTTTCAGCCTTTCGTAAGCAACTGATTTTCGCGATGTGGCCCCCTCAGGCCTCTTGTTTCTTGTCTGTGTGATTGTCTCTACGAACCATTTTACATTTATCTTTCAGATAAAGATAAAGCTATAATGTCCCATTCCCTTCTATCAGCAAAATGTGGGGAGTTCATCAAGATGTTTGAACAGCAATACGCTTGTGGTGTCATTATCAGCCCAGGACACCAACGGCTCACTCTACCTCCATCTCACTCCACACCTGATCTCTCTCACCTTAACAGGTAAGTTTTCTATTGAATTGTTTATCAGAATACTGACAGCCTCATCTACCTCCATCACACTCCACACCTGATCTCTCTCACCTTAACAGGTAAGTTTTCTATTGAATTTTTTACCAGAATACTGACAGCTTAATACTCTACCTCCATCACACTCCACACCTGATCTCTCTCACCTTAACAGATAAGTTTCTATTGAATTGTTTATCAGAATACTGACAGATTACTCTACCTCCATCACACTCCACACCTGATCTCTCTCCCCTTAACAGATAAGTTTCTATTGAATTGTTTATCAGAATACTGACAGATTACTCTACCTCCATCACACTCCACACCTGATCGCTCTCACCTTAACAGATAAGTTTCTATTGAATTGTTTATCAGAATACTGACAGCTTACTCTACCTCCATCACACTCCACACCTGATCGCTCTCCCCTTAACAGATAAGTTTCTATTGAATTGTTTATCAGAATACTGACAGATTACTCTACCTCCATCACACTCCACACCTGATCTCTCTCACCTTAACAGGTAAGTTTTCTATTGAATTGTTTATCAGAATACTGACAGATTACTCTACCTCCATCTCACTCCACACCTGATCTCTCTCACCTTAACAGGTAAGTTTTCTATTGAATTGTTTATCAGAATACTGACAGATTACTCTACCTCCATCACACTCCACACCTGATCTCTCTCACCTTAACAGGTATTATAAGTTTTCTAATTTTCTTCTTCTTGAAATTTAGAAAATTGAAAAAAAAAGTCCTGTTATACATTAGACAGTTAACTGTACTGACAAAGAGCAACCTTCCAACCATGTACTAAAAGAATTTTTGATTTTTTACGAGGTGAATATGGTGTGATATTTTCTTAATTTGAAAATAACACACTATATTCACCTCTTAAAAAAGTCCATAATTGATTAATATTTTATATTTACATTACTAGTAGATTCCCTATGTTTAAAAACACCCATTAGGCAACTAGAATTATATTCCAATAACTTGATTTGCTATTGTGACTTCACATTCAAGTTTTGCTTGTAGGGAGAATTTACCAACGTTAGAATACATTTGTCGCTGTTATAGGCAAAATTTGCAGTGTGCATGTGAATAAAATGACTGATAATTAGAATAAATGTAAATAAAAGTAATGCAGTAATTTCTTCTATATTGATAAATGGTTACTTAATTTTTGTAGCTCCTCCCCCAGACCTCCACACAGATCAGCCTCTACTTCAGCTCTA
This sequence comes from Pinctada imbricata, assembly GCA_033119305.1. Lineage (NCBI taxonomy): Eukaryota > Metazoa > Mollusca > Bivalvia > Pterioida > Pteriidae > Pinctada > Pinctada imbricata. Next base: position 45,287,538 of record VSWD01000006.1, read on the forward strand.
CAATCTGCAGATCACAGATCCTCACACTCTGATTCTCCTCATAGAGCACCATACGTACCTCATACTCCGAGATTGGATCGTGTAGAGTCATTGCCGTCTCACCATATTGAAACAGCCGGGAGCCAACCTTCAGGACAAAATGAGACTGTTGTTATACAGAAAGGAAACTTTAAGGCTGTCTTGAAGAAAGGGAAAATAGTGGAAGAAAGGGTAATGAATTATTTTGTGCATTGATGATCCTAGATACTAGGGCTGAGCAGTTTTATCATGGTACGGGTATATTGCGATACGAGGCTTCAATACATACCATGGTATTTGTTTTTAAAAACCGGTTTTTGACAATATTTTTTTATCTTCATATTTTGATGCTGTTTCTTTGAAAATTATGAACGAACACAAATTACTACTCAAAAGGCTCATTTTAATTGCCAAAAGTTCATTCTTATGTACGTGTATAACCGTTAAGTTAGAACGTCGTTAATTACATCATGCTCATTTCAACTCTTACCTTTTATGTTTCGTCGGATAACAGCTGTGATAAAATTATAATCAGCTCCACAATTTTCTGATTAGCCACTTTTAAACACAACAAGATGTCTGTTCTATGCTACATAGGGTGTAGATTCCAAGGAATAGATAAATAACGCTTGCTTGGCCTGTAAAATTGTACGTCAACACACTGTTTATGTCAAGGACAAAAGAATAATCATTGGTATACTAAGCTCGATTCTTAACAAGTATCTAGTTCATGATTGGCAGATTGTTTACATGTAAAACGTTGTGGTGTCTTGTTCGCCTTAATTTCCTGTCGTGTATTTGATAAGGGTACTTTAAATGAAGTTTAAGTTTCTTAGTCACTTTTTGCACCATCTGTCCACGAGTGTCCGCTGATGTCCCAGCAGAATTATCACATTAATACTTGGATAAATTTTAGTTTCTGTCAACCAGATATTCATGCATGTATGATTGACTTCGAATGTTGCAGAGGGATTTGTCTGCTGCTGCACATGTCCATCATTAGTTTGTAAAGACATTTTCAGATTTTTTAATAAAATTTTGAAAGCAAAATTGAGGTAGGAAAATGAAAATCATGAGGAATCTCTATGCTATGAAATATTGCAATACATTTATATCGCAATATTTTTCCAAATATCGCAATACAAGTTTGACCCGCAATACTCAGCCCTACTAGATACATGTATGTGGGTCTGTACGTGTGATGTAGATTGAGATTTCATTTTTCCTGACCAATTTTGTGAAAAGTTATGGATACTCTACTTGAAATTTAATGAAATTTGCATGTAGTATCCTTCCTTACTACAGTGTAGTACATGCATATATCAAGTATCTCTTTGTTTCTTATTAGGCTAAAATACTGGTGAATTTCTTTGGAGTCAATGGGAATCATGGAGTAATATCAGATAGTTTTAAACGTGCTGGAGGAGATGCATTCAATCAGGTAACTATAGCAATATTTTATCTGTGATACAGGTATATATACACATGTATTTTTTTGGTATCAGAATATAGGTATTTTCAGAAGGAACACATTTTATGTATTTATTCCTCATGAAAATACTTATATTTTGAAAGCAAATTTTTTTACCTGTGACCTTGACCTTGGAGTTTTACTGAATTTTTTAACCTTTCAAAACATATCATGTGGAAATTTTCAGACAAGGGGAGAAATTATAACTTAATATAATTTTTGACAAGAAAATCCTACTCTTTTGTTTCAGATTTGCTTTTTTTGTGATTTACAAGTTTAATTCGGTACTTTCAAGTTGCATTTCCTTTTTATACGCCCGTCATTTGACGGGACGTATTATGGTATGGCGAAGTCCGTCCGTCTGTCCGTCTGTCCGTCCGCCTATGGAACGCAATAACTTGAATACGCGTCAACGGATTTTTATGAAATTTATACATAGTGATCAGTCTGTGGAGAGGAAGCCGCCTTTCGATTTTCAGGTTCATCCGATTTGTCGTTACAGAGTTATGGGACTTAGATTTTTAAAATACAGTGAAAATATACTAAAATATTTAAAAATTATTTAAAAATCTATTTCTGGTCGAAATGTTTTGAAATTTGGTATACTTCAAGTAGAAAGGATGTTCTTTGACATATGTAACGGGTTTTTAATTTTTTGGTCGCATAACCGAGATATTGTGTGTAATGGGAAGGGGGGGTGGGTTATATGCACATACATTTTAAGCTAAGGGCAAAATATAGGCGCATGGAACGCAATAACTTGAATATGCGTCAACGGATTTTCATGATATTCATACATTATGATTGGACTGTGGAGAGGAAGCCGCCTTTCGATTTTCAGGTTTATTCGATATGTCGTTACAGAGTTATGGGACTTAGATTTTTAAAATACAGTGAAAATATACTAAAATATTTAAAAATTATTTAAAAATCTATTTCTGGTCGAAATGTTTTGAAATTTTGTATACTTCATGTAGGAAGGATGTTCTTTGACATATGTAACGGGTTTTTAATTTTTTTGTCGCATAACCGAGATATTGTTTGTAATAGGAAGGGGGGAGGGGTTAGTTATATGCACATACATGTTAAGCTAAGGGCAAAATATAGGCGCATGGAACGCAATTACTTGAATATGCGTCAACGGATTTTCATGATATTCTTACATTTTGATTGGACTGTGGAGAGGAAGCCGCCTTTCGATTTTCAGGTTCATTCGATATGTCGTTACAGAGTTATGGGACTTAAGACATTTTAAAATACAGTGAAAATATACTAAAATAGTTAAAAATTATTTAAAAATCTATTTCTGGTTGAAATGTTTTGAAATTTTGTATACTTAAGGTAGAAAGGATGCTCTTTGACATATGTAACGGGTTTTCAATTTTTTGGTCGCATAAGCGAGATATTGTGTGTAATAGGAAGGGGGGGGGTTATATGCACATACATGTTAAGCTATGGGCAAAATATAGGCGCATGGAACGCAATAACTTGAATATGCGTCAACGGATTTTCATGATATTCATACATTTTGATTGGACTGTGGAGAGGAAGCCGCCTTTCGATTTTCAGGTTCATTCGATATGTCGTTACAGAGTTATGGGACTTAGATATTTTAAAATACAGTGAAAATATACTAAAATAGTTAAAAATTATTTAAAAATCTATTTCTGGTTGAAATGTTTTGAAATTTTGTATACTTCAAGTAGAAAGGATGTTCTTTCACATATATAAGGGGTTCTTGAATTTTTTGTCACATAATCCAGAAATTATGTGTAATGGGGGGGGGGGGGGTTATATGCACATACATGTTAAGCTAAGGGCAAAATATAGGTGCATGGAACGCAATAACTTGAATATGTGTCAACATTTTCATGATATTTGTACATTTTGATCAGACTTTGAAGAGGAAGCCGCCTTTCGATTTTAAGCTAGGTTCATCCAATTTGTCCTTATGGAGTTATGGGACTTAGATATTTTGGTGTTGTGAAAAAAATCCCAACGGGCGTATCTTGCTGCGTGAGCGTAGGCTTTATCAAGGATTACAACTGTTCTGTTGATAGTTATTCTTAGTCTTTAAAGCTTTGAATCTTCACTTATTATGTTTTACAGGGTCTTACCAATATAACAGGGGAATCTATATCACCTTTGTCAGGAGGCACCTTACCGTGTCAATATGTTCTGAACATTGTACTGGAAGCATACAGAAAAGCCCAACATCTACAGGTAGCAATAAGGAGATGTGCAATTATAGTAGACGATTTTCACATTACCACAATTTGGTATACGCCAAGACCTGTGATCAGAATGTTTGACATAACTTTTGACTGTAAAGTTGTCACATAACTTGTGATAACGTTAAAGTAAAAAAAAAAAAACTTCCAACGTAGTGATGTGGAGTCTTGGTGTGTCTTTAATGCAAGTCTAGCAGTAATACGAAAATGGTCTATCAAAAGTTGTCTTTGCAAAACCTATTCTTCATTTTGCTAACCGGGAAAAAAGGGGCACCACTATGATTTCCTCAAATTTGTAAAAATATAGCCCAAAGAAACATCGTTTTTTGCTTCATTTTAAAATAATAAAAGGACAACATGAAATATCATTGAGAAAATTGTATCGGTATTAATTTGTATAATTGGTTATTCTAATCGCATGCAAAATTCAGAATACCTTTTAAAGGTTTAATTTACTGAACTATTTATACCCAGATCATCTTTTCCTACAAGGCAGTCCTCTACCCATTGAGTTATTATTAGTCCCCTACCGGTAACGCCAAAGGGGACTTTTAGTTTCCTCTCGGTCTGTCTGTCGGTCCGTCTGTCAGTCCGTCCGTCTGTCCCATTTTCAGTTTTCCGGACCTTTCCCCTGTTGTTGCATATATTGAACTCATTTTTGGTATGTGGATATATCTCAATGTGATACAGATCAAGTTTGAGATTGCTTTTAATTGACCTAATTTAACAAGAGTTATGACCCTTGGACTTAGCAAATTTTATGGAAATTTCAGTTTTCCGGACTTTTTTCAGCTGTTGTTGCATAAATTGAACTCATTTTTGGTATGTGGATATATCTCAATGTGATAAGATCAAGTTTAAGTTTGCTTTAGATTGACCTATGTTTACAATAGTTATGGCCCTTTGACTTAGCAAATTTCATGAAATTTTCAGTTTTCCGGAATTTTTCATGCCTGTTATTGCAGATAATGAACTGATTTTTTGTATGTGAATACATTATAGTGTGATGCAGATCAAGTTTGAATTTAATTTAGAGTGACTAATTCTCACAAGAGTTATGGCCCTTGGACTTAGCAAATTTCGTGAATATAGTTTCCCAATCTCTCCTTGGCTGTTGTTGCAAATGATGAACTGATGAACAGAGATGCAAGACATAAATTTATGCCGCCGATAGGGGACTTATATCGCACAGCGATCATTGGATTTCATCTTTAACCCTAAAGATAACTTTTTTTCAATCAACAAAAATTTAAAAAAAAAATTACCATCTAATACGTGGGATGCATTTTAGATGTTGCAATCCCGCATAGAGGAATGTTTTATGTGGTGCGGTACCCTGGAAGCTACCAGTATAGCTTTCCCTGCCGTGGGCGTAGGCAGACTCTTGAGGTACCCTGCAGAAGATGTGGCAAGGATCATGAAGGAAGAGGCAGAGAGGGCTCTAGATCAATCTCCAAGGTTACAAGTAAGTGTTGCTTTTCTAAGTAAGCCAATTGTCATCTAAAAGTAAAGGCCATTATTCTAACTACTTAACTATCCTCAGTCTATACACTTTTAAAAGGTAAATTCTATTATTATCCTATAAAATTCTTCCAAATGAAGTTTTGATTCAACCTAATCTACTGCTTACAACAAGTGAACCTTTTTCCATCTCTCTTTGGGTAAAATTTGTACTTACGTATGCTTCCTATAATAAATGGAGGGTACGTTATACCACCAGTAAAGGCAAGGGGGAATACCGGTTTCAAAATATCTGTCTGTGCATCTGTCTGTCCATTCACAGTCACAATTTACCTAAGTAATTCTTGACCTACAGTAAAGAAAATTAATATGCATGTATATTTAGATTTTTCCATGAGGAAAGTAGGATCCTTACTAAAATATTTCATGGTCAAAAGGTTAAAGTTCAAGGTCAAGTTTGACTTGTTGTTATAGTATTGTAGTATATTATGAAGAATATATATCTGAGCTTTGTTATAATACTTCATATGAAAAGTATTAAATATTTGTGTGTTCAAATGATAAAATGTAAATTGTATTGTTTTGTAGTCTTTGAGTTTTGTAATATTTGACGACGAAACTTATGGAAAATTCCAAAGAGTCATGACGAATTTACATTCTAGACAAACAGGTTTGTAATTGCTTATCATTAAGTATTTTCAGATAAATAACTGAATAGGGAAAATATTTTCCAAACAAAAAAGAAATCTTACTTTAAACATTTTCATGAGTCATAATTCATTATTGCTGCAATAGTCTAAAAATGTATGTTCCTTCAAAGTAATTGTACCATTACATAGGTATCTGATTGGAAAAATATTTGTATAAAGACTTATTTCTACTGTCCTGTTCACTAATTTCAGAGAACCCTTTTTTCCCGGTTTTCTCTAAAATATGATAATATCATCTTACAATAAGATATCAGTTTTATAGTACTCCTTTAGTCGTAACAGAAAATACCATTGTTTTGGCTGTGCGTCATCTAAGTTAGAAATAGGACGGAAAATAAAAAGTCTATGGGGATTTTCTATAGTAAAATCACTGAAAATGGGTGACGTCGGAGGCTTTAACGTCACTGTTCACTATTGTTGACACGGAGAACAATATGGCGGCGGCTTGAAACTAACATGGGAATTTCCCGTAGACATTTTATTTTTTCATATTGCGGTTTGAAGGTAGCTGATATGGTAAGTTGATGTTTATTTCCAGTTACGACTAAAGGAGGTCAATTCTTGGAAACAATAATTTATAGCAAAATTCCTCAGACGACAGAATAAATCGCCCAAACAGGGTGCTCTTGATTTAGTGAACAGGACAGTAGGAGTAAACATAAATACTGTATTAAACATAAGAAGTAGCTGTGCATGCAAAGTATGGTTTTGGTAAATTCAATAGTTGTTATCAACCTGGGTGCTGAGAGATATGTGTGAATCTAACGTAAGAATATCCTAGTATTTGCTGATAACAGATGTAAAAGATTGGTGCCATCTTTTGTTTTAGTCTTTTTATGCCCCCGGAATCAAAGATTCAGGGGCATATAGTTTTTGGCCTGTCCGTCTGTTTGTCTGTTTGTCAGAAAAAACTTTAACATTGGACATAAGTTTTGAATGGAAGGTGATAGGGCTTTCATATTTCACATGTGTATTCCTTATGACAAGACCTTTCCATTGATACCAACATTTTTGACCTCCTGACCTTTTCCTTGACCTTTGACCTACTTTTCAAAAACTTTAACATTGGGCATTACTTTTGATTGGTAAGTGATAGGGCTTTGATATTTCACATGTGTATTCCTTGTCACAAGATTTTTCCATCAATACCAAAAAATTTTAACCAAGTGAACTTGACCTTTCACATACATGTGCTTAACATTTTGAATAACTTTTGAATGGTAAGTAATATGGCTTTCATATTTCACATGTGTATTCCTTGTGACAAGACCTTTCCATTGATACCAAAATGTTTGACCTCATAACCTTGACCTTTGACCTACTTTTCAAAAACTTTAACATTGGGCATAACTTTTGATTGGTAAGTAATAGGGCTTTGATGTGTATTCCTTGTGACAAGGCCTTTCCAATGATACCAAAATATTTGATCTCATGACCTTGACCTTGACCTTTGACCTACTTTTCAAAAACTTTAACATTGGGCATTACTTTTGATTAGTAAGTGATAGGGCTTTGATATTTCACATGTGTATTCCTTGTCACAAGATTTTTCCATCAATACCAAAAAATTTTAACCAAGTGAACTTGACCTTTCACATACATGTGCTTAACAGAAAATAGTGTTCATGCTATCAAATTGCCACCGGGGTCATTCGTGTTTCACAAACACAGGCTTTATTTTAAATGCAATAAAATGGACTTACAAGATCGTATACGGGTAGTAAGTGCTCGATGTCTTATACCAACTTGAAGATAAATCTGCCATAGATGAAACATGGGCTGTTTCCTTGCTTTTTTTTTTTTTTTATTTCTGTCATGCTTCCTCCCGTATTTTACTTGATATCAATTCTTTTCATAGATATTTCATTGATATCAATGACTTCTCATTCATAGATGTACCATCTATTTTCTTCCTCTATTATTCACATCAATATCTTCCCTTTTTAGCTCACCGGAGAGCTAATGCCATACCCTGGGCATCGTTGTCGTCGTCGTCGTCGTCGTCCGTAGACAAAACTTTAACCTGGGCTATATCTCTTGAACTATAATGGGGTAGGGCTTTGATATTTCACATGTAGATACCTTGTGACGAGACCTTTCATTTGAGACCATGACCTTTGACCTAGTGACCTTGACCTTGGATTTTGACCTACTTTTCAAAAACTTTAACCTGGTTTCTGACACAAACCTGTATAGGCGAGCTATGTAATCTTTGATTACCCTATGTTTTCAATATTAATAAATGTATAGCATTGTAAAATCCTTGTTTTTCTGTTCTCATCTAGGTCTGGCATTGTCAGGTCCCCTTGTGCTGCCAAGTAGACAAGGGATGGAGGTACAGCATCACCCTGAGGTCAGAGGTCGTCGTCATGACTACCAGGGAAGGAGAAGGAGTGAAGATTATGGAAGATTAGATAGAAATGAAGATAGGCATCATGATGTCCACAGAGGTCATCGCTATAGTAACAGAGACAGTTACAGCAACAGTAAAGACAGAGACAACTATCATGACCGTCCCAGACGTCACCATGGTGATGATGGTTACCATAGAAACAAACATCACCATGACAACAATAACAAAAGCGACAAACCACAGGGCAATGAAAATATCCCAGAAGCCATCGTAACTCTTTACTGTAAAGATAGGAATAGCGGAGAGAGCTGTCGAGGGAAATTATCAAAGGAAATCCGAGACCGATTCTTATCTGAGGAAGAATGTGATGTACCATTCGGTGATAAGGAAGGAAAGAGAACTGTATACAAGATATGTAATAAGCACAATGTCTTTGTTGCTGAAGGTTAGTACATATAGTATCATGTATACCACCATGTCTGTCTGTCAATATGTACGTCAGTCTTAATCAAAACTTTGTCAAACTCATTTATCTGATCTAACCTATGATAGGACAAGATAGCATGTTTGCCTTGTCAAATCTAATCTAACTGAACACAAAATTGTCACAGATATACAACACACAGCAAGTGCCTTTATGTACATGTAATGCGCATTAGCCTATTTCATGTGATAAATGCATTCGCTGTATGTTGCATACCTGTAACAAAACACAAATTGTGATACTTATTCTATATACATGTATACTCAACAATTGTCAGTTTCATTCTTATTTTCTGAAACTGCGTTTTTCCAGTTAAAAAAATGACTTTATGAAGGTCCACACAGGTTCATTTTGCAGGTTAGAACAGCTGTTACAGCATCATTCAATAAAGCTTATATATTCTGACATCACAAGCGTTTATATGCAAAATGCAACAAGTTCCTCTCAGGGAAGTACATTGGTTGTGCATATATAAAGTAATGTTATATTTATTTATCTTAATGTAGTTGAAAAGGACAAGAAGAAAACCATCCCAGTCCTCAAGGGAGAAAAAAGCGCCGTTGATAAAGCAACGAAAGAAATTCTTAGACACTTTGCCTCTGGTGATGGTAGTAAGGAAGTGAGGAGGAAGCGAAACAATGAGCATAGCAGAGGTACAAAACAGTACTGGAAATTCTACGCAGATGAACCGCCTACTCCAAAATACTGGAGACATTTCAAAGACGGTGTAGGGCTTGTTGATGCTCTCAGAAATTGGATTGGTAAAGCTAGAGTAGAAAGATATGATGTTGATCCAAAGACTTTCAATGCAATCAAAACTCTGGTAGAGAAAACATGGGTACCAAAAGCTGGTGTGGGAGCAGATGCCAAGAACTTAAACCATTCCAAGCTTAAAGTCCGCAAGGTGGAGAGGATAGAAAATATCAATCTCTACAAAAAGTATGCAGAGAAACGGAAAGAGTTATTTGCACGTTTGTCAACTGGAGGTTCTGTAAAAAAACTGGAAGCAATTCAACCAAGTGGCAGTGCCGGCAATTGCAAACCAATACTCACGGCCAACATTGACGACAGGATGAATTCAGATGTTTTTCCAGAAATGAATGAATACTATCTTTTCCATGGAACAAAATCAGACCTGGAAGATAACATTATCCATAAAGGATTTGACCAGCGTTACTGTGGTGATAATGCTATGTTTGGTCGAGGCGTTTACGCAGCAGAAAGTTCTACTAAAGCCGATCAGTATGCAGGTGAGAATTTTGAAATGTAACTGATATACATATGTGTATTGGCATAATTACTGTATACAGGTACAAGTTTCGCTCTTTTCAACCAATGCCATGAGGGCGAATTTAAGATAAAGCAAATAAAATTATACATAGAAGAGAAAATATATGTATATATAAGTGGGTGGATCCAATACAGGGCAAATCAGTGTGTCCTATCTGCATAATTCCAAGCTGTATACAGTATGTAGGCTGAAGATACACTATCAAAATTGTGTTTTTCCACCTGATCCATTAAACAAGATGGCCACCATTTGGTATGATTTCAGGACAAATTTTAAATCTCCACAATTACTGCATACAGTTGATAAAAGCCTATGTATAGACTGAAGCAAGTACTTCTCCAAAAATCATGGTTATCTGTACTTGATCTAATCAAATTTCATTCAATGATTTGATGGTGCATCATCGTTTAAAATTATCACTTGTATACAAATATTCAGAATGTATAAAAACTTTTGGATTCATATAAAAAAATATCTATATGAGTTTATTTAAAATTCATATAACTCCATAACAGGAGATTCAGGGGCATATAGTTAGTGGCCTGTCCATATGTCTGTCTGTTTGTCAGACTGTCTTTTTGTTTACCTTAGCCTTAACTTTTGACTTTTATATTTCACAAGTTCATTCCTGTGTCATGACATTTCTATTGATACATGTACCAAAACTTTTGACTTCATTACCTTAACGTTGGAGTTTGACCTACTTTACAAAAATCCTTAACCTTGACTGTGACTTTAAAATGGTAAGCGCTTTCATATTTGATACATACATGTATATTCTTCTTATACCGTGGTATCAAAATTGTTTACCTCTCAACCTTCACCTTAGAGTTTGACCTTCCTTTAATAAAACATCAATCTTATTGAAAGTAGCTCAGTTTAGGACTGATTACTGTAATTGCAACACAAAACGTATAACAACACTTAATAACAGTTCACAATGGGATTTAATTCAGATGAAATAAAGTCATTTAGCTCTCCAAACAACTTACGATCTACTAATGAATCTCTGTTGTTTGGAATGGGGCTCACCAACTTACTCGTAGGCATTCTTTTTTTTTTTTACTATGAACTAATTACTTGTTAGGGACTGACAATTATGATTAGTTTCATATTTGTTTCACAGATGCACCAGGTAAATGAAGAGTAGCACGTGAACCTCATTGCAAAATTGTGCTGGGGATTCTCAGGACGACTATGGATATTTAAATCCAAATTTGACCCTGACATGATTCTTTTCTGAGTGTTATTAGATGTTTTATGTAGCAATCTTAGTGAGCAGATACACTACCTTGTGACCTTGGCCTTGGAATTTAACAACCTTTTCAGATTTTTTCTCTCATACTTACAAAACATTCATGTTTCACAAACACAACTTTTTATAACTTTTTTTTTTTTTTTTACAGATGATAAAGACAACAGACGCAAAAGTAATTTACACATGTTTTTGGTCCGAGTTTTACTAGGTGAAATGTACGTCTCCAATGTTCCAAAGAGATTTGATTTGCCTCCTTGTAGAAACTGCCGGAGTGAGAAATGTGCTGATCCAAAGCACCACCCTTACGATTCAGTCGTAGGAGATGGAAAATGGTTGTTTCGTGAGTTTGTCGTTTATAGCCAAGATCAGTGTTATCCTGAATACGTAATAACATACGACAGAACTTGACGGTCATCATATATGTGACTTCATCTTTATACACTGGTAGCATGTTATTTATATAAGCCCAAGGCTCAAAATATTATTTTTCCTGCCCTAACGTCCAGGATGTTCCAGGGTCTTTCTTTAATGTCCAGTGTATTCAGTGTTTTACATTTGTAAACATTTTGCGTTTCTTGATGCAAAAACACACGAGGACAGGTATATGCTCAAATTTAACAATATTTAGCTCACCTGAGCTGAAGGATCAAGTAGGTGTTTTAAAAGAGAAATATATTTTGCCTTCTAGTTGTTACTATTTATTCCTATAACATATGTAGAATTTTCTTTTAAAAGTATATAATCTTTTCCTATTTGTTTTTATAGCACGCTAACGGCCTTTTAAAAGTAGATGTTTTATGCCCCCTCTCCCTAAGCAAAGTTTGGGAGGTATAACTAGGAATCATAGGGCCTGTCACACAGATTATTAGTTTTCTGGACTTATTTTCAACATTTGTAGAGATGTTTGGCTGAAATTCAGTATAAGATCAAGTGCTAGTTTCCTTAAAATTTAAGCAATTTAAGGTATCCGTTGTACAAATAAATTTCAAGTGTATTATATAGTTAGAATTATTGAATATTTTTACCAAAATATATCTTATACAACATAAAAAATGGTGTCTATCATCAAAGGTTGACATGCCAACCTTCGCTCAATCCACGGAAACTATCGAGACACTGGCGAAGATTACCGAGATAATTTTAACACTGTTTAAATGGACGAGACGTCCGCGAGATCTCTATTTGTACAATGGATACGTTAAAGGGAATTTACATTGCTCGGCAGTCAAATACTTGTATTTCACATGAGAATTCATTATTTCTAATATTTTATGTGATTTTGATCTTTATGTTTGTTACTAAGACACCATAGACCAGGGACCACAACTTTTTATTGTGCTTATATGCATATTGGATAATTAAGAGAGATAAATGTATATTGGTAAGAGGACTTTGGCATGTCTAGTCATCCATTTGACCATACATCATTGATTTATTACTGATGTGTTAGTATAAGATCAAAAATATCAACACAAAATACCAATATAACAAGAAAGAGAATCTTATTAATTTCAAGCTCAAAGTAAAACAGCCACCAATAACAGTAGAGCTATATTCAATTTGACTGTATGCAGAACAAACTTCTATTTTGCTATTAAGAAAAATAATTGGATGCAGTTCTAAGAACTCTTTAGATTGTAAAGGCCAAAGGTGAAGGTCTCTGTACTGAAAGTCACAATATGTTTACTTATTTTAGCAAGAGTTATATGATATAAGCGGATCATTCATTTTTAGCTCGACTGCACTTTAGTGCAAAAGAGCTATTGCAATACCCCCGGCGTCGGCGTCCGCGTCGGCGTCCGCGTCGGCGTCGTCCGAACTAGATGATAAGGTAAATGTTAAGATTACACATTTACCTGTCCTATATTCATATTCTGTTGGGTTTTTTGTTGCAAATGTTTAATTATACATCATTTAATATATCCAGATGAGGATATAGCCCCTGGGGTTGGGATTTTTAAAATTATTTCAAATGATAAGGCAAATGTTGAGATGATAAGGTAAATGTTAAGATAGCAATAAAGTCCTTAAAAGCCAATATTGAGCAAAGTATAAGTGCTACATGTACCAAACTTACATATTTGATGTATCTTTGATCAAACTTTCAAAAAATGACCTTGACCTACTTTTTTCCGCTTGAATGATTTTGCCTTTAAAAGCCAATATTGAGCAAAGTATAAGTACTACATGTACCAAACTTACATATTTGATGTATCTTTGATCAATTTTTCAAAAAATGACCTTGACCTACTTTTTTCCGCTTGAATGATTTTGCCTTTAAAAGCCAATATTGAGCAAAGTATAAGTGCTACATGTACCAAACTTGCATATTGGATGTATCTTTGATCAAACTTTCATAAAATGACCTTGACCTACTTTTTTCCGCTTGAATGATTTTACCTTTAAAAGCCAATATTGAGCAAAGTTTAAGTGCTACATGTACCAAACTTACATATTTGATGTATCTTTGATCAAACTTTCAAAAAATGACCTTGACCTACTTTTTTCCATTTGAATGATTTTGCCTTTAAAAGCCAATATTGAGCAAAGTATAAGTGCTACATGTACCAAACTTACATATTTGATGTATCTTTGATCAAACTTTCAAAAAATGACCTTGACCTACTTTTTTCCGCTTGAATGATTTTGTCTTTAAAAGCCAATATTGAGCAAAGTATAAGTGCTACATGTACCAAACTTGCATATTGGATGTATCTTTGATCAAACTTTCATAAAATGACCTTGACCTACTTTTTTCCGCTTGAATGATTTTACCTTTAAAAGCCAATATTGAGCAAAGTTTAAGTGCTACATGTACCAAACTTACATATTTGATGTATCTTTGATCAAACTTTCAAAAAATGACCTTGACCTACTTTTTTTCCATTTGAATGATTTTGCCTTTAAAAGCCAATATTGAGCAAAGTATAAGTGCTACATGTACCAAACTTGCATATTGGATGTATCTTTGATCAAACTTTCATAAAATGACCCTGACCTACTTTTTCCGCAAGAATGATTTTACCTTTAAAAGCCAATATTGAGAAAAGTATAAGTGCTACATGCACCAGACTTGCATATTGGATGCATCTTGGGTTAGACTATTGAAATATGACCTTGACCTACTTTTTCCGCTTCAGTGATTTTGCTTTAAATTGGCAATATTGAGCTAACTATAAGTGCTACATGCACCAGACTTGTAATTTATAACTTTGAATTTTTTATGTGACTTGATATATGCCTGAGAAAGGGAGTTTAAATAAATTGGCTGTCATGAGAGATATTATGCTATGCAGTCGAGCATTAGGTGACTCTGGCAACTATTTTTGAAATTATTCATGATTAGTCTAATGCTGCAATATCTGCTCACTTCATACCCATTTCCACCGAGATTTGGTTATGCTGAAGTAATTACACATACTGTAGTCCCTGGTTGGTATATTATATTGTGCCAATTTCTTTATTGTTATTGTTAATCATGTCTAAAGTCTGATTTATTTGTAGAAAGCATTATACAAATAAATATTATTTCAAAGTGGATGATGAGATGGATAGAATTTTTCCCACCTTAATTTGAAAAAAATAGAATGAAAAATTGTTGTCAAATAAGGAGTCCTTGATGTGATATAATCACCATATCTGTTTATAAATGTGCCTTGAATGTTCCTTTACCTGCCTATGTCTTCAAATGTCTTGATTTACTGATGTGCAATGAGATTACAATGGTATCTTAAGGTAATTTGGGTAAATTAAATAAACTAGTAAGAAATGTGTGTTTCCCCATGAATGGGTCTATCCTATTACAATGGATACTGATAGAAAGTTCCTTCTTCTTGATTTTTGCCCTATCTAATTAAACTGTAGTGCCAAATCTTAAAGTCTACATCTTTTGTGCTCTTCATCAATTTTTAGTTTTATTAATTTCTTTTCATTATTTTTCAATAATTGTACATTTTAGAGTTTTGTTATGCTACACATTTTTGGTGCCAAGATTTATGTTTTTCATGATAATCATACTACAATGTATATGGTATGTTCATTATCGCTGTATCGTGTTCTTTGTTCAACCTTACATTGACTTATTTTGTGATATTATGGAGGCTACTTTTTAAATAGATATCTATATCTTTTGTAGTTGCTACTTACAGTGTGTTAATATTGGTTGTCTGTTAAAATATATGCGTAAGATTGTTAAGATGTCGGTTGGTTGTTGGTTGGTCACTGATTACCTAAATTCGAATGATATTTAAGAGAATTGTTGCCCAGAACACATGGATGTATCATGACCTTGATCCAAAGGTCATGGTCATAGTACATGTGGGTTGAGAAATCTTGTCTGGACCATTATTTTTTCACTGCATGCAAGAATCTGAATAATATTTCAGTTTCACAGAATTGTCGTTCAAAACCCGAGGTCTTATGTCAAGGTCACAGTACATATGTTTTGAAATATCTTCTCGACCCCATAATTTTCATAGCTTGCAGTGATTTGAATTAGATCTTACAGAATTGTTCCCAATGATCCAAGGTCATAGATCAAGGTTACAGTACATTTGGGTAGAATTTTTTGTCCTGACCATCACTTTTCATTGCCTGCCCAGGATCTGAATACCAGTAATATAAAGGTAAAGGTAGGCGTTTATAGTCTCCTTCGCCTGAGACTCACGCGACTTCTACAATTACCTCCCTGGCGAGACCTGTACAATCCAGTGCATTCTCAACTCCCTTGAGAGTATTCAAGCAGAGCTGTCGTTAAGGCCCTAATGCTTTTCATTAACATTAGAAGACCAAAGGATCTGTTCATATCAAGGCCAGAGGTCAAGGTCACTGTGATAAAGAACTTAAAATCTTGTCCAGGGAGTAAACTTTTCACTTCTTCAATTTATTTGAATATTCATGAATACTTGTCCAGGACCCAAATTTGAGTTTGAACTAAGGACAAGGTCAATTTGCTTAGTATAAGAAAGAGTTTTAGGACTTCGATTTATGCAGGTAGGGGACATTGCCTTGTTCATTTTGAAAGTACATTTACCATTTAGTGATATATTGTAAATCTATAAATTCAATGCTAATTGTGAGCAATAAATATTTTAGATGAATGAATGAATGTATTTCCATATTGCAGAATATTTTTATCAATAAAATATATGGTTTAGCATGAACTAATGTTGTTTCAATCTTCATACTAGTAGTACCCTAGGATGTGACAGGCGCATTTGTGAGCAATACAAGGTCTTCACTTCAACAGTTGGAAACTATTGGATAGAGTAATTCTACTGTTTTTAAGTTGGTTGGTGACTGAATGTGCCACACTTTCTTGTACGCACTGTAAGGACTGACTTTAACTTAATAAACTTGTTATTTACAAAAGAACTCTATTAATTTCAAGGGCAAACGTAAAGGTCATAATTGCACTTTAATCAAAATAATGTTTTGCTCGCTGCGATAAATGTTCAGAGAGGTATTCTCGTACCTTAAGCGTCTACACTCTGGGTATGCAAGGCTATATCTCTTGAAATATAGAGCTTTGATATTTCGCATTTAACTTTGTTGTGACAAGAGACTTCATTTCATAACTTGCCTTTTCACCTAGTAACATTGGCTTTGGACATTGACTTACTGAAAAAAAACTTTAACTGTGGCCAGAACTCTTGAAATATAAAGATTTAGGGTTTTATTTTTCATTTGTAGATTCCCCATGGCCTTCATTTAGTATCATGACTTTTGACCTAGACAATGAGATTTTACCAAATGACCTTAGACTTTGACTTATTTTTGGAAAAAAAAATTGACCTTGGACCATATCTCTTTGATATTTCACATAGGTTACTCTTGACCAGAGCTTGTATATGATACCACAACATTTGACCTAGAAACCTTGACCTTAAAGTTAGTCCTACTTTTAAAAACTGTAACCTGGACCATTTGTCTTGATGGATCTGATTGTTACAAATGACATTTTAGCAAGTGACTTTGATCATGTACCAGCTTGGCTATACTTCTTGAACTATAAGTGGTAGGTCTTTGCTATTTCACATGTAAAAAAAAAAAACAGTCATACAGTGATAGCACGACCGTTTTAGCTCGCCGGGACGAAAAAGTCCGGAGAGCTATTGCCATACCATCGGCGTCGTTGTCGTTGTCGTCCGTAGACAAAACTTTAACCTGGGCTATATCTCTTGAACTTTAAGGGATAGGGCTTTGATATTTCACATGTACAAAATGTAGATACCTTGTGACGAGACCTTTCATTTGAGACCATGACCTTTGACCTAGTGACCTTGACCTTAGACTTTGACCTACTTTTCAAAAACTTTAGCCTGGTTTCTTTCAAAAACCTGTATAGGCGAGCTATGTAATCTTTGATTACCCTATGTTTAACTTAATAGTTTTGACATTGAATATCAACCTTATTAAACAAAGTTAACCTTGGGATTTGAGTATTTTCATGGATATTGTCATTTATTAGATACACTCAGCTTGGCGAGCTATGTTGCCTTTAATGATTAGTTATACTAATATTCATAAACAGTGACAACAGAGTTGGTGAAATTTGACAGTAGATTATGATGGGATTGGTAACAGTAACAATTGGTCGTAATGGTGAATCTTAACAGGATCGTTTTTCGTGATGTTAAACTGAAACCGTGAAACTCAGTCGTGACGTTGTTCGTGACAGATACAAAAATTGTTATGTTAAATCGAAACAGTGGCAGTCGCTCGTGAGGGAGAATCGTGACAATGATAGTGGCAATTCAATTGTGCATGTAAATAGTAACAATTACATTCAGTCGCGACTATGATTGTAACATTGAAAACCAGTTTAATGACTCTGTATTGTGAAAGCAACAATCAGTCGTGACATTGAATCGTGATATTATCAACCAGTCGTAGTTTTATCGTAATTATGACATTTTGTCCCGACTATGAATCATGACAGTGAAAATAAGTAGTGCTTTATCATATTAATCACAACAATCTGTGAATTATGATAGTGACAAACAGTCGTGATTGTGAATCGTGAAAGTCATTATCTTATCGTGACCGTACAATCTTTCATGACTGAATCGCGATAGTGACAGCCAGTTACGTTGTATCGTGATCGTAGCAATTTGTCCTGACTTTGCATTTGTGTCACTTTACTTTGTATTATGGCTATGACTGTATTGTTTAATGCCAATAAATTCTGAAATTCTGAAAATTCTGACTATGAATCGTGAATGTGACGATCAGTCATGTTATATCGTGATTGTGACAAGATGCCGTAATTTTGAATCGTGAAAGTGGCATTCATTTGTATCGTAATCATGACAAGTTATCGTGATTGTGAATCGTGATGGTTACAATCAATTTTGTTTTTATCGTAATCATGTCATGCTGCCATGACTATAAATCATGAAAGTGACAATCAGACGTGACTGTGAATCGCGATCTTGACAATCAGTCCGTGATTTTATCTTGACCGTTCCAATCGGTCGTGACTGTGAATAATGCCACTCCAGGCAATCGTGAGGGCGATTCTTCGTGATAGCGACAATCGATCGTCACAACGCCAATCTGTTATGGTATGGCAGTGATATTAAGCAGTTATTGATCATCAAGGCATTTCATAGCGAATCTTTACAATTGCATTTATTGCTCTTAGCATATTTGAAGTTTGGTTCTTTCACTGAGTTATTAACATTGTTTGTTCCTATTATATATCGATTTAAATTTATTCGGTTATTTTGATATCACAGTTTCGTCTTGTACATACAGGTCTAGATTTCAGAGTACATGTAAACATGCTCTCGTTTGTTTTGCCACTTCCGTAAAACTCGATCTTTAAAGAAAGTAACCTTTAAATTCCTTGCTTTGGGCGTTTTCCTCTCCGTTTAGTTCCTATCCTTTGTCACAATGAGAAGTACATTTTAAGAATCTAACCACATGAAAGGATTCTCATAGGATGAAACTTGCACATTAAAGATGTTTGTTTTGGAAGGAGTAAAAACTATTTCATTCTAAAAAGCAATAACTAAATCAGATTATGTTATTTACATACTAAGTTACTTAGATGCAAGGGAATACATGTACCGATGTTAGAGAGTAAAGACCTATCAAAATATTAGAGTGAAATTATGATGATTTTTATTTATGTATAATAAAATATATATAGACTTTTTAAAAATCAATATGATTGTATTTACTATAGGTATGTAGGTATCAGTCAGGAACGACTGAGATTAGTCTTTTTTGACTTAAGGAGTCAAAGCAAGAGGTCAATGAGTTAAAGATAGATGTCAATGAGCCAAAGCAAGAGGTCAATGAGTTAAAGGTACTAGTAGATGTCAATGAGTCAAAGCAAGAGGTCAATGTGTTAAAGATAGATGTCAAGGAGCCAAAGGAAGAGGTCATTGGGTTAAAGATACTAGTAGATGTCAGGAGTTATAGATGTCAATGAGTCAAAGCAAGAGGTCAATGTGTTAAAGATAGATGTCAAGGAGCCAAAGGAAGAGGTCATTGGGTTAAAGATACTAGTAGATGTCAATGAGTTATAGATGTCAATGAGTCAATGCAAGAGGTCAATGTGTTAAAGAAAGATGTCAATGAGCCAAAACAAGAGGTCAATGAGTTAAAGATAGATGTCATTGAGTCAAAGCAAGAGATCAATGAGTTAAAGATGTCAATGAGTTAAAGATGTCATTGAGTAAGAGCAACAGATCAATGAGTTAAAGATAGATGTCATTGAGTCAAAGCAAGAGGTCAATGAGTTAAAGATCGATGTCAATGAGCCAAACCAAGAGGTCAATGAGCTATAGATGTCAATGAGCCAAAGCAATAGTTTAATGAGTTAAAGATGCTAGTAGATGTCAATGAGCCAAAGCAATAGGTCAATGAGTTAAAGTTAGATGTCAATGAGCCAAAGCAAGGGGTCAATGAGTTAAAGATACTAGTAGATGTCAATGAGTCAAAGCATGAGGTCAATGAGTTAAAGATGGATGTCAATGAGCCAAAGCAAGGGGTCAATGAGTCAAAGATACAAATGTAGCCATTTAGTCGGAAATGGAGAACATTACATCAGAGACAAATTGCCTTTGCCAGGGATATGTTTTACATGTACATTCATAAACATTCATTGATACCATATATTCAGATTCAGGAGCGGATACATTTGCAAGGGAGGGGGAGGCACTACGTACCAAGTACTCCCCTGTACATGTATATGTTGCTCACCTCACTCCACTCTTTTATGTACTAGTAAAACAATTTTTCGAAATCGATTAAAGTTTGGACCCCGAAAGACGCGGATCTAATTTCGGAATAGGTTTCGAGTCCTTCCCCTGGTAAGATTTGCAGGATCTGCGTCTGAGATTGAATGGTCATAAATGTCATTAAGACATGACTTGACACTGTCATTATTTATACCACTTTGATATCACGAATTTTTGCTAGTTGATCAACACCTTATCTGTGCTATACCATGTTGGTAAACAACCATTGTTTACAAGGGCAGATCAAATAATGTTAAGGAGATATGAAGAACTCTCATAGAATTTTGTAATGAAAATTGACAAACTTTTAGAGCATAAGAGTACATTCGGAAGTAAGATGGCTCTGCACTTTTGGCTTTGTGAATGAAAATAAGAAAGATGGATTTTACTGAAAATGGTTTGAGTAATTCAATCTAGTCTGTAAAAAAACTTCAGAATGAGAATGTAACCTATATGTATATTTTTCGTGTATAGAGGAAGCAGAATATTAATCTTATCTAAAACAGGTATTTTATGATGACAAGATAAACACTAGAACTCTCGCACGTCTCTTAGATAACTCGAAAGGAATGTTGTCACATTTTAATGTGTTCTGCCACTCATAGAATATTGCTCTTTTCACGAGGGATTAAACGAAACGAAACTCGCCCTCTTTGTCACAGGAAGCTCTAAATTTGGTCTCTAAATTGTCATAAATTCCTGCATTTATAATGCCAATGACCAATTTTTGCTATCATCTTCGTTCATAAACTGTAAGGAAAGGGCTTTCATGATGTACGTTCGTGTAACTTCTGTCCAATCCCATTTCATCTGTTGAAATGAAATATGTTTTACACTAAATGACTTTTTTCAAAGAGGGGGTTCGAGTCCATGTATTTCTCATTACGTTACGTTTTGCGTTGTATGTACCCAGTTCCCCTATGTCCCAAACTTTGAGAAGTCTGATTAACCTATAACAGGTCATAAAAGATGAGTAAGTTTGAATCAAAACTATGAAAGTAATTTTCTAATTTCGTATCAAAATCCCAACAAAGATCCAAGTACAAATGTCTTTATCTTGAAAGAACGGACACGAACAAGGTTAACAAAACACAACTAAGTGTCCTGTTATCAATTTGAAAGTATTTTCTTGTTAAATTTTCATAAATTACTCCGGGGCACCCGGATTTAAAGGGCATTTCCATTATTCAATTACTATTACCTGTTCTTACTTCTATCAACAAAAGAAATACTCTTGGCGTATGTATTGGAACGGACAATGGTCAGTATTGTGGTATGGGGGTCAGCAAATCTATGTTTGATATGTTAAGGGTGGTCAAGAATTTATAAAAGTTCGACAAGGATCTCAAAATAACACCCATGATATCATTATGAACTTGGCCTGACCACGCCGTCTTGTGGTCAGTGGGAACCTCACCTGGATTTCTAATTAAAGATGGGTTGTGACGTCACACAGGTGTACGTGGAGACATTAATAAAGCTGTAATCAGGGGTTTATCTCAGCGGAGAGGATTATTTATATGGGGGATTTTCTCGTATTATAGTTGATTACTCAATGAAACCTGTACACGCTCAGTTGTCCGTAGAAAAACCACGTGGATTTACGAAAAGTTGAAAGAAAAAGTTACAAGTCAGGTAAGCCTTGAGAAATTTCATTCAAAAACTTTTTTGAAATATTTTATATGAGTTTTGTACATGTATCAAAAGGGAAAATATACAGGATGAGTTATATATCTATAATACTATAGCTTTATCTATAAATTCCAGACTTTCAATGCAAGCTTTAAAAGGGGATTGAATATCCCAGTCTGACCAGGTGCCTTAGTCCGATATTAATTCCTGATCAAAGATGTTGACTGCATGCCCTGGTTAGCATTTAAAAAAAATCGACCCCTACCCTTTAATAACTTACCTCAAGAAAATTATTTTCTGGAATATCTTATTAAGATTATATAGTGATTCAGAGAACCAAGAAAATAACTTAAAAAAAAGAAATAATAATTTAAAAGTTCTGTTTTACTCAAAAATAATCAGATCATGATTATGCTTCAGAATTGCTGTAGGGACTTGACTAAAATTATAAACAAAACAATGTAATCAAATCTACTGGTGTCTAATTCTATCTATAAATTTGAATAAATATGCTATTTGTAAGTTCTCTCAGTAATTACAAACATTAATCTCGTTCACAGAGTCCATTTATAAACGTTTGTGACTTCTTGAGTAATTTAAAGCCTTTTTGACTGATAGGTATAAAAATATAAAATCCGACATGTAAGCCTGTCATCTTTGGACATATCAATCGTGCGTCAAACTACACAATGGCAGTTTTATTCAAATCTCAATTTATTTGTCATTAGAAAGGGATTGTTAAATCGCGGGATGTATCTAAATGTATCTATTTTATTAGAGGATTGGAAATCGTAGCGTGAAGACTTTTTTTCAATGAGGAAAATTGCGAACGCACACGTGGGAACCGCCGTGCATAGGAAACTTCACGTAACATATCGTGCAGTCATGTATATATATTTATAAACATCTCTTTTTTATGTAGGTAGACGATGTTTTCGTTCCTATATAATGATGGAGTGGATTTTACCGATACGATTTGAAAATGTAAGTAAACGCCTAGAGTACCTGAATCTCTAATGATCTGAAAATATATTTCATATTATTTCATGGAGAAAAAAATAATTGTAAATCAAATTCTTCTGTCTGAGTTATAGATGGTTCATAACATCAAACAGCCATTATTACATTCTTTCTATATTAACTATAAGCATTCCTGTCTAGAGAAGAAGGGGGGAAACGTGAATAGGTGGTCCGTAAACCTAACATCCTGGCTTAAAAACAATGTCACTTATCTAATACGTAAGGGCATGTGTTTACATATAATTACGTTAAAAAAAAACGCCGTACGTGAGTAATCTCTCTCTCTCTCTCTCTCTCTCTCTCTCTCTCTCTCTCTCGCTATATTTTAGATGTTCTGAACATGATGTCCAGAGACAAATAAATAAAGGCAATTGATAGCTTCCAGAGGAAAGGGATGATACAAATAAAAACACAAACACTCAAATACACAAATTTTCGGCCCCTTGGCCTTTATCAAGTGTAAAAACGCCGATCTATAATTAATGGTTCTAAGTAAAATCCATCCTTGCTTCTCTAGCGTTCATTGCAAAATCAATGAACGCCAAAGAACCAAAGATGGATTTTACTTAGAATTATAATAGATCGTCGTTTTTACGCTTGATAAAGGCCAAGGGGCCGAAAATTTGTGTATTTGAGTGTTTGTGTTTTTATTTGTATATAGATATAGACTAGGACATGATTGATCAACAGACTAATTTGTTCATCATTGTACTCTCTGAGTAAAGCCTACATGCATGTATACGTACTAGAACATACATGTACACTAACCAGACTTTGAACAGAAACACAAAATAATCATCAGTTTTATTATCTATGGATAATTATTATTACAGTCGTCTTTGCCAAAAGTCTTTGTACTATAAGATCTGTAGTGCATATGTAGATGACACAGACAAGTTTATCGAAAATAGGTGGGGATTATGATTGTGGAGTGCATGTACACCAAAAAGACATGCAATTAGAGATAATGTTAGAATTTTACTAACAGGCTGGGCGTTTTGGAGATTGTTACTTTTTGATGAGGCGATTTGTATTCAAGAAATTCCTTATTCTTCTACAATGAAATATAGAATTATTTATATTAATTTCGATCCATATGGCAAGCCAAAGTGGGCAAAAATCGTCTTTTTCTAATATTTGACATTCATTTTGAATAATTAGAAATTCATTTTGAAATATTAGAAATTCTATATATTTTCTAATATAAGAAAATCAATTTCTAATATTAGAAAATGCCTATTTTTGTCCACATTGGCTCGTCATAGATCCATCGCTGGATGATAACATTATATACTAAGATGATTTTTACTTCCGTGACACCTAATCTCTTTTTAAAACGAGAGCATAAAGACTAGTACTTTCAAGTGTTTCCTATAGGATAGTATAGCTGAGTTTAGTACTTATTGTTTAGGTTAGTTATATGCACACACTATAGAATATTTTTATCAAGACAGACAGACGACAAAATTTACGAGTTTACATGCGATTGTGCATCAATGTTTATTTTCACTATTATCATACATGAATACTGTTGAATTCCATACCGATCCAGTCTGATTTTAAAGTACTTTTTCTAAGTTTTTAAACGAATTGTATGAAGAATTGTAACATCCAAGGAACAGTATAATTGTTACCACAGTGACAAGGGATGATAATTATAGTACCTGATGTTACATACATGTACATGATGTATAGAACAATACAATGTGACTATTATTTTGTACGGTTTTTCTACAAACTTCCTTTATTTTATGAATAGGCGCTAATGACAATCCATATGTCTCCCCTTTATGTTTGTTGTCTCTGTGATCCTCTTTATTACCTCCTTTCCTGACCAGAATACCGTGTCAATATTTGTTTTTCTTAAACAACAGCTTTCTCTATTTCTTTTGAATCATTGGGGTTTTTTTGAATAAGCAAAATTACATGTCCAATTACGTAAAAACATAACTAGCCTATCTTTATATCGTAATTGTCAGTATTGAAATCTATTGTAAAAAAATCAAAGTACCATCCATTGTATGCGCATTTCAAGAGAGATTGGAAGGGGCGGGTTGCATTGAAGGTTGTTAGCATCGAGCTCCTGTGATGAAATTCTAAGTATGACCTAAAAATTATAATCGCGAATCAGCTGGACAGAGCTATGCAATCAGGGAGATACCCCTTGGTTTTAGAGAAATATATCAAATTTCGTGAAAAAAAGATAGAAGAGAAATCTTGTTCATGTTCTTTATTTCTCGAGGACAAATGCAGATTATTTTAACATTAAGACTCGTGTAAGCTAGAAAATGCATTGAAATTACACGTCCTAAAGGTTACGTAGGTTTTTATTTTTGCAAGGTCCAATGACTTTTAAAAAGTTGCCATGATATCTAATTGCTTTCAGACAACTAAAGATGAAAGAATGTTGTTGTTGCTTGAGGACAAGATGTGTTGAGACACCTTTAATGTAGATGAAAAAAGCGTGATAGGAAGTTTCATTATAAATACATGTATAAGTATAATCCCTCGAAAAATTTGAGACGCAAATATACTCATCACGTTCGCCACGAGTTACTACTTACAGTACTAAGTATTTTACATAATTATGTGCTCTCATAACATCGATAAAAAGAAAAAGACTGTATAGAAAAAAGAAACTCCAACGCGCGCATTAATTTGAAGTGTTTTTTGAAAGGAAAACTCTAACAGAGGAATCTTTGAAGAGTCTTGTATATGTGTTCATTAAGTATTCACCTGTAAAGTAACACGAGCGCCATATCACAGCGGGAAAGCTATTAAATAAATTATAGAATACTCTTAGAATGTATTTCATCATTTAGATCATAGTTAGACGTAGTTGATTACATCACCAGATGTCTGGGAAATTATTGAGTATTACTGTAAATACACATAGTTTCAACGGTAAGGAAAACTACAATTATTTATTGCAATTTCTATTTATCTTTTTATCTATTTTTGTGTCGCCTGCGAAGCATAGCGACGCTTAGGGATCACTTTGTCCGTTGCCCGTTCGTCTGTCTGTCTGTCTGTCTGTCTGTCACACTTGGATGTCACATCCTATAAAAGTGATTCCTGAGTGTCGCTTTGTTTCGCAGGCGACACATGCATTCCTTGGAATGATTTTTTTTATTTACATATTCATTATCCATTTATTTATTTGGGCATTCATCAACTACAATATGTACTAATATTTAAAAAAAAATGCATTTCTTTCAAAATTTAATGAAAAATTTCTAAAACTAATTGGTATCTCCCTGATGGCATGGCTCTGTCCTTAGCAGGTTCTTTGCCAGAAATCTTAGGTCAATTTAAAAATTTGAATTTCAAAATTTCATATTATTTGGATTTCCTCTTTTCTGACCTTACTTGTTGAAATGCACATATGGTGCACTGGAATTTTATAATAGAACATATACTAGTATTTCAATATTGACAATTTGCTCTAATCATATTTCTGTCTCATTAACTGGACTATCAGTCGGCATTTCTTGCACCTCGTTGAAAGTGTACAAAAATGTATCTGGTGCACCGGATTTAATGGGGGGGGGGGGGGGGGGGGGAGTGGGTATCCAAAAAAAAAAAACTGTTCTCTTGCAGCAGCGTGGAACACTCTTGTTAACACTGATTGATAAAATGAAATGGAGTCCTGCGACTGTTGATTTTATAGTAAAGGACGGGGGCAAAATATCTGTATTCAGTGCCAACAAAAGTATTGAAATACCAGACAGTCAGTGCTAGTTTAGTCTATGCATCATCATGCAATGGCTTAGATGATATTTACATCATTAGTCACGTCTTTGTTTTTTGGAGCTGCATACATGTGCAAACATTAACCCACTTATTCCCTCATTTTATCTTCCCCTTGGCTTTATCGGTTTTCCATGTAAGATATGCCTGACATCCATATTGTTTTTACATATATCATGATAATTATCGGAAACTCGTTCTTAAAAGTCTGTATTAACCTACATGCAAGTGCAAATTCTCTTTCTCTGTTGAGAATAGCGAATTTTTATTAAGTGGAGCTCTTTCAACTCATTGAATTCGAAGTGAGGTCATATTTATATATGTTTCTTTGATTGAAATGTCCATAAGGAATGATCAATTCCATATGTATACAAACCAGTACACGCTCGCATGCGAGCTACGTGTCGTGCAAGTTCTCTTCTCCAGACTAGAAACAGAAAAACGCACGTCCAAATACTGTTTTTAATTCAAGATCGTAAATAAACGTGCCATCATAAGGATCAGTATAGTATTTACCTCAGACAAACTGGTTCTGAATTAAAGTTGTATGTTAAATGCACATGAGCTCGATGCCTACTTTCCTTATATAGAGAGATGGGAAGGGGCTGGCGTCATTTAGGGTTGTTGGCATCGAGCTCCTTTGGATACTAAATGATAGTGATGAACAAGTTGTCGACGACAATCGGTTACCGACCGCCAAAAGTCTTCTGGTTCCGATTATCGATTTCAATTTTTTTTTTACAATCTATGGTTCTCATCCTTAGGGTAATTAGGTTACATTATTTGTTGTTTTGTCCGTAAAGATGATAAAGCGTGTAAACTATTTGCATGGTTTATTTTTTTGCTTTTCGTAAGATTTTTTTCTCAATATCAGCAAAATAATAACGCATATCTGTCTTCTGTGTTTCATCTTTTATGAAATATTGTTTTCCGATTCAAATCGATAATTAATCGGCTCACCCTTTCCGATTGTTTTTCGATTATCAGTTCCAAAATATCTTCCGATGTACAACGCTAGTTAATGGACTCTTTTTCGAGGGTTAATTTTAAAAAAAATCGTTTTCGCTTTCCCTTGTAACGACTTTAGGCACGATCCATTTGATATTCTGGGGGGGGGGGGGGGGGGGGGGGCTTGGGTTTTTTTCGAAAAAAATAATTTTGCTCTGAATTTTGATGAATAAAATAAATTTGCTTATGGTGTGACAGAAAAAAATAATCTTGCTCTTACAAGTAATCTGAATTTGAAGAATTACCATAAAATTTCGCTTAAAAATCCTGAAAAATTTCCGGCTCGCTTCGCTCGCCGCAGTTTTCAATCTATATTACAAAGATTTTGGCTCACTCCGCTCGCCATAGCTTTCTATCAAAACATAAAGTTCCTATTTGAAAATATCAAAAGAATGCATGTTAATTGAAAAAAGGGACGTCTTTAAAGGCTTAAATATGTTATCAATATAATGTATTACTATTGATAGATGCATGTATCATAATAGAGTCTAATTTTATATGCAAGTTTGGAAGGAGAACTTCAATTTTTCACCAATTTACAATTCTAAATTTGAAAAATTTGTCTGGAAGAACCTCTTACTTGTACCTTATATAAATTTTGTTTACTGAGGATTATATTGTAAAATTCTTTTACCTCCCTGTTTAGATGTGAATTAAATTTGTGCATAAAAATCGAAGTAATATTTTAGAGTTTTTAGTCAAAGTAAAGAATTTCTATTGATAAAACATAAACATTCTTAAGATATCGCACATCACTAATGTTAGAAAACAAAACAAAGTATTATATTTCAAAGAGTCATTCATTTCGAATGTGTTACAATAAAGAAGTGCTACCAATCTTAACCCCTACACAAACCTCCAGCAAAAAATTCTAGTTTGAAATATGACGAAGTATGGCATATCATGTACATGTATATACTAGTAATACAAAATGTACTTACATACAATATATTTACATATCTTTTGATACAAAAGGGTTACGTTTGGCCATTCGCTTTACAGATTCTGAGATTGCGCTTCCTGTAATGGCCGAATTTGTGTTTCCTATTAAGGCTGACTTTGTGCCTCCTGCTATGGCCAACTTTGTGCTTCCTGTAATGGCCGACTAGATGAAAAAGAAGTAGATGAAGCGGTAATAAAAAGTGTTTCGTTGCCACTGTCTAATCATTGAAGATATCTTTGCCAAATTGAATGACTCAGAAAATGAGGAAACGAAAGTCATATTCGTGTCTATTACAATACTGTGAAACTTTTTTCGCTATAGTTGTGATTTTAGCATGTTTGTATACAATATATTCAACTGTGAAATCAACAAATGGACGAAAAACATCAGAAATCGGCTCCAGATTCGATGCGCTGCAACATGCGCAAAATAGTTTCAAACGAATAATGAACAAGATCAGTCTCAGAGAAAGTACGACACAAGACGTCATAACTATAGCCGATCCGCAATCGGAAGTGTATTTCGATAACTATAAAGAATGGTTCCAGAGTAAGAATGTGACTTTATACGAAACTAAGGACAAACATCCGAAACTACCGAAAATATCTATCAAGAATTCAGAAATATGCAAAAATACGAAAAATGTGGATATTTTGATTTATATACAAAGCCATTGGGAAAATATCGGTAAAAGATCGCTGCTTAGAGAAACATGGGCAAATAGGAATGTATTTCGTGATATTTCGGTACGGATTATATTCATTCTCGGGAAACCGAGTAAATCATCTGACCAAATGAAGGTCAAAAACGAGAATTTAGCTCACCATGACATCATTCAAGGAGACTTTATTGACAGCTTTAAGAACATAACTTTGAAAAGTATATTAGCTCTACATTGGATTAATGAACATTGCTTGAATTCCAGATACATCCTAAAAACCGATGATGATATATTCATCAATATATTTGCTCTTTTAGAATATATGATCAGCGAAATATATTCAAAGAATAAAGTAGTCATGTGTCAGTTGAAGCAGAATGGAACTAGTCCCATAATGAGAGATCCCAAAAATAAATGGTACATTCCGGAGGAAGTTTTTCCCGGGAAAACACATTTCCCACAGTTTTGTAGTGGATATACGGTGCTATTTACCTCGGATCTAATTCCAGACCTGTACAAAACGTCATTCACCGCGCCTTATTTTTCTGTGGACGACGTGTACGTATTTGGATATTTATTACCTCAAATAAAGAGTGTGCAATACGAGGATGTATCTAATGCTTTGACATTAAATACAAAATCAGGACTTCAGGAATATGAAGGAAATGGTCCCCTTGTCCACGTTGCTGTGGGCGCGGCTGAAAAAGGCGCTATGGAAAAACTCTGGACTCGAACTCTACAAAAACTGTCTGACTGGGCAAAAAGACACGCAAAAATTGTTGATGTTAAAAACAAGCAATTGGTAACTTAGTCAGAATATATTGGGATTTCTCCGTTATAGGTTGTTTACTGGATATGTTTACTGTAGATGGATGTATATTTTACATGTGGTCATTATACTTTCCTGTCCATATTTCTTTTTTGGAACTATATGTAATAATTTGCGAAATATTTACATCTGTTGCTTGAATTCTAATTTAGTTTCATTCAGACAGTGTAAAATGTTTGTCACACAATGAACTTTTAATGTTCTTCTACCAGAAAAGTTTAATGATTAACAAAAATATAAATTTGGTTTTTAAACTTAGAATATAATATAATTATTTTCTAAAGTAAATGGAAATAAACTTCAGGAACCGATTGGTTTGACTTTCTGTCATGTGTGATTGTCTTTTGAAATCCATGTATTACTTGAGCTTCCTTCAGCCAGTAAAGCACAAAGTTCTTTTTTTTTTTTCGCACGTGAGACTTTGCGTTTGCTTCGTAACGATTTAATAGTTTTTGGCGAAAAGGGTATAAGCGCATGCGCAAATCTGGATTTAATTTTCATTCTATAGGGGGGGGGGGGAGGGAGCATTTGAATTCTTTTTCACTTCTGATGTCCTACTCCTCATGTCCCGGCTTGGCTGTCAACCATGGGTTTCCAGTGACGCGACTTTATAGGTTTGTAATTTCCGTGCTATTGATTGAGTATTGTCATCGTCTATGTCAGTAAAAACAGCTGTTCCACTTCTGTTAAATGAGAACCTTCCTACAGGAAAAACGACACTTTGAATGATGTTCATTTGTCACTTATTGTTTTAGCATGTATTATTTACATTTGTGCGAGGACATCCGCTGTTGAAGGCTATTGCTAATTGATAAACATGTTGTTCATGCTTCGTATGAATGTATGAATTTCCTCAGATTTATCTTAGTTGACCCTTTGTGTTCAACGACTATCGTAGGAACTTATTTCTTTATTTTCATAAGTTGTACATAAATACATGACCCGATGCCTCCTTCTCTTTCGATTTTGCGGACTCATTATTCAATTTATTTTCGAAATCTTTTAAAATAGCAATGCCAACGCTGCAAGATACGCCAGCCGGGGTATTAATATCTCATAAATAATAATATGCTGAATGCAATTATGTCAATTTTATTCTCAAAGTAACTTGACCTTTACACATTTCTTATTTAATATGATTAAGAGACAAAAGAAAAAGAAAGAAAGAAAATTGGTGAGAAATATGAAAGAACATGACATTGTGTTGTTCTTCAAGTGCATAACATTTGAATCAAAAACAGTATTCAAATAAATTGTCAAAATAAAATTTCCATAACAAACCCTGTTAATTTCATCAACAAAATGGCATTGACCCCTAATCTTACAAAAACATTAGCCTCTTTGACTTGCTAAAGCCAACCCACATGGTAAATTTGAATGTTTTAGGGCTGAGAGCCATTCTAAGTTCAAGGTCCATAACTCTGCAAAAAAAATCAATTGAACACAAACTAAAACTGGATCTGTAATTCGTTCTTATGAAGGTGTATACCAAGTTTCAATTCAATAGCTACAAAGGATGCAAAAAGAAATATGGAAAACTGTAAAATTGTTGAAAATTTCAATGTTCAAGGGCCATAACTCTGCTAAAAATGGGTCAGTTTTTATGAAACCAAACTGAATCTGTAATTATTTATAACAAAGGCATATATCAAGTTTCAATTCAATAGCTGCAAAGGCTACGAAAAAAAGGCCGGAAAACTGTAAAATTGTTGAAAGTTTCTAAGTTCAAGGGCCATAACTCTGCTAAGAATATCTCAATTTTTACGAAACTCGAACTGGATCTGACGCCGCTTGATATGAAGTAATGCGTGAAGTTTCAATCCAATATCTTGAAAGGCTTCAGAAAAAAGTCCGGAAAACATGACCTAGGGCGGATGGACGGACGGACTCACGGACAGCGCCATGTCCGTCTTAAGACGGGCGTATAAAATGAGGACAGTAGTTGAAAAGAAAGTATATTTTTGTGTAAAACAAGTGTTTCTTTTTCTGCAAATCTCTTCAAAATTAGGTCGTGGTAATGGAATATTTTGTTTTAAGTCCGCGGGCGGGTACCTTTCCGAAAAATTCTTCAGAAAAAGAAAACACACGCACACAATAATAATTATTAAAATAAATGTAAATATAAGAAATGACTGTCTTACTTTTGGTGTTCATGGTTGTATAATTCTGGTTGGACACGTGCAAATTTTCCGAGAATCCTTTGCGATTCACGGAATTGCACGTCACCAACCAGAACTATACACTCATGAACACCAAATGTTAGACAGTCATTTCTTAAATAAATATATGTTACAGGGAATAAGTGTAATCAGGGATTTCATGTAATTCCTAAAATTTAGGGATTTCGTGTAATCACTGTTTCGATTAGTTATTATATGTAATTTCCTGAAATTGACCAGGTATTTCATGCAATCAGGAGACGCTGACTCTCCCCGGGCACCTGGTTTCACTTCGGAATATTATTCATCCCGAGACTCGCAACCGTTCCAATGGAAATTCTAATGATTTTGCCTTGCCTTCTTGACTTTGAGACTGAATAACTGATAGGTACTTCTTAAATATTTATTATATTATGAACATGTAAAATATCTATCATATCCCAATTTTTCGTAACTTTATCGCAATCATTTTCATATAATTTTTGGCCGTCAAGAAATAAGTGCAAAAATGCTTGAATATTTTAGAGATTACATGTAATCCCTAAAATTTTGGGGATATCATGTTATCCATAAAATGACCAGGAATATTACACGTAATCACTTAACCTTTCAGGAATTACATGATATAGTTTACTTGAAGCTTAAAGCACATACATGCTCTTAGCATTACAGTACAGATACAAAACATACATGAAAAAGGACATAATTAGTGCATACATACAAATTGCATCTCTAAGTTTCGTCGCAACAAAAATGTAGAACATTGAATATAACTTTTAAATGATGACAAGGCACTGTCTAAAATTTTGATCTGGAGGTCTCGACCTTCCTTAGAATTTAGCTTGGTCTATACACATAAGATTAAACTGGCATGTGGACAAATCTTGATTTGGCAAAGAATTATTCAATAAAAAGAGATCGTCGAAATATTGAAACTTTTGAAGGTGAGATTTGCAAGAGAATTCATTTTGTCTTTTCAGAATGCATGAATTTGTCGTTTGGAACCACCTAGGAAGTTTCAACTTGGAAAATGAAAGCTGCCTTAAAGAAAATAGTACTGTCTATTCTTAGTTTTATGGGAGCTTTGCTACTGCTAAACTTTCTTTTCATGGGGAACACAGACTACCAAGTGGTGACATTAAAGGAAATCTCTTCACAATCACATTACAGCATTGATACAGAATCTGCCGACGGTAGTGTTCAGATTATATTTAAATTACCGAATTCTTCTTCTCTAGCTCAAAAATTGAAAAAGCAACACAAGGACAAAACAGACGGTGAGGATGTCGACAGCAAAAATAAAGGAAACGTCAGAAAGAGAAAAGGGAAGCAGACTCAGTACCCGGTCACACTCACATCTCCATATTTGATCAACAATCCTTCCATTTGTTCCAATAAAAAGTTGGATTACGTAATCATAGTTCATACATCAACAGATCATTTTAGTCGAAGACGTTTTATACGACAGACTTGGGCCAATTTAAACGCTTTCAAAAAGCATTCATTCAAAATAGTGTTCATTCTCGGTCTAACCGGAAACAACGACACGCAGACGATGATTGAAAACGAAAGTAACGTTCATGGGGATATAGTGCAGGGTTATTTCAAAGATTCGTATCATAATTTGACACATAAAGGTGTATTAGCCTATAGATGGGTATCAGAATTCTGTCTCAATGTCGACATGGTGCTAAAAGTTGACGATGACATGTTTGTGAACGTTTTTCATCTCATTGAATACCATCTTCCACTTTACCGAAAATCGTCACGCTTGATGTCATGTCACGTGAGACCTAAAGGAACAAGTCCCATTGCCAGGAAGGGCAGCAAATGGACCGTAAAAGGGGACGAATTCAAAAATATGACTCATTATCCTGTTCCTTATTGCAATGGATACTTTGTGCTGATGACTCCAGATATAATAAAAGAGATGTACCGTGCATCATTCATGACGCCATTTTTCTGGGTTGACGATGTGTATTTATATGGTCTGCTTCCCTTTAAAGCGGGCAAGGTTCAACATAAAAACATCGCTGGAAATCTATGTCTTAACCAAAAGAAAGGTGTCGAATGTTTTAATAGAAATTCTACATGTAGACTTTTAGCATCGTATGCCTCTATAGACGGTTATATGGAGCAAATGTGGTTTAGTGCAATATCAATGTATAACTCTTTGGCGAAAAAATTCTTAGCCAATGACTTTTTCACGTAGTCCTTTGTCTGAACTGGCGTTTCCGAATTTTTTTTTCAATTTAGTCCCTTAGTAAAATACCTCAGAATCTGTCCTTATAACCTTGCATATTTTGTTCTTTACTTTTAGAGATTTCGAACGGAATCTAAAGGATAATAGCCATGGAGGGTTTTTATTTTTGTTCTTATGTTTTTATGTTTGTCTTTTCTTTTCTTTTTAAGGAATTCATTAAAGTTTTATTTATAAAGATGTCTCAAATTGCAATTTCAATGGAATTAGATATTCAGAAACTATCTTTTCTTTTATCGCCTATACTTTCGATTTTTTTCACAATAAATACAGTTGAAATATGTACACCTATGAAATCTTTATGTATAACCAACTAACATTTTGTTTAAGGTATAATGATCATAAAACAGGTTCATGTACTGATACATGAATATATGTATAATGTTATAAAAAGCTAAAAATAATAATATTATAATAACGACGTTCACTATTCAGTAATGTCGGATCCGCCCATTGAAGGGCGAATTCACGTCACATGAACAAAGAAAAATATGAAAGGCACAAAGAGGTCGAGTGACTAAAGTCCGTCCTTCCATTGGGACCTTGGATGCACGTATGTATGTTCTGTCCTTTGGCTGATTTAATTAACATACTTTGTGAGGCATGACTGATTAGACATGACTCTGACTGAAAAATAAATGTAACCCATTTAGTAAAACACGTATTTATGCCAACAATTTATAAAAGACTGGCAAATTAATTAATTAAAAATAATAATAATAAAGAAAATCCGTGTAGTACTGTAATTAAGGAAAGAATTTTATTATGGAGGTTGAAGTCGACCTCGTCTTCCTAGGTATTAAAGGTGATATACTACATTGGTCCATGTATACTTTTTTTCATTCATAGTCTTTGATCAATTTCCGTACGTACTACAGTACCATGTAACATTTTCTATTGATAATGCTTAAGAAATAGAATAAGTACAACAGCAACAAAGACAGTAGGAACATAGTCGTGCAAGGACAAACAACAATGTAGGCACGTAGCCAGGCGTACGCAAGTACTAAGGGGCTTCCAGTCTTCTGCATCCTCTGGCCAAACAAAAATGGATAATTCCATATGTTTATATAAGTGTTGTCACACTCCTTTAGATGGTAGGTAATATAGAAAAAAATAATATCAACGTCAACGTAAAAAGAACTCTCGAGTTACAAATAGGGCGGACCTTTTCCTGTCCTCGCAGTCACGGTGCATAGCAAGCATTTGATAAGAAATGCGATTGAACAGCTTTAAAATGATCGATATTGTACAATTTGCAAAATCTGATTCTTTATTATTATTTAGTTATAATGTTGAGGACGCTCTCTGCAAAGGTAACAGAAGGAATGCAACAAAATATCTTTTTTGGTCTATTGTTTTCGAAAGAAACCTTTTTTTTTTGTCTTGTTTGTAAACTCACCTTGCAATGAGTAGATTTTGTGAACTAGAATAAGTTGGAGTGTTTTGCGCTTGTTATTCGGACACTTCAAAATCGATAATCCCTTATAATTGGAAAATAAAAAAAAAAATAAATAAAATAAACAGAAATCGATAATTATATATAAGGTGCCCGGAAGACTTGGCATCACCTGCTTTGTAGCTATAACATTCACAATTCAATTCAATGTTCGTTAAATTTATTATAGATGCTTTAAATTGTAACGATCCCTTTCTTTCTTATTGTGATATCTTTTTAGTTTACTCATCAATGGCATCATTGAATCCAAATTTTGATACATGTTAAACTGTACCTTGTCCTCACACTATATTTACACGGCTGCCACATTTCATTGGTGCCACGTTCAGTTTATTAAGTCAGTTGTCCAACCCTTCTCCTCTTGGAAGCGGTTTGTACGTCAAGCATGGTGTGTTTTGTTAGTATTGGTATTAGGAGGGGTGCTTGATCTTCTGTGAACTTGTCGTCAGTGAGGTTCTGCTAAGCTGTAGATTTCAAACTAAACTTTAAAAGCGCCGACCAAAATGACGCTCTCGATTTGTAAAAGGGTATATACATGTAAAGTCCACGACTGTGACAAACTCATAATGATACATTTCACCTGTTGCTGCGGGATGGTGTTACAATGTTAATCAATTACGACAACATAAGTACCAGGTCCTGCGGGATCATGCCATAAATGGTTATAATTATTTTAAATTGTTGTTGCTTCAAATTCCCGATTCTCTGTGTCATCCCCGATTCCAATATTTTTTAAACACCACGGACTCGAGAACAATACACATGTAGACAAGGACATTTTTTACTTTATCACATGATACACCCGTTATGCAGCTTCATAATACATGTATATAATATGCACGGCTCCGAACCTTATTATGCAAATTATATGCATAAAATCGGAAGAATCTCGAGTCAAGATTTTACCTTACACACGACGGAAAAGAAAGTCCGTTCCTATTCTAATTTTATAGTAGTCTCGTCTAAAACATTCTCTCGTGGACTTCCGTTCGAAATTTGAACACGTAGAAATGCTTCTTTCATGCAAGTAAACCAACTGTTCAAGAGTACAGACACATGGCTCATCTTAAGGTATGTTTTTAAATTGATTTATGTATCACGTGGAACACATATGATGGGATTTTAAATTCTTCTTCGTATCAGAAATACTCGACCAGGGAGTGCTCCATGTTTTCGAGTGAATGAGTTTCATGATAAATTATCGCTGTAATCGAATATCTCACAAATATTTGTTCTTTAAAGCCATTTCTGTCTTTCATTACATCTTAATGAACTTCTAAATTTAAGTGCACACCATGAATTTGAATAAATTTGATGTCAGTGTTATTTATAATCAGTATCAAATATCAGTTCTGTAGCCTAGCTAGTGTTGTAGTGTTGGTGAAAAAGTATTTGAATGGGTTTAAAATTATTTAAGGGGGATGAATTTCAAATCAATTGAATATTCTATTTATTCTTTACAGTAACATAACCTTAACTGCCAGACAGAAGAAGGAATATACTCTGAGAAAGTCTTCATGCGCATGTGTGCATCAGATCCAATGAAAGAAAGTGCATCAGAATAGTGGAATGCTTATAGTGCTACTAGTACTGACTTGTAAAGTTGAAGAAATACTGTGGAATATGATATTGCAATTGTACTACCATATATGATGTTGGCCACCATGGTGTGAAAATAATTCACTTGTGAAAGGAGAATGAAGAAAATTGTTCAAGTGCATATTTCTACATGTACATGAAAAACATATTCAATGTGTACATCGACCACATATTCCTTGTGAAACTGTGATCCAGTATGAAATGAGAATTTGTGTTATAATGTAGAGGAATTCATCATCAATAGAAGAATTGTGAGATCGACAGATGGAACTGTATTACAGCCTCTTGCAGTAAACATGCTGATATAGCACTGAAGGGTA
This sequence comes from Pinctada imbricata, assembly GCA_033119305.1. Classification (NCBI taxonomy): domain Eukaryota; kingdom Metazoa; phylum Mollusca; class Bivalvia; order Pterioida; family Pteriidae; genus Pinctada; species Pinctada imbricata. The sequence continues at coordinate 45,325,706 of VSWD01000006.1, forward strand.
AGTTGTACATATACATGTATACTAATATACATGTTATGATAATTTTGTAAATCTGATAATACAAGTACAAATGACATTGTATTTATTTCATATTTTACATGTGTATCCCTTGTGATTCACCTTAAATGGATAATACTTTTTAATGGTAAGTTACATGCTTTCATATTTCATGTGTAAATGTATTGTTTGAAACAAGACCTTCTCATGCATACCAAAATTTGTGTCCTGGCTGGTGACCTTGACCTTGGAAAAATGACCTACTTTTTAGAATCTTACACCATGGCCATAACTTTTGAATGTTGAGTGAAATATAGACATTATTTTTCTAAAGTAATATTATGCTTTTAAGTGATAGGGCTTTGTATTCCTTTTGATAAGGTCTTCCTATTAATACCAAAATTTTGACCTTGTGACCTTGACCTTGGATACTGATCAATTTTTGAATAACTTTAACCATGTTAACCTTGCCCTTGGTCATAACATAAATTGCAAGTGATAGGGCTATCATATTTTACATGTGTATCCCTTGTGGTAAGGCCTTCACATCAATACCTGAATTTTTACCTTGAGTCCGTGACCTTGGAGTATGAAATACTTTTCTACATTATATCTGACAATAAGGGGATTCATGTTCCACAAAAAAAAACATGGGTTTAATTTTTCTTAGTCCTAAGCCTTGACATAAAGTAGGGCTCTTACACGTGAAACACATTTTTAGCTCGAGATACTGGTCATAGTTGAGCTTATGCGGTACCCCCTTGTCCGGCGTCTGTCCGTAAACAATTCTTGTGCTTGCAACTCCTCTGAAATTATAAGAGACAGAAATGTAACTCTTTTTGCATGAGACTTGGTCAGTGGTCTAGTTGTGCAGTGTGCACCTGACATTTTGTTTGAGCCCCTGACCCCCAGGGTCCTAGAAAATGGATGTCACAGGATGTGGTCATTTTCTCCTGTATGATCCTATGTAATCTTGTATTCGCAACTTCTCTGTCACTATAAATGATGGAGACTTGATTCTTTTTGCAATACGATGAGTCTGTGTTCAAGTAGTGCACCTGATATTTTGTTTGAGTTCCTGGCCCCCAGTGACTAAGAAAATGGATGTGGCCATATTAGAATTCACTTGTCATTATTATAAGTGAATTAAAAAACAACCAGGAGAGCTACAGTCTCGTCAGAGACTTCTGGTTTGGATTGGATTAGACCTTTCATATTGGGAAAATTGGCAATATTTTCTTCAAAATTGAATATGATAGATTTGGATGCCTTTTCATTTTAAATTTAGCATTTTTTACTTTATTTTTTTTTTTTTAAAGAATTTTCTATGAGGTAAAATTGGTCAATAAATAGGGAAAATTATACTGTTTTGCATAATTTGAGAATGACCGATTGAAAGCCCTGTAATTATATTTGTATGTTAGTACTATTACAGAAACTTTACATGTCATGTAATTTTATATACATGTACATCATAATGATAAATGTATGCAAAATTCATTCATTTTAGAGCTTATTTAATATCAAAATGAAGATATTAATTCATTACATCTTTTACTTTCAGAGTGAGACTGACAGCATCTTCTGTACATACATGATGGCTCATTTCTCATTCCTCATTTCTTGGTATCAGATTGAACATCTACCTCGTCCTTAAGTTTTACTATAGACACTAGAGAAATCACTGTTTGATGTCTAGAACATTTGAATTTTGAACATGTTTTGTGTTTACTTTCATGTGCTTACCAGTACATGTACATGTATGTACTAGGTTATAAATGCATTGGAAACTTTTTACTTGAGAATAGACCTGCACCTGTTGAATGGGGATATTTTTTTTATTTATTTCATTATTTTCATAGCAACAATTTATGACTTTAAATTCTAGGTACATACCAGTATAGACAGGGATGTACATTGTATATAAAGTTAAATACTTCCCTGATATAGACTAGACATGTAAACTCATATAAAATATTAATTTCGAAAAGAAATACTATGATAAATTATAGAGAAAGAAAAATATCCTTTCACAAGTACAAAAACATTATGTTGTAAATTGATGATACCGGTACTATTACATTTATATATATATTGCAGTTATAATGATTCTTCTTTCAGAGTTTGAATAAAATTTACATTTAAACTAAATAAATCTTATAACTGATACTTATATTCTTCTTGAGACTAGAGCACAAATATTCTTAGAACACTGTGATGAAGAAATCTAGTGAGAACATTGTCATATATGAAATAATGAATTTTCTCTTGTTAAGCATAGCAAACTTGGTTGATCATCCTTTCATCAATACTGTTTAGAGTGTCTTACCCCATACTGGTAATCATGAATAAAAACATTGATACTTTAAGTTCATTACTCTGCTACACAGTATACATTTGTGTAAGAATATCTAGTAGCCTTGACCTACATGTTCATGTATACAATTGACCTACTTTCCAAATACTTTGGATTTGCTACAACACTGGTCTGGCAAATGATAGATAGATGATATGGTATATATACATGTATGTGCATTGTCAGATTGTGTCAAGAAATTACTCAAGATAGATTTTGATTCAATATGTGACCTTGAACTACACGTTTGACCTTCTTTTCGTTGAATTAAAGAATCTGAACTTGGAGAGTGATGTATATATATATTGAAGAATTTGAAACATGAAGTATCAGAGAATCCTGACAAAACTGAATCATTGGCAGTTGTGAAATGTCTGAGATAGTCTATTTTCACGTCTAATGCTTTAGGTGCTGGAGAAAGACGTTTTTCCTTTCATTCCTCAGAAAATGCTAGATTTTTCTGCCAGTCATGCTGAAGAATATTTTTGCAAAATATTCCGAGCTGGATTTACAAAAACCCCCCTCCCTAAAAACCAAATGGTTGCACATGTTTACAAGAATGGACAAGAGAGAGAAAACCATGCGCATAACCAGGCGTACCGTTAGAACGCAGTTGCTTCCACGTCGTTTTGCAAAAAAAAAAATGAAAGAAACATTGACGTAGAATACTGCCCTGTAAATGAGCAAAATTCATTAGATTCTGATACTTTGCCCCTTGAATATCCACAAGGGCTTCTACCTAGACCCACTTGAGGCTGCTTACACTTGAAAAGTACTCTAGCTAAGCGCCTGAAGATGAATGCATATACATAAAATGTATACACTTCGTATGAGTGAGAGGGAAAAAATTTTCGTTATTGTACATGCATGTATTTGTTAAAACGGTCAGAATCTAATGAAATTACATTTATTTATATAAAGTATCGTGATTCTATGAGATGAAAAAAATATGTTAGTTTGCTGTGGTTGGGGGATTCATTTAATATATTGAAATTCATCAAAATTTTGGAAAAATTCAGAATATCATTCCTTTTGGTCGAGACAATTTTGTAGATTACAGGATTTGAGTTTAGAGGGGGCGTGGCCGGAATACCTCAAAGTCCTGTAGCAGGTTCTTTGGGGAACCCCACTCCCCAACGGAAAATTATCTCACATGATATGTAATGTATATAGTGAGCCAGAAATTTTTTTCCATTATTAATTACTTTAATATATATCAGAAACAGACCGGTAAAAAAAAAAATAAAAATAAAAATAAAGGTTGAATCGTGGTGTTTGAGCCCAAGTAATTCCTTATTTTGACGACTTTAGTGGAGAGGGGAGGGGGGGGGGGGCATGCCAGAGGATTGGTAGGCAAAAATCAGGATAGAAACAGTAAACTTGTTAGAGAATTTTAGATGTAGGTGCCGCCGTGTGCACCCCCCTCTCCCCGCGCTATTGAATCGGATGGGGGCTAATGTATTAGAAATTATCAGTATTTTCCTGCTGTTATCGAGAAATATAAAATTAAAATCTTATGGGTACAAATGTATGCAAAATTGATAATGTATAGAATCGATCAGTATTCAATCGAAGCGGGGTAAACGAACCGCAATGATAAACTTTGAAACGAACTATAAAAAGTGAAATTCGTGATTCTTCAGTGCAGTAACGAATTATCCATGGCTTGAATATTTAAATAGCAAAGTTCAAAAAAATTTAAATGACAATAACATTGGGAGCCGTGATATGATAACACTTTACATATCACTCTGCTTGAATGCGATTGGTCAAGTTTGGAACCTAATCACATAAACCTTGACAAATGTGACCTTTCAAATATCGGTGAACTGTTAAATTCAGACCCGGAGTCAATATCAATGATTAAAATTGTTGTTGTTGATTTAATTTTTGCTTTAAAATACTATTCAAAATTGAAATACTTTTCTCTTACGCACAGAATATCTATACGATGGGGACACTACTTCTCATGGCGTAGCAGACGACTTCTAGACTTCACGGCGTGATTCGCCTCTGTAGTTCTCGGAAACGTTGATTTCACGTTAGAAATACACATTTTTAGGCAATATCATGTGATAAAAAGAATCTCAAATGAATTTTCATTTCATACAATGTATTATGAAACGAGTTGTGAGTTTTATATCCCCGAGCCTTGGCGAGGCAACGAGTTTCATAATACATCGTATGGAATGAAAATTCATTTGAGATCCTACATGTATATATATATGACACAGAACATAGATGAGTATATAAATACCTAAAACGTTGGTCCTGTAGCATCATATCCCACCCATTCTGCTACATCTTTCGGTACATTTTTGGACATAATAATTTCACGCTTTTTAGCCATATTACGTACATTGTTAAGACTGAGGATCACTCACGAGGGTTAAGTATCCGAAACGTGCATGTCTGGTCCATGCTGTAAATTTATCTGGTCTTAAATGATGCTATTGAATTTGAAGACGTTTAACATATATCGGCCGGCCCGTGGTCCTAGTGAGGCTCGAATAAGCAACCTTGAAATAGAAATATTGCATTTCATGGTAACGAAACCACATTGTGTAATTCACAAGTTTGCATCAATGTCATTCACTAGGTTGGTATCTATACTGGTGGACTGTTAGTCCGTGAGGAAATAATTCGCCAAGTTTCACCCACAGGAGCGCGATGTCATGGATCACAATCGCATCCTGCTGTAGAGAAGGGGCGTATATAATTCGGGGCTGTTGGCACCGAGGTTTGAACAGTGGTTTCACCGTGCTTCTGCACTAAATTCGATAGACCATTTCAAAACGACTAGTAATTAAGGGAAATATATACCCGATTGTATAGCGCTGACTCTTTGGCATCCATTTAATGTCATGTTTAAAATTTTATTTATTAGTCGGATTTCCTCTCTTTTTGGCCTTGAGCACGCATCACTGATGAGAAACTATTTGGTGAATACGCATACATGGTACAATAGAAAATATTTTTAGAAATAACGAAATACATGTAGCATTATCTTATGAAAAAAAAACCCGTATCATATATGATAAGTTTATATGAACCGTGCTTCTGCACCAAATTCGAACATAACAACGTCACGTAATATTGTGTTCAATAAACATTTTATAAATAACAAAAGCAAATCAAATAAAAACGAAAATGCATTTATTAAATATTGAAACAACAACTAGTAAGTAATTTAAAACCATTTATAAATGTGATAATGATGTATATTATGATAATATAGGAACGAAACAACCTGCATTTTGAGCAACATTATTTCAAAAAACTTAGCATAATAACGAAATCTCACTAAAGATATCGACAGTGTTCCATAATTCTTTCAATTCGTCCGCTAATTCATTGTGAAAAATTAATCTTATCTAATCATTCTACTCAGTTATATGCACTGTTGCTAGGACACCTTGTGAAATTACGATGGAATACCGAAAATAAAGACAAAGTACATAGAACGAGTTGAAAAAGTTGCATTGTTAAGGTCTTGAACTACCTTTGTAAAAGTCGGGCTCGGTGTTCGTGATTTGATTTAAAAATGTAAACAAAGCGAAATCTGCTGAGAATATCAATATTTTTGTGATTTTGTGCCAGTTACACTTCGTTTGAGCATATAATCTAGTAAAGATGCCGATCACAGTGTTTTCTGCAGTGACAGCAAAGATTTCTCATAATTTTATTTCAATTTTACCTATGGATGTTGAGCCGTACTCAGTCTTACATCGGATGTGTGTATCTGTCGGCACAAACCTAGAATTGGAAGCATCTACTGGTAATTATATTGTTAACGGAGACTGGTTCCATGTACAACATCTCCATGTTATACTGACAAAATTTATCTCTGATTTCCTGCTACATAGACAGTCTTCTTTTGAACCAAGTTTCCATGATGTTGCATTTATACCCAACCATGATTCCGTACAAAGTACTTTATATTCGAAGGAAAGAATTGAGGATGCGAATAGATACGAGCCAGAATCTACTGATACTAGTTCAAGAAACATTGAAGTTCCAGAATCTCGAAGTTCAGATGAATCGTGTCGTACCAGCACTTCATTAAACTCTATGCATACAATTGAGAAAATATTATCGACTACATGTACAGCGGTGGTGAATAATTCGACACCGACAAACGCCAATGCTTTCTGTACTGACGGTTATTATTCCTCATTACATATGAGTGAACAAATTGAATCGTCGTCGAGGAAGGATGAAAGTGTTGACAGCGTTACAAAACAGACAAAGAAAACGGTGTCGTGTTTACCGAGCGGTCTGTGTGAGGGGAACAATGTACCATATAAGTGCAAGGACTGTGAATTTGTAGGGAAAAACAAAAATGCACTTTGCTTCCATCGACATAAGATGCATCTATCAAAACCGACCACTTGTGTACTCTGTGACAAAACGTTTCCAAACGAGCGATATATGAAACGTCATCTTCAGTCACACGATAGGGAACCGTCAGTGTGTAATATATGTGGAAAGAGGTACAAAAATCCTAGATCTCTAGTAGTACATAAGAAAAGTCACACTGAAAATTATGTCAAACCAGAGTACACATGCGATCATTGTTCTAAGACTTTTCAAACTGTCCAAGGCCTTGAATCTCATTGTAATTCGGAACATTTAGGTCAAAAGAAAAGATTCTTATGCACATCTTGCGGAAAGAGTTTCTCCACAAAATATACTTTACAACAACATGCTAACACTCATACTGGGTCCAAACCCTTCAAATGCAATGAGTGCTCCAAGTGTTTTGCATATGAATCAGCTCTTAGGGAGCACAAGTTGATCCATTCAAATCTTAAAAAGTATCAGTGCCAAAAGTGTTCAAAAAGATTTAACAGACGAAATTCATTGCAAGTCCACGAAAAGATACATAACGACCAAAAAGAATACCAGTGTGAACAGTGTGGAAGGAGTTTTACTCAGAAGCAAGCATTGGAAAGACATGAACGGACCCACACTGGAAAGAAGCCGTATACTTGTAAAGTTTGTGGTAAGAAATTTAGAGTGGCATCTGTTATTCGAAGACATTTGATATCTGTGCACAAGATTGAGAAAGATGTAGACATTTGGAGGGAAGATATACAAATAGAAAGTACTGACAAAGAGGACCCTACATCCAACTCTGTAGTCAATACAGAATCTGAGACTTTAAGCAACTTAGGATGTGAAGCAAGTGGAGATCAATATTACAGCTCTATGGAACATACACCGTCGAGTAAGAATGGGAATGATAAAGAATCAAGTCAAGGAACTTCTTTGATGAATGACGAACAACAGAATGTTTCTAACATGGCCATTTCCATGCATTCTCATGATCAATCGACAGCCTGTGATCAAGACATTCACAACAATTCACAAGCGCTATTGTATCATCAACACAATGTTTCATATCCATATAATTCTACAATGAATGTCCAAGGAAGTTTTCAACCTTCGATCGCCCAAAACGAAAGTTATCCAGCATTTTTACCGGCAACATCAATCGGATCTGTGGAGAATTCCATAAACTGTCAGCAAAGAATCTGCAATGAGGATGGAATCGACCCTGCAAGAAATGAAATCGATGGTACTCCGTTTCAAGCACAAGAACTGAGTATTAAATCTCAAGCGAATTTAACGGGAGAACTCACGATATCTTTGGAGAACCAGAAGCTACATGAGCAAATACCCGTCTCACAACATAGCATTGATAGTGTATTAACTGAAAATCATAATCAAGTTGAGCAACAATTTCATGAAGATTCCGAATCTTGTGAAAAGATAACAGAAACTGATCAGCCGAGAGACCTGCATTACCATGAGCAGACAGCGGGTGTCTCAAACTTTCAAACACATGACAACATGCAAATTGGTACTGCCGAGTCAAGATGCACTCGTATGGAAGGGGAAGTCTCGGGTAATTTGTCGACGGACCAAATTAATGTTTCACATACTACGGAAATAGAAAATCAAAGATTTTCTACGGAACAACACAGTTCTTTACCTAGAGTGGAAAATCTTTTAACGAAAAGAATTCAGCAGGACGAACCACCAGACAATCTGTCCATCTCTTCTTTGTACGCCTACTATACGAATCTCGCCTCCCAGTTCCTAAGCACTCACTACCCGGGATATTCACAGTCACATGAAAACCAAAATCAGTAAATGGATGTAACTTGCTATAATTTCACATTTAGTTTTATAGAAACAAAGACGCTTTGAAATGCCATTTTCAGTATGAATATAAGGGGTTAAGCCAGGTTTCTTAACATAACCGGAATAACATTCTTATCTTTTAGAGATTGCAATAGAACAACATATAATATTATGCAATTGATGTCATATATATGCCAATTTAATTATGAATGATATCTGCTTGTAACTTAAGCATTCAGTTGTAAAAAAGTATAAAATAGAATTATAGAATTAACTTAAGACAGAATTGTCACTGATCATTCTAATACAAATATTATCGAAGAAGTACCCATCAGTTATTCAGTGGTCAAATTCATCAGAATTTTCATTTTAAACGTTGCGAACCCCGAAATAAACAATATACCGAAGTGAGACCAGGTGTCCGGGGAGAGTTAGTCTTTCCTGTTTGCATGCAACAACCATCGCACCAGTTCCATGAAAACTTGTCGAAGTCATGGAATGTCTCGATGTTCATATTGATGTACCATCACGCCTGTCATACAGTGAGGTGTTCAAATGGCCGTTTGCGTCAAAAGATAGATGTACATGTATATCCAAGTACGATGCGGATCTGTTGCTCTCGTTATTTCCCTTGATCCCTTGTTCATGAGGTTAGATTTCATGTAGGTGATCCTTAGCGTTCGGATTATTGATGGACAAGACGTCATCTATGCATTTGAGAATTGAGATGCGATGTACTTTAGTCCAGTGGAGAGCAAAGTATGGATGAGTCAGCTTCGTGTGAATATAAAAATATGTCTGTAAGAAGTGGGCCGCAATTGGTACCAATGGGGATGCCAACTATTTTCTAGAATGTTGTTCCTCCGAACACCACAAAAAGTTGCCAATCAAAACCTCAAGCATCCGGATGGTGTTGTCTTCGGTATACTTTTTATCTGAATCAGAATGTTCCTTCCCGCCATATGACAAGGTATTTTTTATCTCCTGTTCCTATTTTTTGAAAGAATTATATTGGCCAGTCTATGACAAAAAATGGATTATGACCGTATCCTAATATATAGTACAAAATCGATACTAGTAATTCAGAAAACCATTAACCGAAGGCATACAAAATCAGCATAAAACAGGAACGAAAGCAAGAAAACAAAACCCCCATCACATGAAAAGAAGCGAACTCCCAATATTGGAGTGAGACCAGGTGTCCAGGAAGAATCAGCATCTCCTGCCTGCATGCAACACCCGTTGCTTCAATTCGATAGAATTGTCACATCCGATTACTTCCATTTCGGAAGGTACAAGTATATTCTATGGTTGGATGGTTCAAATGGTCTAAGACATAATACATCGTCCACCATTCTGGACAGTGGGACATCATAGTGCATGACGAGTTCCCCGTAGAACTTCCTTAGGCCATTTCTTGTTTTTATTCTGTTTTGCGTCCTTTTGAAATTGAGAAACCTACCAGCCAGCCAGGGAGAAAAACAAACAAGAATATAAAACAGATGCAAATTCATATTTTGGTAACTTTATGAAATATGACAGAAACTTATTTCATTTGGTTATTAACAGAGTTTAGTCAACAAAAGAATGATGGATAATGTAATGTCTTTCATCATTGCATTACTTTTACATTTTAACATGAAATTTAAAACATTAAACAATTTCTCTTTAATTTTTGTAGAAAACACATTTAATTTGCAAAAGATTATATTATTTTAATTTTGTTTTGTTTTGTGACTTTGGGCTCAAAACCTACCAGCACGAGGACGCAAAACAGAAAATAACAAAGAAATGGCCTTAGTAACGATGTAAGTCGGTCACAAACGTATCTTTAACTTTGAAGCTTATCTCAAAGACGCCTAGCTCCAGAACAAAATCTGTATACATGTATTTGGTACTAGCTCTGGCAGAGCGTATCAATTGAAATATGAACGAGCCATAACCAGGCGATGAAGGAATGTGCTGCTGACATGGAGGTCGTCACGTTTGTTATAGAGTGAGGTGTTCATGTGACCATCAGTGTCGTAGAACACCATTTTATGTCAAACATTATGTTTAAGCTTTTGGTGTGGAATGGTAGTGTAGAGCATAGAGGAGTCGAAAAACTTTATAATTGTAATGTGATTGAAATTGGTGGCTGTAGAATTCTTTAGGATCCACATCTGATTTATTCCATTTCCAATTTGTTGTCTCGCAATATGTTTGATGACCTTGTTTGATGCGAGTAATTATTTTCATAAGGAAAATGGATACAGGTTTTGTTGAACACTGGCCGATCCGCCGATGAACCGATGTCTGTAAGGGTTTTTTGCATTTTTGGGAATACAGTAAATATAAGTTAGTACAAGGTCAGAGTCATCAGTATGAATACCAAAGGATGCGAGAACAGATTTATTGTTGTCAAATATTTCAGATACATATTTTTTACGTGTGTATGTATGATTTCCATGTTCTGAATGTAATCCCAGTTCATCTATAGGGATAGGGATATGATGCTACAGGACCCAGGTTTTAGAAATTTGAGAACATTTTGTAAAAGGAAATTTTCAAATGCCTTTAAAGAAACGACCAACCGAAATTGATCGAACTTGGCTACAACCGGCAGTGACACTCACCAAGTGGTACAAATGTTTACATTATAACGACTTCAAATTAATTAGCATCATTTTACAACATTTAGATTTACAGCATGGACCAGACATGCACGTTTCGGGTATTTGACCCTCTTCTTTGGTCAGTTCTTTGGCAACAACAGGGTCATGAAATATTGACTCGCTCGTGTCTGTTGTAAACCGAGTACCGAAGACGCCATATTCTTCTTTGAGTAATTTTCCGATGGTAAACGTCTTATTTTATTAAATTTTATTGTGTTAAAGTGATTTGAAGAAACAAAAATGCCAGAGAAACATCGAAAACGGAAAAAAAAAATGAAATGGATAACTCATCAGCATCACAATTAAGATTCTATACGTATGGAATGGACTTCTTTAAAGGGGACGGTTATTAACAAACTACGGTTTGGGTGTCGATCAGGGTCTTTTGTTAATCTTTGAGTTCATTTTGAAATATTAAAATCATATCTTTACACTACAAGTGTTTTTGGTCAAGCCAAAACATGGACTGTCAAGGGTAGACCTACGTCTACTTTATTTGTTTAAACATGTACATATTACCATGTTTTTGCATTGGTAGCATCAGTCAATGACGGTCAAACACAAAACTCCGAAATCGGATTCCATAATTCACAATCAAAAGGCTTACAATGAAAAGAAAAAAAAGGACAAACAGACGGAGACAATGACATAGCTTCATAGAAACATGAAGGACAGTTTAAACTGATGAGCAATGTCTAAAGTCCAGTGTAAGTACGAATACATTGTAGGTGGCGCTTAAAAACGGTGCCATGCCAATTGTTACAGTTTAAACATATTCAAATATAACGAATCATGAATCATGTTAGGAAAATGATGCAAGATATAGAATCTATAAGTAAGTAGGACAAAAATTGAGCTTAAAGTTTATTTAATTTTCTCTCTACGTATTGTATATAAACAAGGGGGAGTTTCCGAGAGCTCATTGGCCGTGGTATGATAACTTAGAACAAAAATTACCAAAATGATTGTAAGTAGCGAAACCCTGAAAATAATCGGTGAAGTATTTTGTCATTTTACACATAAACTGTAATAATTAATTGTCTTGTAATTTCTGTCTGACTATTGTCTTGAGTTTCTTATAACACAGTCTCTAGCTGCTTTTTGGTGAAGTAGTTGTATGTTCTACTGACATTAAGATTTGTTGCCAGTAGCAAGTCACAGGTGTCCAATATATCCAGCTTCTGTTTTTAATTTTGGCAATCCGTGCAAAAGTCATTTTTCACATCTTGATTCACAATTCTATCCCATCGACAGAATAAAACCTCTAATTTGGTTTCATACAAGTGGCAAGAATACCCTTTGGAAGTTCTTTTACGCTCCGCATTGAGTGGTGACACCTATAATGAGTAAATGACATACGTTTTTACACTTTGACTATGTGGATGTAATTCACATACATAGTGCTGTCCTTAATATTACTGTGTCAATGATGTGATGTAATTTTTCTCATTGTTTTTGCCATTTCTTGAAGCATTACTAAAACAAATATGTTCGTGTCAGAAAATCACTTTTGACTTGAAGTACCACTGATGTGGATTACTTTCTGAAACATGTGTCGTGCGCATTGGTTTGGAATATTACAATTCCATTTTCTAACAAGATATTAGATTGCGTTTTCCTATGAAAACATCCATTAATGTATCTCACTCAGTACATCAACATGCCGCGACATGCAGCTGCTCCAGCCTGCAGTTTTTAAAATGTACCTTCAGTGACCTAAATGGTAATTTATCTTTTACATGGAAAGCTGAAATTTCAGAAAGTGAGAATAGAATTGACAATTGTGGTACAGAGATTGAACAAGCGGCTGTTATCGAAGACAATTACAGTGCGTGGACCATTATAGTTGTGTTTCTGATCATACAGTGTGGCATCATATTCCGCTTAGTAAGTTGAAGGCATACACTGGCGTCACAGTACAGACATGTAAACTAGTATTCTTACTCTGTCCACGGTTTTTTTTATAAATTAATATGCACACTTGTGATGATTGAGGTCAACCTGTGTTAGGTTTGTGTAATAAAGAATTGTCAAGACGCCAAAATATCTCCAGAAAGACTAAATATCAATTATATATTTAGATATTTTCGTTGTTCGGTAGTCTTTTGTGATTTTGTGATACGTCTTCAAATTCATAACGTCATTTAAGAACAGATATTTGCAGCATGGACCAGACATGCACATGTCGGTTACTTTACCCTCGTCAGTGATCCTCAATGTAATATGGCCAGACTAAAAGTTATGTCTAAAAATTACCGAATAACGTAGCAGCTAGGATGGGTGGGATATGATGCTACATGACCCTTGTTTTAGAAATTTCAAAAAACTTTTATTAACAGAAAATTTCGAATACGTTTGAATGAGTTAAAGAAGATCCTGACGATAATCTCAACAGCACTCACAATAAATGAGCATCGACGGATCCCTAGCAAGCTAGAGGTGAGACCAGGTGCCCGGGAGGAAGAAGAAACGATAAACCAATCGAACTCGCCTACATGTGCCCTAAGAGGCTCCAGGTACCTAGAAGTACCAATGAAACATTTCGAATCAACATGTTTTCTTTGCTTTTGAAGATTTTGGATAAATTCTTTTCATACGTATATAAAAATAAATTTGCAACAAGAGGGGCTCAATTAGTACCCATTTGAATCCTTCGTACCAAATCTTACGTAAACTTTGTCCAAGAGGAAGGACAAGGCAGTACACATGTCTCTACAATGTACATGTCCATGATTTGTATGATTTGTATCCTTCAGCGGAAAAGAAACCCTTTGATTCAGATGTACAAATATAAGATTTCCCCTATCGATCAAAACACCATTTTATGAGTTTGGACAATCGATCATTAATTTTGTCGTGAGGAAGCGTGGTGTATTGAAGAAACGACTAACCCAAGTTGATCGGACTTGCCTACATGTGCCGTCGGGGACTCCTGGTCCACCAGCAGTGACACTCACCAAGTTGAACAAATCATTTAAGAACAGATGAATTTGCAGCATGGACCAGACATACACGTTTCGGGTACTTAATCCTCGTCAGTGATCCTAAATTAAAACAATGAAACACGACCAAAGACTGTGAAAGTTATTTCTAAAAAATATCGAATGATGTTTGATTTTGCTTTCGTCTTTTTGTGTTTTGTTTGGTCTTTCTTGTCCCTTTGGTGGCTCCAGTGCTCGTCCGCTCTGTTTTCATGTTTTTGGTGTATCGGTCTTTTGTTGTTGGAGCTGCAACCGAGTCTTGTTTGAGGTCCCCTCCTTTACCTCTGAGGACATGTTACTAATTTACAGATGAGTTTCATCCAAAGAATGACGTCATATTTATTAGTTCGACTGAGGTAAATTAAATATTTTCATCTTGTTTTCCTTTACTCCTTTGTAAGATTCTACGCAAAATATCAACTTGAAAATAGCGAGGAGGACATCACCCAATGTGTTTGCCTATTGTGTATTTGTCTACGTACCAAACTGATCTCCCTCCCTCTGGACTATTATCTTTATCCATGCATAATCTTTTTTTCTGCATTTGCTTCTTGGAATTGCGTTTTATTGCTTGGACGAGAAAGCCAATGCGGATAAAGTACTTCCTATACAATCGGGGATGAGAGGTCAGGTACATGTATTTCACTCATCTCTGTTCTAATGGTCATATTGGCAGAATATGCAACGCTGCAAATAAAACCTTTGCTGATCTCTTACGCCGTAACTTCAAATTCCATGACCAAACTATTTTAAAATCAGTTGAATATCATGCCACTGTAAGACCCGTTGTGCAGCAGTGCTTCAGCTGCTGGGATCCTTTCACACAAGGAGATGTTTCTAATTGTCAATATCGAAATATTTGTTCTATAGTACCAATTTTATTAAACTAGAAATGGCGCAGTGACGTGCGGCTTGGTTGGTAATATATATATCTATAGTGTCACAAATTTATGTTCACCAAATAAGTGACCAAAGACGTACTGATGCTAGGCTATTCATGCTCTTCACAACCTTAGTGGCGAAGTGTCAGTCCATTTCAATGACAAATATGGATAATGACCATATCCCTGTATACAGCACAAAATCGATAATTCAGAAAATCAGAAACCGAAGGCATACAAAATCAGGATAAAACAGGAACCAAAGCAAACAAACAAAAACCTCCAACATATGAAAAGAAGCGAACTCCCGATATGGGAGTGAGACCAGGTGTCCAGGAAAAGTAAGCATCTCCTGCTTGCATGCAACACCCGTCGCTTCAATTCGGTAGAAATGTCACATCCGGTTACTTCCATTTCGGAGGACATAGAGTACAATCTTTGGTTTGATAGTTCAAATGGTCTATGACAGAATATCATCCACAATTCTGGATAGTGTGACATCATAGTGTATGACGAGTTCCCCATATCGACCGTAGAACTTCCTCAGTGACGATGTTAGTCGGTCACAAACATATTCTTGACTGAGATCTGAAAGACGCCTAGCTCTCAGAACAAAATCCGTATATTTGGTACTTGCTCTAACATAACGTATCAACTGAGATATGAACAGGCCATAAGCAGGCGATGAAGGGATGTTGCTACTCAGAAAAGGAAAGTTTGTAATGCTGAAATTGAAGTCGTCAAGTTTGTCATAGAGTGACGTGTTCATGTGACCATCAGTGTCGTAGGGCAACATTATGTCCAAATAGGATGCTGCATTATTTGTCTCTGTAGTTTCTTTGACTTCAAGCTCCGAAGGATAGATACTGCTGAGGTAATCCGCGAATTTTGGATTATTGATTGAAAACGCATCGTCTATATATCTGTAAAATGAAGTTAAAGTCAGAAGCTAAGTATCTTTTCCCATCAGAGACCACAGATTGAATGAATTCAGCTTCGTACGAGTAAAGAAAAATGTCGGCAAGGAGTGGGGCACAATTGGTCCCCATTGGAATTCCGACAATTTGCTGGAAGACCTTTCCTCCAAACACCACAAAAATGTTGTCGATCAGAAAGTTTAACATCTGAATAATATCTGTTTCAGTGTACTTGTTTTCAGAATCGGACTTTTCTTTTACAAAGTATGTTTTGTCATAGTTAACAACAATAAATTTGTACTTGCGATTGCCGTTCTTACTTGTAAACGCATTACTTATATTTTTAGTACTAGTGAAGAGAAGAGATAGTGTAAAGTGTAGAAAAATCAAAGGCTTTGATCGAATGGACTCTACTAAAATGAGTGGATTTAAGATGTTCTAAAAGTTCCTTCGAATTCTTTAAAATCCACATCTGGTTGATACCACTGCGAGAACATACTGTCGAACAATATTTTTGAAGCCCGGAATCTGACTTTGGACGCTTTCAAAGAGGATACTCTTTTGGCATATTACATTGTTTAGATTTGAGGATCATTGACGAGGGTTAAGTACCCGAAACGTGCATGCCTGGTCCATGTTGCCAATTTGTCTGTTCTTAAATGATGCTATTCAATTTGAAGACGTTTACATGTAATGATTGTGTGCTCTTTTGATCACTTCATTACCAGAATGTACTAATTCTAGTAAATACTTTTCGGTTTTTGGTAATTTAAGTACTTTCATTGTTCTTTTTTTTTTCTCTAGTTTTTAATCTTTTCTCTTCACTTGTACTAACTACGAGGACTGATTGATATGTTGTGAGCCTCGTATTTCATAATTTGAATTTCATCAGACATTTTGCATTATTTTTCTACATAATCCCCTTCAGTATCTAAATAGATAAACTTTTGCCACCGGCATTTAAGGGCATCAATACCAACTTTAAAGAACTCCTAATCTTGACTGGTCAGAAAGCCATCTATCCATTGAAAGTATGACGTCATCATCGGACTCTGATGGAGCAAGATCAGGTGAATAAGGCGAATGTTCAATCAAATTAAAGCCACAATCAGGAATGGCAGTCATGGCAGTGACAGACTTGTGAAAAGGAGCGTTGTCCAGATGGAACAACACACCTTTATCTAGTGAGCTTTCCGTAGCACTTTAAAAGTTTAATATTTTCCCGTAACTGTGTCAGAAGTGATGCATACTATGTGCCATTGATTGTTTGTCCTTTTTGGAGATAATCTATCAGCAGAATACCTTAACCGAGGTTCACAACTTATCTATCAGCCCTCGTAGTACATTTTTGTCTGTCCTTTTAACAACCAGTCTCCCATTCACCATTTATTGTCTTCCGCTTTCGCTAAAGCGCGGGGGACATTAAAACAGGTTCGTCCGTCCGCCTGCCTGTCTGTCAGTCACAGTACCTTTTCCCCTGGTC
This sequence comes from Pinctada imbricata, assembly GCA_033119305.1. NCBI lineage: Eukaryota > Metazoa > Mollusca > Bivalvia > Pterioida > Pteriidae > Pinctada > Pinctada imbricata. Next base: position 45,343,125 of record VSWD01000006.1, read on the forward strand.
ATAACTTTTGAATGGTGAGTGATAAGGCTTTCGTATTTCACATGAGTATTCCTTGTGACAAGACCTCTCAGTGGATGCCAAAACTTTTGACCTACTTAAAAATTCAACCTTAGCATAACTTTTGAATGGTAAATTATAGGGCTTTCATATTTCACATTAGTATTCCTTGTGGCAAAACCTTTCCATGGATATCAAAATTTTGACCTTGTGACCTTTACCTACTTTTCGAAAACTTTATCATTTGGCATATCTTTTAAATGGTAAGTGATCTAGGGCTTTAATATTTCACATGTGTATTTCTTGCAACAAGAGTTTTCAGTCGATACCATTTTTTTTACCTTGACCAAGGAGTTTGACCTAATGTTTGAATGGTAACGTGATGAGGATTTCATATTTCACATTTACATTCTTTATGAGAAGACTTTTCCCTTGGTACTACATATTTTGATATTTCACATGAATGTTTCTTGTGACAGGACCTTTCCATGAATACCAAAAAATTGACCTTGTCACCTTGATCTTAGAGTTTGACCTACTTTTGAACAACTTTAACCTTGGCCATAACTTTTGAAAGGTAAGTTATAGCAGGGACGTATATAAGATATATGTGCATACGTCCCTGGTGATAGGGCTTTCGGATATTTCACATGAAAAGTCCTTTCCATGGATACTCCATCCCTACTGACTTTTGCCAAATGAGCTCATTGATTTTTCTTAGTTTTACAAGTATATTTTTGTCAAAATCGTGGGCTGGAGTCCAGGAACCCCTCCTCCTTCCAATTACCTGACCTCCCTACCCCTTCAAAACTTTTCTTGATACGCACATTTCCTGTGCAAAGCCTTTTTAAAACATGTTGCCATCTGCACGCCGTGCAGAAAAAAGCAATGTATAAGCACATATATTAGATAAGAAAATATCAACGGTTTTTTTTTTAATCATGCGCCGAACCCTTTCTGAATTCATTTCAAATACGCTTCCGATGTCACCAAATTGCTCCATTTTTCAAAATTATCTCGGGGTGGTCCCTCGAACCATTTAGAGAAAAACTTGAATTTCAGCATCTTCCCAAGTCGCGGTGACCGATTCGCTTCTCCTCTCTTACAGAAGAGACGCGGATCGATCATCGCGACTTTCAGAAAAGTGACAACCCCCCCCCCCCCAAAAAAAAAAAACAAAACAAAACAAAAAAAACAAGAACAAAAAAAAACAAAACAAAACAAAAAACAAAACAAAACAAAAAAAAAAACAAAACAAAACAAAAAAAAAAAAAAAAACAAAAAAACAAAAAAAAAAAAAAAAACAAAAACAAAAACAAAAACAAAAACAAAAACAAAAACAAAAACAAAACAAAACAAAAACCCACGAACGTTAAAAAAAAAAAAACATTTGGGGGAAAATTCAAGATTTTAATCACGTGGATGCAATGGTTTATGTATTCATCTAGTTGAAAATATTTTGTATATTTTCTTTATATCTTCATTTGTCTACTTATTTGATTAATATCTCATTTATAACAGCAATGCCAAAGCAAGGAAGAGTTAACTCTTGTAAAGAAAATTAAAATTTGCAAAAACCTGACCTTATACTACTATTTTGTTTCCATCATTTTATGTACATTTTACCCAATTAATTGGATTAATGAAAATGATAGTTCTTGAGCTGAACTGAGTAAAGGTAAAAGAGTTTTGACATAAAAATCTTGTTTTTTGAACAGTTACACTGATCATTAAAAGCAGGGACGTTTATATTCGTTCCCGTTAAAAGGTGATAATTTTATTGTCATTTTTGGGTTAGGCCATATCTTTGTTATTTTCTGTTTTGCGTCCTCTTGCTGGTAGGTTTTGAGCCCAAAGCCATAAAACAAAACAAAAATAAAATGATAGAATTTGTTACCAATTAAATGCGTTTTCTACAAATATTTGAATGTGTTTTTTTACCAAAAAAAAAAAAAAAAAAAGAAAAAAAAAAAAAAAAAGAGAATTTTTTTTCTTTATATTTTATGTAAAAATGTAAAAGTAATGCATTTTGTTATCTATCATTCTCTTGCTGACTAAAATCTGTGAATAATCAAATGAAACAGGTCTCTGTCATATATCACATGGTCACATGATATGAAATTTCAATTTTGTTTTATTTACTTGTTTGTTTTTCTGCCTGGCTTGCTGGTAGCTTTCTCATTTCAAAAGGACTCAAAACAGAATAAAAACAAGAAATGGCTTTACTTATTCCAACAAATATAGAAAAGGTGGATTCGAAAAGATCAGCAGGTGCCCTCATTTAAAATGCTATAACTTTGTTATTACTTGGAATGATTTGGTTCTGTTTTCTGTTTTGCAGTCTAGAAAGTATTAACTTTTCAATACATTTAATTTTTTTATTGCATTGAAATATTTGAAAATTTGTTTGGCATTGCTATTTATAATGATGTGAACGAAAAGATGTTGGATTCAATGACCAATTTTTAAAAATCGGAGTCGAGCTACAGTGGAACTCTTCATTGCGGAGGAAAGAATTTCCGCCTTATTTTGAAAACCTCGACTTGTTTTGGCATGTTTTCTTGTGGAAAACAATCGTCAAAATGACATTTTGACAGTTGTGGGTGGTTTGATTAAAAAACTGGAATTTTTGCAATAAAATGTAGGTCACATAAGTATTAAAACAAACTTTCTTAGAGCTATATCTTGCATTAGAATGATGGAAACGGTCGCACTTTTTCTGGCACTGGTGTCTGGAGTATCGAAATTCGTCGGCTTGTTTCTATCAAAATTTGGTTAGGGTATGAACTTTATTATGCAATAAGACAAAACGCTGTGAGTGAACTTGCCTTTCAATCACTGAATTCATTAAAAGATAGCCGATCTGATTTGATTTACACAGGCTACAAGACAATCTAGCCCCCCCCCCCCCCCCCCCTTGCAAAAAATTAATTACAGTAGTCTGCAATCTATAAAACTAAATTTATGTACAGTCCCAGATTATCTGGTTAGTTGCACATTCTGAAAGATCACCTTGATAGGTGTTTGTGTAGCACATTAATTTCAATGGAAATTGAGGAGCTTCTTTACTTTTTGTCTAGGCGCAACCTCAGTTTCAAATGCGTGCTTCACAAAGTGTGTGGGGAAAATCGGCGATCAGAGCTGGTTGTGTATCTTTTGATTATCAGTGTATTTTCCACTGCCCATCCAAAAATCCATTAAAATGAAACATGCATTTGTTGAATCCTACCTGAAAATGTGAAAATGAATCCATTAAACCATGTTTAAAACAAATATAGTAGAATCATGGCGGATGCTGCAGAGATTACAACTGGTAGATAATGCAGCAGAAACATGGTTTGAATCACAGGCACATGTAGAAAGAGCGTCAATATCCTGTATGATACCCCTTTACAGGTCATAAGAGAATACATGTACATGTATATGTATAGAAAAACAATGCTTCCGCCAAATGTTCAGCTAGAAGTAGCACCTGCAATTTTTGCATTTGACATGTTTGAAGGGCAAAATGGGGTATGACCATAAAGATTGATTTGTATAATTCCTAGAAACATCAATAATTCACCCAAAAGATATCATAACATAGCCTAATCCCCTACCAAAGTTGGGCTGTTTTCTACTTTCTGTCTTGAATCTCCATTGCCAGATTGGACAAATACTGATTCATTCAGAGGCTTTACTCTGCTTACTGTAAGCAGAATAAAACACCTAGATGAATCAGACTGGCTAATCTGGCAATGGAGATTCAAGACAGAAAGTAGAAAACAGTCCAACTTTGGTAGGTGATTACAAATGTAGGCTATGTTATGAGATCTTTTTGGGTGAATTATTGATGTTTTTAGGAAGTACATGTATACAAATCAATCTTTATGGTCATACCCCGTTTTGCCCTTCAAATGCAAAAAACTGCAGAAATGCTACATTTGTACTTCTAGCTGAAAATTTGTTGGAAGCCTTGTCTTTCTATAGATACCAGTATTCTCTTATGACCATACAGGATATCGACACTCTTTCTACATGTGCCTGTGGTTTGAATGGATTATTTTTCACATTTTCAGGTAGGATTCAACAAATGTATGTTTCATTTCAACATATATTCATATGACAATGCACTATGACAATAGCTCACTTGAGTTTTGATCAGGTGAGCTAAAAAGATTCATAAAAATTCCAAAAAAAGTAAATAAATAAAATGTAAGCTCAAGATATATATTAAATCATTAATTAATTACATGTACATATGACAAATACACTGTAAATAAGTGCACAAAATGGGGGAAAATGAAAGTAGAAGAATAAGAGTTTTGGTCAGAAATGAAATGAATGATATTCAGATGATTTTAGATTGCATAAAATTAATTTAAAGCTCACAAAATGGCGTCAGGATTTGAATCCACAACCTTTGGATTCATATGCACAGTGAACATGTACAAAAATGTAACTATTTATAAACTTTAAAAAAAATCATAAAAATTCCAAAAAGTAAAAGTTTAAGCATATAATATGTTTCAAAGCATTAAGTAACTTAAATATGAGAAATATGCAATAAATGAGTGCACCAGAATTAAGATCATATATTTATTGTATTCTCTTAAAAAAATAGTTCAAATATGAGGATTTCTAAGGAAGTCTAAAAAGATGATAAAAACATATCAAGAATTTGATTTCAGAGAATAACTCCAATATGTATGAAAATACCCCCCCCCCCTTCCTATTTACATAAGAAAAAAATTCATAAAAAGATCAGAAAAAAAAAATTTTCAACCAAAATTAATATAAAACCATTGAATGACTTAAATTCGACGAATATGCAGTAAATGAGTGCAAACAATCTCAAATTAAAAAGATATTAAAGGAAACAGTTCAAAAATTATAATTTCTCACAAAGTCTGAAAAGGTGTGAAATTTGACTTTGAAGTGGAACCATAAATACATGTAACAGCATTTCTTACGACATCCATCTAGATCATCCTGATGCTTTTGGTTTGTCGATATATGCTTTGGTTCTGAAGAAGAATATTGTCAAAGGAGGGTACCCTCTGGGACCCACTTTTGCCTCTAGTTGTGGCACCTGTTGATGGATCTGGGCAAAAAACAACAACACTTGTAGGGGACCATAAGTACTTTATTCCCACCAAGTTTCATCAAAATCCCTTCAGTTGTTCTGGAGAAGAAGTCGAAAATCGGAAAATATGAAAAGTTTACAACAGGACTACACATGAACTACGGTACGAAGGACGACGGGACAACTCGCTATGACAATAGCTCACTTGAGCTTTGCTCAGGTTAGCTAAAAACAAACAACCAAATAGGAACAATTTGCCCCACATCAGACTTGTCAGACTTTCTTTTCACCGACTGCCATTTGTTATGCCACAAGTGCAAATGAACTAAAGACTTCTGTCGGTGGAGCTCACTGTATATATAAGAAATTCTTTTTAAAGTTGATGTTATCAGCTGCTTTATCTAAAAATATTGTTCAATAAAATGATTGTACATTAGGGTTTAAATTAGAATTTGGTTCAAGGATTTTCAGACTTTACTAGAAATGTAATGCATTTTCTGTTCTTACCTGTACTTTAGAACATATCAATATATGAGCAGCTATTACGTTGTACATTTGTACTGTATAACTATAACTCATTGTCATCACGGTCTTTGATTTCATTCTCACCTACCATTAAATGTAATTGAGACATTTTCAAATGTTTCGCAATATTGTTACACATCTTGCATTATAAACATGATACTTTTTACTATCACACCTTTATTCTGATTTTACATAGCAGATATCTCATTCTCATTCAATTATATAGACTAGTCTATACAATTAAAATTAAGATACATGTATTGACAAAGTGAAATGTTAATATTGTTATCAGTACATGTAAAGTTGTACTGGTACTGGTACATTTAATTGAAAAAAGAAAATGGATTGTCATTCAACTTCAAGATCAAATATTTAAGACATATCTTACAATCAATCAGTCAGTGAAGAAGAAAAACTTCTCTAAATTCTTTTTGAACTTCCAACTAAAGTCGAAGTGCTGCTTTCTGTATCTGAAATGTGCAAGTATCACTGTGACCAATGATATACATGTACTTTAAAATTTCAGAATACTCAAGATGTCTGGGAAGACGTCAGCACAGGCCCAGCAAAAGTTTACAAACTTACGTAAACGACTCGATCAACTCGGCTACAGGCAAACCTCTTGGTTTGGAGTCACTCCCCTTGGTTGAAAAGCTATTTTCAGACCTTGTTCATACAACAGAGAGTCTCAAGAATGCTAAGCTTAGAGATTGGGAAGAAAGAAGTTCAGACCAAAGACTTTGACAGTGCTGTAGAGCCGTATAAAAGTGACAATGCCAAATTGGTGAAGGAAAATAACGATCTTCATCAACAACTTATAAAGCAGAAAGATGAAGCAGATGCCATAGTCAGAGGTATATGTAATGATGATTCCCTGAAATTAAAGGTTTAGATTCATGTACATGATGTGCATTATGATCTGTTTAGTTGTTTGTTAAAGAGTTGCTGTTCTGTATTATACATCTGTATACTGTAGCTCCTGTGTAGTTACAAAAATTAAGTTAGAATTTTTTTTTTTTTGACATGGAACTATTTTGTGCAAACTTTACTATATCACTGTGGCATACATGTATCACGTGATACGCAAATAATATGTTCGAAGGGAATCCCCTTTAATTAAACCAAGTAAATACTGGTAAAATCTTCTTTATATGATTTTACTTTAGGCCTATCATATGGCCATTATCATCAATTATATGATGGTTATCTATTCTGGTCAAGAATAGATGTGTATTCGGAGAACACTTAAACTGAAATTTTTCAATGCTCAACACATGTTATGATATGGTGCATGGACAGATACAAAATTTACTGTTAAGTGTTCTCCAAATATACGTCTATTCTTGACCAGAATAAATTACCATCATGTAATTAATAATAATGACCATATGATAGGCCTAAAAAAATTCATATAAAGTAGATTTAGACAGTATTTACTTGGTTTAATCAAAGGGGATTCCCGTGGAACATATCATTTGTGTACCACTTGATACCCCACAGTGTATATGTAAAGTAAATGATTTCCAAAAAAGATTCGGTCAAATTGAAGTTATATGTTTCAAACTTGCAAAGGTAAGAGTAACATTATGATCATTTAGAAAATGTGAAATCTCTTATATCTGGTACATGTACTGATTTTTACTTTATCCAGAATATGAGAAAGCATGAAATAGTTGTTAATTTTACCTAGTGCAGAGCATGTATTATTTATCATCTTTTTCTTTGTAGAGTTGAAAGCCTCTTTAAGAAAACTTGAACATGAAAATGCAGATTTGAAGTTTTTGAACAACCAGTATGTCCACAAAGTACGACAGATGGAGAAAGAATCTAAGGAGAAGTCGGATAGAATTCTACAATTACAAGAGAAAAACTTCCATGCAGTTGTCCAAACTCCAGGTACTATGTCGTAGAATTTATATATAGTCAAATGAGAGAGGTAAAATATAGCTTTTAAGTGAGAATATTTTCAGTTAGATGTACAATAAACTTTTTCTTGTTCAGGTTCACTCGGATCACTTTTGTCTTCATACAGAATTTTACCCTCTCAAAACAACTATAAAACATCGTTGCATTGCATTACCAACTTGTACTTCAGAGCAGTTTGACTCCATTTCATTGTTTTGAGTGGCAAAAATAACATAGGAAAAGACAAAGTGAAAATTCATGCATTGTATACAAGATTTAAAGTAATATTTAAAAGCTACGAGTGCATGTTTTCATGAGTCAATGTTTTGGATTTAAAGGTGGGAAAAAGAAGAGTATTCCATTCCGTAGACAAAGAATGGAGATTGACACTGCAGTGCCCCCGTTTGAGGGCCCCAGCAGGATATCGGTTCCCCCTCCTGACGACCCCTATGTGGCTGATCTACTACAAGTGGCTGATAGCAGGATAGCGGAACTAGAGAAACACTGTGAAAATTGTCTGTGATGAAAAAGAGGTGTTGGAAAGGAAGCTTAAAACATTCAAACAGCAGGTATATTCACATGCTATATGTAAGTCATAATTTATTATACATGTAGATTTAAGGTATCCATTATACAATAAGGCATTTTTTTTGTTCATGATTAAACTATGAGGGCTGATTGATATGTTGTGAGCCTTGTATTTAAGGATTTGAATTTTATCAGACATTTTAATCCCCTTCAGTGTCTATACACTTTCGCCTCCGATGTTTAAGGGCCTCAATACCACTTTTAAAGAACTCCTTGTCTTAACTGGTCAGATAGCCATCCACTGCAAGTATGACGGTTGCATCATTAGACTGAATGTGGGTGCCAGAAATAAATGCTTTCAGTTTTGGGAATAGATGAAAGTCTGATGGAGCAAGATCAGGTGAGAAAGGCGAATGCTCAATCAAATTTTAAAGCCACAAGCTTGAATGGCAGCCTTAGGGAGTGACAGACTTGTGAACAGGAGCATTGTCCAGATGGAACGACACACCTTTAACTATAGTAAGCTTCCTGCGGCAGTTTAATATTTTCTCGTAACTGAGTCAGAAGTGAAGAATAGTAGTGTGCCAATGATTGTTTGTCCTTTTTGGAGATAATCTATCAGCAGAATACCTTCTGCAACCCAGAAAACCGAGGCTCACAACATATCAATCATCCCTCATAGAAATACATGTATTTTCTGTAGGGTAGTAATATCCACGGCAAAGACTTAAGATTTTTGGGTTAGAAAACAAAGGGAAATATTTTTTTGAAGTATTTTCATATTTTGCTGTATGCTTAATAGTTTCTTCCCTTTTGTTATCAAGTCCTGGGAATTTTATATCTGTTCTTGTGGATTTATCTCCATTTAGAAAATATACAGTTTATTATTACACCTCATATGAATAATTCTATGAAACGCATAATCTGATTGGTTTAGACGCTCACGTGCCGGTTTTGCTAAATCATCGAGACTCCCTGGGGCCAGGGAGAATAAAAATTGAGTCCCCCCTCCTTCAGGTTCATCGCTTTTGTGGTCATAATCACCTGGAGTCCTGGACAATATAGCAAACACTGATTAAATTTAGAGAAAAATCACCAGTGTAAAGAGAAAGCTTTGAAAACTGATTGTTTTTACTTGTTTTCAATGGTATGAATACTACTACATGTACATGATTCCCACTTCATGTATGTACACCAATGTGAATACATTTTTTGTACTACTTAATACCAATTCTCTGTAAGGACCAAACAATTTCAGCAACATTGAGAAAAGCTAACATACATGTGCAGTAGATGTTACTGTAAGGTTGTTCTCAGAAAGATATTTTCCCTAATGATAATTGCTACATACATGTATATTGAGCTAATACTGTTATATTCATGGCATAATCTGTAGATATGTAACTTCATGTAAAGATACACAGGTTATCATTATTTGTGTACAACGTGCAATTCTGATCTTATATGTCTTTATGAATCATTCAACAATGGTAATGTGGCATTTTGTTGAAAGTTTTAAAAACACAACATATGTATTAGGTTAGGTTATTCATGAATAACATGTAAAAGTGAATTCACTGCTGCTTTCTATTTATTACTGCTTATTGGAAAATTCTCATACTGTATACATTGAATCATTTGCTGTGTATAAACCTTTGCTACTTCTATATTTGACCTCCTACCGTGAAAGTTTGTCTCTGTGAATCAAAATACCAAAAGCATAACTCAATGATACCCATGATGCAAAGTTAGTTTGCTTAGAAACTAATATGGCACCATTTTGTCTTAAGGAGAGGGGACGATTATTCAACAAAGCAGTAGAAAAATTACTAACATATTAAGTTTGTATGTTAAAGTATTATAAGCTCAATGAACTACTTCTGGTTTGTTTTGACTATGAAAAATTCATATTTCCAATGTCGACTGAGTTTAGCTGATGTTGGACGGAGTTGAGGCCACAAATGTTTTATGCCGAGAATGATCATGGTATCAGTTGTACGTCAAAAAGCAATGAATACTTCATATATGCCATTAATCTATCAATAAAAGTACTCATTTTGCACCAAAATTCTCATTTAGCATCTAAATACCTTAGATTATTTGACCAACCTCTGATGACTGGCCAACTTTCTCTGGCTAAGTGGCATATTTAACCAGTGGTTACATTTGTATGTCAATTTGACCAGCGTTTGACCAGTGCAAGTTTTCTGATGGTCAGAATTTAACCTCTGGATAAGGGATTTATCCACTTAATAACTTTCACCAGGGTCTGTTTGTCTGTAAAAAATTATTGTGCTCAACTCCTCTGAAACTTAAGCTCCTGACCCCAGGGCCTTATAAAATGGGTGTGGTCATTAAGTCTATGCGATCATGTGCTCACAACTTCTCTGACGCTGAAAATGATGAAGACCTAATTCTTTTTGCATTATGATGTGCTCCTGATATTTTGTTCCAGGACGTGGTCATTGTATCTTTATATTCTATGTGATCTTGTGATCACAACACCTCTGATACTATAAATGAGGGAGGCTTAATTCTTTTTGCAATATGATGGGGTTGTAGTCTATATGTGCCCTGGTATTTTGTTTGAGCCCCTGACCCTTAGGAAATAGGAGTGGTCATTTTCTCCTACATAATTGCTCTCAACTCCATTAATACTATAAATGATGGATGTTTATATGACCAGCATATACAAAGCCCCTGACCCCAGGGTCTTAGAAAATAGGTGTTGGTGTTGAACTCTACCAAAGACTTCTGGATTTATTTCTTGAACTTGACCTTTGGAGTTTGATCTAAATTTGAGGAAATAAAAAAAAAAACCCTTGTCAGTGACTTCTTAATTGTAAATGATAGGACTGTCGCTTTTCTTTTGACCTGTTGACCTTCGCCTTGGAGTTTAAATTCTTTTAGCTTCGCTTTAATATTAAAAAAGAACAAACGGAGGGTGGTCTAGCGCTCTCACATTTCACATGTGCAGTATTTTTGGAGGACCTCTCCATTGTTGACGAAAGTTAAGATCTTGTAACCTTGACCTTTGAGTTCCAATTACTTAGCAGAGAATAGCATAATACTAACAAAGATGCCAATGGGATGTTCATGATTCATAAAAACATTATATGTACATCTTGTTACTCTCTGTAATGAGAAATTTGAATTAAGAGTTCAGAAAACAATTTTGATAAAGAGTCTTAGACTGTTGCGCTTAGCATTCAACAAAGAATTAAGGCTCAAAATCTATGTCGTCATGGTGCATAGACTAGAGAAACAAGTGAATGCAGGTAGCAAGACTCAGTTGTCCTATTGTGTCTGTATGCCAGAAATCGAAACTTAAATGAATTTTTCATAGCTTCTGTTGACGCTCACTGGCTGTGCAGTTTTATGATAAATGTTTACGATTTGCGTAGGAGTCGAGGACTTTTAAAATCCTTTAAAATCCCGTAACTTTACATTTTTAAGTCCTACATTTTCTGTGGTCGTTTCTTTGGCTTTATGATTTTGATTTATGAGAAATTATTGAGAGATAAGTGCAACATAATTAGAATTTTGTAAATAAAATATTTCAAATATTAACTTGTATCAACTGCTTTAATTTTCCTCAAATTTTGAGTATTCTCCTCAAGTGTATTGAATTTTGTGTGTACTGGGAGATTTGAATTTATGTGGCGATTGTAGATACCACAAATGAATGTCACATTGTTTTGAATACCCATTCTTTAAATCGAACAAAATCTCTCTCTCTCTCTCTCTCTCTCTCCGTGTGACATTCATAATTTACAAGAAGAAAAAATCAAGCCCATAGTGTTGCATTTGTCGCTATTTGACAATCACAGTATTGGATTGAAATTTACTGAGCTTCAATACTTCGTATCAGATCAAATTCATTCTAGATAAATACCATAGTTACTCATGCCTTATCGACTAACGTTTTATTGCTATCTCTGACCATTTTTCAGCAAACCGATAGGACCTTTAACACAATCTGTTCAAACCTTTAACGGAATTTGTTAAACAAATTATTTAATTTCGATGCAGACTAAATATTTAGATCATATCGCCCACCTGCCAATTGAAAATAATTTATAATAGAGTGCAATGTTGATAATACCGTATACTCCTCCTGCCTTCACATTTACACAAATAGAGAATTTTATATTCTAGTAAATATTGTTTTCCTAAACCTTTTATCTTTCATTTAAATGTCATATATGTTTTTAAAGTTACTTAATTTTCATTGAAGTATGAGCGTAGTAACAAAAAAATTAATTAGTGACCTAATTAATAAGTTATTAGTATAATTAATTGTTTTATATCGTAACTTGAGCCGCATAGACCAAAACAATAATAGGCGACACGGGGCTTTTCATTATTCATAACAGTTTGGAATATTCACAACCATTTAAATGTACCGGTCCCTGATAAGTTTAGCATTGGAATTGAATAAGGGTGGGCAAGTAGTGACATGAACATAGTAATTTTATAGTAAATTCTACTGCCTATAGCGGGAATTTGCTTACATCGAGTGTTTATGATCCCCATTTGTGTATTTAGGCATGAGCATTTAGGGGACCTGACCGAATACAAGGGTGAACTATACATTGAAAGGTGAGAGTATGTTGATTTTATTTGAAGTTTTTAAGAAAATGAAATATTTCAAAATTAAAAAAAAAGTTAACATATTTTGTTCATAGTTAAGGCATGGTTGTAAACTGAAGATTAGGTTGTGCATTTGAAGGACGTTTGTACTAGAGATCTGGAGATTCAGTCGTGCTTTATGAATTGATCTAACATGGCCAGGTTGTTGATATTGGAAATACACATTCAGTGTCGTCCAAAAGGGCAGGTGAAAATCAGGTGTATCGATTTCTTGGGAAGTGAATTCTACCTTTAATGACATTGACGTTGAAAGGACTCAATAATTTGTGCAGGTTTCATGCGCGAACGACAAGCACATACACGCACTGAAAGTGCACGATCGAAAAGGGGAGTGAAGGAATTCACTGAGTCTGATATTTAAACTTTTTGCAACAATTGACTTATTATTATTGAGTGTGAGGGTTGCATTGTTCTTTGTGTGCACCCAAGGTTAGTCGTTGATGAAATATTTGTTTACCTTGAAAGGTAGGTGTTAAACGGGTCTTAGTTTTCTTTCGAATTTTCGCTTGAATTTAGTTTGTGTATTTCTTTTCATTATGTTTTAAATTTTGGTATCTTTGTTGTTTCTTTACTTTAAATACAATAGTCTTCAAACACCTAGGATTTTTGTTGTGAGCGAATCAGTACAGCGGTATTTTTATATTTCCTCTTTATGAGCAAGTACATGTACATATACCTTCTCTATTTTAATGATGAAGTATATATGCATTTGTTTGTTTTTCTAATTCACAGATTTGTAAAATGTTTGATAGAATGTTGTGCTTCGTAAAATATCTAGTTCGATCCAATATGATATTATCATATTATGAACTGTCGAATGCTTTCTATGATTTATGATATTTTAATGAAATAATTATTTCAATGAAAAGTCATTGTCACATTGATGAGTAATATAACATAGATACCTGTCCTTGTTGATTTATCCCCCCTTTATATCCTTTTATAAATATTAAAGTTTTGTACATACTTTACTGTTAAACCAGACATTTAAATTACGACATTTTTATGAGAATTCCATGCCATGGTGAAAGCCTGAGAGGACCAAGTATTCTCTAACCCCGACTTAAAAAGCCGATTACGGTTGTACAAGAAACAATATTTTTTCATTCCCCCTTTTAAAGGGCATTTCTGATCAAGCTTAGAATTTATATTGAAATTTGACAAGAATGAGGAAATCCCCTTAAGATATATGAATTGTCACGTGTCTTAAAGAGAGAAGGATATACGGTACCCAAGTGGTTGGTAGGGGTGGATTCAAGAGAGTCAATTTTGATATTGCGGACTGTAATATTGAGAATACATCTTATCAATCATAGATGAAATTTACAATTTGCTCGTACTCTAGTTATTGTCTCAAATTCTACAATCCAAAATCTGTAGAATATATATAGATTGATAAGTATAAAGGAGCTCTATTTCTATGGACATTCAAATTTGTTGTTTACGTCATCAAATTCCATATATCTTGACATCCTAAACTCAATTTAGAAGGCGCGAAAAACTCAACCCTATATATCTTTAAAGTTTGGTCAAGTGTTTGTTTGCCTTGTTTATCTGTAATGACCGTGCGGTAAAAGAAAACTCTAATTCTAAACTGATCAAGTGCAGGAAGGATAAAAGACCCTCCATTAATTCACCTTTACGTTTAATCAAATAAAGTCTATGTTTAGACAAGTTCTAGAGGTAAAACACTTTCAAAATGAATCTTGATAGAATTCCTTGATACCGCACATTAAATTTGCTAGACCGGCGTAATGAATGTAAAATTAGAATTTCGACGATACACCCTTGGGCAGAAGTAGGTTTTAGAATGTGTTTGGTGCCCATGAAAAATTTATGCAATGACGTCTGATCAAATTGATTCAGGTTTATGAAATGAAATTTGTTTTGTAAAGTAAGTAGTTCAAATCTAAATTGTGTCAACAGAGAAATCGGTACATTGGTTTTATGGAAAATGCATGTATGAATGAACAAAAGTGTTTTATTTTCAGAACTTGTACGGGAACTAGGGATTTCCTCTTTTTAATTTCATTGAAAAGTAATCATTGTCTTTTGAAATACAGTGTCATTTTCGAAAACATACCATCTCATAAGTTGAAATGTCATCGGAAAGAGTAACGGTGAAAAGGAACAACACGAAAAAGAAAACGACCCACAAGTTGGTCCGAACCAAAAGGATTGTCCAAGAATCACCAGTTCCATTCGACTCCGCAAAAAATAACACTGTGTCACGTGATTATTCTTCCGAGAATTACACAAACCATGCATATGACTACAAGGAGACCAATGTTGGAGGCCCCACCTACTGGCATTTGAAGGACCCAGGGGCAGACCACTTGGTGACTTATTTTACCGCCGTAGAATTTGATAGATGCAGCTGAAAATTGCATGGCGAATTATATAGATCACTGCGTTTAAAAGACACAACTAACCAGCTATTACTATAATTTTACACTATGATATAAAGTATATGAACACAATTTCAAATATCATATTTGTAGAAATGGGGGGAGGGGTGGGGTGGTGTTGGTAAAAAGTACATATACACGACTTGGGGCACGAGAGAATTGGCCATATTTGCTCACCTGTATTACTGCATGATGCTTATAGAATATATAAAACTACAATTAAGTTGCACGTAAAATATATAACCAACATTTATAATTATATTTGTCGACAAGCGTTTTAAATTCAATACCTCGAAATCTCACTTCCTTTCTTTTCAAAATGCCAAATCCGTTTAAGATTTTAAAGAATATAAAGTAGAAAAGGATGCATTCATTTTTCAACTTTGCCGTCAGAAAGCGAAAGCAAGTTTTCAACTTGAATAGGAATGGGACGATAGACGATCGATATCAAATTCAGGCAGTGAAATGCTTTTAGAAGCAGATAAAAGATATCAAAGGGAAGTTCATATACAAAATTACCTCACGTTTTACCGATCACTGATCAAGCAAATATGTACCCTGGAGTTTAAATCATAAATATTTATCAGTAATTAGTTGTCTTATTTTGTCCCTTGTGCATAACAGAATGGTTTCAATACAGAACACTCGAGATTCATAAGTGAAATAATGTCTATTTTGCATATTCAAGCACCCATTCGACAACCATTTTCTTCAGTTGCAAAGTATCAAAGCTAATAACTAGGATATTGCATGTTGTTTTGACACAGAATTTTCAGTTAAACGAAACTTTATAGAAAGGAAAAAGGACTTGAAAGCAAAATTGGATAACGGGATGATTTGTTCTCTTGTTACTTTGTTTACTGAATATAATGACAATGAATGCTCATTTGCTTTGACATACATTTGAGAATGAAATCAATTATGTAATAGATAGATGCCACATTACCATTGGGTAATTGATGTGAATTTTGAAAACCAATATTTTTTTATAATCTGCGCTAGTGTATGTTTTTGTGATAATAAGCTCTAGTATGACAGCTTATTGTATTGTCTTTGCTAGGTTGAGAGCCGGGATGAGGAGATAGACAGATTAAACAGGATGTTGGAGGGAGGCAGACCATCAGATGTGGTGGCCCTGGAGGCCAGAAACAGGGCTAACGAACGCATGATATCACACCTTAATATCCAGGTCAGTATATATCACACCTTAATATCCAGGTCAGTATATTTCACACCTTTATATCCAGGTCAGTATATAGACAAATTGAACAAGATGTTGGAGGGAGGTAGACCGTCAAATGTGGTGGCCCTGGAGTTTATTACAGGATACATTTTGTACTTGCAGTGGTGGATTAGGCAGGGGAAAGGAGGGGGGGGGGCACACATTTGACATGTAATAATGCCATATATATATAATGAAATTTTCCCTAGAAATTTACTACTTTTCCTAATTATCATGAAAATATTCCCCTGTCCCAAAGACATGTAACTCTTATCTGGGTCTCTTGTTAAGCCCCCAAATTATTTATCACTTCATGTTTGGTTTTGGTGCCCCCTCTAAAATAAGATCCTGTATCCACACCTGCCTTGACCATTTATGTTCCATACCCACTTCAGATGGTAAACCATATGAATTTGCATGTTTGAAACTTAAAAGGTAGAATTGGGGATTTTCAAACATATACATGCTATTGTTGGTCATGTTACAGGAAACATATTTTGTTTTGTTTGGCCTTTTAAAGTCTCTTAAATCCCCCTGTTTGTGTCATAAGAGATGATTGTTTCCTCAGGTAATAAGATTAGAGAATCAACTTTATATATTTTCACTTAAAGGCATTGTTATTAAAAAAGTTTTACATCTAAGTTCATTGAGTTCATTGTGACACAGCCCACCTATTGTAAGATGATGAGTTAAAGGCCAGCAGTGAAATTATAATCATCTTGTCCAAACATGAATTTAGATATTTTCTTATCATGGTGCTTGGCATGTCCACATGACTAAAGGTGGACAACATGCCTGAAAGGTGAACAATTTAATTCTGCCACAAAGAAAATATAAGTTTTAGTCTTTTTTTAAGATTTGCTAGACCTTGTTTTTCCACAACAGCATCACAACCACAATACATGCATGGGTTAATTTGGACATAATATCTACATGATCTATATACTAATTTCTGTGACCACCAAGTTTGTAGATTAACCTGTAGATAATTTAAATTTATAGGAGCATATAGCATATTTAATTTTTTAATCAACAGACGTTTTGAATTTAAGTCTATATGACGAAAACAGACAAATCAGCTACATATAGTATCCTTTTCTCTCCAGATTGATTTCCTGCAGCAGAAGAATAGAGAAGTAGACAGGAAGTTACAGGAAGCGTTAAGTCGTGGTGATGATTCTGAAGGAGAGGTCAGTAAACTGAAGCTCCTCTGTCGCTGAGCAGGAGGCCCAAATCAAGGAATTGGAATTCGACCTGCGTAACGTTGACATCAGGGCCAAACGTCTGGAAAATGACAAAAATCATGTCATAAAAACTGCAGATAAGGAAATGCATGAAGCTAAGGTAGATTTATACTTAAATTGTATTGTCATCTGAATTTACAGAAATCTCTTTTGTGTAAAAATGGTTAACATTTAGATATTTAAGTATAGCACAATGTTTTCTATGCTCAACAATAACAAATTTCAATTGATTCTTTCGGATTTATTTTCATTTTGTGCTATTATTACATGTTTCCTTAGATGGGGCAAAATGAGCACAGAGTGGAATAGATTTATTTGTAGAATTAGATGTAGTGGAATCACAGTTTATTAACATGTTTATGTAGTAGATTAACTTTTTTATTTTTTATTTAGCAATGATTGTTGGAATAAAGAATGTTTTCAAAATATGAAAGCAGTTGAATGATAGAATGGACTCAAAAAAGAAAAAAAATATAGATAGAAAAGCTTCGAAAAGTTGTAGATGAATTGTTGAATGCATGGCTTGTTATGATGTTTGTAGGACGAATTAGAAAAGTCTCGTCACGAATTAGAAGACTTGGATATCACTGTAGCCCAAATGAAAGCTGTAAGTTCATCCTTTAGTTTTGTTTACTGTATAGAGATTTTGTATAGATGATAAATATTAGATTAGAATATATAGAGATTTTCTTACACTATTAGTAATTATGTTTGGAAATATTTTTGGGATTTTTTTTATCACATATTACATAGAAAATGATATAAAAAAATATTGAAATTTTTACTCTACTCCATATGAATAAATCAACAATTTTGCCCTTTTAATTATGACATGATAATCTGTATGTTTTGTTTTACGTCTAATGAGAATATTTCAAAGTGACATTACATATGTGGCATTAAAATATGATGACACAGTGTCATGTGATAAAATATCATGGGATAAATAGCTGTAGCAAATAATTGGTAATTCCCTAATACTGTATGTGTACTTATTTTAGCGGGATTCATATTCTAGCGGAGTTAGCGCTGCTAAGACTATGCTAATTCAAGATTACGCTAAATCATGAATCTATTATAGATAAGTATGGAAAATAAGTTGAAGCACTAATTCATGATTACCCTAATATGTCAATTTACCCAACTCTACCCTGTTTCTGCTCAAATTTGGTTGGGCTAAAATAAGTAGATGTACAGTAATTACATTGCATGATGAGAGGTTGAGAGTACGTTCATTTGGTCTTATTTCAAACTGTAGAATTATTTGGATAAAACTGAGGTAATATATGACATACATAAATGGAAAGGACCTATTGATAGATTACTTACAGCAGTGTTATATTCTTCAACTGTATATAGGTTGAAAAACCATTGGTGGATAGTCGCTAACCTGCCTAATTATCAAGAGGATACAACATATATACACCTATACTTCTACTGTAGATATATTAGTTATAACAGCAGTTTTTGAGAATAACATCAACTTCACATGAAATTGAAATTATAAAAAACTTTTGTTCCGAATGACATCTGAACTCTAAATGTTTACACAAAAATTTCCACTCAGTATTATGACAGTAGGACTATATAGTACACTGTCTTTGCCCATGTATTGTATAAGATTTTAGACTTATATCTCTAGAATACCTTCTGAATACATTAATATAGTTTTTGGTCAGACTTCACACTTTGCCATAATGGGCCCTATGACCAGTGTTTAAGTAAACATATTATAAGAAGATGTGCATGCATATATTTACATGTAAGTTATATATATTGTGGTGATTTTACAGGACAACCAGCGTTTATCTAAGGAATACAGTGATGCCAAGGCTCAGCTGTCCGTGAAGAACGGTGATATACTGAGACTGGAGGAGTTACTGGACCGTGTACAGGAGGATAAAAAACGACTCAGTCATAGAGTCAACAAAATGATGGCTAACGGTATGTTAGAATTGTTGTCTATTTAGTAATGTTAAGATTTGGTCACAGGGATGAGCAATCTATGGCTTTCTCTTTGTGTTTTTTAACCATTTAAACGGATTATGTTCGCTCTGGGAACATCATACTAATTTTAGATTTTAACTCAATAAATTATTACTAAGAATCATGATAACATACATGCACATGTATTTGCAAGATATAGAAAAAGCACTTTTCAATTTTCTTTCCTTCTCATTTCATTAAATAGCATTTATTTATTTTCCAAGTAAACATTGAGCTTTATCTAATGTTATTTCTTTTTACAGAGAAAGAATTAGTCCTTGAAATTGAGAGACTAAAGAGGAAGAATGGTCCCGCTAGCGGAAAGAAAGGGAAGACATCCAGTAAGCTGGATGCCTTTATCCGCAGTGTGGAGGAGGAGAGAAACTATTACAAAGATCAGACAGAAGCTCTGCAGAAAATGCTTCGCGGAGAAATCCCGACTCGTAGTCGCAGTCCTATAAGATCCCGTCCCTCATCTCGTGCAGCTAGCCCAGCAAGGGAAACACCCACTCCATCAAAGGCAGAGAAGAAGGTAGAGACCATATGGTAGAAATATCTCCCCATTGAAAGTTAAAGCAATTTTAAGTCCTTGTTTTGTAGATACTCAAACTTCTGTTCTACATTATAGATACATTTCATGAAAAAAATTGTTTTTGTTTAGACTGTAGCCCAGTATGAGACCATCATCAGAGTGTTGGAGGAGGAGAGAGATTACTATAAAAAGGAGTATGATGTCATCAAAGCTGTCAATCTTAAACGCTCTACCTCCTCAGCCAGGGCCACGCCCACCAAGGTACGTAACTGGCATATTTACCTTTCTGTTAATCCTTATCTCCGCAACTGTGATGCTATTCCATCTTTTCGATAACTATTTTAGACTGTATCTGATGTAAATATGTAATGACCAAGTAAAATTTCTATAGAAATCGTTTTTGAATCATCTTTTCCTTGAATTTTATGCTGGTTTCCATAGAATTTGATGACGTCACAATTAGTTTATGTCAGATGCAGTTCCAAATGAAAAGTAATTCTGCATAACGAAAAGACCAAATAGTCTCTATTCTGGTATTCAAAAGTAGTAAAGCTTTCATTTTGATATTGCCTTTTAATTTATTCTTCATGTTCAGAAATATTCTACATTTTATCTAATTAAGATTTTCTCTTTAAAAATACTGTGAATTGGTTTAATTTTGCGGTGTCAAAAGTTCATGGTTTTCTTAAGAGTAAGGATAAGTACACGTAGATTGAAACTAATTATTTATTTGTCGATGAAATCTTATGTGCGCTAAAGGGTGTTGTCTTCGTTCTTTTTATTAATAATACGGGTATAATAATAGATACAGTGTGAGTTAAAGATTCAGCTGTACACAAAGGTCTGAAGCATACAAAAATCTTGTGCTTTTTTTGTCTATTGTACAAAATCATTGCATTGTTTTATGTCTGCGGAAATCGAAAACTGCGAACATGGCGAAATTAAAACCACCGCAATCATTTCCCCGTTTACAGTAGACTTCATACCATTCATGCTTCCTTATTCACTTACCTATTCAATATATCTTTTAACCTTACAGTTAACATCCGAGGATCCTGAAGTATCCAAGATCATACAGGAGAGAGATGACATGAAGGCTTTATTAGACAAGTTTGAGAGACACATGGCAGAGGTAAGGGAAAATTTGTCATTAAAAAAAATCTTACTGAAATTGAATGATTGTTTCCTTTGGCGCATAACACATTCAGTATGTGAATTTTGAATAACTTATTATCATTATAGATCCAGGCCAATGTTAAGGTGTTGACAGCTGAGAGAGACAAGCTCAACGTGATGTACGAGGAGGTGAGTATTAATCTACATATTGTCTAATAGAAAATTTTTATATTCATATTAAACATGTAAAACTGGTAGAATTCTTAAATTCGTTTGAACAAAAGCTGTTTAGATGCTTTGACTCATGTCTATGAATTATTTTTTACTTTTCATATCATTCAATAACTACATGTATTATTGTAGACCAAGGCTGAGTTACAGAAAACTCGCCGTGAGTTGGTGCAGTCACCCAAGTCTCCTAAAACCTCCCTGGCAGCCCAGGCCGTGTTACGACGTGTAGAGAACGAGAGGGATGATGCTCTGGCAGACCTGAGACGTATGACAACGGAGAGGGACAGTCTCAGGGAACGACTCAAGGTCAGCATTCTTAATTTTTCTTAAAAGATTGCTCAATTTTTCTTGAAGATGACATTACATAGGATTACATGACTTTGTAATTTATCATTTATTATATCTTAATCAAAGTCTTTTTACACAGAATTTACTAGACGTATGGAAAAATAAGATAGATTTTAAATCTGATAATAGCAAAAATTGTTTTTTTAAATACCTTTTTAAGGAGAGGATGAAATTGACTTTACTTATTATCTATGTACATGTAATTCTTTGTCAATATTTTTACAGTATTTTCCGTTTCATTTATTCATACCATTAACTTCAGATAGCCACAGAGAGCTCACTGTCTGATCGTGCTAAACTGGAACAGAAGATAGAAGATCTAGAGACCACTCTACACAGTGTAAGTTATCAGAGTTTGTCATATTTTTACATGTATATCCTATCTGAAAATTGTACAAAAATATACCCGTTGATGATCATGTTGACATTGGGATCACAATTCACACTACTATGTTTTCTCTTTCCTGACCCATTGAATAACAAGTACATGGCTCTAACTACATGTAGATAATGCTGTGGTTTCATTCAGTTGTGTAAGATACATGTACCTTAATAAAAGACAGAGTAATTCCAGTGACCTTTATTGTGAAAAGGTAACTGTTGATATAATAGTTACAGTGTAATCTAAAGCTTTGTGATATTTACTGCATTGTTGGAGCACAGCAACATTCATGATCTTGCTGGTCAGAAGGTCATAGTTCTCAAGTTTTTACAAACCATTTCTCTATTACTTATAGGTTGAGGTAGAGAAGAATGAGCTCGTGGTGAGGATAACGACTCTAAAGGAGGACATCCGTAGTTATGAGGACCAAGTGAAGGAACAGGCACTGAGGCTCGGTCAGAGTCAAGACGAGGCATCTAACAATAGGTCTAATGCACAGCAAATGAAGTAAGCAATCTAGTCTAGAAATATTTGGATCATATGAAAAATGTTAAATTTGAATTTATTTTCAATTTATTTGACTACGTATGGTTTTTCTACTCGCATATACATGTACATGTACCTGCTTTGAATGAACACTAAATGGCTTTGTGTTGGCTGATGCAAAAAGATATATGTAAAAATAGTCTTTTACACTTGGGCTGAACGCAGAAAATATTTCATACTAAAGTACATTTGCATGTTTGATATGTACTTAACATATGAAATAAAAAAGAAAACTGTTAAATAATCTGATCAAAATCAAAATGACATTTCATCTCTCCATGCAACAAAATGTGAAATGAACAGGTAGTGTAAAGAAGATTTTAGATGAACTTTTCAATTCAGATAAAAGTAGTGAGATATGTAAGAGGGAGTTTAATACTATATATTAAAGGAGTATATCTATTTCTTTGTGTATCTGCAGACTTTTGGCTGAAGAGACAGAGAAGTCTTTAGAGGAAACTCAGAAACGATTATCCCGCCGAGACAGGGATCTTCAGTCTACAGAGGAGAGATGTGTCATGTTGGAGGATCGATGTGCTGATCTCAACCGCGGAAATCAAATGGCTCGGGACGAGATTTCAACGCTACATGCAACTATTAATGCTATGGACAGAGAGAAAGACTCTTTACAACATACTGTGGACGATAAGACAGAGAAAATTGCTAATCTTAACGAAGATATTTTACAAAAGGTTTGTGATCTTTTACTCTTAATAAAAGATTAGGTATAAAATTCTGGTACACCTGCAATATATACACATACTAATGAAGTATTTAATATATTTACTATTTTTGATACATTCAATTTCTTTAGACATTTTAAAGAATGAATTATCAAAATTTGAATTTAAATTGATTCATTACTTCATAAACTTTTGTAATGTTTCTGTTTTAGACAATAAATTGACCTACGTCTTTTAAAAGTACAAAGTTCTGGAAATAATGTATCCTTTATTTCATATAGGAAAAAATGCTCAGTGATTTGAAGATCAGGGTCAGTGAACTGGATGCCCAGTTAGAGTAAGTACATTTTATATTATTATTCCTTCTTTGCTCAATTATCCTTTGTTTTGGGTGCAGCAAATAGGTACACATGTATGTAATTAATGTTATCATTTCCTAGGTTAAAAAATCATGACATTTTCTAAAAGGACTTGTTTAATGTCAGATTTGGTTGTTATTGTGTATTACATGTATCTATTGATCAATATGATATGTATTACATTGTATTACATGTATCTAAATCTTGTAGGCATGCAAATGAAAATCTCAGTCTCAAGGATCGTGAGTTGAAGAGCTTACGGCGACAGATTGACAGCACCTCGGAAGATTTAAGTGAGACAAGTCGCAGCAAGGACGTAGCACTCAGGGAAAATAGACGCTTACAAGACGACCTTGCCGTTATGACTCAGGAGAACCAGAAAATTAACGCTGAACTCCAGGATGCCTTAGAGGAGAGAGAACATCTAAAACATCAAGTACAGGATTATATGCTGGAGGTGAAACGTATAGAAGATGTGTTAGCAAGGAAGGTCAGTAATATAGATTGTATATTAATGTTCAGCTATGATATAATTGCAAAAATTCACATATAAATATATCACAATACCAAAAAGATTTTTCCCATGTAAAGATTAAATACTCATGTTGACAAACATACATTTTTTAATTCTCATGAAAATATAACAAACATGTACTCATACATGTAAATGAATGAGCATGATAGATCTGAGATTTTAACATACATGTACATACTTTCATGTACATTGTAGATAGATATTTGTAATGTTGATTAAGTGTCGTTCAAAGTAATTTACTTTTGTACATTATGTATTAGTTTCGTTGAGTAAATAATTCCGCTGTAGTAAAGTTATCTACATTACCCATTATGCCATAAAAAATATCTTTCCTTTTCTGAGAATAAAGCTGAGAGTTTAAGCTATTGGAAGTAAAAAAGATAATTTTTTATATAACAGGAAAATGAGCGATCAGATCTATTGGAGCAGTACCGAGCCCTGACTGCCGAGGCTGAGCAGTATCAGACATCAAATCATCAACTAGAGAGTGAAGGATCTAATCTACGGCTAGAACTCATGACCAAAGACTCAGAGAACAGACGTCTCAAAGATAAAAACGAAAATCTGGAGAGAGAAATACAAGAAGTAAGTTAATTTTAGGGTTTTCTTAAAATATTGAAGAAACACATTTCTTTCTCATCATAAACAATTCGAAATGTCAAAGTACTCACCTGTGGGTTTTTGCAATTTGTAAAATGTAGACTGAAAATCCCCGATAGAAATTAATCAAGCAGTAAGTTATTCCTTTTCCTACATACATGTACAGGGTACTCATTTATTTACAGGACGTAAGCATTGTCACAGTCAGGTTTTATATATGATTAATGTTAACCATCTTCACTTTCATGTATAGTTCTCAAGTTTGTATTTTACTTTATATTCATGTATTTCCTTCCTGTAAGAACCATGCAAGCTTTATTTAGTTTCATATATTTTGAATTATTTTTCATTTTCTTAATTAGTTATTTTTCAATTTTTTAAAATCAAATATGCATGTATCAAAGTGTTATTTCATTATGTAGAGAAATTGAATAGCTTTTATTGTTCCATAATTCATGATTTTAGTTATCATTCATTTTAATTGCCTTTTAAACTGACATTTTGTACGGTATATCACACAATACTGATTTCTAATTAAATGTCATATAAATGACCAAGTCCTGATGTTATCTTTTTCATAGCACAGAGTAATGAAAATACATAAAATCAGTTGACTTCATAGTGTCAATGTCCCTGATAGGCTTGCATGATTTTTACACAGAATGTATTCAATATTATGATTTATTTATTACCAAAAATGTTCACATGTTTTTCCTTTGTATATCTTTCTTTTAAGGTGAAAGTTTCTATCATTATGCCCTAACAATCATTTCAAGATACACATGTATACTGTCTCTACTATAATAAAATTAGTAGTCTTCCAATCATTGAAAATAAAAAAAAAGTAGCTTGTGATGATAATAACATTTAGAGGAGCGACACTTTTTGAAAACGTTTGTCATATTATCTAGATACAATATAAATTTACCTAAATATTACCTTTACAGCACCTGAATGCAGAGCAGGCATATGAAATGCAGGTTTCTAACTTGACTCGTTCTGTGGCAAACCTAGAAGAAAATCTACGACAGATGGAGGAAGACAAACACAACCTGTTGGAGGACTTAACGGCAGTACGAGAACTCTGTGCTAAACTGGAGGCAACCAAGGATTCATTACAAAGGCAGCTTACATCCTCAGCTCTGGACAAGGAACAGGTAAAAAAGTTTACATGCACTTGATAAAACATTATTATGATTTACTCAAAAAATAACTGTTCATGAGTGTAAAATTCTGGTCTTGATAAAACATTATTATGATTTACTCAAAAAATAACTTTTCATGTGTGTAAAATTCTGGTCAGTCATGCAAAGTCTGCAAATTGCAAAACATTTCTTAGAAAATTTGTTTACATTATGTCCAACCAAAATTTACACACCTGTGAACCCCAAGTTATTACTTATATTTATATTTGTACTAAAATCGATCATCCCAGTTGGCATGAGTCTTGTGCACATCACGTGTTATAATGTCAAAAGTATCTGGATGAAAGTACATGTAAACTCTCCATACTTTTGTAATTGAAATGTGATGTCTTAGTAGTCATTCAGAATTTATAATATAATTCCCTTTCCCTTTAAAGGAGTGTTTACATAGGAATTCTCCTGCAATTTTTAATTATTTACCTTTGTCTTTAACAGAGTTCTTAACTTTTGTGTTTTGTTTTCACAGCTTCAAAGCCTTGTAGATGACATTAAGCAGGAGTCAGACCTCCTTAAACAGCAAGTGGGAAGTGAACGATCAAACTCTAAAAATCTGGAGAGCTTACTGCAAAATAACCGTGAGAAAGAATTCCAGTATCAGTTGTCTGCCCAGGAAAGGTCATCAGAAATCCAGATGCTAAAGGATAGACTGTCTCTCAACGAAAGTAAAATGTAGGTTTCATTTTGTGATTATTGACTCCAACACCTGCTATTATTGATCTTTTGAATATAAGTCTAGTGTGGAATATTCCAAGTACTTGTGCTATGATTTGCAGTTAGAATTACCATTATTTCATTCTTAGTCCTCTACTATTGCTTCAGATTTCTGCAAACTTGTATAACTTAGCATTCAAATGCCTCATTTATTGTAAGATATTCAAACGATGTCTTGTAGTGGAATTGTTTTTAAAAATATTTACATGTACATGTATGTTAATGAAAAAGCATGTTTGCTATATACGTACTATTGAAAGAAAAATGAAACAAACTAATTTTATTTAACAGACAAAGTCAAGGTCGTGAAATTGCCTCCCTCAGGACGAGGAATGTAGAACTTGAAGGTGACGTTGAGCGATTAAGAAGAAATCTTACCAGTGAGAAGTTTGAGAGAGAGCGAGCGGTACAGGAACTTCGTCGTCATGGTATCAGCCCGCCCATACCTACCATGGAGTACAGCACTAGTTACACCAGCTATTCAAAAACCTATCAGTCATCCTCCACTACCAGGTCAAGGTCAAGATCTAGGTCAAGATCACCCAGCCCATCCAGGTAACTTACAAGTTTTCTTATATTACAGGGTTTTTTTTTTTTTCATTTAGACGTAACAGAACTTTAACAAATAATTGCGATGGTTATTCATTAAGTATAATACTTTGGTGGGAATCTGGATTTTTCAAATAATATTAATGATATTAATTTTGATGGAACTCACATTGTATAATCTTTTATATTAATACCTAGTGAAAACATTGTTTTAAGAAGGTCATAATAAATAGGAATTTATGAAGGTCTCTTTATTTCTATATTTAGATATAGAAGTCCTGATGCCTCTTACCTGAGCTCCTCTGGGCGCCGTGCCAGGACACCTGAGAGGAGCAGTTACCTTGACGACGGCCTTGACACAGCACCTAAAGGTCTAGGACAAGATGTCTTATGATCAAACCAGCATTCCATTAGACACTTCATGTCTGTTTTGTGAATTTTACATGTAAACAAAAAAGATCTGTCATGTGTATTTTAAATACGTGGAGTTGTAAAGTTAAGATTCACTAACACCCTAAATTAAGACCTGTTTTGATGGGTTCTTACAAGCAATGAAAATTTGTTTCTAGTGATGTATTATGCATACATTTTTGCACAACAATGGCCAGAATTACTTCTTACGTAATTAATTCTACTTGGTGCTTCTTTTATACAACATTTGCATTTTATACTTCGACATTAGGTTTGAATGGAAAATTGTTTTTCACTTGTATGTAGATATGAGCATTTACCTCCTCTGAAAATACTCTGAAAGAAAAACTTAATCTTGGTTTCAAACACAATATATTAGGCAAATGCTCTATTCTTCTCACCTTTATAAGGAATTATTCAGATAAATTTACATAATGTCCAGAAGACTCATTACTTCAATGGTGAATTTAGGGTGTTTGTAAATCTCCTTACAAATTTCGAATGGGTTATGTTTAAATTGAAAGATCATGGTGTAACGAATCATAGAACAGAGATGGTGCTGACTGTATCTCAAGCTTTTTACGAAAAAGCAAGAGAAAATATTACCATTTAATTTCATACAAATAATATTAGCAGCATATTACAGAAGAACATAACTGATACTGTCGTTCAAATTCAACATAAACCCATGATTCCTTTATTAGCATGTTATTATTTTATATTAGCATCTTCAGATATCAATCTTGATCGTAGACTGTGATATACATCATTGTAAGGCACATTAGTATGGGAGGAAAGACCTTCAATAATTATTTATCATGCTGCCATTGTAACGGCAACGCATTTTGGTACAAGTAGGTTCGAAAGCAATGTACATGTAAATGCGTTTGTTGAGAAGGAAGTTTTACGAATCTACGTTCCATGTGCCTTGGTATTACTCAATTATCCGTCCACTTTTTGTAATAATATATGGTACAGAAATGGCACCAGAGAGATTTTGACTTTAAGTACGTGAAAGTATTTACATGCCTGTGTACTGTATATAATACGAAAAGACAGAGAGGTTTGTTCTAACAAATCTTGCAGGATTGTCAAATGTTTAAAGTCGAAGGAAGACATTTTTAGCAAGCTAGAGCCCGTTTTTCTGTGATATCTTTTTAGTTGTATGTATTTATACTTTTGATATTTTGTTTTTTTTTCTTCAGTTTTTCTGTAAGTACTACGATATATGTGGAATATATGTGTATACTATTATATATAGTATTATGTATGTAGAGAGAATGAGCACTAATTTATTTGCAATGATTATTTTTTATTTTTAAAGTATTTAATTTTTTTAGGTTGATTTCTTGTACAAAATGTTTTCTGTCTATTTAAAACAAAAATACTGAGCTCCTAATTTGCAGAAAAAATTCAGTTTCCTGTTTTGATTAGTTAGGAATTTGAATTGATATGATATATATAAATATCTTAAGATATCACCTACATAATAATTAACTTTTTTTCTCTGTTTAGGTTCGTTTGTTAAAGTTACCTTGTTGTATTTGATGGACTAAGAGAGTCGTTATCATGTATGATGATTGTATAATTAAACATAGATGCATTTATTAAAGGGCATTTTCTCAGACAACAGAATGTACTAAACAGCATTTAAAATTTATAGAAATGCCACAAAAATCATTATAATATTTTCATACTTTAAAGTAGAAATATGCAAATAGAATTTTATGAAATAGATAAAGTATTATCTGAAAGTCAAAATGTGTTACTTGTTCCTTTTTGTATCCACTATCTACACTAGTTAACCCAATTTCAGATGGAATTTTCTTCTGTAGCTGGTACATTGTACATACATCTACATGTACTTTTTAATATGAGTAATATACATCTACGTCTTTGTGGTTAAGAGCATCCCTCAGGTCGTTAAAGCTGGTACAATACTTGATCTAAAAACTAAAATGAACGGTATTATCATACTATCCATCAGATACTCAACAGAATCTCACCATACAGAAAATCCGAGAAATTGATTTCGATGTGTTGATGAATTGATGTGACCTATCTTCCCCATCTCCAACACTATTGGACATTACATGTATTCTAAACAGAAAGCATGATGGTGCATTCATTACCAAGATGAGGGACGATCTTTTTGAAATCGATTAAGCAAGAGTAGCATTATCTTAGCCAGGAACGTAATGTACTCATATTTAGAGGAATGAGAACACTATTTCAAGACCTTGCGTCTATATATTTATTTATACAACCAATGTAATTCCCCAAAATGAAATCATTGAAAGAATTGTGTTTGTATTTCGCATGAAAACGTCGTGACGTCACAATACATAAGATATAAAGAAACATGCCGCAACGGCTGTTCCAATCTGCAAACCTTACCCACGGTGACATGAATATTAACATCACCTTGTTACCTAGAAAAACATGATTTCAGAAAACAAGAATGAAACAGACAATTGTGGTGCATGTATATAGAATAAATGTCATAGTTTGTGTTTTGTTACGGGTATGCAACACACAGCAAGTGCATTTATCACATGAAATGCGCTAACGTACATCACATATATGATAAATGCACTTGCTGTGTGTTGACCCGTAACAAAACACAAAGACGCTTATTCTTTATATGTAATCCTTGATGAGCTATTGCACTAATTTGCCATATGTGCATCTCCAAGAGATCAATACTAAGATATTGCCATATGCAGCAAGTTTGTCCAGATCATGATACTGGAGCTTATAATTATAAAGATTTTCAAAAGCATGGAGCATTTAAAAGACATTGAATATGACTTTTAACATATTCCCTATTTGCAGCCTGTGTCAAGAAAATATGAACAATTTTAGGAAATTTTGTAACTTTTGATCGCTTAGTACTTCTTATTGACTAAAAATTGGGATTATTTATTAATAAATTTATATTTAGTATGTAGATATTATGTATATAAAAGCACAATATAATCTAAATTGACAAAAAATTACGCTTTTATTTGATGATAAAAGTTACAAAAATTCCTAAATTTTTTTGTTAGAATTTTTGAGAAACTGGGCACTTATCTATATTTAAAATGTGAAAGTGTCTTCATCAAGAGAATCACTGAAGGAAGATCTCCCTTTTAATTCAACTATGAAAAAGAAATTGATAAAGGCAATGCAGGCATTGCATCTCCTAGCAACAGCATTTTCTATGATATCAGCAAAAGGATTTTATAGTCACAAGTCCAAAATGACCTTGAACTTGAAAATCAATAAGTTTCATCCACTCTCAGTAGTGAACTTTTGTGGAAGGTTTGGTGATCTTTTGATGATTGCTTTGATCTCTATGATGCTCACAAGGATTTTAAACCTATGACAATGGGGATTATCCTCTCTGCATGGGAAACATTTGTTGACGGTTTGATGTTTCTATGTTCACAAGAATGGGAAGCACAAAATCCTGGGTGTATAGCAATGATGCTACATCCCCTCTACAACAGAGTTGTGAGGGGATAAAAATTGATTTTTAGTACAAAACAAAGCACACCATAAATACTTGGTATCAAAGTATGAACATGCACTGCAAACCCAAGATATCCAAGTCTACAACTCCTGTAATAAATTCTGACTTGCATTCTGTTTTCTTACCTGCATATCAAGATTACAATCATAGTTCCAAGTTTCAGTGAGAAATTTAGAAAATTATCATATACTCTTATTAACATTTACCTTTACAAGCTTTCCCATTGGCCAAAACGAAGTCACATGCAATGCGATTAATCGTCGTATTGAACCGGTCATATTGACGCGTTTCCAGTTTTGTGTATGAGAGGAAAGCGGTAGTCGGCAGCAAACTGTGTGTTTCTGACATGACTGAGTGTGCTATTTGGCAGCATTTTTTAATGAAAAAAAAAAAAAATAATAATAAAAGATGAACTGTAAAACATTTTACTAGAATACAAAATGTTTATCTGAAAGAAAATACATGTATGTAAAAGTGAGCAGTGTTAGGGAAGCAAAATATTATGCCCCTTTTCTCATCCAGTTTTCATGTATATGATAAAACAATTATAGCACAGATGATTTGGTCGATATGATGATTTATGGAGAGATAAAACCAATATCAACCTCGGCCTTTGGCCTTGGTCAATATTGGTTTTATCACTCCATAAGTCATCATATCGACCTCATCACTGTGCAATAATTGTATAAAATTTGAGCACAGTCAGATTGATTGACAAGCTCTCAGTAAAGTGGTGATGAAAAATTAGATAAACACATTTAGATGGCAAATAATTTGCAATGCAAAAAATGTATTGGTGAATTACCCTCATGAACATTTTAGTCATTCCTAAGATAGGAACATCTTACTGATTTATACTACCTACTAAAACATCCTTTAAGACCTATAAAATCTAGTATTTAGCTCATATACCAAGACGAGGTACATTGAACCTCCATAAAGGCTTTAGAGATGTGCCTTTTCTTTGCTGTCATGCCATCTATCCATGTATCAAACTGTTTGTTCTCTGATATCAATTATCTTCCTGGAGCTGACGACTTCAAATAATACTAGTGTACAACACATGAAAACATAGTGTAATCAAAGATTACAAAGCTCACCTCATGGCAGCATTCTATCATGGCAGCAAACAGAAAGGAGTCAAAGATTACACAGTTTTGAATTTGAAAAACTGTCCTACTGTGAACAAACAAAAATGATACCACACAAAAAAAAAAATAGAAAAGGAAAGTAGAGTATTTCATTTATTGACCCAAATTTTGCATGAATGGGTGTACTCTATTGATACCCAAATCTCCCTAACATATGCAATCAAGTGGAAAATATAGGTCATGACCTACATTTGAATGTAGATTTGTGATCTACTCATAAAGATGCATGAACTGTGTGCAAGTTTGGCCTTCCTAGCACTTAAAATAGAGAAATAAAACTTCTTAACATTGATATCAAAATCTTCCTAACATGTGCTGTGCATTCAAGCGGAAAAAATAGGTCATGACCTACATTTGAACGTAGATTTGTGATCTACATGTATTCTTAAAGATGCATCATCTGTGCAAGTTTGAACTTCCTAGCACTTATAAGAGAGAAATAAAACTTCTTAACATTGATACCCAAATCTTCCTAACATGTGCATTCAAGCGGAAAATATAGGTAATGACCTACATTTGAACATAGATTTGTGATCTACTCTTCAAGATGCATCACCTGTGCAAGTTTTAACTTCCTAGCACTTATAATGAAGAAATAAAACTTCTTAACATTGATACCCAAATCTTCCTAACATGTGCATTCAAGCGGAAAATATATGTCATGACCTACATTTGAACGTAGATTCGTGATCTACTCTTAAAGATGCATTACCTGTGCAAGTTTTAACTTCCTAGCACTTATAATAGAGAAATAAAACTTCTTAACATATATACAAGTGCGGACGTGGACGCAGACACTGACAGCAAGGTGACAGCATAAGCTCCCTCTCACTTCGTGAGGTGAGCTAAAAAACACTGAAGCTCCATATTGAAATTTGCAACCACAAATTGTAAAGCTATCAAATCCAAGTAAAGATAGATCTTTACATGGTAATACTTTATGATACATGTACATGAATAAAACTTGTATTTCATTAGATTTTATTTCTCAGCATGATGAATGTTTGACAAATGGATGAAAAATGATATGGATTCCATCACAAAAAACAAAGTGTTCTACATGATCATGTACACAAAATTAATGCTGTTACATGATTTCATGAAGGAAACAACAGAACAATTCATTTCATACCTCTGTTACACCATTCAATAAGGCAATACAATACCACACTTACTATGACCTTGTTAAACATGTTAAAATAGGTTCTATTACCTTTTTGCATGAAGCAAATGCCATGTTAGAATTTTGGTATCTAAAAAATATTTCTCTTAATGTTGTTTAATAGCAAGTCTTTTCCTGATAGGAAAATGTCTTCCTGAAGTTGCACTTCGAAAAAGTTACACAAGTACAATCATATGCTATTACATAATAAATCAAAACACAATAAATACATCACTGTATACAATATACATATACTAGTAGGAAATCAATAATTTATAGTTTTATACTCACAAATAATGAAGGCCTATGGACAATTATAAAAATTTTCAAAATAATATAACTATTAAATAAGAAGCAGTCAGCGTCTATGATAGGAGTATTTGCATAATACAGTAAAAACTTCACTCAAACAATACATTACATAAATGTAAATGATCATGCAGTCATATACACAAATGTAAAAGTCTCTCTTTATAACAAAAGTCTATGCTTAGAAAATTGAGTAAAGATGGGCTTATGGATTTTTATCTAAAATGTACATGTATGAAAGGATATATGCAGGGATTAATCTACCTCTGCGTCCTGCGTCTCTGACGCGTAATAATCGCCCAGGACCCATTGATTTCTGATCGCTGCATCCCGCCGTACGCATTATTCCCTTTCGAATTATGCGTCTGCTTAAGTTCATGTTCACATAAAACTTTCAAAGTCGAGAAGTTTTAATGTGTAAATGTCTTGTTTTTATAATTGATCCGACATATTTTGGCCACTCTTTTAAATCCAGCAATAGGTTGATGATGTTCAAGGCATGGTAATCATGGTAATGAGAAATCATTGCAGAAACATTTTTCGATAAAAGTTATAATATATATATAGTCCCCATGCGAGTCTAACTTCTTATCACTGGCATTCAGATGTTATATATATATATACATGTAAAATATATTAAGGAAAAATTCTTCTGTGATAAATCTCGCAGGACATTATGAATCAATCAATTGAAATTGTTTAAATTCTCACCTAAGTGCCGTCTTCGTATACCGTACTGGATATAATTGGTTTGTAATACACACATACATGTACAAAGCATTGCTTGCGTAAATAAAGCAAGAAAATAACAATCAGTAACTTTATTCGGCAAATTTGTCTATTAGATTGAAGTTTTTGAAAATATAGGTTTTTTTCCTGGAACATAACGTTCTCGCGGACATAAAACGTCGTGAACCAGCCACTTCATCTTGTATTCGCAAATTTAAGACGCCGCGAAAAAAGACTGTTTACAGTACTTGGGATGCATTGATTTTTGCTAGGACCCATTACTTTGGCCCGAGACCCATTGGCCAAATTTTATCGGGTCCAGAGGACCCATTTGGATCAAATTGTAGATTAATCTCTGTATATGTACATGTACATGTACCTTTAAGATACAACATATATCACACAACTAAAAGAAAATATTCTTAAAACACTTCATTGAAAGACAAGAACAGCTTTCTCCATAAGGATTAAATCAAGTCCACACATGTACTTAGCATATTTATATGACTAGCAGACTTCAAATAAGTTACAGATCATACAAAGAGAGAGTAGTAATATAAGCCATGATCTATCCAACCTAAAGATTTCTTCATTATTAAAGTAAATACATGTACATGTAGTACAATGACATCAACAGCACCTTAGAGAGACTTCTATGTCCATACGTTTATATACAAGAGCATCTACATGTAATTTACATCATTCTGTATATTGTACATGAAGGAGCTGTTAAGATAAGACGTAAAATCAGCCCTGAAAAGTGGGATTTTGAAAATGGAAATTTTCAGAAAAATTCTTCTTAAATTTATACCTACATGTATATGGCATCCCATCAGAATCCGAAGTAATTGTTTATCTGTTTTGTATAATTTTGCTAATATTTGGGTCAAAACTTGTATTTTTCCTATAGAAATCAATAGAAAATGGAAAAGTTTTATTGAACATTGTTCCCCCCCGGAGATACAGAATGCCACTTTTACTGGAGGTGTATATAAATGATACAAATTTTCTGGAAAAGTGGGGTCCTGTATCTCCAGGGGGAACACTACCCCAGAGACGAAAAACCAAAAAAGGAAGGGGGTGCATTTTTGTAAAGATCGATCTTTTAAACCATAAAATATGACAAATTTGACCATTTTTACTCTTTAATCCAACCAAAAATGTACTCTTAATATGATCAAATGAAATATACAAGAATTGGGAACGAAATAAGCAAGAGCGATGTTTATTTCTTCATTGGTGTGTATTTCGCGCAAAAAGGCTTACATTGTAGCCGTTGAATACAAAATGAGACCGTATTTTGAGTTCCGGATTTCATTATTTGCCGATTAAAGTAGATATAACGTGTTAAATCTATTTTTGATATACAATGTAGACGTATTTGATGTCTTTTAGTAAATATTTATCCATTTTATGTAAAATATTATTAAATCTATACGTTTTTTCGTCGATTTTATCAGTTTTCCTGTCTGAGTACCCCTACTTCTTTTGACCTTCATTTTAGAATCTTAAAGAGTACTTCACCAAAATGTAAAACAAATAAAAAGTCTTGAAATACATCATATTTAAATTATGATGATTTTTTTCAACATGTGAATCGTCATGCGGAAGAAATACGGCACGAGATTCAGGGCTAAATACAGCCCTTATCTTAACAGCTCCTTTAAACAAGATACAAAACATTATTACTGAATCATTTCATTAAATTATCTATACATATAATGTATTCAGGTTAAACAGTATTGCACACATACATAAAATCTTCTGAAACAGTCATATTATTACAATATGAAATCAACATCTTCACAACACAATTTGATGTAAAGTGACTATGTTTCTTTATCATGCTTATCCTCAGATTCCTGGGGAATGTTGATGTTTTTCTGTTCATTTTTTTCTTCATCACCTGTGAGACATTGTTCCAAACTTTTCCCACTTTTTTCTTGTTCAGTACTATCTGAATGTTTTTCTTCAGAATGGGCAGTCTTGTTTTCTGCCTGTTCAGACGTAACATCACTATCTGACTGGTCAGTTTTGTGAACTTTGCCTTCTGATTGGTCAGTTCTGTGAACTTTGCCTTCTGATTGGTCTGTTTTCTCACTGCTGAAATCTGACTGGTTTTCTGCATTCTGATTGGCTGTAGTCTCCTCCTCATCAATATAGATAATATCCTCAGGATTGGGAGGACGGGGTAGGAATTCCTCCTCTGGCATAAGATTCTCAAATATACCTTGTGCCTATAAATATAATTATTTTAAATTTCTTTAATTATTTTTCTCCATTACATTTCTATCACTTGATTATTTCATTGGCTTAAAAAATAAATTTTGTAATCATGTAGATTAAGTTAACTTTTTATATCATGGTTCTTTCCTTTTTTGAAACACATGAAGTCAAAAGAGAAAATGCCTGTCTTTCAATAGACTTGATCCTGATGATGAAGCCAGAGATGTAATACATGTATAACATGTAAAAAAAAAACAAAAGAGAATATCATTATATGTACAAAATGTCACATTTGAATAAAATTCAGCAACATTTTGATTATTATCTCAGGATAAATTTCTTTTATTGAGAATTTCTTTTATCCCAATAGGGCTGAATGTCCTATCGGTTTGATTAAGATCCTCTATGCTATGTCACATTAGTTTAATAAGGACAGTATTTGGTTTACTCTCTGAAGAAAGAAAAATATCACAAAATAACTGAGTAGAGTATTTAGTAATTGGCATACCTCCGTGACAGTGTTATCCAGGTCCCTTTCTACACCTGGTCCTGATGTTATAATGACATTATCAGGTTTACTATCTGAGGGAACAGAGTTATCACAGAATGTCTGGGTAAAGTATAAGGACCATAAAATTGACGGCTTTTCACTACCTACAAACAAACCAAAAAAAAAAAAAATGTGTGAAACAGCTTATTTACAGTATACATGTATTAATTTAAAGTGACTTTTACCTCTGGCATTGACAATCAGTAGAATTCATCCTCTTCCTATGGGCAACATTTGTGGAAGGTTTGGTGTTTCTTCACCTTTAAGTACCTCTTTTGTTCAAAGATTTATTTTTCAAATTATGTTCAGCTTGATCTTCACTTTTGCCCTTGAAAACTATTATGATTACATCCTCTACCCATGACTGACATAAATAGAAAGTCTGGTTCTACGCCTATTAATTTGTCTTCTACTCTGTTCACAAGTATCCAAACACACACACCTACACTCACATACAAACATACACAGGTGCACAACTTTCAGAGGATCATAAGGTAATGTATCATAATAAGGATCTGAAATGATTTTCTGTTTAATATGGTATTTATGAAGCAAATACACAGCTTCCCTGATTCATAGCCCCAATTAAAGCGCCAAACCTGGCTTTCGCCACTTTATTCCAATGTACAGATTTCCTTACATTATAAACCCCCATTGTAGTGCCAGGGACGTCATTTAGTTACACGTACAAACCGTAGTAAGTATAGGTATAGCTATGTAGTAAGGTGTACGTGTAGCTACAGTAGCTTCTTTTCAATCAGTTCAATCTGCGAGAAAAATACATCGAGATTCGTAAAACTCTCGACACGAGGAAAGTAATAATCTTAAACGTGCTTTATAACAAGGAAAACTGGAAGTTCAATTAATAATAGGTCTGGAAAATTTCAAAGAAGTTACTGTATCTGTTCTGTCGTTACATGTAGAGCGTCGTTTACACGTCCATAACGTGTAGCTATACGTCACGTCATAAAATCATTTGAACAAAGATCGCAAGAAGTGATGACGTCATATGTACACGTCGTGCTAAAACTTGTAACTAACCTCTCAGTCTCTATTGCCCCATTTACATGTACATTGTCTCATTTGTAACTCTAAAACGTCAAATTAAAATAACTTACTGTGCTCACCTTCCTCAGCAAAGAGTGACGATACAGCATATTTCAAAGCCTCCTCAGGGTTACTATGTGATAAGGGTATCTCTTTGGTTAAATGGACAACATCTGTAATGTACAACAATAAATCTGGTTACCACACATATAGTGTACATGTACATTTGGATTTAGTTTTTTTTTCATCCTGCATTAGCTCAAGTTGCCAGAAGTCAACATATAATGCATCTGATATTCTTATTCAAATTGCCTTACTTTGATTGATATCACAAAATTTATGGCCAAAAATACAAGGAAAGGATAAAAAACCATGTTCTATGGGGATAAAAAATCCCAATCTTTATGCCCACGCTAATTGAAAACCATGGCATGGCAAACATAGTAGGGCATATCAATTGTTTTGAGCACTCAGATTGATTTGTTTGCCTCCCCCCTCCCTCCTCTTGGAACATGGTCAAGATCTTATCAATCTCATTGAATTCCATGCACCCTCCATATGTTACAAATATAATTAAGAAAGAATTACTGTTTTTTTTCTAATCTCATGTATAACTTCATTTTCATTGTTTCTTCATAATGTTTCTATTATAGAATAATATGGATAACTTACATAGACCCTGAGGACATGCCATTGCTGTTGAGGGCAATTCCATTATGATTGTGGGGTAGTCAGGGTTGTTGGGGTCTGGTAGCTGCAGTAGTGAGAGCTGAAAGATGAAGTAATCAGTTTTTGACAATATTCTGTCTTTACGTTGGTGTATGCTTGTGTTTGATTTGGGACGGTATCTGACTTAAAAGCATGATGAAGTCATAAAATTTTTATGGAAACATCGGTTTTGTAGCATACTTTCTCTGAATTTAACGTTGGTTTCCATAGAATTTGATGACGTCATAATAGATTTACATCATATACTGTCCTGAACGGGAAGTAACTCTGTAAACAAAAATCCCGCATAATAAGAGACAAATTTCATACTATTTCAATATTTTTTATTATACAGTATATGTACTTCTAATAAAAGACCACAGACCTAGATATCTTGTCTAGTCCAGTCAATGCATACCTTTATTATTGCGAATAAGTTTGCCTCTGATTTTCATTAAATTTTGAAATATGATGTACTTCTTTATTTTTCAACCACAATTTCTACTCAACATGGCAGATCAAACCATCATCTCCAAATCTGACTTTGTCATGGTGAAACTAAATCTATTGGTATAATATACATGTACATGTGTAATCCCCTCCTGTATCTACTTACACGATACATGTATGAATACAGTGCCGGTATGTTGAATATTTTAAGTTACAGCATGACAGTCAAATTATTGATTGTTTTTTTTTAAGATTAACTATTTACTACTGAAAATTCTTCAAGATGCCTCTCTAACCAGCATGTTAACTGAGTAATCACCAAATGTCAAACAACACACTTTCTTACAGACTTACATGTATATACTATGACATCATAATCAAATTGCTCTTCAAAGCATTGTTTGAAGGGTCATTGATTATGACATCACAAAGTCCTCCAGTATGAGCAAAGTCAGACTTTTGGCAATTAATAGCAGTTCATGGTGAAAAGCGTATGTTGATAACATTACTGAATCAGAACTATGGTGTTGAGTTACTGTATACGTAGAAACATTTGCTGTGTATTTACCTTCGCTACTTTAGCGGTCATCCTTGAACCACGAAAGTTTGTCCCAGTGAATGAAATATTACTAAATACACAGTTCAATAGCATCAGGAATGGATCCGCAATCATCGTTCAAGCGAAATGCTTTACTTTTCTAAAACCGTGAAAGAAAGTACCAGTGAATGATTCTACGTATACAGTACTTAAAATGTGATTTCTTTAGGAATTCCCCATTTAAACACGGGGCAAAAAAAATTTTGAAACATAAATTACCTGATTTGAATCCTGAGTAGGTAGGATTGACTTATCTGTTACCAAAATACATCTACATAGCTGTCTGAAAAATATAACCCAAATATGAAAATACATGTATTAGTAGATTGAAATATTTCTTCCAGAGGGAAGAGATGATACAAATATTTGAGTGTTTATGTTTTTATATGAAAATATTAGTCATTAAATATGGAGAAACCTTTCTTTCATTCTAGACATAAAAAAAAAACATGTAAATGAATAAAACAATACACATATAAATTTACATGAACTTACAAACTGTACATAAAAGCTATAAAATGTGTAATTATAGATAAAATAGTCAACACAAAATAATTAGAGGAAGAAACTGAGGAAATATTTTATTTGTCTAGCCACTATTTTGATATGAAATTTGAAGGATCATAATGATGGCTATATGTACATCAGTTCTATACTCTTTTTTTATCAAAAAAAAAAAAGAGTATAGAACTGATGTACAAATAGCCATCATTACGATCCTTCTATACTGACGAGGTTATCTGTAGTAAACAGTAATATACTGTGCAATGTAATATTTCTCTACCTTTGACTAGTGATATGTAAATATCCCTCTGGTGCATAAGACTGTTCCATAATAAGCCACCTGTAACAATATATATGTAATCATACAAAAGTTCACATATAAATGTATGTAGGCACAACACACAATATAAAAGTTTTCAAATACTTTTGTATGATAAGGGTCATAACTTTTCTTATAATTGCACTAACTATTACAACAAAACTACAAAGAGACACTTTGCCTTGTCACCATCAATCTTTTGTATGTAGTTCTATATCATTATACCTTACACTTTATACATGAGGGAAAAATTTTTCTTCCTTTTTTTTTTGGGGGGGGGGGGGGGGGGGCATATTCAGCCACCTCCCTCTCCCCCAACTTTTCCCCATACCCCTCCCTTACCTGCAGTCAATTCTCTGTCCCTCTGTATTGATGATTCCTGTACATCTAATAAATAAAAATCCATTATTAGGAATATTCTGAGATAAGCATGTATATCTATTGAGATATTCGTGTCATGTGCATGCTGTCTAAATATCTGTCACAGTCAGTAAATTCATTTATATAGCAATGGCAGATTTACCTGTAAGAAGAGTCCTGGAAATGACAATTTCTCCTGACTCCATAAGATCTTATGTTGTCCTTATTGCATTATCATATGAAGCCATAAACCATATTTTTTTAGGCAAATTTTTTAAATAATGAAATATTTCAGGCAAGGACTTTGTCGGTTAGAAGAGGAATTTGCAGTAGCATCCCCTTTGAATTCGTATGTAGACAATTAGCAAAATGGTGAGCAGGTTTGCAAAATTTTGGTCCTCAACAAAATTAAACAATTATTTGAAGGTTTTGTTACTGACCATCCACAGAAATTTGTTTGGTTGATCAAGCATATAGAAGGGCTTGATCAACCTAACAAATCTCCATAGAGAGTCTGTAACAAACCTTATAACTGTAGTATCTCTTGAAAAATTGAAGAGCTATTTTCAGGTCTTAATCATGGAATTTCAAAGTTAACAGCTCAAATGTTCCCAATTCTGCAACTGTTATAATACATGAGTATCAGATGGTTTTCACTTTTGAAATTGCAAATTTTACAAAAAGTAAGTAAAAATTAATATACATAAAGTAAGCTTACCTATTATCTGAGTCTACGATAATAGAGCTAGCTGTCATCCTCAGGCAGTATGTACCACCAAATACAGCACTCATTCTGTATGGTAAAAAACGATCACAGCTTTAAGAAAATAACTCTACCTACATGTAGTAGATATTATGGAAATGTACAACAATTCAGTGCAGTATCTTTGTAAGTATTCAAATAAAATTTCCTATTCAAATGGAAGTATTCAAAGTGGAGGATTACTAGTAACATAAAATAGTTACTGGCAGAAACTCGAATACATGTACATGTATATACTGTAAATATAGAATCATTTGCTTTGTCTCAGTGAATTAATAACAACATGTTCAACTACATTTTGTAAATATCATCAGGGTGTGGATTCACAAACCATTGTCCATGCGAAATGATGAACTTTTGCAAAACTGAAAAATAAGTATCAAATAACATGCCAACAATATGTTCTATTCTGACGTCAGAAACGATCTTAGCGTCTTCATCCAAAACAATGCGCCAATAGTGATATGTAAGGTGTTATCATAAAATTTAATTATGAAATGGCTTTATGTGACTGCAAATGAGTGTATAATGTGATAAAATATTTTACCTGCAGAAACTTTGAGGCATCTCCCCACTACCATACAGTGGCCATAAAAATGCTGTATTACCATAACGTCCTAGTGACATCAGAAACTTCTGTGTTTTTTGCAAGCCCTTCAATATAAATACAACATTATGATATACATGTACATGTATATTACTTTAAGCATAAAACTTTCTTCGAATATGGTGAAATCAAGATTTATTTCACCCTTAGAAATAATGTTTAACCTTGATTCTGCAAATCCACAAATGGAACTTTCCTATACATTCATATGTGTACATGTATTACTAAGGTGAATTAGTTTATGTGTAGTCCTTTGTGTTTGATGTTTCTATGTTGTGCGTTGACGTTCCTTGTCCCTCTTGCGTCTCTTCCTGTGCTTGTCTGCTCTGTGTTTTTGCATTGGGTGTTTTGGGGTTTTGCTGTGGGTGCTGCAGCCTGGTGTTGTTGGAGATCCCCTCCTTTGTTTTAAAACCAACTTAAAAGTATAAAATGTGCAATTCACAGGTTCAAGTCTTATTACTTTATTTCATATTTACCTCTGCTGTTGTAGCTTTATCTGTTACCATGGCAATAGAATGCTGTACAAAGTGACGGACATTCCCAGACAACTTTTTATGTTCAAGATATTCAAGATATGGTTTGTCAGCAAAATCTGTAAAAAATAAAATAGAAGACATCTGAAAGGCATATCTATACGGCAAAGTGACATGAACATTTACTTTAATGTCATTTACCTGTTTTTTCTATTTGCGTGTAGAGTTAAAAATTCTGTTGTACATATCTCAAGACGGCACTTTAATTATATGCCTTCATAGTGCTTTTAAAACGTGGATTTCAGTGTGTTTATTTTGGTAAAAGTAATAAAAGGCAACTGACAAAATGAATCAAAGGCTATATTAAGACAAATCTCTTTTTAGATGGGAAGTTTCCATTGTTAATCTTAGAATGACATTTCTGACATTGAGTCTAAGGAAAGTTTGACAACGTCATGGTAATAATTAGTATCACAAAAATAGTCCATCTAAATACAATTTTGTCTGAATGTAGAATTTGATTGCATGTACCTTCAAACATACTTGCACTAATAAATGTTACTACTGAAAGATGTCAATATATCTATAGCTTTCAGGTTTCTGAAGTAAGCCCAGAGACAGTAGGTTCCATTACAGCAGGGAACAAATCATCAAAATATCCCTAAGTCATATTCAATCTTACTGTGTTTTAATAAAAGTTGTCTGACCTTGATAATCCTCTGGATGTTTGTCATACTCAGCACAGAACGTCAGAAACTTCATTAGCATCCTCTTGTCCAGCATAGACACCTCTTTACTGCTAAATACATCAGCTCTGGAACATGGTACCTATGATACACAAAAAATACTTTGTAAATCATTATATAGACACCTCCTTATTGCTAAATACATCAGCTCTGTAAAACAGCATCTGCCATACACAAAAAATACATGGTAAGAACACACTCAGTACCTAATCAAATATAACATGCATGTAAGTATTTTGTAAGTACATGATATCAAAAAGTCTGTCAAACCATATCTTGTTTTATACAAATGGGTGTTAAAATCTCTAAGCCATTGAAATAGTTTCCATGGCAACATATGAAAATATGGCTTATTTCATCATCTAAAGGGGGGAGGTTAAAAATTTCAGGCCACATTTCCATGGTAATCAAACAAGATATTAGACCAGAGTAATTTAATATCATCTTTTACGCCCCGAACTTTTTCTGAAAGGTACCCTCCTGCCAGGCATTAAACACAAAATCAGTATGAAGGAAAATTGACAGGAAGACTGAAAACATGGAAGAAAAATATCTTTCTCAAATGAAGTGAATAATACTGACTTTATCTATAGAAAAACAACAACTATCTCCTGATATAAATGATGGCATAAGCATTTTATGGTATTCAAGATCATTTACTATTATTTTTTTACCTGAAAAATGCATGTTTATGTGTGTTTTCTTCTGAGGAATTTCGCCCGTGGATGTAAAACAAAATATTTAATTACTATGGCCTTATACAAAACCCTTATTTTTTTTTTTTTATTTTCATGCATTTATGGAGGAAATCACAAGATTAGGCCATATAAAAATGATTTGTTGTTTCTCAGACACCGCCGCATGCTTATATTTGCAGTTGATAAGATGTTTTTATTGCAACTGCAGAAAA
The DNA here is from genome assembly GCA_033119305.1 of Pinctada imbricata. Classification (NCBI taxonomy): domain Eukaryota; kingdom Metazoa; phylum Mollusca; class Bivalvia; order Pterioida; family Pteriidae; genus Pinctada; species Pinctada imbricata. The sequence continues at coordinate 45,387,995 of VSWD01000006.1, forward strand.
AATACCTGATGTGTCTCATTTTTTAACGTTACTTAAAAACGAAATATTTATTAATTTCATTGATCGCGTTTAATGGACAAGTTACAGTGACCCTTAAAACCTCGCCTACCTTAAAAATTGTCGAAACAGTCAGGGACTTACATGTATATAAATAAAATTTATAAGTGTAATCGCATACACTTAATTTAAATGACCGATTTGCGTTTTTAATACAACTTGTTGATGATTTTTTTTTTTTAATGGTCTCTAGAGCATATGTAAATAAATGTATTTATGCCGGACAACATCAAGAGTACCACCAAGAGTCTTTTGATAAAACATTCCTGATGTAAAAAATAATCCTTTTTGCGATTCTGTAACGGGCCGTTTTATTACGCTGCCATTGACTGATTGGCACGGACCACCAGCAACCGCAAAAATGACATAGTTTTAAGATAAAAGAGTGTACGGTACAAATGTACCTATGTAGAATTGATAACCAATAATTTGTTTGACGTTTCGTTCGATTACTAATGCAAATAGATTCCACTTCATCTAGACTTTACTTTCGACGATATATGCTATAAATGCCGAAATGTTGACCTAATCAACGTGCCCATCAAAGAAGTGAGGGGTCATATAGCGTGAAAACGCCAATTGAGACTCGTCAATTTAATTTGAACTGGGTTTAAACAAGGTGTGGACACACAACTCCTGTGAGTGATGCTTATCGTGGCATTTAAAAGACAACTGTTTCTTGCATCCTCAGGCAGAAAACTTGTCTGTCAGGGGCAATGTCTCCCCATTCTCTAGAGGGAAAACTCCACTTATTTACAGGAAACTGCCATATTAATTTCGATGTACATAACAAAGATTTCTAAAAATCATACCGTTTATCTACCTGTTCAACAGGTAGAAAAACCAATTTCATTATCATAGCGAATGAAAGGGAAATAAGTCATTGTGGATTTTATTAAGAGAGCTACATGTAATACAAACCTTCTCCAGTTTGCCCTTGAGTAGCGTCAACATTCTTGTAACCGTTTTAAATTCACAGTATTTAGCTATGTCAGATGTTATCAACAGTTCTACCATTTTTCCTCCACAGTAAAGTAGCTATAATAATAATACAATTACACGGACTATCAGCATATTACAATTGGACATCTTAAAATGATAAAATTTTTATAATCATATTCAATATGGTTGTAAGAAAACAAAATACTATTAAAGATTATTGAAAGAATTTTACTTAAAATATTTCTTCTAAATAAATAAAATTTCTTTCCTACTTTATTTTCTAATGTCATATCATCATTCCAAATGGTAGCTATCTAAATTTGTCTTTGAAATTTGAAGAAAATTCATAAATGATTGTATATGATTAAAACATGTATTTTAATTTACTGAAAAATATTTATTCTTATGTAAAACACTTAACATTATACATGTACTCAAATAGAATAATTCTTATACTTTGATACATCATAAAAGGATTTTTACCCTTGGTGCAAGGTCAAGGTTAAATCTACGCCATTCTCTTCTTAACTTATCTTCAGTCCACTTTTCACACTCTGTCATCTTAGTTTCAGTACCACAACTATCTACTTCTACATCTTCTTTCTCTGTACTAGCTGAGGATGCTTCACATTCTGTGTGTTGTTCTTCACTCGTGTCTGTACTTTCACCTTTTACAGGGGTATCTCCAGTTTCTGTGGATGAGGTATAATCACAATCTTTGTCCTGGTTCTCTTTATTGCCCTCTTCTTTTAGTTCTCTATCAGGTTTCTCTAACCACTCTTTTCCAATGCCCTCTTCTTTTGTTTTGTTATCAGCTTGGTCTTTGTCAATGTTTACTTTATCTGCTTTGTTTTCAGAGGATTTTGAAATATTTTCTTCATGATCTCCTATTCCTTCATGGATACCTACATCATCTGAATTTCTGTCGCAAAATTTAGAAAAAAAAATTGTTTTTCATTATGCACTATAATAATACTGCATTGAAGCAGAAACATGTACATATAATGTAGTAAAATCCATGGCTCCTCCGAGTTTACTTTACAAATGTATTTAAGTGTGAATTCATGTCTTTAAATGAAGTCAAAATCAAATATAAATTTTCAATTTCACAAAAAGCTAAAATTGTTTCTTTTGGCACTCTCATTCTTTTTCATACCACTGTAATAGAATTGCTTTCCCTCAATGCAGAAAAGACATTTCCATAAATTGATCAGCTTGGACTCTGAGGGATTCATTACAATAAGTTGTCAATTGATGTACAAGAAATACATGTATGATGCTTACTTTGCACTGAACACAATTTTAACATTTGAATAGCTGTTGTCCATAAGGCCAAGTATTTGTGTCTTTTCTCCGTCTTTAAGAAGGGATGGTAAATCAACTTCTGGGTGCACTAATCCTTCCTCTCCATTCACCTACATGTATATGTATATGTATAACAAAAAAGGTAGTATTCAAGAAGGTAACATGTACAGTACAGAGTGTAATAATTGTTTCATCTGGTTTATATAAAAATATTAGCATTTCAAATAAGATATTTCAATATCAATGTATTGTACTGTATACATGTATGTAAATGCTCATGGCAAATTATAAGTTGCAATAAGTTACAAAAATACTCTTTCATGATCTGCTATAAAAGACACATAATTTCCATCCTCAGTGTCTCAAATGAGTTAAAGAAGATCCCGACGATAATCTCAACAGCACTCACAATACTGCAAGCCTCAGGTTTTGCAAGACTTTGGGAGCCCTCGGGTGTTTATACCAATGTTCAATTCATATCAAATCATGAAAGATCAGTCTTATAATTATAACCTCGTGTTCAGCAGCCTGGTCCTTGCAGGGATTCAACCCTGAACTAGATGTAGCCTTTCCTCTAATTCAGCCCAACTATTCTCCTCATAATTAAAATAATATCAACCTCTGAACACTCAAATATGCTAGACTAACTAAGAAACATGTACATATTACAGTAAATACCTGTTTCTGCCATTTCTCAATTCCTTCAAGATTGAAAGATGCCCATTGTCCACTGTAATAGTCATTCCTGTAAAAAAAAACAGAATATACAAGGCCTTTGTATTTGTAGTGTTACCTAGTTGATACAGATAAAAATTGTCCTTTGTTATACTCCTTTCATTTCAATTAGAGGAATATAATTGATACTGACCATCTAAGTTCCTATGGGAAATATCTGGTCAAACAATTATCTCAATTTCATTCTTTTGTACATTGTGAAATTATAACAGTCAGTGAGCAAACCTGTCAATATGTAAAACAGTCTGACCAATTCTTGAGAAAGCAGCTGCTAAGATGCTCTCCGGCATCCCTGTAATTAAAAAATATTCAGTCTTTTAATTATCAGCCTAAGAGCAACCAGGGGACCTGGGGTATATGTCTTCTATTTTTAATATAAATAAGTTAATTCAATACTCATAAGCACCTGCATAGCCAGAAAACTAATGTAAATTCTGCAACTTTCCAATTTCTGAAGAGAGCTGTGTGGACATTATTAAAGATTGATTCTGATTTGCCTTTGGATATTTTTCAATTCCTGGGTCAAGTACTATATGAACACCAACTGATTAAGATACATTTTTTTCATTGAGCCGATTTCATCAGTGATAAGCAGGGATTGATCTGGACCGCACCATAGTTGTTTTCGTGTATTGTTTGGCAAATGGCACACTATGAAGTTTGTATTAGGGCAACTTGACGCTTTATATTTGGATTAACTTTGGCCCAATTGATCTGCTCTGATGGTTCGTACAATTCTATAGTACTGACAGTATCTATGTTTTGTACATAAGAGCTTGAAACTCAACAATTTGTTATAATTATTACAAGCATGCCTATAAAATATTTCAAATTTGCATTCTCTGAAACAACTGACACTTAGAGAAAATCCAAAATCAGAGTATTAATGAAGTATGAAGTGATTCATGTATATACTAGGATTTGAATAAACTTCAGATCAAAATTACATGTACTTTTCTAGCTGTAATTTTCATCTGTATTTGTGTTTTAAAATAAATCTTTCAAACAATGCATCCAGAACATGCCAAAATTGCCTCAGAAAATGTCTACTGTCTGCATCACTTCGAAAACTGGATAAATGCCATTTTGAATACTTTGTTGTACACAAAATTTAATGAAATGGATACCATTCAATAGATCTCCCTTAGTTGTGAATTTCAGTATATTTATATGTTAGTCAGTACATTACAGACAAAACAAAATTTAGATGGGCGATTTTCCCATGATGTTTTGACACTGTCCATAGACTTTATTATAAAATGGGTCATGCTAAAATTTAACTTTGAAAACGCCCAATCTAAAAAGTACAGTGTACATGTATTTTGTTTGTATAATATGATATTGCATAAACGCACGTCCATTATATAATATACCAAAACTTGCGACTAAGCAAGATCCATTGGATGGTATCCATTTCATTTAAATTTTTGCATGAGAAAGTATTCAAAAGCGAGCCGCATGGACAGTATAAAACTCATAAATTTTCGGGGCTTTGCCTCGCACACCTTGTGATGAAATATTTCTTCCAGCATAATATTTATTCCTTGGAAATTTTATCATATAATATTTTTTTCCCAGGAACTTTTATTATGTATTAAAAATTCCGAAAGGAAATTTTATTATGTAATGAATCTTCCATGATCATAATAAAAGTTCTCGTGCCATGGAAAATATATTACATAACAAAACTTCCATCTGGAATTTTTTTCATGTTCATAATAAAAGTTCGGATACTAGTACCATGGTAAAATCTTACAGAACAAAAATAAGGATTTCATATATGTGCATAATAGATTAATGATTGTCACTGGAAAAAATATTGTAATGAATTACCTTACTTAAACATCGAATTCAGAATAAGAAATAATAAATTTCAAAAATCATGTACTGTATAGCATGGGAATTTGATCCCTATATTATTTCTTCCATTAGCAGAGTGTTTTACTTGTAGAAAAAAAATTAAAAAGTTATTTTAATAAAATTGAAAAGATAACTTATTATTAATACATATGAACATACTAACCATTCCACAGAATTATTCCTGTAAGCTAACCATGTTACTGTAATTATTGAAATGTTTAAATTATGAGAAAATATCTGTAAGTCCGTTATTTATGTATTTGAAGCATAGAAGGAAAAAATATTAAACATGATACTAACATATAATATTTCTTCCATTTCAAAGAAAAAGTAGTCCTTTGGGTAGTGAAAGAGTAAAACATCAACAATTTTCATAACAATGTTTCCGCCATATAGACAGAAACGTTTTCATGAAAATTGTTGATGTTTTACTCTTTTTTCACTTACCAAAGGACTGTGGAAAAAGTATTATGGACAAGGAAAAAATATTCTATAATGAAAAATCCTAGGAAATTTCATTATAATAATAAAACTTCCAGGAGGAAGAAATATTATGCGGAAGAAAAGTTCGTTCACAACCTGACCCCCCCCCCCCCCCTCCTCCATCAAGGTGTTGCCCTAGACCCTAAGTGGCTCCAATACCCCTGCCCATGGTTTTTAGACTTGATGGGCTGGAGGTCCATCAAGTCCTTTTTTCCCACAGATATCCTTGATAGGCAATATCCTGTTATTTGTGCCGCGGCACAAATAAGTTTTTATCTAATTTAATTACTTGATTCATGTCGCATTTTGTTGCGTTCATAAATCTGGGTCATCCAGACGCTTGAATTTGAATTCTTACGGAATAAACCAATTTTATGACTTTTGTTTTCATAATTTCTCAATACTGTTCTGAATCTAAACTCAATACTGTTTAATAGAACACTCTATTTCACGCACGATTAGTTTATACCTTTGAATTTGCCCTTTATTCCGTCCTACACAGTAATCAGAAATCATCTCAATTATATCATTTGGCATTTATTCCGTATTTTACAAATGGAGAACTGACTAGAAGAGTTGTTAAATGTTAAACGTTATGTTTACGGAATAAAGCCATTCAATAATTATATTCTAAATTAAGTTTTCCCATTATTTCTGCATAGAAATTCATTATTTAATGGCTTTATTCCGTAAACATAACGTTTAACATTTAACAACTCTTCTAGTCAGTTCTTCATTTGTAAAATACGGAATAAAGGCCAAACAATATCATTTAGATGATACCTTATTACTGTGAATGACGGAATAAAGGGCAAATTCAAAGGTATAACTAATCGTGCGTGAAATAGACGGTGTTCTATTAAACAGTATTGAGTTTAGATTCATGTTATTTATTCCGTTATTATGAAATATGTGAATGAAATATCAATAAAATTATTTGTGCCGCCCCTTCTCATTATTTGTGCCGCTTTTTTTTAGAAACCTGTACAATTTAAGACACTTGTCCTAAACCCAACTTCTCCCTTTCAAAGGAATGAAAAGATCGTATGGAAAATGAAATGCAGGTTTCTAAAAAAGAGCGGTACAAATAACTAAAGGGGGCGGCACAAATAACAGGAGTATATATACTCCTGTTATTTGTGCCGCCCCCCTTTAATTATTTGTGCCGCTTTTTTTATACCTGCACATTTTAAGACACTTGTCCTGACCCCCAAAAAAGCCAAGCCCCGTTTTCTGGTAGAATTGTACCCCCCAAGAAACCCTCTTCCCGGGGGACACTTCCCCCTTTCAACGGAATGAAAAGATCGTATGGAAAATGAAATTCGTCTGTATATATATACTCCTGTTATTTGTGCCGCCCCCCTTTAATTATTTGTGCCGCTTTTTTAAAAACCTGCACATTTTAAGACACTTGTCCTAACCCCCAAAAAAGCCAAGCCCCGTTTTCTGGTAGAATTGTACCCCCCAAGAAACCCTCTTCCCGGGGGACACTTCCCCCTTTCAAAGGAATGAAAAGATCGTATGGAAAATGAAATTCGTCTGTATATATATACTCCTGTTATTTGTGCCGCCCCCCTTTAATTATTTGTGCCGCTTTTTTAAAAACCTGCACATTTTAAGACACTTGTCCTAACCCCCCAAAAAAGCCAAGCCCCGTTTTCTGGTAGAAATGTACCCCCCCAAGAAACCCTCTTCCCGGGGGACACTTCCCCCTTTCAACGGAATGAAAAGATCGTATGGAAAATGAAATTCGTCTGTATATATATACTCCTGTTATTTGTGCCGCCCCCCTTTAATTATTTGTGCCGCTTTTTTAAAAACCTGCACATTCTAAGACACTTGTCCTAACCCCCAAAAAAGCCAAGCCCCGTTTTCTGATAGAATTGTACCCCCCAAGAAACCCTCTTCCCGGGGGACACTTCCCCCTTTCAACGGAATGAAAAGATCGTATGGAAAATGAAATGCGTCTGTATATATATACTCCTGTTATTTGTGCCGCCCCCCTTTAATTATTTGTGCCGCGTTTTAGAAAATCGCACATTTTAAGACACTTGTTCTACAGGACATTAAGGGAATTGAATGAAAAAAAAATTCTTAAAATCGGTTTATTCCGTACGGATTTGAAATTCAAGCGTCTGAATGACCCAGATTTATGAACACAACAAAAGGCGATTGTTATCAGGTTATTAGAAAAGGATAAAAACTTATTTGTGCCGCGGCACAAATAACAGGATATTGCCCCTTGATAAGCAATAGTAGCCGTAGGTACAGTAGATCAATCCGAATTGCCTCTGATTTTTCATTCAAGTAAAAGTTGCTTAGCTGTCAGTATCTAGAAATCACATTATGGTCTAACAATTGAAATTATTACAGATAAATGGCAATATTTTACCCGTGCCGATGACAATGACATCAAATTTATTTGGCAAATCGTCTGCCATTGTTCTACTTTCACTTTTAAAGGTCTGTGCCAAAAGTGAAAGTAAAGACAACTCCTCCTCCCATCGATCTACTCAGCTTTTCGTCGTATTTTCTTCCAGATTCATTGAATCAAGATTTTTATCGTCTTAGGTACGTATAATCTTAAAGTCTAGATATGTGGTGTACCTAAAAATACACGGTAATGATGACTGTGAGATCATTTAAGTCTTTAAGGCATGTAATTTCTGTATTAAGGAATTTCAAAACCATATTAAATCATAGGATTCATGTCAATTAGTGTTGGGAATCGGATGGAGTAATCAAAATCGATTAATCGGATAAGTTTTTCGATTGATTATCGATTATAATCGGATTCTTAAGAAACTCTGCAAAACTGTAAAATATTTCATGATTTGTCCATAACCTAACTTTTCATTGACAGCAAAGTGTATGGAAACTCGGCAAAATGTTTCATACGAGTATGCATACTGACATAAGTCAAAGATATATCACTTGACTTAAATAATTAGTACGACGTATGGACTGTTTCTCTAGCAATAAAATCTGTGTTTGTGAAACACGAATGCCCCCGTTGGCATCTTTGACAGTAAAACAGCTGAAAAGTAGTTTCACATTTTGAGGTCAAGGTTGAATTAATTTGGTATATATATGGAAAAGTCTTGCCACATGGAATTCATATGTGAAATATGAAAGCCCTATCACCAACCATTCAAAAGTTATGGCCAAGGTTAAAGTTTTTTTTCAAAAGTAGGTCAAACTCCATGCTAGGTAATTTCAATGGAAACTGAGGAGCTTCTTTAATTTTTGTCTAGCGCAATTTTTGTCTAGCGCTAGACAAAAATTAAAGAAGCTCCTCAGTTTCCATTGAAATTACATGCAAGGTAAAGGTCACAAGGTTAAAAATTTTGGTATCTCTGGAAAGGTCTTGTCACAAGGAATACACATGTGGAATATGAAAGCCCTATCACTTACCATTCTAAAGTTATGTCCAAGGTTAAAGTTTTTGCGGACAAACAGAGACACAGACAAATAGGACACAGACAGACAGACGGATCGACAGACCAAAAACGATATGCTCCCGAATCTCCGATTACGAGGGCAGAAATATACGGTTTTATGATGCAAATATTTCATTCTTACAATGTTTTAAATTTCCCGATTAAAATCGATTATCAAAATCATAATCGATTTTCGTAATCGGAGGGGTCTGGCGACGATGTAGCCGACGTCGGCGATAATCGGCATAACACTAATGTCAATTAATCATTTTAAGAAGAAACATAGGTAATCACAGATTACGAAGCTCACCTCGTGACAGCAAAATTTAATTCAAACATATTTCTTAGTACATGTATATTGGCTTTTAAAGGCAAAACCACTCAAGCAGAAAAAGAAGGTCAAGGTCATTTTATGAAAGTTTGATCAAAGATACATCCAATATGCAAGTTTGGTACATGTAGCAGTTATACTTTGCTCAATATTGGCTTTATAGAGCAAAATCACTCAAGCGGAAAAAGTAGGTCAAGGTCATTTTATGAAAGATTGATCAAAGATACATCCAATATGCAAGTTTGGTACATGTATCACTTATGCTTTGCTCAATATTGGCTTTTAAAGGCAAAATCATTCAAGCGGAAAAAGTAGGTCGAGGTCATTTTATGAAAGTTTGATCAAAGATACATCCAATATGCAAGTTTGGTACATGTATCACTTATACTTTGCTCAATATTGGCTTTTAAAGGCAAAATCACTCAAGTGGAAAAAGTAGGTCAAGGTCATTTTATGAAAGTTTGATCAAAGATACATCCAATATGCAAGTTTGGTACATGTAGCACTTATACTTTGCTCAATATTGGCTTTTAAAAGCGAAACCACTCAAGTGGAAAAAGTAGGTCAGATGCTGCATCCGATGCATGGGTCCATCTCGGCATCCAAAGATGAATCACTTGTGCAAGTTTGGTTACTGTAGCATTAGTACTTTGTCAGATACTGAGCTACCCCAAACTTCTTAACCAAGTCACTCAAGCGGAAAATGTAGGTCAGATGCTGCATACGATGCATGGGTTCACCTCAGCATCCAAAGATGAATCACTTGTGCTAGTTTGGTAACTGTAGCATCAGCACTTTGTCAGATACTGAGCTACCCCAAACTTCTTAACCAAGTCACTCAAGCGGAAAATGTAGGTCAGATGCTGCATCTGATGCATGGGTTCACCTCAGCATCCAAAGATGAATCACTTGTGCCAGTTTGGTAACTGTAGCATTAGCTTTTTGTCAGATACTGAGCTACCCCAAACTTCTTAACCAAGTCACTCAAGCGGAAAATGTAGGTCAGATGCTGCATCCGATGCATGGGTTTACCTCAGCATCCAAAGATGAATCACTTGTGCAAGTTTGGTTACTGTAGCATTAGTACTTTGTCAGATACTGAGCTACCCCAAACTTCTTAACCGAGTCACTCAAGCGGAAAATGTAGGTCAGATGCTGCATACGATGCATGGGTTCACCTCAGCATCCAAAGATGAATCACTTGTGCCAGTTTGGTTACTGTAGCATTGATACTTTGTCAGATTGAGCTACCCCAAACTTCTTAACCAAGTCACTCAAGCGGAAAATGTAGGTCAGATGCTGCATCCGATGCATGGGTTCACCTCAGCATCCAAAGATGAATCACTTGTGCAAGTTTGGTTACTGTAGCATTAGTACTTTGTCAGATACTGAGCTACCCCAAACTTCTTAACCGGACGCGGACGCGGACACGGACGCGGACACGGACACGGACGCGGACACGGACGCGGACGCGGACGAGGACGCGGACGCGGACGCGTGGGGTTATAGCATAAGCTCACTCAACTTCGTCGAGGTGAGCTAAAAACTAATAGGCCCTTGGACTTAGCAAATTATATGAAATTTTCAGTTTTCCAGACTTTTCTTCGGTTCTATGGCAGATATTGAACTGATTTTTAGCTCACCTCGACGAAGTTGAGTGAGCTTATGCTATAACCCCACGCGTCCGCGTCCGCGTCCGCGTCCGGTTAAGAAGTTTGGGGTAGCTCAGTATCTGACAAAGTGCTAATGCTACAGTAACCAAACTGGCACAAGTGATTCATCTTTGGATGCTGAGGTGAACCCATGCATCAGATGCAGCATCTGACCTACATTTTCCGCTTGAGTGACTTGGTTAAGAAGTTTGGGGTAGCTCAGTATCTGACAAAGTACTGATGCTACAGTAACCAAACTTGCACAAGTGATTCATCTTTGGATGCTGAGGTGAACCCATGCATCGGATGCAGCATCTGACCTACATTTTCCGCTTGAGTGACTTGGTTTAGAAGTTTTGGGTAGCTCAGTATCTGACAAAGTACTGATGCTACAGTAACCAAACTTGCATAAGTGATTCATCTTTGGATGCTGAAGTGAACCCATGCACCGGATGCAGCATCTGACCTACATTTTACGCTTGAGTGATTTGGATAAGAAGTTTGGGGTAGCTCAGTATCTAACAAAGTACTAATGCTGCAGTAACCAAACTTGCACAAGTGAATCATCTTTGGATGCCGAGATGGACCCATGCATCGGATGCAGCATCTGACCTACTTTTTCCACTTGAGTGATTTCGCTTTTAAAAGCCAATATTGAGCAAAGTATAAGTGCTACATGTACCAAACTTGCATATTGGATGTATCTTTGATCAAACTTTCATAAAATGACCTTGACCTACTTTTTCCGCTTGAGTGATTTTGCCTTTAAAAGCCAATATTGAGCAAAGTATAAGTGCTAGATGTTCCAAACTTGCATATTAGATGTATCTTTGATCAAACTTTCATAAAATGACCTAGACCTACTTTTTCCGCTTGAGTGATTTTGCCTTTAAAAGCCAATATTGAGCAAAGTATAAGTGATACATGTACCAAACTTGCATATTGGATGTATCTTTGATCAAACTTTCAAAAAATGACCTTGACCTATTTTTTCCGCTTGAGTGATTTTGCCTTAAAAAGCCAATATTGAGCAAAGTATAAGTGATACATGTACCAAACTTGCATATTAGATGTATCTTTGATCAATCTTTCATAAAATGACCTCGACCTACTTTTTCCGCTTGAGTGATTTTGCCTTTAAAAGCCAATATTGAGCAAAGTATAAGTGATACATGTACCAAACTTGCATATTGGATGTATCTTTGATCAATCTTTCATAAAATGATTTTGACCTACTTTTTCCGCTTGAGTGATTTTGCTCTATAAAGCCAATATTGAGCAAAGTATAACTGCTACATGTACCAAACTTGCATATTGGATGTATCTTTGATCAAACTTTCATAAAATGACCTTGACCTACTTTTTCTGCTTGAGTGGTTTTGCCTTTAAAAGCCAATATACATGTACTAAGAAATATGTTTGAATTGAATTTTGCTGTCACGAGGTGAGCTTTGTAATCTGTGATTACCTATGTTTGGTATATGGATATATCTAATTGTGATACAGATCAAGTGTGAGTTTGAGTTTGATTGACCTTAAAGAGTTACTGGTCGAGCAGATATTTCCGAACTGAAGGTATTTCTGAACGATTCGCTAGTTCGGTTACTTGGAGATAGTTTTTCACAATTTTGGTGATACAGATGTCTAGATATTCAGAAAAATAACCGACATGCAAAAGGAAATCTCAAAATAACTTTATTTAGTATATTTTTAGCGTTTGTTTCTCCTGCTGTTTGTAACTTTCGTCTGTTTGGGAGCTGGGGAAAGTGACGTCATTGTGTTAAGAACATATCTTGACCTAGTTTTGGAGTAATCTATTTTCAAAAAATCTATTCTTGTCAACAGATCGATGAAAACCTGCATTAAGAGGGGCCCAGAGCAGGATATTCAGGAAAAAGCGTATACATTTCATGTGTTAGAAAACCAAAATAATTTGAAATAAGTAGGAAATAAACCTACCTCATCATGGTTCAGAAAGTCGCTTTAGAAATAAATTTTGTAAAAGTTTTATGATATATGTTGACATAGAATTCTTCAATAAGGATTAATAAAGGATAAAATAACGAAGTTTTGAAACATTTGATTTATATTTGACCCCAGGACAGACTAAAATACAAATCGTTCGGAAATACCTTTAGTAACTTGCGTAAAATGGCCGTTAGAGGGGGGTATTAAAATGCCCTCAAATCAACATTTATAGGTCGATTTTCAAAATTATTTTTACATAGGCAGTTGTATGAAGGATGAAGCATTATTTGTTCCGAGTTTCATGGTGATTGGACGTATAGGAGCCGAGTTATTGACGAAAAACCGCAAAAATCGTTCGGAATGATCTGCTCGACCAGTATGGCCCTTGGACTTCGCAAATTTCATGAAATTTTCAGTTTTCCATACTTTTCTTCAGTTCTATTGCAGACATTGAACTGATTGTTGGTGATGGATATATCTCATTGTGATACAGATCAACTTTGAGTTTGGTTTTGAATTACTATTACCTATTTTTACAAGAATTATGGCCCTTGGACTTAGCAAATTTCATGAAATTTTCAGTTTTACTGACTTTTTAGCTCACCTCGACGAAGTTGAGATGAGCTTATGCTATAACCCCGGCGTCTGCGTCCGCGTCCCCGTCCGTGTCCGCGTCCGCGTCCGGTTAAAGTTTTTGGGCAACTCAGTATCTGACAAAGTACTGATGCTACAGTAACCAAACTTGCACAAGTGATTCATCTTGGGATGCTGAGGTGAACCCATGCATCAGATGCAGCATCTGACCTACATTTTCCGGTTGAGTGACTTTGTCAATGTCTGGTTAAAGTTTTTGGGGTAGTTCAGTATCTGACAAAGTACTGATGCTACAGTAACCAAACTTGCACAAGTGATTCATCTTGAGATGCTGAGGTGAACCCATGCATCGGATGCAGCATCTGACCTACTTTTTCCGCTTGAGTGATTTTGCCTTATAAGGCCAATATTGAGCAAAGTATAAGTGCTACATCTACCAAACTTGCATATTGGATGTATCTTTGATCAAACTTTCATAAAATGACCTTGACCTACTTTTTCCACTCGAGTGATTTTGCCTTGAAAGGCCAATATTGAGCAAAGTATAAGTGCTACATGTACCAAACTTGCATATTGGATGTATCTTTGATCAAACTTTCATAAAATGACCTTGACCTACTTTTTCCGCTTGAGCGATTCTGCCTTTAAAGGCTAATATTGAGCAAAGTATAAGTGCTACATGTACCAAACTTGCACATTGGATGTATCTTTGATCAAACTTTCATAAAATGACCTTGACCTACTTTTTCCACTTGAGTGATTTTGCTTTTAAAGGCCAATATTGAGCAAAGTATAAGTGCTACATGTACCAAACTTACATATTGGATGTATCTTTGATCAAACTTTTTTTAAAATGACCTTGACCTACTTTTTCCGCTTGAGCGATTCTGCCTTTAAAGGCTTATATTGAGCAAAGTATAAGTGCTACATGTACCAAACTTGCAAATTGGATGTATCTTTGATCAAACTTTCATAAAATGACCTTGACCTACTTTTTCCACTTGAGTGATTTTGCCTTGAAAGGCCAATATTGAGCAAAGTATAAGTGCTACATGTACCAAACTTGCATATTGGATGTATCTTTGATCAAACTTTCATAAAATGACTTTGACCTACTTTTTCCGCTTGAGCGATTCTGCCTTTAAAGGCCAATATTGAGCAAAGTATAAGTGCTACATCTACCAAACTTGCATATTGGATGTATCTTTGATCAAACTTTCATAAAATGACTTTGACCTACTTTTTTCACTTGAATGATTTTGCCTTTAAAGGCCAATATTGAGCAAAGTATAAGTGCTACATGTACCAAACTTGCATATTGGATGTATCTTTGATCAAACTTTCATAAAATGACCTTGACCTACTTTTTCCGCTTGAGCGATTCTGCCTTTAAAGGCTAATATTGAGCAAAGTATAAGTGCTACATGTACCAAACTTGCACATTGGATGTATCTTTGATCAAACTTTCATAAAATGACCTTGACCTACTTTTTCCACTTGAGTGATTTTGCTTTTAAAGGCCAATATTGAGCAAAGTATAAGTGCTACATGTACCAAACTTACATATTGGATGTATCTTTGATCAAACTTTTTTTAAAATGACCTTGACCTACTTTTTCCGCTTGAGCGATTCTGCCTTTAAAGGCTTATATTGAGCAAAGTATAAGTGCTACATGTACCAAACTTGCAAATTGGATGTATCTTTGATCAAACTTTCATAAAATGACCTTGACCTACTTTTTCCACTTGAGTGATTTTGCCTTGAAAGGCCAATATTGAGCAAAGTATAAGTGCTACATGTACCAAACTTGCATATAGGATGTATCTTTGATCAAACTTTCATAAAATGACTTTGACCTACTTTTTCCGCTTGAGCGATTCTGCCTTTAAAGGCCAATATTGAGCAAAGTATAAGTGCTACATGTACCAAACTTGCATATTGGATGTATCTTTGATCAAACTTTCATAAAATGACCTTGACCTACTTTTTTCACTTGAATGATTTTGCCTTTAAAGGCCAATATTGAGCAAAGTATAAGTGCTACATGTACCAAACTTGCATATTGGATGTATCTTTGATCAAACTTTCATAAAATGACCTTGACCTACTTTTTCCCACTTGAGTGATTTTTCTTATTATACATGTACTTAGAGATATGTTTTAATTGAACTTTGCTGTCACGAGGTGAGCTTCGTAATCTTTGATTACACTATGTTTTGATGTTGTTGTAGATCTCAAACTGATTTTTGGTATGTGTATACATTGTAGTGTGATACAGATTTACAAATTTAGGACACCATTTCATGAATTTTTTTCTAGATCTTTTCTTGTTTCTGCAGATAATTAACTGATTTCTGTGTGGGCATTAATCTTTTGATGCACATACAGGTCAAGTTTATATTTATGTTTAATTGAAGCGTTCTAAGCAGAGCTGCAGGTCATAGAATTATGCCAGTAAGGGACTTATATCGCTCAGCGATCAAAGATTTATTATTTTCAACAGAGGGTAATGATAAATAATGATAAGGCATACAATCATTCTATTGACCATTCTTATGTTGTGAATTTGTGTTTAAAATTTTACATATAAAAATTTATATAAAAAAAAGAAATAAAATCTATATTTTAAGAATATAAAAGAATGGACAAAGCATTTTCCATTGTTACAAACCTGTTACTGTATAGCCATCTATCTTATTTTACAGTAGCTTAACATGGAGATGATATGACATAATAATGACAGAGCTGGGTAAAGCAGACTTTGGGCTGACCACATTCTTTGCCAAAAGTCACCCTAACGATAAATGTGGAGCTAACGGACTACCTCTCACACCTAATTCCATCAAAGTCCTCGGCAGATTTCAGAGACTTAAAGCTGTCAGTCATCCTAATCTATGTAACTACCTTGATGTTGCAAGAGGAAAGCATGGTAAGATTAACAAGAAATGGTAGATACACATATTTATGAATAAGTTTAAGAAATGGACAAGTTTGAAATTCTGATACTTTTTGAAATTAAAACTGCAACTGATATGTAAGCACCATGCAATCACATGTCTCTAGTGCATATAATGTGTTAGACATTGTCAATTTTGTTAAATATCTGATGCACTTGCTATATTTTGCATAACCATAAAAACATGAAGGAGCTGTTAATATAAGGTTATAAAGGTGTAAATTCTGCCCTGAAAGGTCAAAATTTCAAAATGCAAAATTTGAGAAAATTTTTCGATAGAAATGACAAGTAACTTGGTCCACATTTGAATCTTTTTTCAGGTTTGATAAATTATTCAAAACAAGGACTTACATTTAACAGATCTCTTTGTTTATAAGTCTTTGTTCAAAATAATACTGATATTTGAATCAAAATAAGCATTTTCCCCATAGAAACTAATGAAAACTGAAAAAAAGTTTTCACAACATTGTTCCTTAAATGGAAGGACTGCGCACGAGGAAAAATCAAGAGATTTCTGGGCTAAATCAAGCCTTTATCTTAAGTAACATCTCCTATATTCGTGTGAAGCATTTTATGCCATCATTTTTATTCATACTATGATAACTGTTTTGTAAAATGTTACATTGTATGATCTTAGAAATATTTTTCCATTTTAACAGAGAGGTTAATGGTAGTTGCTGAACACTACAGGCATTGTCTCAGAAGTACTGCTAAATCAGGCAAATATACAAAGTGAGCAAATTTTTATCACGTGTAATGAACTTGTAATGTTACTGGCAAATAATTTGAAATGCAAAACATGTTGAACATAAGATTGGATGTTTGATACTATACGTAGTCAATAAATTCTATCTGTCTTTTCAATATTAAGAGTTACTTACCATTTTATGGCAGCAAATTCATTGGAAACTATAGTGTAAAATTCAAGAAAAGACTTGCTTCAAATTCAGTGTTTCTGGAAGATTTCATTACGGTAACAGCATAATATACATGTATTATACATTTACGCCAAATACTGACCTAATGGGAAGTAACTCTGTATTTCAAAAAGAAGAGTATTAATTGTTTCAGCCAATTCATACATTGTATATCTACATCTTTTAAAAGTAGGTTAGATAAACTTCACTGATATTTTATAATGATTTCTAAAATTTAATGGAAATTTCTTACGAGTTTGCAAGTTATGATAAAGACTTAATTTGAATCTAATGGTAGAGCAATAATTTTTTATCAGATGCTTTCTGTCAGAATTTATGGTACATTAATGTACTGTAGTACATCTTATTATATTGTTTATGTATTTCCCAGTGAGGAATTATTTATAGAGTTGGCATTTGGTATTGTAAGTGGATTAGCACACCTAGATAGAATTGGTATCACCCACAGAAACCTGTCTCAAAGTAACATTCTGTTAGATCACCAGGTTAGTATTGTACAATATTATGATACCAAAACTTACTGTATTGTTCACTAAATCTAGAGCACCCTGTTTTGGAGATTTTCGTAGAAATAAATGTATACTGTTGTCATCTTATGAACATTTACCCAGTCTACAGACTTCTCTTATTCAATTCTTAGAAAATTAAATGTCTAAAGGAATTTTCTATAGTAAAAATGACTAAAATGTTTGACGTGGGACACCATGATGTCAATGTTTACCATTGTTGATACGGGGAACAATATGGCAGCTGGCTGAAATTAACATAAGAATTTCTCACGTTTTATTTTCAAAAACAGTTGAATGGGTGAGTTCATCCTCAGTTCCTGCTACAAATAAAGGAGGTCAACCTACGGAGACAATAAATAATTTGAAAATTCCTAAAACGGCAGAATAATCTCCAAAACAGGGTTCTCTGGATTTAGTGAACAGCACAGTAGAGAATACTCCTTGTATTTCCTTTTAATTAAGTAAAATGATATGATCTTGAATAATCATGCAGTTGAAACACTATAGTATAGCAGGTAATTTGACCCAATTTTAATTTTACCCTTTGATATTGCCATCAGTCTATAGAGAGTTGTGTTTTGAATTTGTCTCAAGAGAATAAATTATAGATATGGAACATGTAATGCAATATCTATCAGTAATTATGATGAAGAAGAAGTCATGCGAAGTAATATTCTTTAATATTTAATTCAGGGTAAAGTAAAGCTGTCAGAGTATGGAATGTATTACATGACAGAAGATGGTACATCTGTAGCTTTTCCCATTGGGTAAGACTCTCATTGTCATTTTTTTTTCAAGACCCATTTTGGAAATGACCTATAACTATAAGGAAAAATTGAAAGACAAAGACTTTTGTACTTAGCCTAATCATTTTTGCTCTTTGCCGCCTAGTCATTTCAATCTACTAGTATTCAAGTAAATACTAAAGGGGAGGAAGGAGGCCATTAATAAAAAAGTTTTCAAGTAAAATGTCATTTGATAATATGAATTTAATCCGTTTTGTTCTTTTGAGGTAATTGTACATGTAGAAGGTTAATTTCAGTAACCATAAGTACCTAGCCCCTGAGGCTCTAGGTCTTGGACCTGCAGTAATAGAGGACCATACAGATTCTGATGCTACACTCACAGTCCCATGTGGACCAAAAACAGATGTCTGGTCCATAGGCCTCATACTGATGGAAATCTTATCTGTAAGGATAGCTAAAAATTTTAGATTTTTATAAAAGTATTTTTTGAGTCTCCATTTTTGCAAAGTATTATTTAATACTAGTTGCAATTTGTACAAAATAAATCTCTTATCAATTGTATTTTGTACATTATTTTCAAAACTTTACAATCATAGTTTTAACTTTAAATAAAATACAAGAGCATATTTTCAGATTGAAATTTATATATGAAATTTACATATTTTATATTTACAGTATAATATAAAATGTCAGTTAACATAGCAGCTAATAACTCACAATACAACATGTAAACACCAAGTGTACATGTTCCTATATTTAATTTTATTCTGTCACTTTCATGAAATACAATCATGTATTTTCTATTATAAACTGAAGTTATACATGTATTTTATCTTTAGGGAAAAGATCTTTGGACACAGTTGACAATTCCACAAATATTCTTCAAAATTCTTTCATTTGTCAAGTCAGGTAATTCTTGTAATTCAGATTACTATATGCAGGGAAATTTTTGCCCCTGTTTTATTTTCGCCCTTTTCACCCACTGACTTGAGGGCAAATTTAAGATGAGGTGAAAAGTGTTTAACGAAAAGGATTTATTGACTGAATGTGTAAGTGGATTAATTCAATACAGGGTGATCAGTGTCTTACTCAAATTGGGTGAAAAAAAGACTGGGCAAATTCAAAGCTGTTTACAATAATTGTTGTAATTTTAAAGTTAATGCATGTACATGTACATGTATGTCAAGGATGCACAGTATAGAGAAATTCCCTTTGAGGAGTAAAAGTTTAAGCTATCTTTGTCTGTTTGTTTAAGACAAATTTTACTTTGTGTTTGGGCAATGTCGTCATACAGGTACAATGTATTAAAATTATACGTAAATTTTACGGATAAGTTGAGTTCATATAGACTCATTTTGATTTCGATAGACCTACCAGAGAAAGTTTCAGACACAAGGATCGCTTTTCATATGGAATTATAGCCGTTCTGTACAGTCAAATATGACATGATATTGCCCAGCACTAGTGATAACATAAAACTAAGGGGGAAAATACTGTGTGAAAAGACCAAAAAAAAAAAAAAACTGAAAGAATTGAGGAAATATCGTTTCATATATAGAAGATAACTTATTATTCTGAAAGATCCCATGCTCTTTTGCTAGGTTTATCACATCCCTTTACAAAGTTTAATTGAGAAATTTACATGTGCCTTATCTTCATTCATTAACCTTTATATAAATCTTTACAGTTTAGAAAATCTCCGTAGGCTTTTGATAAAGTGTAAAAAATTATCATGTTAGATAATATGCATAATGTGTAATGTTATCCCCTGACAACAGTTTTTGCAGGCTTTTATGACTGTTTATAAGGAAATGATATTTATTGAGGAGTTGATTTTAAAACTGATCTAATATTATTTTCAATTTCTTTCGTCAAAGGAATTCATCCATTAGATTCTGTGGCACAAGAGTTAGAATTCTCTGAAAAGATGAAGGTAAATTTGAAATAAGTATCACTCACATCTTCTTCCAGACTCAGTGTATTCATAGAAAGATTCACATTTTAAAAGGAAACTTATTTTCAAAGGTTGTTTATCTTTATATTTCTTTAAAGGATAAAAAATAAAATGCAAAGATTCTTTAAAGAATAAAAATAAAATGCAAAGATTCAAGATTTAGATATAAAATTGTTCAATTGGCTGTCTCAAGCTTTTAATTCATGATTTTCATAACAATGTTTTCAGCACCTGTCAAAGGATATATTGGATTTTCTTCGGTTATGTTTGTCAGTATCTGTGAAAGAAAGGTATGTGTTATGCAGATTTATAGCTACTTTAAGGGACAATGGGAGAAAAGCTAATGGTGATAGAAGTTATCCATAGATTAAATACATTACAGTACTGTGGTTTGTTATCTGAAATACTCAAGTACTTAAGTCATAGGTATTTGTCCATTTATTCCCTAAGTCTTTACATTATAGATACTTTGCTATTGAATTGGCAAATTACTTATCAGTAAACCATAACTTGACACATGTACATGTTGTTGCTATTATCTAGAAATACCATGAAGTTTAGTAGATGTGTCACTGAAGGGGTTTAGTATCACATTGCATACATCTGTGTTATACAGATTACATGTACATTTTGTATATGTGATTCTAGTTAGTAGTTATACTGAATTTTGTCTTGTATTTTGTATTTCCAGACCCTCCCCCTCACAGTTGATTAGATCATCAGATGTTTAGAAACGTCAAAGCCAAACAGGTACTGATAGATGTATCACATTTTATAAGTACCTTATACATGTACATGTACATGATTGCTAAACATTCTTTACTACATGTTATGTTTGAAATGTTCGAACCCAATTTATCTTTGTCTTAATTAAGCTATTTTCAACATTTGATCCTACAACTGATGAATTATAAGTTGGACCACAGGAATTATGTTTAAAATATTCTTAAAAACTTGGAAAATTAAGTAAATTCAAAATTAGAGGAATTGGTCTCATATTTTCATCATGAAGAGATAAGAATTGTCGAATAGCAATCTGTTCACATTAATAAAGAAAAGAAATAGATTATATCAAAATGGTTTTATTAAAATTACATGTAGATAAGCAAAGGAGATATAATGTATATTGTATGCATGTGTTATACAGCAAATGTGCATGTAAACATTACATGTATGTACATGTATGTAATGTTGCTTACTGTTCGACTATGCGTGCATGGCTTTAGTTAATCAATTATTTCTTGTGGTTGATACATTCATTTCACAATTTCCTTCTCACCATTCGAAAATTGATAGAGAATACGGAAGATCGCAAATACTTCTAAACAAGACTATACGAATGTTTTCGCGCACTCCTCGATTGTTCTATATTGTTATGACGTCATCGATTTACTTGGGCAGAAAAGTTGCCCATGTTTTGAACAATGGTTTAGGTAGGTGACTCAATGAAAAATCTGAACGGGCACGCTGCACGCGCTGTATTTGCGATCTTGCGTATTGAAGAGCAGTTTATATACATGTACATGTAGATCTCAAAGTACTTGAAGAATTGTATTGTTCTATAAATATATTGGAAATGACAAGAAATTATTTATGAATGGTTAAAAACAATCATTTCAGTTTCTGATATACTTTTAGATTCCATACAAGAATGGATTTCGTCTTTTCTCTGCTGATGGTAGATGTAAAGACCTTGAATTACCTGTTTTTGGAGAAAATGGTTATTCAAAAGAATGTGAGTTGTTGAACGATGTGAATTTTTTGAATGCATGCTAAATTTTATATTTTATGGAAATTCCAATTAACTTATAAATTATCATTTTCAAAATACCTTAAAAAAAAATTGGGACCTTCATTATTCATTTTGAAAATTACATACCGGTACTTGTCACGTACATGTATTTAAAAGAAAATGTAAATAAAAATCATAATTTATATATTTATGACAGAATAGGATTGGTTTGGTATACTGTGCTTTTCATACTTAATTTATTTAATGAGAAAGGTTTTGAAATCTTCATACTCCATCTAAGATACCGAAATACAAATGGACAATTTGAGAATTTTGAGTAAGGTTAAGTAAGAAAACATGTAATTTAACATATAACCAATGAATAAACAGAATAGAATGTATATTATACAGATAAATCCTTTGAAGTTAAATAACATATTCAATAATTACAGACCTTGAGTCAGACCATTTATCACTACGCAGTATGGAAGAAGTCTACTACCTCTGGAGGCTGGCAGGGGGAGACTTAGTAGGTGCTCTCAAAAAGGAGGGACTTACCAAATCCAAGCCACCCATTCATCTCCTACCATAGTAAGTAAAGTAACTTGTCTGTATTGCTGTACCACCAAATCCAAACCCATTCATCTCCTATCATAGTAAGTATAGTAACTTGTCTGTATTGCTGTACCACCAAATCCAAACCCATTCATCTCCTACCATAGTAAGTATAGTAACTTGTCTGTATTGTTGTGCCACCAAATCCAAACCACCCAGTCATCTCCTACCATAGTAAGTATAGTAACTTGTCTGTATTGCTGTATAACCAAATCCAAACCACCCAGTCATCTCCTACCATAGTAAGTAAAGTAACTTGTCTGTATTGCTATATCACCAAATCCAAACCACCCGTTCATCTCCTACCATAGTAAGTAAAGTAACTTGTCTGTATTGTTGTGCCACCAAATCCAAACCACCCAGTCATCTCCTACCATAGTAAGTAAAGTAACTTGTCTGTATTGTTGTGCCACCAAATCCAAACCACCCAGTCATCTCCTACCATAGTAAGTATAGTAACTTGTCTGTATTGCTATATCACCAAATCCAAACCACCCGTTCATCTCCTACCATAGTAAGTAAAGTAACTTGTCTGTATTGTTGTGCCACCAAATCCAAACCACCCAGTCATCTCCTACCATAGTAAGTAAAGTAACTTGTCTGTATTGTTGTGCCACCAAATCCAAACCACCCAGTCATCTCCTACCATAGTAAGTATAGTAACTTGTCTGTATTGCTATATCACCAAATCCAAACCACCCGTTCATCTCCTACCATAGTAAGTAAAGTAACTTGTCTGTATTGTTGTGCCACCAAATCCAAACCACCCAGTCATCTCCTACCATAGTAAGTATAGTAACTTGTCTGTATTGCTATATCACCAAATCCAAACCACCTGTTCATCTCCTACCATAGTAAGTAAAGTAACTTGTCTGTATTGTTGTGCCACCAAATCCAAACCACCCAGTCATCTCCTACCATAGTAAGTATAGTAACTTGTCTGTATTGCTATATCACCTAATCCAAACCACCAATTCATCTCCTACCATAGTAAGTATAGTAACTTGTCTGTATTGTTGTGCCTTAAAGAATAATGCCCATCAACTCTTTATTTCATTGTTTGAAAAAAAAAATGAAAATGTCTTTTTAAGGGAGTTTTATATAGGATCCTGGACTTTATCTTGTTACTGAGTGACAGTAAAAGTTTGAAGCTTACTGATTAAACATTCTTAAAACCAATAAAGGTCAACTCTTTGTTTTTGTTGTTTCCTTCAAGAACTAGTCCTGGAACCGAAGCTGTATTTGCAACCGTCTAGCAACATTAATAGACCATTTTCATATTACCACTAGACTTGCATTAAAAACATGACAAGGGTAGACATTATAACTTTTGACGTTTCTGTTACATTGTATGTCATGGATCTATT
This sequence comes from Pinctada imbricata, assembly GCA_033119305.1. Lineage (NCBI taxonomy): Eukaryota > Metazoa > Mollusca > Bivalvia > Pterioida > Pteriidae > Pinctada > Pinctada imbricata. The sequence goes on from VSWD01000006.1 coordinate 45,412,180, forward strand.
ACAATGTCACAGTAAAAAATTACGTCAACTATGGTGATGTCAGACTTTGGCATGTATTTTTAAAAAGTGCAAGTCTAATGCGGTAATAATAAAATGATTATTACACATGTTACATGTATAATAAGATTATGATTTTCTTCTCACTGCGGCAGTTGTGTACTTCTTTTTTAAGTACATCTGTATTCTGACATATTGTTTGTATTAACAGTTACTCTACCAATGAGGGTGAAGTGTTTGGACAGACAAGGGACCGAGCTGAACTGCTGGACAGTACAGTGGTCATCCTATCACAGGAACAACTAAGACAAGTAAGGTTTAAGCACCTATAACACTGGAAAATTAAATATACATGTACACAAACAACTAAGACAGGTCAGATTTAAGCACCTATAACACTGAAAAATTTCATGTACACAAACAAACATACATGTATAAAACCTTCAATTTTACATGTATCAGTTGCTTAAATACAAATGTAGGCGAATCATGCATATGTATGGTAATATGAATGTATGTCTGAGAAACGCATTCAAGATTTCTTCAGGATTAATGTAACTGACCAGCATACATGTACTTCTCTATTATATAGGTAAAAATGAATTTAAAAAAATAAGCAAATAACTATTCATTTGTATTTTCAGCGTCTTAGTGAAATAGATGAAACTGCCTACTATCCACTGCTTGAAGATGAGTAAGTTATTGTCACTTAAATGTACAATGTATGAATTTTGAACATTTGAATGTACTTCTTATCCTCTCAAAGAATTTTCTGATTATCAGTATTTTAATCATTTACAAATATCAAAAGTAATGTACATTTTACTTACGACTGCTTAAGTATTTAACACAGAATATTTCAAGTGCTGCAGTTTTAATGTATCTATGGTAACCGTTGTGTAAAGTTTCCCAGTGTCATTGACAAAACAAATGTTAGCGTATACATTGTACCTTTGATTGCTGATTGAATGGAACTGGACTACATTGTATATAGTGTACTGAATTGAATATACGGAATTGCATGTATCTCTGAATCTCTAATCATTTCTGGATGTTTAATTCATTATGTTTACACATTTATTTATAACCTAAAAAAGAAAATTGCTGGAAAAATAAACTTCCTAAAGGGTTAGGTTATGATAAGCAACTTCCCAAGACTATACATGTATGCATTTATACATGTACATGTTATGTAAAGCTATATTAGGTCCAGGGTGAGTAGCTCATTTTCCAGTATATCAATCCACTTAGACAACTAAACAGCCAGACTTGATACATCACAGAATTCTGTGATTTCACTATAGAAAATATGACAAGCCATCAAGAAGCTGCAATGAAATACATGTATTATGTACAAAGGTAAATTTTGCCAAATAATGTGATGTCTTAATTGTTTCTGTACGTATAAAATCTAGGCTGAGAACAGTTGCATCTATTAATTGGGCAGTGGATTTTTTATGGTGCGATTACTGAATTTTTTTTACAAATAACTAGCTTCTTTTCAATTATATTTGCAGGCAAAGTCAAGTGACGTCTAGTTTACCAACATCACCCAGTAGTAATGATCTGTCTGAGACGGCTAATCTACCGTTAGTCATCAGGGAAAAAGATATTGAATATCAGGTGGGAATTAATCTTTGATGGTTGAGTAACATTTGAGCGTAGAATTTGAATTTCATTCATCATTTGACAATGAATCTTTTCCAAAATTATTTACATTACATGTAGATCTAGGTCAGAAATGAAAAAAAAAAATTCTAAAATTGATCACAGCAAAATATGAAATACACAGAGAAGAAGCAAGAACTTTGATAAATCCAACTTTTTTAAGCATATTGGAAATGTCCAGGTGAAATTTCATGAAATGATTACAGTAAACTTCGTATATAACGAAGCCCAGGGGACCATTGGTCCAAATTCGTTATAGCCATATTTCGTTACATGCATTTTGATGCTAAATATGTTTCCTTGGTGTGAATGAATGAAAAGTTAAGACCAGTATTCAATAGCTAAGTTGTGATTTATTAAGAAAGCAATTGATTGGTGATCATTACCTCATGTGTATACAACACATCTCCTAATAGGTAATTAGCGCGGGGAAAACAGAAAGGGAGAGCAATAATTTGATAATTAATAATTATCTGTCCGTCTGTTGTGTTAATTGGGGATATATGGAGGGCATTTCGTTACATCAGGTGAAAATAGTGAAGAAACTATGACCACGGGACCACAAGATGGCTTCGTAAAAGCCGATAATTCGTTATATACAAATTCGTTACAGGCGTACAAAAATCAATGGAGGGTAATGGGACTTCTGCAGGGACTTTCTTTTTACTTCGTTACAAGCAGAATTTCGCTATAAACCTGTTCGTTATAGGTGAAGTTTACTGTATACAATGTATAATGAGAATTCTAATATGACTTGAAATTTTCTCCCTATATGTACCATAGAACTCGCCTGGTGTAAAATCTCCAACAAACTTCCAGTGCGCTAAGCTCCGCCCATTCACGTGCAATATTAGAATAGAAATAACAACTAGCTTGCTGAGATTCATTGTCCAGTAATTCCACTCGTCACATGAACCAATCAAATTATCACCGAGCCGCGAAGCGGCTCGGTGATAATTTGATTGGTTCATGCGACTCGTGGAATTACTGGACAATAAACCACGGCTAGCTAGTTGTTATTTCTTAAATAATGTTCATTTTGAGAGAAAAAAAAATTGTTTTTCCTTCTTTCACATTTCAAATGATTACATAAAGTTTAATTTCATATTTGTTTCAGTTTCACAGAATAATTTTGTATGAAAGGTTACTAAAGGGATACCCCTACACCCGAGGTCATATATGGAAAGAGGCCCGGGTGGACATTCCTCCTCTAGTTAGAGCACATGTCTGGGGAGCTTTACTAGAAATAGAGGTAGGTTACTCAGTATGGTCAACTTGTAAGAATGATACGTACACATATTTGGAGGGAAGCTTGATTAGATATTACTTCTCTAGTAAGAGCACATGTCTGGGGAGCTATACTTCAGATAGAGGTACATGTATGTAGGTTACTGTAGAATGTAAGTACTCGTGATATGTATAAGATGGAGGCTTTGGTGACATTTCTACTCTAACTATAGCATAAAGGCACATACATGTATTTGAAATAGAGGAAAGCTACCAAGTATTGTCAACTTCTATGAAAGGTATGGGCATTTCTCCTCTTGTAAGAGCACAAGTCTGAGAAACTCTTTTAAGAAATAGAGATAGGTAGATAATATACATGTAGTTTACTAATGTATGAAATTGGTCTGTACTCTTATTTCATGTAATAAAAGATTTTGGCACTAAACTGTGATCTGGCATGATTCTTGGATTCTATATCAATCTTAATTCTCATATACATATTTCTGTTTCAGGGTGATATTTATGCCAGATATGATGAAATTGACAAAGAGACACCAACACAAACCGACAGACAGGTAAATTTAGATGCATGCATACAGGTGATCTATTTGGATAGCCTTTGTTCTTTTTTAAAATGATAACATAGTATATGAATTTATGAAAGTTACAAATAAGCATTTTTTTATGCACTAAATGTTGATGTAATAAGCCACTTGCCAAAATTCATAATGGCTGACAAAGTGACGAAAAATGTCTGAGGTAGGCAATTTTTGCGCACTTTTTTAGCTCACCTGAGCCAAAGGCTCAAGTGAGCTATTGTCATAGTGTGGCGTCCGTCGTCCGTCGTCCGTTGTCCGTCCGTCATAAACTTTTAACATTTTCAACTTCTTCTCAAGAACGGCTGAAGGGATTTTGATGAAACTTGGTATGCATGAAGTACTAAAGGTCCTCTACCAAGTTTGTTCATTTCGGCTCGATCCCTTCAGGGGTGGATCCAGGGCGGGGTCAAATAGGCCCCGGAGGGTACCCCTCTTCAAAAATCTTCTTCTCCAGTTCCACTAAATGGATTGAAAAACTAATTGTATCTATGTGATCTAGAAGGATGTATGATTCAAGTTTGTTCATTTCGTTAAAATCCGATAACTAATTTTTGACGCGTTTTTGACGTCTTTTCGGACTTAGTCAGAAATGCACATTTTTGCACTATTTCTTTAAATAACTCAATAAGTGTATGATTTTACACACTCATTTAGTACATATTTATCATATTTAACTTACTTAATGCTTTGATATGTATTTTATGCTTAAATTTTATTTTTTTTGATTTTTTATGAATTTATTTCTTATGTAAAAAAGGAAGGGGGGGGGGGTGATTTTCATACATTTTCTGCTTCTTTTCTATAACCACTCTTCAGATTGTCATGACAATTTGTAGGTATGAGGTACTCATGCATGGTACCCTACAAGTGAAAGAATTTTGTCAAGATATCCACTTTTGGATTCTTAAGGAATATTATTTAAGATTGTACATAGGTATAATGTATGTTTTCCATGCCCAATGCTTCAGGTGCAACTACAGGAAAAAAACCTTCTTTGTATGATTAATCATTTTTTGATCGACCTTTCATCCATAGTTACAGCTGATAATTCAACAAGTGACACATGCTTCAATGTCTTATTGATTGACCTTTTATGTGATATGATTCAATTATTTAAATTCTTTATACTTATTTAGAATATTATTTTTAAAGTCGGGAACAAGATTTCAAAAGCGGCCATGTTTTGCCGTGTACCTGAAGGAGTCATCCAAAGAAATGAAAACCTTCTTTGTATGATCAATCATTTAGCTCAATTTGAGTGACTTTCAATCCTTCATTCAATAATTATGAATTTGGTCTCGTTGGATTTGGACACCTTTGACACACATAAAAATAATAGAAAAAAGGGGGGTCATGCATACCATTTTCTCACAAATTCCACTTTTTTACATCACCCCTCTATCCATTTTGAAAATTTTACAAATTTCATCTATTTTTAAATCGATCAATAGATTGCATAAAAGACAAAAACAGGTTCAAAACTCAATTTATCCCGACTACAGGGAATGGTACATTGATTTCATGTGCTATTTTTAAATTTTCAATAGTTTTGACCAATGGTGTGACACCTTTTATTCTGCCCTGTTCACCAGTCAAAACTGAGGGGATTCCCCGCTAAAACGATTTCCTTGGATTACACCTGAAGGGGATTCCCCATGTAGAAATGTGATACCTTTAGTACTGCGATACATTTCAGGAGATACAGTGCAAACGGAATAGATTTTTATTTAATGAAATGTGCATTATACTTGGAACACTTTCATAATGGTTATCATTCATGTACTTGGAACACTTGCAACTTGTTATCATGCATAAAGTTTGCTCGAATTTCCTCTGTCTTAGACTCTCTTAGATGAAGTAATCTACGGACTGATTTCTTGAAGAAACGTCTAATGAGTAATCTCTTCCTCCGGATTTTGAGAATGCATAGGACATTTAATATCTGAAATTCTTGAAATAAATAATTCAGTTCAGAGTTCTGAAATCTTCCTATGAAATGTTGGACCACAGAAAGCTGTTGTTTAAATAGAGTAAATAAATTATTATTTACAACCATAAGCCACTGTGTTCGACATCTTGTATGTATGATATTTCTAAGACGAACACACAGGCCTGAGGTTGTGAATAATAAAACATTTTCTCTCATAAAATGACAGGTTCCTGTGATAAGACATTTGGGAATTTTTATCTGTTCAAATAATAGATACATGATGAGTTTTTATCGGACCAAATAACTTTTTGTCGGCAAATCCTATGCAACCGATACATTTCATGAACTCTCTCCGCTAACAACTTGTCCGTGTAACAGACCTTTGATGAGGTAAAACAAATTTTTAACAGTAAATAACGATGTTGTAGGTCTGCTAGTTGGACAACCTTAACAATTTCATGGGCCTTTTAATTTGTTTCAAACTACGAAACCTAGAGAAATCACTTGAGTTGTTGAACAGCGTATGCTGAAATGCGACGCTCCTTCTCGCCTGTTGAAATATGCATAGGCAAGAAGCGCCGCATTTCAGCATATTCACTGAAAATTATTTGTTCAAGTGGCTTCACTGGGTCATGAGGTTTGATACACCATACACTGCTTTTTGGAAAACAAACTGGCCCAATTTCTGCACAAGCAGCACAACTCACTTGAATTGATAAATATTGGATTAAAACGATTTTAACTGTACGTTTCATGTATTTGAGATGAAATCAATACTATTCAAAAGCATTCATAGATTTCAGTATACTTTAATATGAATAAAGGCAAAACCGAAAAATCTTTGTTTTTTATGCCCATGGAATAAAAGATTCGGGAGCATATAGTTTTTGGCCTGTTCGTCTGTCTGTTTGTCTGTCTGTTTCCGAAAAACTTTAACATTGGGCATAACTTTTAAATGGAAGCTGGTGATAGAGGTTTCATATTTCACATGTGTATTCCTTGTGACAATACCTTTCCATTGATACCAAAATTTTTGACCTCGTGACCATAGCCTTGACCTTTGACGTACTTCTCAAAAACTTTAACATTGGGCATAACTTTTGAATGGTTAGTGATAGAGGTTTCAATTTTTACATGTGTATTCCTTGTGACAAGATCTTTCCATTGATACCAATATTGCGCTGACCCTGACCTCTCACATACTTAACAGAAAATGGCCTTTATACTAACAAAGATGCCGCCGGGGGCATTCTCGTTTCACAAACACAGGCTTTATAATTTCTGGCATGCTAGCTATAAATAATGAAAGGTTTTGTGTTCAATTTTAAATAAACTTAATTTATGAAATCGTTTCATTGTTTTATTCTTTTTCTGCTGCACATTAATGTACAATATGATTTTATTTTTGATGTTGCATAATTGAACTATACTAGCTGGGCATATGACGTTGGACCGCTTTATCCGTCTTTTCAAATCAGTAAAAAAGTTATTGTTTTGAAATGTGGCTATTTTTTCTTTTTTGTACTTTCAAAGGTTGTCTGAAAAAAAAAACTTCTCTGCATCCGGCAAAAATCTTTTTAGAAAGGTTGTGGGCTAAAATCCTGGTACTGGCACTATCAGTATTCAATGTCAGTATGTCAATTAGAGCGTGCATGGGTATCAGGTGAGCGTTGTGCCCCCTGGGGCTCTTGTTATTGTTACTTCTAATGGAATTTCGTCTCTGACGTTATAATGTAAAACAACGCCACAAGATGTTGACTCGGACATTTTGCGCTTTCTTACAAGATCGGAAAATTATCTATTCAACATGATTGTGTATAATTGTAAATATTACAAGATGAAAAAAGCAAAGCTTCTGAGTACAAATGTAATATCTTTTAGGATTTTAGATTAACTTTTTCTTCAATTGTGTTTTGTAGATTTGTTAATTTTCATATTCTTTATCATCTCTTTAGATATAAACAATTTTTCTACGAAGAAAATTGATTTAAATATTTGCAAGGAAAGGTCTTGATTTTTCAATAAATGCATACCATAGCATATTTTGTAACATTATAACACTGTCACATAAGATATACATTTTGTGCTTTCTAACAAGATCGTCACTTTTACCATCACATAAGATATGCATAATATTCTTTGTGACAATCCTACAAAGTAAGGTGAACAACTTATTGAATGTGCTCTTCTTCTATCATGATACATATATTTTTACCGTCCTCTCTGTGCTATATAGATAGAAGTTGACATACCTCGATGTCATCAATACCATGAACTCCTGTCATCGCCAGCAGCGCACGGCAAATTTAAACGAGTATTAAAGGCGTGGGTCGTCAGTCATCCACAGTATGTGTACTGGCAGGGGCTAGATTCACTCTGTGCTCCATTCCTGGCTCTGAATTTCAACAATGAGGGTATGTGTTCCTTCTTCTGATTTTTCACATGGCTTCTTTGATTGATGAAGTTTTTGACATGTAAATTTTTGTTTATATTGCAAGCAATTCAAACATTATACATGTATATAGTTCTGTCAATGTTTTAGTCAAGTTTCTTGTTGTGGCAAAATCCTACCAAGGCAGAGAATTAGAATGTATAGCACCCTTATTTAGCGAATTATGTTATTATTAATAGTATTATCTTTTACATTAAGTGACCTTGGACATTTCAGCCTTGGCCTATTCCTGTCTATCAGCTTTTATTCCAAAGTATCTCCACAAATTTTTCCTGAAGGATAATTCAGCAGTCATACAAGGTAAGCTCTTCAGATTACAAGGTAAGTATAATATTCTCTTTGACTATCTGACAAAGGGATTCATAGTCAAATATTTCCAATGCATAGGACTTCCCATGTTAAGCATTTGTTAGGCATAGGAATTTTATATCTTATAATTCTGGTTGCCTATTGTGACATCACGCTTTAATTTTGAAAGCAAATGTTCAAATACTTTTGACATTATAACATTCAAAACATTCATTATTTATGCTAAATGGGTGTCTGAAATTTAGTACAAATGGAAATATAAGTAATGACTGTCTTACTTTGGATGTTCATGGTAGTATAATTCTTGTTAGTTACATCCAATTTTTCCATGAATCATGAAGAATTTGTACGTTATCAATCAGAATTATTCTACCATGAACACTCAAGGCAATTGAGACAATCATTTCATAAAAATAACTTTGGTTGATAACATGACATAACTGCAATTTAACGTCCAGCCCTATCAGTGTTATGATTTGGGTAACTGTTATTGAGAGCCATTATGAATATCAGGAAAGAACGTTTAACTGTGAGTGTTAAAGAAATAATTATACATGTACATTATAAATTTTACTTATAAAACAAGAAATTTCACCCCTAAAAATCCAAGTAAGAAATTCATTCCTTAACAAAAATGAAAACTTTGACATATCAACTACTGATAATCAAAACAAACAGAATTCAAATAAAAACTTGGAAAACAAAATATTACTTTAACATGTTGGAAATTTACCTAAAAGTTGAACACTTTTCGTTGGAACTCTATTCGTTTCTGCTGAAATTCATTTTACATGCATACAAGCATTTTTGTAGGTTGCATTATTTTACATTTTGAAATATTTAAAATGGTATTAAAAGTAAATACCTTCATGCATTGATTACTTTATTACAGAGTATTTACCCGTATTTTCACATCTTATAACATTCCATGATCCAGAACTTGGTAATCATTTGGATGGTATAGGTTTCATACCAGATGTAAGTCAAGTACATAAAACATTTTGTCATACTACATTGACATATAAATGAAATAGGTGTATTTCCCTTGATTAAATGCTGAAATATCAATTTTCTAAAAATAAATCTGCTCTATATTTGTGATTGATATATGTACTTATTTTCATCGTAAAAGTATTTACTGTCCTGTTCACTAAATCCAGAGAACCCTGTTTTCCCGTTTTTCTCTAAAATATGATATCGTCATCTTCCTTAAAGATATCTGTTTTATAGTACTCCTTTAGTCGTAACAGAAAATACCATTGTTTTGGCTGTACATCAATTAAGTTAGAAATAGGATGGAAAATAAAAAGTCTACGTGGATTTTCTACAGTAAAATCACTGAAAATGTGTGACGTCACTGTTTACTATTGCTGACATGGAGAACAATAAGGCGGCTTGAAATTAACATGGGAATTTCCTGTAGACATTTTATTTTTCATATTGCGGTTTGAAGACAGCTGATAGGGTAAGTTGAAATTAATTTCCAGTTACGACTAAAGGAGGTCAATTTTTGGAAACAATAATAGGAAAATTCTTCAGACGACAGAATATATTGCCAAAACAGGGTGCTCTGGATTTAGTGAACAGGACAGTAGGGGTTACCATGCATATATTTTGCAAAAAAACTGACATGCTATTGGCAAAGTCCCTGTCAAAAATTGAGCCAGTAAAATAGATATCAATTTTTGCTGATACCCTTTCAGTATTTGTAAAACATCAGTATGTTTACTCTATTCTAATGCTTTGATCCGTAATAAACAAGTAAATGCCTCTTTTTCACAACGCAATAGGAACGCATGATACCATAGCAAAATTTGAAGTGAAACATAAATCTCCTTGCAGTGTTTCAACCAATCAAAATGTGTAGTACATGTATCACAGGGTGCATTAGAAATATCCTTTATACAAAGTATATACATGTATCAGACACTGTACAATCAAACTAGTCATTAGTTACTTTTCAGAAATTTTTTCAAAGCAACTTGAGCTTTTAAAATAAATTAAATGAAATATTTTGATTTCATGACTTTGTGCTAAGTATGAATCTGTTCACATTTCTAAATGTGTAACTTTGTGATATGTTGATTTTAACAGTTATATGCCATACCATGGTTCCTGACAATGTATGCACGTGAGTATGTCTATACATGTACTACAATAGAATGATCAATATCATACTTTGATATTTCATTTGTCACAATTAAGCATTAATGCTCTTGGATCAATTGATATATTTGTAAAGGAGTAGGTGCCATAACTTGCCATTTCGGCCCTTTTTTCAAAGTTGTTCATATATCCATAATATCTTAGTTTTTAAAATGTCAAATGTATGGTGAATCCAAATCAGGAAAGCTTGTTTTGATTTAACGGTCCTATACTTAATAATACGTCGCTCAAAACATCTAAAAATATTGAAATAATTGAAAATATCAATAAATGAGCGAAATTTCGATAAAAAATTATGAAATTAAGTACTGTTCCAGGCCTTTCCCATGAATATTTTTGTACCAATCAATGGATTTCTAATCGGCCTTTTAATTTGCATAAAAAATATCGTGGGCGAGGCCTGGAGCATACATGAATTTTGAAGATTTGTGTGTGAAATATGATGATTTTCCTTTGTTTTGCGTCATTCAGTGTAAATGACGTCAGAACATGACGTCATACATCACATGAGTGACGTTACGAGGGCTCTTAATTATGACGCGGTATCTTCTCAAATATTCAACATTGGAAAAAGTGATAATAAATAAATCATTCGATTATCAAAAGCATTTTTCGTCAAAATTATAGGGCTGATATGAGCGGTTAGAGCACCTAGTCCTTTCTGTGAATATCGTCTAAAGTAGGAATAAGATACACATGCAACTCAAAACAAATGTAACTCAAGCTTAGTATCACTTTATTTACATGTACATACATGTAAGTATTGTTCGCCAAAATCTATTAATTTAATTTAGAAAAAGTTGATATGATGCTTTTGACATGTATACTCATGTAAAATACATTTGTGTTTTCAGATGTGTTTCCTCTGCATAAAATTGTACATCTGTGGGACACACTGTTGCTAGGCAACTCATCTTTCCCGTTGTGTATAGGAGTTGCTATACTGTCCCAGTTAAGGTCTCAGCTGCTCTCCTTTGGATTTAATGAATGTATTTTGCTGTTTTCAGATATGCCAGGTATTGTAGGATTTTAATTGGCTTTATCAACCAAATATGCTTTCTTCTTGTAACAAAGGGTAAAATTACAGGACTGGTGATCTATAAATGAAATATCTTCATAGTTGCACCTTTCTGTGTAAGAGGGAAGATGATGAGATATAAATACCAAGTGTTTAGGAGTAGTTAGATTAAGTTTGTGAAACTGAAATTCTATAAGGTTTTTGTGTCGCCTGCGAAGCATAGCGACACTTAGGGATCACTTTGTCCGTTGTCCGTCTGTCCGTCCGTCCGTCTGTCAGTCTGTCTGTCTGTCACACTTTGGGTGTCACAGCCCATAACTTTTGATTGGTAAGTGATAGGGCTTTGATATTTCACATGTGTATTCCTTGTGACAAGACCTTCCTACACATACTATAATTTTTGACCTAGTGACCTTGACCTACATATTTGACCTACTTTTCAAAAAAATTAAGAATGGATATATCTCTTGATTGGTAGGTGATAGGGCTTTGATATTTCACATGTGCTATCCTTGTGGCAAGACCTTTCAACACATACCATAATTTTTGACCTTGTGACCTTGACCTAGATATTTGACCTACTTTTGAAAAAAGGATAAGAATAGATATATCTTTTTATTGGTAAGTGATAGGGCTTTGATATTTCACATGTGTATTCCTTGTGACAAGACCTTTCTATACAGACTATAAAATTTAACCTTTTGACCTTCGATCTAGATATTTGACCTACTTTTCAAGAAAAGTAATATTGGCTATATCTTTTCATTGGTAGGTGATAGGACTTTGATATTTCACATGTATTTTCCTTGTAACAATGCCATTCTACACATACCATGATTTTTTACCTTTAGACCTTGACCTACATATTTGACCTACTTTTCCAAAAAATTAAGAATGGATATATCTTTTGATTTGTAAGTGATATGGCTTTGGTATTTCACATGTGCATTCCTTGTGACAAGACCTTTCTACACAGACCATAAAATTTGACCTTTTGACCTTGATCTAGATATTTGACCTATTTTTCAAGAAAAGTAATATTGGCTATATCTTTTGATTGGTAGGTGATAGGGCTTTGATATTTCTCATGTATTTTCCTTGTAACAATGCCATTCTAAACATACCATAATTTTTTACCTTTTGACTATGACCTAGCTATTTGACCTTCTTTTCTAAGGTTGTATATATCTTTTAATTGGTAGGTGATAGGTCTTTAATATTTCTTATGATGAGACCTTTTTGTTACCAATTTTTACGTAGTGACCTTGACTTAGATGATTGACATTCTTTTCTGAAAATTTGAGAATGACCATATCTTTTAATTTGTAATTAAGAGGTCTGATATTTCAAATGAATTTCATATGACAAGACTTTTCTACTGATACCAATAATTTTGATCCACTTTCTAGAATAATAATCAAACCGCTTCGCAGGCGACACAAGCATTCCTTGGATTGCTATTTTTGATAAGTTTTGTCTACACATGAGAAGATACTGTATTAGTGCATGCCATAGGAAAACGCCTATTTTACTACAAGACGCTGAAAGTATGGAGTACAGTTTGGTTTCCCAAAGGCATAGAAGAGTACAATGTTTTCCATACTGTGCACAGGAATAAAGTATAATAAAGCTTTTGTCATTTGTATTATAAATCCTATAAGTATAAAGTTAATGTTAGGACATCATAGATACTGCATATGAAAATTTCCTCTAGTTTACAGGGATCGGGAGGCCCTGCATCCTGTGATATAGTCCCATTTAGATAAAAAAAAAAAATGGTGCATTACACAATAAACTGGGTGTCCATTTTGAAATTTTCCAATGACCCTTTCAAATTGCAAAATGGCCCATTCGTACTGAAAATGCCCCTTTAGTTTTTGTTAGGAGGGGCCATAGTCCCAATTTGACCCTTATTTTCCTTGCAAGCTACTTGTTACAATATGGAGAGTAAAACACAACACAGATTTCTTGATTAAAAAAATTAAAGTAATTCAAATACAGATTTCTTGATAATCTTAAAGTTTAAAGAAATTTTACTCTCCCTTGACCATTTGAATGGATAATCTTTATAGATACATGTATTTCTTGTTATCCATTAATATTTACATATGAACTGTGTTTCCCTTAAATGCAAGTATATAGAGCTCTTGCTTTGCATTTCCCAATGTAGGAGAATCACATGACCGGTGATTGAGGCAGTCGTGTTGTTTTTCGCTCCGGTGTTTTTGACGATTTTGGAGACATATAGAGCTTGGATAGATATGAAAACTTGTATATAGTTCCATATTATAATGGAGAACAAATACATTCCGTATTTTTGAAAGTTTTTTTTTGCAATTGCTATAAGTATATGACGTCACACGAAAAATGAAGGGAATTCAGTGAATTATATTTCAATCCTTAAAAATTTAACTGATTTTTAAATTCACATGCAAAATATCTTTTTGACAGAGATAGACATACAGCGTTGTGTGCAGGACTCCATTAAGATTTTCTGTAACACGCCTAAATCAGCCACGTACAGACAACATGCCAGACCTCCGAAAAAAGCCAAGAAGGAAGAAAGTCGACCTAATATATCATACTACTCCAGAGATTATAACGAACAACCATCTTCTGAACTCGTCAGTATTTATTTATGTTTTGTGAAGTTCAATTTAGAATATCATTATCTGATAACTTTCCTCCTTTGATTCAAAAATTATTATTGTTTATTACGCCATTTTATAGACACATGATAAAACTTTTATTGGCATATTCGTTGTCCGAGTTTGACGTTCTTATTCAATAATGTATTATAGAGACAAATGATGAAAATCTTCTTGAATAAATCTATAAATACATGTAAAAGATTGTATGTACATGCAATAGTTACTTCCATGTACCCTCCTCAATATAAGTCCATTCTTTCAGTCTATGGAGCCAATACCAGTAGAGGAGTTAAAAACTGAGAAATGTCCGCGTATTTCAGCAGAAGATCTGATAGAGTTAGGGGAGCTAAGTGGCCCGTCCCACACCAAAAGTCCTACTAAACGTAAACAGAACAGCAAACCCATGCTTCTAGTCATAGACGTCAGGAACCAAGAAGAGTATCCTTTATACTTTTATCTTAAAATAGGCAATTGAGGGATCCCTATATATCAGACATCACACCTATAAGTGGACTTTTACATTTGGTGTCACTATCAGTGGCCCGTCAAACACTACCTTGATGGGCCATTTGATTATTACATCTTAATGAAAACTCTGCTAATAAGTACGATATCGGAGTTAAGTGATCAGTCAATTGTCATCAAGACTACACATACAGTATTTATTAATGAACATTATATTTAAAGCTTCTCAAATATCTGTACTTTGTGAACCAGTACTCGTAAAGGCCAGTTTTAGAGGCTGGGCAGGACTTTAATGCTAAAGGAGCTTTGATAGCATAATGCATACTGTACATGTACTTGTATGTGGTATCGTTTCAAATTGAGTGTTTCGTGTTATTTATTCTTTATCTGTCTACTCTGTTATGAAAAGTTATATTCATCTTATTAATAATACCAATATTTCTTAATATTTACTGATTTATAGAATGATTAACTGATTTGTATTCCCATAAACTTCACACCTTAGTATACCTTTAATGCATTTATTGATTGATTATATACATTTGTATTTATTTTCCCTTGACCTTAATCTCAGTTTTGCTAAAGGCTCCATACCAAACAGTATCAACATTCCGTTCCCTACTGCCTTCTCCCCAGAAGGTGACCTTAACCCTTGCTCTGCAGTGACCTCACTGAATCTACACAAGGTTCAGGTCAAGGTTGTTGTTGGCAGTAGAGGAAGGAATGCAACCAATGTAAGTTATCCTAATTTTCAATGAAGTCGCTAGAGTTGCAAGTTTACCAGAAAGCATACATGCATATACAAAAGTTTGACATGAATTCTACTCGAACTGTATTAATGTTCTCAACAATCATACATGTATGTATACAGTAAGATTTTTTCCTAGTCCTTTCTTAATGAATCCGATGTACAATAGAGCATTTTTTCATGCCTGGTAAGGTAATATAAACTACATGCACAGAGTTCTTGAAAACATCCATGAAGTATCGGACATTTTGGGATTTCTGTCGGTCCAACTGATAGTTACAATGTGAGATTTTATTGGACCAAACAAATTTTTATCGGCAAGTTCGATAAAACCAACACTTTTCAGGAACTCTGCATGTATATATTTTCTGAAAGTTAATAATGCCCACTGCTCAGGAATAATTTTCCTCTAAATTTATTTTTATTTGAAAAAAAACACCACAGACATGTAAACAATACACAGACAAGAACACTTTTTTTTGTCAGCCGACCTGTAGTCCTATAGTGAGGCTCGAACCAGCAACCTTTTGGTCACGGGTCTGACGCCTTTACCACTAGACCACGGTGCCTACTACAGTTCAGAAATAATAATTGGGGCTTGAAAAACAAAGGGGAACAACTTATGAAGAATTTATCTTTTTTCTCTATATAACATATACAAAATATGTAAGTTGTACATTGAAGAGTTTTCCCCTTTATTTTTCAAGACCTTGGAGTCTTACACCTGTCCTCAGGGCATTATTACCTCTCAGAAAATATGTAGTTTATTGTACCTTACCAGGCTTAAAATTTACCATACATTACTATGGAGATGACTTTTAAATTGCTATGTAAAATGAATCTTTTATACAATGGATACCTATAAGTTTTTGAGCATTAAACTTTCTAGTTTGATTCTCTTTCTTTGGCAAAATATAATGCTCATACAAGATTATTTCATTTGTGAAATCCTTGTACTTTTCTATTTTGTACTTTTGCAGTTTGCAATAGAGCTTGTGAGGTTGGGATATCAAAAAGTGTGTGTTCTCCACAAAGGTATAGATGTACTCAGGTCTACCAATATTCTGACAGTGCCTCCTGTTGACCTCTGAACAATGCAAAACTTTACATGTGAATTTCAAAAATGCTTAACTCGTAAATAATTCAACTTCAAAATGGCTTGTGCAATTCATGCCTCATGCTTAATGCAAATTAAATTCACAGTGTGTCGTCTGGCTCATACTAGCATGTTAAACTTTCATGGACATATACTCTGCATATTTCATGTACACACTAAGACTTACTGAAAGGTTCTTGCCAGAAAGTATGTGTTGTGTAAAGCAAGCACAGTATATACTTGAATTGTACTGATAATTATGATCAGGTTGAGCTGGAATTAGGACCATCTGCATGTAAATGAAGAGTTACATTTTCCTTACATTTAAATGAAAACTATTGCATTGAATTAATATTAATTTTAAGTAACTTGCACACCTAAAAGTAAAGACCAAAAGTGAGTATAAGGTCATGTTATTTTCAAACATTGGTTCATGTACAGAGCTATTTTTTCTTTCTGACAGGGGTAACTATTGGAGAGAAAATTGAATATTGCAATAGTATTACTATAGAAACATAACTATTGCCATGAATTACAATTATTATAGTATTCCCTTGTGTATATTGTCATAGCAAACTAACCTGACTGGGCTAATTCGGTCAAGCGATTGAGACGAATCAATAAAATTTTAGGTTAGATGGATTACGGATTGCATATAGTAATTAGAGTAAATACTCACTATTACCTGTAATTTTGTATAGTTTATATCACCTGGTCAGAATTAAATTCTTCTGACAACCAGGTGAAAATAAGCTCCACCTGGTCAGGTCAGTTTGTTACGACAATAATTGTGCATAAAATAATAAATAAATCTTGAAAAAGAGACAAATTTTACATGTATATCAACAAAAATCCTCCAATCTTGAAATGATGAATAAATCCTGTTTCCTTGTATGGCATCTATATAGCTGAACTGAACTGAACTGAACTGAATTTATTACTCTTCACCTTTGCAATGCAATGGTACACAGAGATAAACATATAATACAAGACATTACAATGAAAATAAAGTGTGGCATGCGTGAACATAAACGGCATTTCTTATTATCAAAGTATGGATAAGCTAATACAAACAAATAAAGATACCTAATTAAAAGGAGCAAGTATATGAGAGTCAATGATGAAGTTGATTTAGTTTGAATTTCAAATTTGAATTTGAATTTTAATAAGGGGAGCATAAGAGATTTATTTTTCTAATAAATGTACAAAGTTTTCTGAGGAAAGACGGTTTCCTGGAAGACATTACTTCTTCAAAACTAATTATATTTCTATTTCTAATATTTTTATTTTTCAAACATTTTTTTCGCTCTTCAGTTAACATACTGCAATTTAGAATATAATGAAATTCATCTCCAGTATCGTTTAAATTACATTTTTGACAAATTCTGTTTTCGCGAGGTATATTTTCCCAACGTCCTGTTTCAATAGGTAAATGCGTATTACAAGTGCGGAATTTGCAGAAAGTTATGGCATCTTTTTTTGTTAGTATATCTAAATAATTTTCAAATTTTAATTCATGTTTATAAATTCTGTAATTAAGTGCTTTAGGTGAGTTGTCTAAATTAGAGTACCAGGTTTGTTTAAATTGATCAATTAGAGTAAGTTTAACTTTTGCCTTAATCCATTTAAAGTTCATTGATGATGAGAATTGATTTTGCCATATGTTTGTTAAGCCACAATTATTCAAAATATTTCGTACATTTTGTATCCAGCAAAATTTTCCATTTTCTTCATTGATATTATGACTTAATTTGTATAGCAAATGAGCTATTTTTGTTTCTTTACCATTAATTAATTTAGCCCAATATGAAATGATACGTGTTTGTATTTGAATGTGTAGAGGATGTCGACCAAGCTCACCGTATATCATGAAATCAGGAGTAGATTGTTTTAAATGAAGCAAAAGTTTACAAAATTTCAGATGAACTCAGCAGAATGTACCCAACACTGTATTATTTTTGGACACAAAATTGAAGCAATTTAACATGAATAATCTATTATAAAGATGTGTATTTTTTGACTAATGAAACTATCAATACTTTCAGAATTTATTATTGCTTTTCAGATTTACTATTGATAAGAATCACTATTGCAATATAACTCTGTCAATAGTCAAATGTATTTCTTTTATTTTGTAACACCAGTACTTGTTTCCTCTCAGAAATGGAAAAAATAACTAAGTCTTTTTCATTGTTATTTAATGTTTATTGTTTGTTAAACATCAGAAAGGTGGTTTTCCCTGCATGCACAAAATGTATTGCATTTTACTAGAATCAAAGACATTTCTATTTTAAATTAATACATGTAGTTTATGTTCATACAGTTCATACCATACTTCAGATCTTTATATTTTAAGAAGGCATATTTTCTAATTCTGTATTTCTTTACCACATTACTTCTACCTACATGTATCCTGTATATGAACCCTATACATGGTACATGTGCAAGAATAAGTAGAGATGTTAATGAAATTGTTACATATAGTTACAACATGTCATATTTACTTTTTAAGATATGTGCAATATATCATCATAGATTGAAATAAACTACTGAATGATTTATGAAGTCATTTTTATGTGATTTAAGCATAGGTGCTCATGGACATTGATAATCAGTCAATTAAGTATCTCTAGATGGTCCCTTCATTTCTATATAACCCAATATACTTTATGTGTTTTAGGGCATAATATAGAGTAAAATGCCAGGGACCATCTCGAGTTACATAATTGACCGACTGTCGAGAAATTGACATTTCTGTCATTATCTGAACAAATTTAATTAGAATTAAATAAACCACGTCCACATGCACCTAAGGTTTTAAGAAGTTTTGTAGATAATTGAAGTGCATGTTAAAGGACATGAAAGAGATTTTTATTGTCGACTTAGCATTGTACTTTTTACAATATTCAACACTAGAGTAGACTTTTTCTTCAAATAGAATTAAATGAATACCAGCAATGTCAACATAAACTTATGTGAAAGACCGTCCAAGATACACAAAGAGCCAAAAAGCATTCATGTAAGACACAAAGCATGGCACTGGCCAAAGTGATAGCTTGGAAAATTCCAATTGAGCCACTATCACTCATCTACATCTAATTCTGTGCAGAGAAGTCAAAATGTTTCCAATGTTAGTTAAACTTTCAGACCATTTTTGAAGAAATGATAGATTTGATTACCGGTATTTATGCAGAAAAAGCCACAATTTTTAAGCCTGAAAATGTCCTTGACCATTAAGTGACCTTTTTTCTGAGGGGCCAGGCTATCCTAATGAACAATTATGTGAAATGTGATAACATTATCATAAGCACCATACATCTTTACACCCCCCTGCAACCCCCTATTCTTATTTGATACACAATTTTTATTAAATGCAATGAAAAATCTATTAACCAGTAACATATATAAAAGAATATTCATTTTACTATTATTATTCAAAGATTTTCAGACCATTATGATGAGAAATAGATGTTTTATTGAGTTTCTCAAAATGTAAATGCGGAAAAAAGCTATTTTCAGCTTGTAAATGACCATGACCTTTCATGAATGACCTCAATTTACCTGTGTCCTAAAGGGGTCATCCCAATAAATCTTTCTGTGAAATATGACAAAATGCTCATGAGCAGTGACCGAAACACATTATCTGAATGCAAGTAGTATCTGAATGTATCTGAATTATCAAATAATGGCAGACTACATACTTGATTCCACTGTCTATATTGGCGCTCATCAGGGTTTTGCCTCCTCTTTCTGGGTATAAATGGAAACATAACATTCACAAATACACTGTTTTTGTAGCCATGTATTATGTCTATTCCTTTCTGTATTAGGCATATCATCCCAGTGAACTAGTGCTTGTCTGATAATGAAGGTGAATTCTTGTACTCTTCTATCCGCTAATTCCTGTATGGAAATTAATTCTGTAAATTATTGTTTAGCACTGAAGTGTTATTCTACAGAAGCCCTGGAGTGCCAAGCAAAAATATTTTTTAACCAGCGCGTGCAGATTACCATCCTGCGCGACCAGGTTACTTACTTGTGCACTCAGGTTAAACAACCTGCCCGCACAAGTTGGTTACCTGTGCGCACAGTTTATCAAGTTGTGCACGCAGGTTAAGTAACCTGCATGCACAAGCTAGTAACCTGCGCGCATAAGTTAGTAACCTGCGCGCGCAGTTTATCAAGTTGCGCGACCAAGTAAGTAACCAGTTTATTTATCCATGTTAATATGAATCAAGGCAAAGCCTTTTTGTGCGAGCGGAGAGAAAATAAATATGATTTTAGACTATGACGGTTTATCCTATCTTACAAAACTTTCTGTTTGGTGATTGCCCCCCCCCCCCCCCCCCAAAAAAAAGGCAGTATAAGGCGAGTGGAAACACAGAGGCATTTGTAAAATTGGTCTAGACCAGCAGATGAACATTTTAAAGTGCCATAACACCTCAGAATGTTTTTGGCTAATCAGGTAGTAAATATGGTCCTACATCAAATTGCGCAATCTGTTTGCAAAAATTCTTGCGCCTAGCCTTTGAAATTAATTATTTTAGTGTCCATTTACACCTGCTGCGGGAAACCGCCGAGCGTCTTATCGCTACATCTTGCTGCTGACCACATGTGTAAAGTATTCGTCATAAGCAGGACACCGTAGTAGTAAGCATACGATGGCTATATAGAAGATAATGCATTTGTTATGAGAGTTGTAATCTTAAAAAAAAAAGACAGTGACGGTATCTAAATAAAATAAATCATTACAATGGCGAGTAAAAGATTGCATGGTTTGTGTTTTGTCATGTCAAGATCCATCTTCTTCCCAACTCAGAAAATAATAGGAACTAGAAGAGAAGAAAGACTTAGGTTTTTAGAAATTTTAGAAATCTTCTAAGGTGGGAGAGGATGCAAATTAATCCGACCTTTCCTTTGCTCCGACCCCCCCCCCCCCCCAAAAAAAAAAAGAAGGAAATAATGAATATTGAAAAGTAAAGAGATAGTGAAAAAGAAGAGAGAGATTTCATTTAGATCAAAGAAGAGGTACATGTACCTCTGTCCGTCTCTATGTCATCATAAATAAGTCCTTGAATTATGCAAATATTTCTTCTCTGGTATACTTTATAAAGAAAAGAGGGAAGGGTAACATGGTTACTTGAGTTTTAGAAATAATAAACATAGAAGAAGTACTCATCAGTATACTTTGGCTCGTTCAATTTGCCAAAGTTATATATGATAGATAATTCATCTCTTAGAGTGAAATTAGCAGTTCAAACATAATCCAGTTATTCTAGGAGATGATCGATCATATAATTTTCAAAGTCATGCGAATGCCATTCCCCCCCCCCCCTATTCAGGTCGGGTGTGTCATCATTAATCCTCTTTCGAACGGGTTTTTTTTTTCAACCCAAACGCGGTCCAGAATTTAAGTCCCCTGACACGTACAACGTTGCACACAGTCCGAGCAACGTTGTGTCGGTGCTGCGAGCGCGCCATCATATCGATCTCCCTTGCGCTCACAGCCAAACTTGTGGTTGGCGGGCCACGGGGTCTGGAATAGAATCCCCGGGCCGCCTTTGGAGAACGACTTTTTTTCTAGACTTCTGTTTTTTTCTGGATGCTGGAAGTATCAAGATTACACTTTAATAAGTTTTCAATCTTTATTGTTGTTTCGTTTTTCGGAGAGTGACCTATATTTGTAACATAATAAAATCAATTCAAATGTAATGCGCATGCGCGCCAGTGATGTCCGTTTCCGGAACAAGGACTTGAACACATATATAAAATTAAAAGCGAACACCATAGTAATGCAATTATGTACATATAACAACTTATAATAATATGAAATGAAGAGACAGTAGCTTATTTCGAAAGTTCAAACTTTAAAACAGTAATTATAAAAAGATTTACGTACTTAACTTAAATTGAAATGTAAATGGAATTTATTCTAGGTAAAAATGTAAAATTCAAATAGTCTCATACCTGGAAGTATCAAGATTACACTTTAATAAGTTTTCAATCTTTATTGTTGTTTCGCTTTTCGGAGAGTGACCAATATGGCCGAAGTTTGACCGTCTCCGAAAAACGCCCCACCCTTCCAGATACTGACCAATAACTTTCTTAGAATTTTGACTGACACATTTACCCGAATTTTGAAAAACTAAAATTAACCAATCAAATGTAAGAATTTTGGACAAAGAAGACGAGCCGGACAGGAACCGATAATTGACTTTCACACTTATGTCATGAATTAATTTACTCATCTCGGCGTCCTGTCCGAACTTTCTTCTGATGTCGTGTAATTTGTTTGTTTTCTAATAGCCTTAAGTAAATTTTGAAGTAATTCTTGTTATTTTTAAGACGGAAAAAGTAAAGTCACAAAAAGGAAAGGAATGTTATATTGTTCAGAGATTAACGAGAGATTAAATGCCAAAATATAGAAATGTTCAAAAATGATTTTTACAAATAACTTTTTTCATACAAATAATTTTAAAATAAAAATATTAAATTTGATTTCCTGATCGATAATCGAATCTATCAATACCAAACGTTTTTAAATTGAATCACAGCTTTTTATTCCAATGATATGAAGTAGATGCATTTGAAAAGTTAAAATCTATTGTCTATGATAAGTAATTCATTTAATCAAATTTGGTATTGATAGATTCGATTATCGATCAGGAAATCAAATTTAATATTTTTATTTTAAAATAAGTCGTCATTACTGCATATTTAAATTTTAATTTTAATGTGTCATAGGACAGACGTTTTTAAATTGAATCACAGCTTTTTATTCCAATGATATGAAGTAGATGCATTTGAAAAGTTAAAATCTATTGTCTATGATAAGTAATTCATTTAATCAAATTTGGTATTGATAGATTCGATTATCGATCAGGAAATCAAATTTAATATTTTTATTTTAAAATTATTTGTATGAAAAAAGTTATTTGTAAAAATCATTTTTGAACATTTCTATATTTTGGCATTTAATCTCTCGTTAATCTCTGAACAATATAACATTCCTTTCCTTTTTGTGACTTTACTTTTTCCGTCTTAAAAATAACAAGAATTACTTCAAAATTTACTTAAGGCTATTAGAAAACAAACAAATTACACGACATCAGAAGAAAGTTCGGACAGGACGCCGAGATGAGTAAATTAATTCATGACATAAGTGTGAAAGTCAATTATCGGTTCCTGTCCGGCTCGTCTTCTTTGTCCAAAATTCTTACATTTGATTGGTTAATTTTAGTTTTTCAAAATTCGGGTAAATGTGTCAGTCAAAATTCTAAGAAAGTTATTGGTCAGTATCTGGAAGGGTGGGGCGTTTTTCGGAGACGGTCAAACTTCGGCCATATTGGTCACTCTCCGAAAAGCGAAACAACAATAAAGATTGAAAACTTATTAAAGTGTAATCTTGATACTTCCAGGTATGAGACTATTTGAATTTTACATTTTTACCTAGAATAAATTCCATTTACATTTCAATTTAAGTTAAGTACGTAAATCTTTTTATAATTACTGTTTTAAAGTTTGAACTTTCGAAATAAGCTACTGTCTCTTCATTTCATATTATTATAAGTTGTTATATGTACATAATTGCATTACTATGGTGTTCGCTTTTAATTTTATATATGTGTTCAAGTCCTTGTTCCGGAAACGGACATCACTGGCGCGCATGCGCATTACATTTGAATTGATTTTATTATGTTACAAATATAGGTCACTCTCCGAAAAACGAAACAACAATAAAGATTGAAAACTTATTAAAGTGTAATCTTGATACTTCCAGCATCCAGAAAAAAACAGAAGTCTAGAAAAAAAGTCGTTCTCCAAAGGCGGCCCGGGGATTCCTATTCCAGACCCCGCGGCCCGCCACACACAAGTTTGGCTGTGAGCGCAAGGGAGATCGATATTATGGCGCGCTCGCAGCACCGACACAACGTTGCTCGGACTGTGTGCAACGTAAAACGTGTCAAATTGGTGGAGAAGAGGAGATGGCCGCCAGTCCATCTCATAGGAAGATCCCTAGCCTCTTGCGGTCAGATTAATTTTGAGTAAAAATTCCCTACCAGATGAAACGTACGGACAAGCGAAATGCTTACAAAAGTTCCCCGTTAGCAGAGAGGAACAATGGACGAACAGAATAGCGAACTAGCATTTTGTGTAAATATGTTTACCCTAGTTACTTCAGAAGTCTAGAGGATACCACTACAGGATAAGTCGTCATTACTGCATATTTAAATTTTAATTTTAATGTGTCATAGGACACCCCCAATTCACTAAAACAACATAGCTCATATGATTTTCCTTTCATATCACATGGATTGAACTAATGTGGTTATTTCAAGGGAAACGCACTTTGACCGGCATATATTTTTTGCCTCCTCCAGTCGGGCGAGTTTGCAGAAAAATACACAGCCAATTGTGCCTCACATGAAATTCATGTAAAATTAACATGAACTTTACATTACAGTTTTTTAACGTGATATTCATGTGAAGCGTCTGACATGAATTTTATGTGAATTCAATTTCGCATGAAGGTCATAAAGAAAAATTCATTTGAAATTCATGTGAAGTAAATTTATGTGAAGTTCATGTGAAACATTTTTAAAAATCTCATGTGAAACATTTTTATAAATCTCATGTGAAATTTATATGAATTTCACATTAACATTTTATGTGAAATTTACATGATTCTCATTTCATATAAATTTAGTGAGGCACAATTGGCTGTGTATTCAGAACTGCTTCCTTGTGTAGTTTGGAATATTTTGGTCTTTCCCGATTTTTTTTCCAGATGATAATGGATTGAATTAATATACAAAAATGTACGTACAACAAAAACCGAATTCTTATAGTCTCCTTCATTCATATCAATTTCTGTTTTACTCTATATTTCATATCCACATGACTCGCGAGTCTTCCTGGAAGAAAATGGAATATGCATACCCCCCATCTACGCGCATATCACAATCCATTTTGCCACTCATATACCATGCGTTATTTCCTTCCCATATCACTTCATGTCTGCACATACTTTTATCATTTTATATTAAAATTGTCTCTGAAAATACAGAAATCTATGGCTGAAGTACGTGTTTACATATATAGATGACCACTGCTTCTGGGCTAGCGTGTCCTGCTTCTTACGTCCAGCTACAGAGAGCGCCGAAAACCGCCGATCATAGGTGGTCAAAAGTTAATCAAGATAAGATGTAACATATAACTCCTTACAACTTGAGAGTAGAGATATCGCGTTTTCGGGGAAAGAGTAGTGTGGTTAAATGCTATAAGTTTATAATGTAAAATTTTAGACTGTTATGGCACTTTAAGGGGGGGGTGTGTGGGCCGGCTTAAAATATGGTTCTTTGTACGTTTCTGTTTTGGCCTAGACCGGCAAATATTAGATTAGGTTGAGAGGGGGGGGGGGGATTCCAGTCAAATTTACAGAAACATACGAGCAAACACAAAAGGTGTATGATTTTGAAACTTTATATCAGCGATCTAGTTTAAAGAGCTCAGCTAGAACTGGTCATACCAAGGATTAATAAAAAGACCTGGTTATATTTCCTACATGTGATTTTTTTTATTTCAAGCCATTTTAATTTTGTTATAAAACGGTTAAATGAAAATAAAAAACACATTGCATATCGCCCAAAAGAAAAAAATCCATCTCGCCGATGTCAGATACAATCGTCCAAAGCCTGTTTCATAACATTTCAATAAAGAAAATTAACCACTTTAATATCGGACATCAAAATAATAATTTTGGAGAAATGTTCGGATGCCTCCAAATATTATCGTAAAATCCGAGAAGTGTTCTGGATTGAGAAACTTAATAACGTGTATCTAAAAAGGTCAATAAACCGGCCAAAGTATTCCCATGGGCGATTTTGTGTTTACGTCAAGCAAAATACGTCCATTAAAGGAAAATCTTACAACGTCAAAGTGACATTAAGAATTTGGCGCAATGACGTCAATGACGTCATAGAAGCACAGTAAACAAAATACTCAAACGAAGATGTCGGCTTTCCTAAAAAGATTCCGCGGTTACGCCGAGTTGTCGATGCTATTTCGTAATCTGCTTTACGAAAAATTATGTCAATAAATTTAACTTGTAAACAAAAATTGAGTAAATAACATATACGTATACTCGGAGTCGAAAAAAAAATTAAATGGCAATATTCAGCATCTCCGCAACTCTGTCTGCGAGGGGACGAAAGGTTTTGAAAGCATAGTAGTACATTCTCATTCTTTGATTCAGCATATTTTCTCACTAAGGTAAGTGTATACGCGTTACCATAAGGGCGAGCTTCGCTCGCAAAGGCCCTTCGGGCCTTTGCAGCGAGCTCCGCTCGCTACTATTAACCTGGTTACGATATTGCTCGTGCAAGTTAAACAACTTTACGAGCACAGTCCATTACTTTTTGCGAGCAGGTCAGTTGTGGATTTCGGCTACAATAATGCCTGATCAACGATTCTGCTGCGTGAAGTTCTGATCAAGAGAAAGGTGGAATCCCAACACCCCACTAGGATTTTCTCTAAAGATATTTACATAAAAAAAAAAAAACATGCAACAGCCCTAGAGACTTAAAAGCGGAGATTTAGAGTGGGGGTAGGGATGTCACGACCTCCACCCCTGGGATTTGCCAAGAAAGCTTTTCTATCCGGTTTTCACGTATATTTCTTCCGAGTCAAAATTCCTCACAAAGATTGGCTCGACCCCCCCCCTTCCAAAATGCCTGTTTCCCATGTAAAACTTGAAGGAGATTACATTGACACGCCGTACTAAAGGATGTAGATCCTTCTTAAGAAAATATCATAAGTGATATAGGTTTATTAATTAATCATAATTCATTTTTGGCGATATTTGGCGATATTTGGCGGAACATGAAACAAATTATACCTAAAGGAAGTCATTCGATCCCAAATAAACTATGTGATGGAGAAACAGAAGGTGAAACTAAAGAAGAAATGGCTAAAATCTTTAATCAGTTTTATGCAAATATTTCTAAGCAAATTGTAACTGAAAACATAAGTCCTGTGTCTACTTTAGAACTTCTTAAAAATTTTACTAAGTCAAAGTTAACAACAACAAATATATTTGAAATTCAACCAATACTCGAAGAGGAAGTGCATAGGATGCTAAAGAAACTTCAAATCAATAAATCAGCTGGAATAGACAACGTAGGACCGCGAATACTAAAATTATCTGCTGATATTATAGCAAAACCAATAACTCATTTGCTAAATTTAAGTATCTCAACCTCGAAATTCCCTGATAACTTCAAAGTAGCAAAGATCATTCCAATTTATAAAAAAGGCGATAAGACAGACCCAGGAAATTACAGACCTATCTCATTACTCCCGACAATTTCAAAACTCTTCGAAAAACATGTTACATCCCAAGTATACAACTTCCTTACAGAAAATGATTTACTAATGGATTCTCAATCTGGGTTCCGTAAGCTCCATTCCTGTCAAACAGCTTTGACTAGACTTACAGAAAAATGGATAAAAGAAATTGATGATGGAAATATGACTGGTACTGTTTTGTTGGATCTTCGAAAAGCATTTGACCTAGTTAATCACCCACTTTTATTAGAAAAAATGAAGCATTATAACTTTGATACAAATAGCTTACAATGGTTTAAATCATATCTTTCAAACAGGTCACAGGTCGTACAAATAGGTAATACGCAATCAGGTCTAGAATCCATTTACTGTGGTGTTCCACAGGGCTCTGTGTTAGGACCAATTCTGTTCCTGATTTATATTAATGATCTTCCACTCCATGTCAAAAATTCTCTTCTTGATCTTTTCGCTGATGATGCGACTCTACATCACTCCGGACACATAATTGATCAGATTGAAAGTAATTTGAATGATGACATACTCAGTGTTAAGACTTGGTGTGATGAAAACAAAATGGCCATCAATGAAAACAAATCTAAATGCTTGCTAATTGGTTCTCGTCAACGTTTATCACGCCTTGATAAAAAAGAAATTGATATCGAAGTAAATGGAAAACCTCTTCAAAATGTAGAAGCTGATAAGTTACTTGGAGTTACGATTGACAACAACTTACAATTTAACAAACATATTAGCGAAGTGTGTCGAAATATATCCTGTAAAATAAGTCTTTTAAGGAGAATTAAACAGTATTTGAATAAACATTATAGAAAGCTGTATTTCAATGCTTACATACTACCAAGTATTGACTACTGCCTCACTATTTACGGTAACGCTTCTAAAACACAACTTGATCGCGTCCTTAAGTTACAAAAGAGCGCGGCACGTGTAATTATGGATGCACCGCCTGATTCACCATCCCAGCCTTTATTTGATGAACTAGGTTGGCTAAATATTTATGATAGATGCATGTTTAACAAGGGAGTACTTCTTTACAAAATTTTCAATAAACTGGCCCCTCCATATCTCTGCGACCTTTTCTCTAAAAATTCAAACAGCCTTTACACTTTGAGATCTGTAACCGGAAATGATCTACAAGTCCCAAGACACAAGACAGAGTCCTTCAAGCGCAGTTTACAATACAGTGGAGTCTCCTTATGGAATGAACTTCCATCCAATATAAAAGAAGCATCGTCTTTATTTAGCTTTAAGAATTGCCTTTATAAATATCTTTTTGGAAAAGGAAAGAATGAAGATCCCTTGTAATGTTAAATTTATCAAACGCCATGATTCAATATTTCTATTTATCACTTATCATGACTTTTACCATGTCTTATGTATATATATATATATTGTAAATATGTTATGTGTATTTGTTTGTTTATGAAGGCCTTGAGGAAGAATAGTGTCTCACTAATCGAGTTACCTTCTTAAAATAAAGAATTTATTATTATTATTATTATTATTATTATTTCCATTAAATAATTTCAGCCCTCCTTACCCTCTTTCACAACGATTTCCCGCGGATTCTATAGATACTACAGTTGTATATAGAATCGCGGAAAATCGTTGTAGCAGGCTACTAACTTGTGCGCACAGGGTACTAACATGTGCGTGCAGATTACTAACTTGTGCGTGCAGGTTACTAACTTTTGCGCACAGGTTACTAAACTGTGCGCGCAGGTTACTAACTAGTGCGTGCAGGTTACTAACTTGTGCGCACAGGTTACTAAACCTAGATTTTAATGAAACATGGTCAACGGGTGGCGACATCTAAAGAAAAAGCAGGTCACGGGGGACATTCCTCTTGTCCTAATTTTAATTTTAATGTGTCATAGGACACTCTGAACTACTAACTATGAGTATGCTTTTCCATTCACGCCAAAACGTAAATGTTAATATTCTTAATTATTACTAGTAATTAAATGGTTGCAAGATTTTTTTAATAATCAACTATCTTACCTTCGTCAGTAGCCATGTAAATTGTTCTTTAAGTTTAAGGAATTCGAACACGAAATTCTGAAAATTCATGAAAAATTTGGTATCATTGGCGTTCCTTCTCTTTTAAAAGAAAACAGAAAAAATAAAGAAAATGTTTTAATGATAAAATAGACTTACCTCGCATTCTTTCAAGTTATACCTTACTAGGACAAGCTAGTATCATGTTAAGGAGAGTGCAATCATAGTTTTTTACCCATTCCATGCACACATAAGTATATAGGCAAATTCAGAGTCACCTGCTTTTTGGGTGTTTGTCACGAAACAGCTCAAACTTCAAGGTCAAGTATTTAAACACCAATCACTTATCAATCTAAAGTGATGACCAAGATAAAGGTTTTCAAAAAGTATGTCAAACTCAAAGGTCAATGTCCCAAGGTCAATAATTTTGGTACCAGACTACCAGTGCGGAAAATACATATTTGAAAGTTAAGGTGTTCACAAAATGAGACAAACTCCAAGGTCGCATAGTTATAAAATATAAATACGAAGCCTGTCACTCACAATTCAAAGGTTACCTAAGGTTTAGGTTTTCGCAAAGAAGGTCATAGTCCAAGGTCAAGGTCGCAGGGTAAAAACTTAAGGTCGTCACAAGAAATCACTTGCCGTTTGAAAGTTATACCAAAGTTAAAATTTTAAAAACAATATCAAACTCCATTGTCAAGATCGTTGACAAAAGTTTTTGTACCAATGGAAAGGTCTTGTAACAAGAAATGCAAATTCCCGCTTAAATTATCTTGGATTGCATTTCTTCGGCATTACCTGTCTGAGTCGCAAGTTCTCTGGTGAGACAATAACAAACGAACATTATGTTATGGAAAGGATACAGAAGTTGGTCTTGCTAAGCACCTGGCATTTATTCTTGCGTCCTTAACAAAGGCTATAACAGATGATCCTTTCCTCTCCTTCAGGCAGTAGTCGAAAACTTTCCTTTCAACAGCCGCAAAAGACTGAAATCAAAAGAAAACGTAATAATAGCCAATTATAAAACATGTAAACCATTTTCTTTTTATAAAGCATCAAGATAATAAAGCTGAATTATATTGCTGCAGACTAAGTAGTTTAAATCGATTGGTCAGGGTAATATATTTCACTCCAAATGTATAGAATCACATCGATTCAAAAATTACGACGAACAAGAACCCAAGGGGTCACAACGCTCACCTGATACACATGCACGCTCTTAACATACTGACATTCAATAATAACAGTGCCAGGATTTAAGCCCACAACCTTTTGAGTCCACATGTACATACATTTTTTTAATTCATAAAAATTTCAAAAAATAAAATTTAGGCATAGAACTTATATCACAGCATAAAGTACCTTAAATATGACAAATATGCAATAAGTGAGTGTGAAAATTAAAAAAAAAACTTCAAAAATTCAATTGAAGGTATTCAGATGATTTAAAAGTGAATAAAAAGCTGACAAAATGGGGGAAAATGAAAAAAGGAACCAAAAAAAAAAATTGTTTTGGTACCGGTGCCGGGTCTTGAACCCACAACCCTTGGGCCCATGTGCACAGTAAATATATCTATTCATGTTTTATAAAAATCCCCAAAAAGGCAATGCCATATAATGTATATAAAAAAATTTGGTAACTTTAATGTAACAAATATGCAATAAGTGAGTACAGAAGATCATGCATTTATTCAGTTATCTAAAGAAAAAGTAAAAAAAAAAATAGTATGGTTGAATAAGTTCGAAAAGACGTCAAAAAAAAAAGAACGCTTCAAAAGTTTGACTTCCAAGTGAAACCAAAAATAATGAAAATTTGCCCTTAACGGGACGAAAATACCCTCCCGCAGCAATACAGACAGGGCGATTCCTATATACCCCCCAAAATTTGTTTGCAGGGGGTATAACAACACTTCTTGAGACATCTCTGTAGATCATCCATATGCTTTCGGTTTGTCGATGTGTGCTTCGGTTCTGAAGAAGTTTGTCAAAGAAAGGTACCCTCCATGACCTTCTTTCACCTTTGGTGGCGCCTCCTATATTGGACCCGGAAAAACAACGACACTTGTAGGGGACCATGAATACTTCATTCCTACAAAGTTTCATCAAAATCCCTTCAGTGGTTCTGGTGAAGTTGAAAATGTGAAAAGTTTTCGACGGACGGACGCCGGACGGCACGCTATGACAATAGCTCACTTGAGCTAAAAAGAGAAGTATGCAAGAATAAATTCTTTCAATACATAACAAAAACATGATCAAACACAAATAAAGGATCAATTTGATTTTAAAATTAGACACACATAAATTTTGTTAGGCTCGGTGATAGAATAACTAGGTCGAGATCTTTGCCAATATTTCATCAAATCGGAAGTAAAAAAAATGATTTTAAGTTCTAAAGTTCAAAATCTTCCATAGCTACTAGGTCTTGTACCCTCACCACATTTTTAGTATGTCTATGTCTATATACCAAGGCATGAACCCCTTAGATACCAGCTCCCTAACCAGGGAATTACTATAAAAATTTGGACTTAATTAGACAAGTTTGATACTTTGTCAGAATTGCAGTAATAATGACAATATACTCGAACAAAGGGTTCAACCGTCGTAGTTCTTATCCTGTGTATACTATGTTCGCCCTTCTTAATCCACAAATGGTCAATAGAGAATATGATTTTTCTATGTGACAAGATCTATTGGATATGTCATCAGAGTTTTGAAACAAAATATTATGATGATGTGCATGTACCTTTTTTCCAATGGCGTTTACTCCAATTAAAAGGATAATAGTTGATAACGATGCAAATATAAAATAGACTGTAAAAATCCAAGGTCCAACAGGGAAGTTATGAATTTGTCCGGCAATAAGCACCGACATTTCCAAGATGACAGGTAGTACGAAGAGACTTATGATGAAGGTAATAATACCGATAATAACTTGTCTTCTTGTGTTGAACATTATTCCATACCATCTAAATGCAAATGAATCGTTCAGTATGTCCTTTACCTCATTATAAATTTGGAGGATCTGAAAAAAAGATGATTTAACTAGAAATAATACAGAAGTGTTCCAACTCTATACCTTCTTGAAGAAAATTTCAAACCAATTTATTATGCACCAGACACGTGTTTCGGATATTAGATCCTCATCACTGGTGCTTTCAGACAACGTGTTGATTTTGACTAGGGTAAGATTCTCCGAACTTTTTAAACATCTCGTTTGCAAAGAATCATTGAATATGACTGGATAAACTGATATAAAAACAACATCGAAATAAAGACAATCAGAAATGTCCCCACTGTAATGTTAAGTATCTCTTCTTTCGAGAACTACTAGTATTTAATATACAATAACTGTCTTATATGGAAAATATGTGCAATATTGGTAATTTTCTTGTCTACCCGGATTTGTACATCTCAGGTGATAATCTTACATCTTCTTGTTCATATGCCATATCATCTATGGGCGGAAAAGACCAAGCGACGCCCCTACAAGAGGTATTTGCCTTTTTACAAAGACGTGACATCAGTCTGGCTCCATTCTGATTTCTTATCTGCTCTGGTGTCAATGGGAAGACTGAAAAGAGACAGAAACAAATTATAGTTAACATGACGTATGTAACATTTTTGAATTGGCGATTAATCTTTTTATTACAAAGACTTTTAATGGAGATTTTGGGCTGAAGTCTTAGGAGGTTAGTATACCGGCATTAGTATCATAGCTTTGAATAGAGTTTTAAGGGGGTATTGAACACTTGGACGCTGAATTCAATTTTTCTAAAATAAATTCTGAAAATTCCTTAATCATGCAAACCTATATTCAATTCTATCCACAGGAATTTTTTTTTCTATGAGACTTTGAAATATGCAATTTTCAACTTATACGTTGATTCCTTGATGACGTCATATAATTAGAAGTATCATTCTGCTTCTCGTTAAGCTATTGGAAATTTATCTTAAGGTAACTTCCAAAATCTTCATAAACGCATTGCACTTCCATACTGAAAAGATGAGAAGAATTGTTTTTCAATCACAGACAGGATACTAGAATAAAAGATGACACTGTCGCTCAAATGATGCCGATTTTGAGTCAATTGACTATTAAGAATCTTTTTCAAAACTAACAAATTCGTCAACAACGTCCATAGATGATTTAATTATTAAATGAGAAAGAATGAATTTAGAATTAAAAAATTGCATGGCTTTACATATCCGATTTCTTTCTTCTAAAATTGTCAGTTTTAAACAAAGTGACATCTGTTATGTAAATGTGTTAACAAATATACCGTGATAAAGATTGAATATTGAATTTCATATACATTTGTACTAGTATGCAATGTTTCTATACGATAGTTTAATATTAGTTTTTTTATGACATTTTGAATGAGAGGGTTTGTGACTCCATTTTCCCCTGATAACGTGTTTTATTAATGAATAAAAACTCCTAAGTCCAAAATTTTTAAAGGGGCATAATTTCCTCAAATGACGTTGGAAAATTTTTCGAACTTCATCAAGAAATTCCATTTTATAAATCAATCAGTGTATCAAATGTTTTTGGGAAGTTAAGACTGTACTTTTCCTATGAAGCGAGATAACAAATAATGCCGCCGCCGTCTTGGTGTTCAATTCCTCCTTAAATGCAGATATTCTGTGAAAAAAACACTGCAAAGATGTTACCTTTCTGTCTGATTTTATCCTTTCCGTCGACAATCTCTACAAACAGAGAGGGTATCTATCTATTAATTCCAACTCGTCACATTCTTGAAGAATAGTTCAAATAGAGAATATGTGTTTATAATTTGTATTTTATAACGAGTATTCAACACTTAGCCAGATCGTACTATTTTGGTCATAAATTTTATCTAACCATGCTACTGAATAGACCCTAGAGGGAATTTGAAACCGCGCACTCTTTGCAAAATAATTGCACAAATTTAAATTCGAAGAATAAAACAGAGGGTGCTACTGAAATACAATTTGGCTTTGTCGGGAAATGACATATATTGAACTATTTTTCGTCAACCACCTTAAAGAAACAGAACTACGAAACATTTGAATTGAAAAAAAATCTCTTGAAACTTACTTGGATTGTGAAATGTTTCGAAAATTTTGAGTGATAGGTCATCTTCTTTTGTGGCATCAATGTATGTATAAAACTCCAAGAAAGACGGCATTTCCGTCTCAACTGGCTTAAGGAGTACTGGTATCATTAAATTGTTATTTCCAGATGACATTATCTTTATTGCCCTCATAATTTCCTCTTTGCACCAAAAACTTTTAACAAAACTAGGGGTAATTATAAGTAAAATCCTTTTACTCCGTTCCATTTTTGATTTAAGATTTTCATCAATGGGTACACCGATGTCAAAGTCTCTGTCAGCCAACATGCATTTCAAGTTGTACTTGTTTTCAAGCTCTGTAAACAATACTTTCACTTCCTCAATGTCATCACTTGCATGTGAAATGAAGATGTCATAATATTCATTGTCCTTTTCATGAGGAGAAGATTTTTCATCTGGCAATTCACTTATAACATCAAATGCTGTCTGAGCATCTGATCTAGAATCCAGCAATGGAAAGCGACCAAGATCGGTTTTCTCTTCAGTTTCTTCGAAATCCTCCAAAAGTGGCTTTATCTCACTATCCATCGCAGACAGAGTGCTCATAATCAAATCATATCGAATCTAAGATGTTACCAACAAATGTCAAAAATCTAGTCCAGATCTGTTAAAAATATACAAGATATAATTCAAAATTTTATATACATATTTTGAAAATTCGACTATTTCTTTTTTCATTAACGCTCTTTGACATTCTAGTCCAGTCAAATTTCAATTTAACCCTGAAAAAATTGCAACAGAAATATTTTTTGTTGTAAATGATATGTACTTAATGACATATAAAAAATCTAAGAAAATCTAGTGAGGGGAAATACTTTATTTTTTAGAAAAAGATATCATTTTGTGCAAAAATCGCTGGAAATAGGAAAATAATTGTAACTTTAACATAGATGATGATTTTTTAAAATTAGAAAATGTGAATATATAGTATTTTGGGTGCTCTTTCAGATGATATAAGTTTCAAGTTCCAAATCCTACTTTAATTGTGTGTTTTTGGGTAAAAAAGTCAAATTTTTGCCAAATTTCACAGAAATTTGAGGAAATTTTTTATTACTCTCTGCTTCTCAGTTCCCCAGTATTGCATACATTCATTCAATGATGAGTTAAGGATATCTTTAACGTATCTTCTTTCAAATGACATATATTTCATATTCTTAATTTTTTCAAAATCCTCGAAATTGTCGTTTTAATACAGAAATCTGTGTTTTAAATTAAAAATCTGAGATTTCTGTATATCAATTTAAGTAAACCTTATCCATCATGAAATCAAGAAGCTATTTTTAGTGTATTTTTTCATACTTTTTCAGATTATATATTTTAACTGGTATTTAATCCGTAACTGAAATGTTTTTTAGGGAAAAAAGGTAATTTTTTCATTAAAAATCACGGATTTCTGGTTAATATTTATTTAATCTATTTGATATGTTTAAAGTGATGGCAGGAATGTATTTTCAACTGTAATTGTTTAGATTAATTCATTAATTACATATTTGAAACAAAAAGGGTATATTTTCTACTTTTTTGGGGGCAAAATGCTTGTTTTCTGTTTAAAAATTGCAGATTTCTGGACAAATTCTATAAATTCATTATCTTAACTAGAATTATAGATACAATGCTACTTTCATATTGAAAATTAGTAATCTTATCATATAAAAGTAAAAAGAATGTAATAATTCATTAAAATCAGCAGGTAGTAAATTTGTATTTTTCGTGCAAAACCACTTATTTTAGAAAATAATTATTACTTCTTCTAGTCTACCTAATATGAAACATTTTAGCTTTGATAGGATGCTGTTCCTTTTTAAAATGGGATAGGAATGTCATTTGAGAAATGAAATTTAATTTATATGCTATTTTGGGGCAAGAAAACTATGTTTTGTGTAAAAATCACTTATTTCTGTGAATAATTTGTAAAGTTTATATACATGTATATTAGTAAATCAAAGCAGGAGAGGTTTCCTATAATTTGATGGCATTTAAATGATCAAGTGAATGGATTTAGGAGAGATTGGTTTGATTATTTTGTTATTTTGGGGGGAATGCATGAATTTTTATTTAAAAATTGCCGATTTCTGGAAAATCTTTATTACTAAAAAATGCTACATTATTTATGATATTCAGAAGAGTTGGCTGGGTACATGTAATATCATAGTTTGTCATTCTAAGTGATGTAATGTAATGTGTACTGTATGGTATCATTCGTTCATTTGTTTGATATTTTGGCAAAACAAATGTTTTATATAAAGAAAAAGCTAAAATCAAGAAAATTACTACAGTTTTATTTTACAAATCATCACTTTTATGATCTTGATTTCCTATCAAATTGTTTATTTTTTCTTAAATAACCTATCAATATATTCAATTAAATTCATTTTCTTTATTCTCACAAGTTGTACATGGTATTTACAACATATTCAAATCTTGTGAAGTATTGTTATATTTGTGATAAAACCAAATGGAAAAGCAAGCACCTAACTGAAAATGCACTAAACATATTTAGAAGTTATATGTTGCAAGATTTTTAAAGATAAATGCTTGCTAATATGTACTTTAATGTAATGTATTTTATCCCAAATATAACAATATTACACAAAATTGAAGTAAAATGATGAATAAGTATAAAGAATAAACTGTTTTAAAAACTGCAAATAAAGATACAATGTAATAATAGTTGTAATTTGAAAAATGAGACTTTCTATAATAAAGGGGTAGGGGTAAAATCTGCTGTTTTTTGGCCCCTTTTTTGCCATTTCAAAAATTATTTTCCTACTGATTTTTATCTTTCAAATAGGATTTGAGATGTTGATGTTTATTAAAATTGAATAGAAAAAAGATATTGTAAATGAATATGAGTGTTGCTCACTATTACCAAAAACTAATGATAAAATGTTAACAATCAGATTTCAACATAATACTTTAAAATCTCCTCCCTTCTTTTTAAAGTATATATAGAGCAAGGATTTCTAGACGTTCCGGCCACAAACCAATCCAGCCACGGCTCTCTGACCCCAGTCGATGCGGCGACTGACGCATCCGGCCAAAGGTACCCCAGACGATCCGGCCCCCGTATACTTTTACATAGATTGACCATGGCCAAAGACCCTGTCAATGTATAAATCCCGGACGATCCGGCCCCTGTATACTTGTATGTATATGGCATATGTTATGATGGTCACATGAACACCTCACTCTATGACAAACGTGGCAACTTCAATTTCAGCATTACAAACTTTCCTTTTCGGAGTAGCAACATCCCTTCATCTCCAGCTTATGGCGTATTCATATCTCAATTAATACGCTATGCCAGAGCAAGTACCAAATATACGGATTTTGTTCTGAGAGCTAGGCGTCTTGCAGATAAGCTTCTCAGTCAGGGATATGTTTGTGACCGACTAACATCGTCACTGAGGAAGTTCTACGGTCGATATGGGGAACTCGTCATACACTATGATGTCCCACTCTCCAGAATGGTGGATGATATTTTGTCATAGACCATTTGAACCATCCAACCAAAGATTGTACTCTATGTCTTCCGGAATGGAAGTAACCGGATGTCACAGTTCTACCGAATTGAAGCGGCGGGTGTTGCATGCAAGCAGGAGATGCTTACTCTTCCTGGGCACCTGGTCTCACTCCCATATCGGGAGTTCGCTTCTTTTCATGTGGTGGAGGTTTTTGTTTGTTTGCTTTGGTTCCTGTTTTGTCTTGATTTTGTATGCCTTCGGTTTCTGATTTTCTGAATTATCGATTTTGTGCTGTATACAGGAATAAGGTCATTATTCATTTGTCATACCCTAAGTAGATCCGGCCCCTGTATACTTGTATATATATGGAATATGTTATGCCCCAAGTCGATCCGGTCCTGTTTACTTGTATATATATGATGATGCGGTATAGAACCCCAGACGATCCGGCCCCTATATACTTGTACAGAAAATAAATTAATAGTAGTACCGTACAACGTATATCCCCAGTCAATCAGGCCCCTGTATACTTGTATATATACGGAATATATGTTATACCACAAGTCGTTCCGGCCCCTGTACAAATACATTGAATTCTTATATCCCAAGACGATCCGGCCACCGTTAACCTGTACTGTATATAATTAATTTGAAGGTAATAATGACTATCCCAAGACGATCTAATCTTTATTTTTAAGATACACTTGGGCCGGATCGTCTTGGGGTACAAGAATGGAAGGATAATATACACAGGGGCCGGATCGTCTCAGGTGTTTGATTAAATGGCGGCCGGATCGTCTCGGGACAATGTTTATCTATATCAGATACACAAAGGCCAGATCGTCTGGGGGTACAAGAATTGAATGATAATATACACAGGGGCCGGATCGTCTTAGGTGTTTGAATAAACGGGGGCCGGATCGTCTGGGGACAATATTTATTTATATAAGATACTCAGGGACCGGATCGTCTTGGGGTACAAGAATTGAATGATGATATACACAGGGGCCGGATCGTCTTAGGTGTTTGATTAAACGGGGGCCGGATCGTCTTGGGTACCTGTGGCCGGAGTGACTAGGGGCCGGATCGACTGGGGCCGGATCGTCTGGGGCCGGTTCCCATTTCATAGTGGCCGGATTGGTTTGTGGCCGGATCGTCCTGTTACCTAGAGCAAGCACCTGTGACAAAGTCATACTTTTCTTGTACATCTAGAATACTGAAAGTAATGCCTCATGTGAGTTTGAAGCTGTTACATACCCTTGCTCTAGGGCCTACAATAGTAGGTATGTATGCCTCTTGCCGAAAAATATAAATTTCTATTGTGAAGACATAGACCTTAATTTTCAATCGTTTTGCCCTAAAAGATAGGGTTTTAGAGA
The DNA here is from genome assembly GCA_033119305.1 of Pinctada imbricata. Taxonomy (NCBI): domain Eukaryota; kingdom Metazoa; phylum Mollusca; class Bivalvia; order Pterioida; family Pteriidae; genus Pinctada; species Pinctada imbricata. The sequence continues at coordinate 45,451,828 of VSWD01000006.1, forward strand.
AATCACATGAAATATGTGCTTTTTTGTTTACAAGAAACATGCTGAATGAGAAAATATGATATTTCAAAAATTTTGAACGGGGCCAAAAATTGTCACTTTTGCCCCCTTTTGTATGTCTTTATATAAAACATCTTTTCGCCTCAAAATATCAAACAAATTAACAAAGGATACATAAAACTCATATATCTTACAAGGACAAATTATGATATACCCAAGGTTACACTTTTGACTATAATAAATAATGTAACATTTCATAGTAATAAAGATTTTCCAGAAATCGGCGATTTTTAAATAAAAATTCAGGCATTCCCCCCAAAATAGCAAAATAATCAAACCAATCTCTCCTAGCTCATTTCACTTGATAACTTATAAATGCCATTAAATCATAGGAAACCATTCCTGCTTTGATTTAGTTAAATATATATATTTGAAAAATCGTTTTAAGAAACAGTGATTTTTTGCACAAAAATTAGTTTTTTTTGCCAAAAATTGCATATAAATTGAATTTTAGTTCTCACATGACATTCCTATCCCTTCATAACAAGAAGCAGCATCCTATCAAAGCTAACACATGTCAATTCGGGCAGATTGAAAGAAATAGTAATTATTTTCTCAAAATAAGTGGTTTTTGATCAAAAAGCACAAATTTACTCCCAAAACGCTAATTTTAATGAATTATTACACTCTTTTTACTTTTATTTGATAGGATTACTCATTTTCAATGTGGAAATAGCTTTAAGTCCTTAATTTAAGCTAAGATAATAAAGCTATAGAGTTTGTCCAGAAATCTGTTATTTTTAAACAGGAAACAGACATTTTTCCCAAAATAAAGTAGAAAATATACCCTTTTTGTTTCAAACATGCAATTTATGAATGAATCTTAACAATTACAGTTGAAAATACATTTCCCTAAAAAACATTTTAGTTACGGATTAAATGTGCACTACATGCTTTTAATGTAAATAAATCTAGGGATAATCATGTAATTTTATTAGATAAAAAAAGAGAATATAAATCATTAGAATCAAAATTGAAAAGAAAATACCTTCGATGTGAAGGGAATATGTTGGATAATATGAAAAAATATAATCCAAAAGAGTTTTTTAAAAGATTTTGGAGAAAAAACATTTCTTGTAATAAGGATAATTTTTCAGAATTTTTTTAACATTTCCGTAATTTATCTGGTACTATTAACTCTGAGAATAATGAATCTTATTTTGACAGTGATGTAGATGTTGTATTTGATGAGTTGGAGTCTGATATATGTGAAGACGAGATTATAGAAGTAATTAAGGGATTAAAAAGAAATAAGGCACATGGTGAAGACTGCTTGTTGAACGAATTTTTTATTGAATTTAAGGAGTATATTGTACCTTATTTATCTGATATGTTTAACCAAATTTTAAAATCAGGGCATTTTCCTGACGATTGGTCAAATGCTGTTATCATTCCTGTTTTCAAAAAAGGGGATAGAAGTAATCCCAATGATTATAGAGGTATTAGCCTGATTAGTTGCATGTGTAAGTTATTCACTGCTATTTTGAATTCACGTCTTCTTAACGAGGCCCTGGACAAAACGTGTGCGCATCGTTTCGCGCATTCCCGTAACCGGTTCAATCTTTTATCTCTACATCGCACCTAACGCACTGTCATACTATGACGTCACAATCAAATGACGCGACAAAGCATTTAACGCCGCGCTAAAAATCAATAGGCTAGTAATCTGTGTATGTTCGTAATAAACGAAGATTAATGCAAAACATGGTTAGATGATGAGATCGTCAGACTAGGATGGACTCAAGGTTTTTAATATTATCATTATTTGGTGCACCTCCTCTCACTAAATAGTTATTTTATTCTATAACGGGGCCTTTAGAAAAAACGAGAAACAAATAGAAAAATAAATAAAACTTCATCGATCAAAACAATTTTTAATTCATTAATTTTGTAAAAAAAAAACAAACAAAAACAAAAACAAAACAAAAAAACCCAACAACAACAACATGTACTTTCCTGATACTGTGTACACATATTTTTTTTTGCATCATAAATCATCGTATCATAATCCCAATGCTTTGGGGGAGGGGGGGGGGGGGTTGCTAGCTAGTCATATGCACGGCACGGAAGCACGTGTTTTCTCATCATTATTTTTTTTTTGTTCAGAAATGGCTTGATGTTCCTTTTCGTCTCATCGAGAGAATTATCAGCCAAATTGCAGCAAGTAAATCGTCTCACCTTGCTCGCAAATTTCATGATCAACAACGCTGACGAATCGTCATTTTACTTTAATTTCTTTTTTTTTTTTTTTTTTTTTTTTTTTTGCTCTCATGAGGTCGGATGGCATTGTTAAACTAGAAAATTTTGCGAGGAACCTGCATACCTCTTACCGAGTAGAACATATTCAATTATTAAAGTTTTATATTGAATTATTTAAAGTATATTTTAAATATATCCTCGTAATACGTATGAAGGTAAGCAAATGTATTTTACATAGATTTATGTCATTTTCTTTTTTTTCAGGGGAAAAAAGGGGGAAGTACTCAGATTAAAGTCGCTACATGATTTTTTTTTCTCAAGGTTTCACGAGCAATTTATAAATATAACATATTAAATAAAGTACATTAATTCATTGAAACGAGGCGCTCCGGTCCTGCAATCAGAAAAAGTATCTGTATAAATATATAGTATGCATTTTATTTTCAGGGTTTCATTCTCTGAAATTGAGCCGGAGCGAAAATTCACATTTACTTATAAGTTATAGAAGTTTCCGAGATATATACATTTTCCGATTCTTCATTTTGGGGGGGTTAATTTCAGTATAGATACATGAGCAAATTTTGAAGGGGGCGCAAAGGGCGCACGGCCCCCCCCCCTCTGAAATCGTCGAAGTAAGGTATTTTGGGGGCTTAACCTTTATGTGTATACTCATTTTCAGGCTGTTTTGAGTCGAATGTCGGAAAATTTTCGCTGGTTCGCTGCCGCTCGCCACCTAACTCAATTTAGATTAACTTCACAACATTTGCTAAGCATGACCATTTCATGCTAAAATAGCCAGAATTGTAAAGTGATACTACGCCTTTCATACCTTTACTTTACTGTGACTATTTGGACGGTCTTTTTCTGACATATGTACTAAGATTTTAGTCAACAAACATGTACTCTTGCAGCAAAGGTGATGCCATTTGGGTTGTGTACACTAACCCTCTCTAAAACAATTTTAGAAAGTTCGCTGGTTCGCTTCGCTCGCCAGATATATTCAATAATACATAGTTTCAACGTTTTTGTATGAATTATACATTTTCCATTCTGGTGGTCAAAGGAACCCAAAACATGACTTCGTCTTGGACCCACTAGGGGAGGGAGGAAGCGGTCCCCAGACCCTTTGCCTTTTTTATATTCATGACGCCCCCCTAAACCCAAATCTTGTATCCGCCCCTGAGATAACTCTTACCAATATATAGTGCGGTTCAACCAGAGAAAACTTTGTCCTACAGCATACTCCATTCCATAAATGATTATTACCACGATGATGGACGTATCATTGTCTTCAACGTACATTTTAGCTCAGCGGTCGGATAAAATCGCATGGAATAGAAATATATCAGAGAGGGTGAGAGGTGGTCCAGCTCGGTCATTGCAACTCATTTGGTCCATTTTATGAATTTAAAAAATATTATGCGCAATAATCGGGAAAAGGGGAAATAGGAGTCGCTCATAAACAACTCGACCCAATCTATTCCCGCGCATGGGGGGTAGCCCCTTTCCACTTTCCTTATTCTTTTGAATTTTACGTTACATTTGATACATGCATCCATCCATGATTTTTTTATCGTATTCGAATTATTTTTGCAATTTCGCATGAGCATGCAATACTATACTTAATCTTGACAATGGCGTAGCTAGGGTGATTTCTTTGTGGACGTCTAGAGAAGGATGAATTAAGTACATCAACTCCTCCCTCGGAAGGGGGAGGGTCACTGATACTAGGGAGGGGGGTCGTTTACGGGAGAGTATGGTTTTGGGTTCGGCCGCCTTTATAGTATAGTTAAAACGCCTATAGAAACGCTTATATAGATCCGAGACCTGTCGAGAACGCGATTCTGCAAGGGGAGCATGCAAAGTTTAAAGATTAATGTGTGTGTTATGTGAGTAATCCATGTAACTTTTCAGACATTTCTCCCAAAATACGATGTATTAAAGTTTTAGAATAGTGATATAGACAGCGATATTGCTGAATCAAATTGGACAAAAGATAAGGCAATAAGAGAAAAACGCTTTGTTCATTTTATCTTCGAGACTTGCAAGTACAAGTTATATGTTTTAAAATTACACAAATTTGATTTGAGATTGTCCCTTACATACATTTTGTAAATTCTGGCGATAGCATTTGGCTGTCTTTCCCGAGAGGGATATGATACGCCGTATTATCACGCCTCAAACTAATTTCAGCCAATGACGTCGCAGTATTACGGTCACATTGTGTCCTACCTTGACGCCGAGTTAGGTCACTAAATTTTCAAACGTTAGATTTACACAGAGTATGTTACGAAATGGTTCTCGGTATGATAAATTCGTTATGGGGTTTGTTCCTGTCACACTTCCTACTCAAAGTACCTTGAGTAGGAAGTATGACAGGAACAAACCCTATAACTATATGAGCACATTCGTTCTTTATTCAAAATTAAGGGAAGATATGTTAAAAAAAATGATTTTGAGATGTTCCCCGAAGCTCACACAAAACGGCTGTATATCAAACTTGAAAAAACTTGATATATTCTGTCTTATGTTTCTCTTTATAATATATAAGAATATGCCATCAAATTCTCTGTTTCGGTTTTTTTTTTTTAATTTCACTTTATATCTGCGAGTACAAGTTATGTGTAAAATTGCAAAAATATGCTTTTAAATGGTCCCTTACATATTTGGCAATATCATTTGGCTGTCTTTTTCTGGATAGATATATGCTAACGAATATGATATGTCATAAACAATAAATATACGAGCACGTTCATACTTTATGAGGCCTTCTTTCATAATAAAGGGCAAATATGCTAAAAATATGATTTTGAGATGTTCCCTGAAGCTCAACCAAGCGGTCAAAGTTGTACAGAACTTGATATATTCTGGCTTATGTTTCACTTTTCAATGTATGAACATGTCATCAAATTCTCTATTTCAGTTTTTTTATAATTGCAATTGTACTGATAAAGACAGAGTACAAGTTATGTGTAAAATTGCAAAATATGCTTTGAGATCACCCCTGATATATTTTCAGGATTGAATTTTGTTGTCTTTTTCTAGAGAAATATATACTAACAAACATAATATGCCGTAAACAAGAACTATAAGGACATATTCATCCTCTATGATGTCTTTATTTAAAGAAAAGGGCAAATATGCTAAAAATATGATTTTGAGATTTTCCCTGAAGCTCAACCAAGCGGTCAAAGTTGTACAGAACTTGATATATTCTGGCTTATGTTTCACTTTTCAATGTATGAACATGTCATCAAATTCTCTATTTCAGTTATTTTATAATTGCAATTGTACTGATAAAGACAGAGTACAAGTTATGTGTAAAATTGCAAAATATGCTTTGAGATCACCCCTGATATATTTTCAGGATTGAATTTTGTTGTCCTTTTCTAGAGAAATATATACTAACAAATATTATATGCCGTAAACAAGAACTATAAGGACATATTCATCCTTTATGATGTCTTCATTTCAAAATATAAGGCAAATATGTAAAAATATGATTTTGAGATGTTCCCTGAAGCTCACACAGGCGGTCAAACTTCCACAGAACCTGATATATTTTGTCTTATGTTTCTCTTTTCAACATATGATAATCCTATCAAATTCTCTATTTAAGTTTTTTTTTATAAATTGCAATTATAATGCAAAAAATCTTGTTTTTCTATGAAATCATATGGAGAAAAAAAGGAAATTTTTGAGATGGTCCCCCCGAAAAACTAAGCGGTGAAATTGATTCATTTTTCACCAAACTCTTGTATATAAGTAAATGACATTATGATATGAATTTAATCAAAATCTCTATTTCTGTTTTTGAGTTATCTTATTGTCCAGGGCCTCGTTAAATGGATTGATGATAATGATGTTTTGACCGATGCCCAGTTTGGCTTTAGAAAAGGAATGAGTACCACAGATGCTATTTTTTCTTTAAATACTATCATTCAAAAAACTTTCTCTAAGAAAAAAAGACTTTATTGTTGCTTTGTTGATTTCAAAAAGGCTTTTGACACGGTTGATAGATTGAAATTATGGTATAAATTAGGAAAATTAGGTGTGGGGGGAAAGATATTGAATATTATGAAATCTATGTATAATAATGTTAAATCATGTATCTCAATTAGTGGTTTGAAATCAGAGTATTTTTCAAATAAGCTCGGCTTAATGCAGGGCGAGGTTTTATCACCGATACTTTTTTCTTTCTATGTAAATGATTTTGAAATGGAATTTATTCGAACTTCAAATATGCCTGTTGAAATGCGAGACCTCAACCTTTTTGTACTCCTTTATGCTGATGACATGATTTTATTTTCTGAGACCATAGATGGTTTGCAAAATATGTTACACACTCTGTCAGATTACTCAAAAAACGGACTTTAGAAGTGAATGTTTTAAAAACAAAAATTGTTGTTTTTAGAAACGGAGGTCAGCTTAAAGTATGTGAAAAATGGATGTATGAAGATCAAAATATTGAAATTGTTGATGAGTTTAATTATCTGGGAATTTTGCTGAAGTTTAATGGGAAATTTTTGCAGACCCAAAAACAACTTGCTATGCAAGGAAACAAAGCACTTTTTGCTTTGCGGTCAAATGTATCTCAACTTATGCTTAATCATTGCACTTTAATTTCTTTGTTTGATACTTCTGTTGTTAGCATACTGAATTACTCTTGTGAAATTTGGGGTAATCATAAAGGTGCAGAGGTGGAAAAGGTACACCTGAACTTTTTAAAAAATATACTTGGGGTCAAGCGGACTACATCAAATTGTCTTGTATATTTTGAATGTGGAAGATTACCTCTCAGAATTGTCAGAATTATTCGAATGTTCAAGTTCTGGTTTAGATTGCTATTTTCTGATAATTGCATTTTGAAAAATTGCTATCTATGGCTTGTTGAACATGTAAATGATAACAGTTCAAGATGTACAAATTGGGTTAAGTTTATTAAGAATGAACTGTGTGAATTGGGTTTATCTGATTTATGGTATAATCAAGAAAAGTTAACGTATAAGATCCATTTTCCTATGATAAAGCAACGTATCATCGACAATTGTGTGCAATCATTTTATACTGACATGGCCAATTCAACCAAATGTTTGCTTTATAAAAATATTGTTGACAATTTTACTCTCATCAACTTCTAGCAGAAGCTGGTAGACACTTTAATATTTCTAGGAATGAGAGAATTTGTCCGTTATGTCGTAAAGATCTGGAGGATGAATACCATTTTGTTCTTGTTTGTCACATTTATTCTGATTTGCGAAAACGATTTATAAAGAGCTATTATTGGAAAAAACCTTCTGTGTTCAAATTTGTACAGCTTCTAAGTACTAACAATGTGAAGGACCTAAGTAATTTAGGGAAATATATTAAGCATGGCTTTGACTTAAGTTCAAGCCTTACTTAGTTAAAATTATCATGTGTGAGAATTGTCATAATGATTTATATTAAAACAGTCGCATCTGAACTATGACCTAGATTCATATAATTGAACTATGACCTAGATTCATATAATTGCATTATGCCATGTAATATCTGATAAAAAATATAATCAAAAATATCTATGTATTTTATATTGATCTAGTTTTAAGTTGTTATTAGATCAATTGTACGTTGTTTCATGCTTAAGTCTCTGTTCATTCGCCACACTACTATGTTGTTTCATGCTATAGTCTCTGTTCATTCGCCACACTTATATTTTGTATTTGTATATAATGTCATGTCCTATACGACAAATTGTCTTTTGGAAATAAAGAATTTGAATTTGAAATGTAAGTAAAGCATATATAATCTGAAAAAAGTATGAAAAGGTACACAAGTAAATAGCTTTCAATCATTGATTTCATAATGGATAAGGGATTTTAAAATTGATATACAGAAATCAGAGATTTCTTAATGAAAACACAGGTTTTTTGTAAATAAACGACAATTTCGAGAATTTTGCAAAAATTTAAGAATACGAAATAAATGTAATTTGAAAGAGAAATCTTTCAAGATATTTTTTAAAAATATCACTGAACAAATGTATGCAATAATGCGGAACTGAGAAGCAAGAAGAAATTAAAACTTCCTCAAAATTCTGTGAAATTTGGCAAAAAATCTACTTTTTACCCCAAAACACACAATAAGAATAGAAATTGAAACTTATCACTTATTTCATCCGAAAGAGCACCAAAAATACTATATATTCACATTTTCTAATTTTTAAAACCATCATTCAATTAAAAGTTAAAACAAAATTCCTATTTTCAGTGATTTTTATTTTAAAAAGTCACATTTCCCCCAAAAAATAATATTTCCTCACATATTTGAGTCTTAGATTTTTCATATGTTATGCTCTACATAATTATATGACAAAAAAGTAAAAACTATTCCTGTTGCAATTTGTTCAAGGTTTGGCTATTTTTTCCTCAAAATTGACTGGACTATTCTTTCACTAGATCAAAGTGTTACCTATAGAAAAAGACAAAAACTATATCAAACATCTTTTTAGGGGATGACCTTATGTAACACTCCAAATATTATTCATATGGAAGATGTGACACTAATATTTTGTTGTTGTTTTTTTCTATAGGTAAAATTTTGATCTAATGAAAGAATATCGAAAACATTAATTTTGAACTGTTAAGTCCTGTTGGATGCTTCTCTTTGTAGTTATAGAAATAGCATGTTGAAATTTTGGGATTTCCTTAATCTTTCATACACATACTTGTACATATGTTTTCCCTGATCTATATACATAAGTTTATGAAATAATGAAAAATGAAGAAATATTATCTTTTTTGCATAACGTTAGATATATGGTCTATTTTAGTAGTCGAAAATGCAATGAAATTATAAGGGGGTACCCTTGTGTTTGGCGATATATCATTCTAAGAATATCGTTTTATGTGCTATATCCCTTCTTTTGAAATAGATTAAAATAAAATTGTATGAGGAATTTTCTACAATTCTTGTTAAGGTGGGTCCCTACCCACAGATATAACAGATAAACTTTGTATTTTAGATGTGAAATCCCTTTAAAAGCTGGCAGAATCAATTGCAGAATCTCAAAAATAAATGTCAAATAACTACATTAGACCTAAAGTCTAACATATTCAAATCATTATTTAAAGAAAATTTATCAAAAGAAAGAAGTCACAGTATTGAAACCCGAAATAAAGGCAAACTTTCCCTTTATTTTGCCAAAACAGAAGAATTTAAACTTCAACAATACTTAAACTTTCCATTGAAAAGACACGAAAGGTCTATTTTAACTAAACTTAGAATAAGTGCACATAAGCTAGAAATTGATCGAGATAGGAAGATATTGTAACGTCCCCATGTTGAAAGGGAAATCGATTTTATTTATCTTGTGGTAATGTTATTGAGAATGAAATTACGTACCCTCTGTATAATGATTTAAGATTGTCAATATTGAAATATATGTTCAGATCTATAGTACCAATTTTGTTGTACTAGACACGTGTTTCGGATATCTTAATCTCGTCAGTAGTACTTCATGCCAAACAGTTTAATAAAGTCAAAGTGAATATTCTTGGCGCCATCTACAATACAGAATTTTAATTTCCTCTTGCCAAAATGAGCGGCTCCAAATTTTGTGTAGGGTTTATTCAGAAGCGCATTTAAGCGAAAAATATTGCCAAAAATCGTTGGAGGGTAGGCGCAAGGAGGTTAATTCTAAACATGAACGATAAAAAAAAAAATATGCCGAAACCCAGCTAAGGACAGAGCTATGCAATGAGGGAGATACCCCTTAGTTTTATAAATTTAGGTCTAATTTTTTTTTCAAATTTCTGAAACCTGGGTCCTGTAGCATCATATCCCAGCCATCTTGCTACATCCTTCGGTATATTTTGAACGTAACTATCACACATTTTGGCCATATTTCATTGTTTGGAATGAGGATCACTGACGAGAGTGCATGTCTGGTCCACGCTGTTAATTAATCTGTTTTTAAATGATGCTAATGAATTTGAAGACGTTAAACATTGATGATAGGAAATTTAGAATATATTTCAATGCAGTGCGTAAACTCTAAAACTAGGTGAGCGATATCCTCGGGGGCTTACAGTCCACCAGCAGCGATACCAGCCTATTGGTTGAAATTGTCGATATTGAAATATATGTTCTATAGTACGAAAATACAATTTTTTGTGACAATGATAATCGTACAGAAATAGAAAAATGTACAGAGATCTTAAACCCTTCTGACATTGTTACTTGCAAACGTATTTTTTGCTACTTACTTTCTGCTTTTGAAAATAGGTCGGATATATTCAAAGAAATTGAAACTGTCTGAATCTATAGAACCCTTTTCTCAATTATTGAAATTATTACTATATTCATGACTATATTATAATAAACTGATTCCTACATGTATTTCATCTATTGAAAAATAAGATCTTTATGTAATATGTTTATGACCATGCATATACTGCACAATAATTACATCAAAGTTGTAGTTTTATGTATATTTAGATTGAGCTATATGTTGTTATGTTTTGATGTATGTCAGCACCAATAAAATCTTGAATCTTAATCCAACAATCCGACATGGGTGAAAGGCGGCTGCTATGCTGGCATGCAGCGAGGAAACCCATTTGACATGGTCTCCCACAGGGAGGAGACCCCGCTGGAATAAGTCGAAAAAAGGTCTGAAGTAGGTCTGAATTGCATTTTCTGACCAGGGCTATTTATACTAGAGAATAAACAATTAACTTGTTTACTTCCGTGTATCCCAATTATGAAAATGAAGCACGAATGTTGGCCGTAGGACGTGAACTCTAGATGTGACATAACTTATGCAACAAATGTCCTTACTCGGACCTACCCCCATTCCTGACCTCACGTTTTCTACTTTTCCCATCTAGGTAATAATCATGTTTCCTCCTCGCATACCAACATCGCAATATCATTACTACAAACAAGTGTAATGAAAGTGAAACATATTCAAATTAATAATTTCAATTAATATTCTTTATCAATATCAATTACATGTACGTGAAAATATGTTAACTTTAACAGTCTCTAATTAAAAATCAATAATCAATATAGTTTGTCTTTGATATTATGAATATCCCTTTCGGAATATTCCAGATCAGATAATGAGGGCCATAATTAACGCCGGGCATATATAAGCCCGGCGTTTTTATTTTTTATCGTTTTGCTTTTCCGCCCATGATCTTGAAGTCAAGTCCAAAATGGACAATTCAAGACTCTTTGCATTCATGACAATTGTTTTTATTTGGCGATTCCTTCGGTACGGTCTGCTTATAATGCCCTATGGCTTAAACATTTTAGAAATAAGGTCTTGATATTTGAACCGGTTATATGCAGTTTTAAAAAAAGACCGGAGTTACGTATAAGATACGCAAGCATAAATAAGTCACACGAAACGGTATTTAAATGAAAGAGAAGAAGATCGAATCATTTTAATCGATGACATCATTTGACATGGCTTGGGGTATCAGACCAATCGGCTTCATGTGATTTTGTTTACCATAGATAGACAATAAAAACGGAGAAAAGTACAATTTAAACACAAAAATGTTTTGAAACATGTATATATGGAAAAAATAAATATCTATAGATAAATAGAGTATATTTGATAGCCTATATACATACAGGGCGAAGCACGCTTCTCGGTCATCTGGAAGTCATGATGTAAAAGATGGGAAATGAAATATTTGGTCTACAAAATAAATGGTGTTGTCTACCTGACGTGCATGTCAGGTCCATGCTGCAAATTGATCTGTTCTTAAATAGTGCTATTGAATTTGAAGACGTTTAACATTTGAAATTTTCTTCGGAAAGGTATAGAGTTTGTACACTTTAGTATTATCTAATAATACGATATCAAGTTGGATATGACAGCTGTTAAAGAAGGGAGGAGATCTCCAACAAGACCCCGCTGCAGCATCAACAGCAAAACACCAAAACACCCCGATGCCAAAACACAAAAGACGAGCACAGCACGAGACGGAAAAGAGACACACGACATGCAAACATCAAACACAAAAGACTACACATAAACCGACGAGACCAATGGGCAACCGGTGCCGACTTTGGACGACCATTTGTTACGCAAGTAGCAAATGGTGTGGTTATCTTGGATTACGTGCGCACAACCCTCTCACTTTTCCAATTACCAAGAGGTCTCGAAGAACGTACAATTGTGGTGTAAAACAACCTCCTCACTGTAAGATGACATCACACAAACAAGACCGCGAAACGCAGAGGCCCCAGAGACACAGATGAATATGTAAATGGATATAAAAAGAGGGTATGCGTAATACAGTCTATGCTCTGCCGGCTGTAGCGAGCTCTTGTATGTAATCACCCGAGGAGTCCGACTGACATTCAGAGAGGACAGGTGGTCGGGGTCCTGTCTCCCTTAAAGAGGTTTGGACAGGGCCCGTCATGGAGTCCCGTCGTCACAGTCAGTCAGAGTGCAAGTCTCAAGTATGCGCTGGTACAAGACTGTAGATTGGTCAAGTACCAAGCCAAGTGTCCGCCTGGTGACATTAGGATCATACCCACGGTATAAAAGGCGTTTGATGATTCTGACGCATTTTCGATGGTTATGCTGCCTACTTTTGATCCTTTTTGTGTCGCCTGCGAAGCATAGCGACACTTAGGGATCACTTTGTCCGTTGTCCGTCCGTCCGTCTGTCCCACCGCCCGCCAGTCTGTCCGTCTGTCTGTCTGTCACACTTTGGGTGTCACAGCCCATAACTTTTGATTGGTAAGTGATAGGGCTTTGATATTTCGCATGTGTATTCCTTGTGACAAGACCTTCCTACACATACCATAATTTTTGACCTAGAGACCTTGACCTACATATTTGACCTACTTTTCAAAAAAATTAAGAATGGATATATCTTTTGATTGGTAGGTGATAGGGCTTTGATATTTCACATGTATTTTCCATGTAACAATGCCTTTCTACACATACCATAATTTTTTATCTCTTGACCTTGACCTAGCTATTTGACCTTCTTTTCTAAGAACTTAAGGTTGTATATATCTTTTAAATGGTAGGTGATAGGTCTTTAATATTTCCTATGATGAGACCCTTTTGTTACCAATTTTTACGTAGTGACCTTGACCTAGATGATTAACACTCTTTTCTGAAAATTTGAGAATGACCATATCTTTTCATTTGTAATTAACTGGTCTGATATTTCAATTGAATATCATTTGACAAGACTTTTCTTCTGATACCAATAATTTTGATCCACTTTCTAGAATAATAATCGAACCGCTTCGCAGGCGACACAAGCATTCCTTGGATTGCTATTTTTTATTTTGTTTATCATATCACCATAAAAGACAGGTTGTGTAATACCCATAGTAATGTACTCTGTTGCATGAATAGATCCGAATTTTAAAAGAAGTTGACTGTAATTTTTGTAAAATTTCCAGAAAGTCTTAACTAGTTTATGAAAGCGGAAACTTTGACCTAAAAGTTTTTTGGTAATTTGTAAATTTCTACTGTGAAAATCCAAAATATCAGTACATGCTCTAGCGTACCGGATGAGCTGTGATATGTAAATGCCGTATGACGGTAATCTTGGAAAATCACAGTCAAGCCAGGGGAAATTTACTATGTTGAATCCAAAAAAATCCCTTTTGTCATATACACTTGTATGAATCTTTCCGTTTACAATTTTGATATTCAGGTCCAAAAACGGTGTTTCTGTATTTGAAAGGTTTGCCTTGTTAAGTGTTAATTCTTGTGGATAAATTTCATTCTTATATAATTCAAAAGCAGGATTGTCAATGGTTAGAATATCATCCAGATACCTAGAAGTATTATTGAAACTTTTCAGATCATCAAATTTTCTTTGCTTTTGAAGATTTTGGATAAATTCTTTTTCATAAGTGTATAAAAATAAATCTGCAACAAGAGGCGCATGTGTTAAAGATGTGTATCTCATTCTAAGAAGAACAAAAATGAAGATTGGAAAAGAAAACATAGAAATGATGAAACAAACTATTTCTGATAAAATCATCAATTTGTTTGCTATCAATATCATCACTAACAATTGGTAATTCATGTTCTGTTGCAGATTATGATAGATGCAGATAACAGCTACCTATGTCCGGAAGACTTCTGTACAGAGGAAAATACTTTTTGTTACAACTTCCAGTGCCTACCATCGTGTCCCTCTACAACTTATATTTACGAAAGGAACTGTGTAAAACATTGTCCCCATGGATTATTTTCAAATGGGAAGGAGTGTATCACGCAGTGTCCTATTGAGAAATCTCTTCATCCAAGATGGCCACTGTCAAAGTCAATGCACCCTTGGAAGAGTCCTAAACAACGGCCATTGTGCTATCGAATGTCCAACTGATATGTATCTCTTTAATAATTCATGTGTTGATGTTTGTCCAAACACACATCATTTGAATCTCAACAAATCACTTCGTAACATTTGGACAGAATCATAAGATGGTCACAAAACATGTCATTGGACATGTGTAAATGAATGTCCCAGATACGACTGTGAAGACTTCAAACTCTTGTCTTCTAGAATGTCCTGACAAAATGATTTTATTCAATTCACTCGTGTGTTGACAAATGTCCTCTGTCACATCCTATTGTCTTGATCAGAGATACTAAACTGAATTCTATACCAACTTGTGTGGCACATTGTCCTCCAAATAAATTTCGTTTTGGTAAGACGTGTGTTAAGGACTGTCCGCAGGATACTTTGATTAGCCATGATACATGTGTGAAAAACTGCACTCATCCTTTTCCTTTTCTTTGTAGAAGGAGGATATGTTCATTCGATAACATGCCAAGAACTACGAATTCTATATGTTTGTCGAAATGTCCAACAAATCATCTACTAGTTCAGAACAGTTGTTTTCAATATTGCTATCAAAGTCCCTTCGCCATATCGCATAAACGACACCTGTGTAAAAGTATGCTCCAAAAATTTAACGGTCAAGTCTGGACCTGAAAGACGTTGTGTAGACATGTGTCCCGATGGATTAGTAAAGTTCAAAGATCAGTGTATAGTTAGTTGTCCTTCGGATACAATGCTCATGAATGGAACATGTCTCTCACGATGTCCAGAAACGTTCCCTTTTCGATACGAATATTCCTTACACTCATGGCCTTATTCAAGGAAAATAACATGTGTAAACACGTGTCCACCAGGAACATTCTTTTTCAACAAGCAGTGTCTACAAAATTGTCCAATTGATACTCCAGCTATACAGAACAGAACTTGCATGATAAACTGTACTGATAAATTTCCGTTGATGTGCATTAGAAACAAATGCCAATCGCCCTATCCCATCGATAAAATGCAATGTTTATCGAAATGCCCGCCAAATCACAAACAATATGGACGGAAATGTTTTCGTCACTGTTTTGATACTCCGCTTAAATACCTTGAAAATGGAACATGTGTACGCGAGTGCTCTATGAATTTGACTTTTGGAATTGAAAGACAATGTGTGGACAGTTGTCCAGAAAATACAAATAGATACGAAGATGAATGTGTTAATAATTGTCCAAGAAATACTTTCTCTTTTAATAAAGTTTGCTATGAGTCGTGTCCTCAAGGATATCCATATAAGTACGTATATATAGCATGGACATGGCGGCAAATAACTCATGTGACCTGTCGTAAATTATGTCCTAATGGTACAGTCAGTTATAATCAAACATGTGTATAAACATTGTCCAACTGGATGGTTTATTTTTAATTCTTCAGTGTGTAGAACGATGCCCATCTAGTCATCCATTTAATTATACAATATTTGGTTCAGTCAATGAATACCATTGTGTCTTGGAACGACCCTATCATGCATTGGAGATGAACAACTCATTCTACAGTCAATGCCCGGACACTGCAAAATTTGTTTTTAATAGAACATGTTTGTCGTACATGCCCGGAAGATCACCCGTTTTCTCAGCCTGTATTGCTTAACAATCAAATAACTGCAGAATGTGTGGATGCTTGTAGGGAGGATACCGTGCTATCGAATCATACGTGTGTTCCAAAGTGCCCATCAGGTCGTTTGATATTTAGAAGAGAGTGTGTTTTGTCGTGTCCAAAAGAATTCTCTCTCGTCTATGTTGCGAATAGAAAGTTTTTGAAATCTCCGGTGTCTAAGGTTTTAACGGAAGAAACATCATTTTTCTGCGGTAGATATTGTAACAGAGAAGATGTTTCAAATCATTTCAGTTCGCCGTGCATTTATCGAGGAATAAACGAGTATCACTTATTTGAGAGCTCTTGTCATCCGATAAATTCTTCTGAATCGTTTGAAAATATTGTCAAAAAATGCATCACAAAAACATTATTTGAGAATAATGGAACATTTTTTGAAAATTGTCCTAAAGATTTAAAGAAGGCTTGGGGAACTTGTGTTGATGAATGCCCATCCGATGAACCGCTTTTTGACCCAAAGTCAAGAAGATGTTTAAGAAAATGCGTAGAGAAACAATTCTTGTACAAACATGTTTGCGTAGAAAATTGTCCATCAAAGACCTTCATTATTAGTTCGAATTGTATGGAAATTAAAAAATGCCCGTCAGACTTACCGTTACACCTTACAAGAAAACAGCAAACGTATTGCTTGAAGCAGTGTCCATATAATTATTTCCTCGATGGAAACATATGTGTAGGAAAATGCAGTGGCAAAAAGGTGCTTGGAAAAACTTGTACAGAAAATTGCACAGACACTCATCCATTTATCATGAAGGCATACTTATGCCGATATCCCAGAATGTTTTCAAGAATGCCCTGATGGTTATCTTGGAAATGTAACCTCGTTTGAATGCATAAATGACTATGATTGTAAAGATTTCGTTTTCAACAAAAGATGCTATGAAAGATGTCCTGGTCATACGATTACAGTGACTTATGAGAACACAAAAACATGCAGCATACGCTTCTATATGCAAATGGAGCTTTTAGGTTCTTTCCTTATTGCGGCTGTTCTCCTGTTCCCGTGTATTTTATGTATGTGTGTCGAAAAAGGTACGCCTAAAAGATGTTATCAGAGATTGACCGGATATGTCCGTATACAAAATCAAGGAATCATGGTGAGTATGTTTATTTCTTCACTTGCATTTAGACCATTTATAGCAAATCTAACTCGAGTTTGGACCAATGGTTGCCTTACTCATTATCGCATGAACACTTAATTTCTTAAAGTTAGTGTTAATCTCTCATAACCTGGTTTTCAACGGAATTGGAAGTTGTAGGATTTCTTATTTATTGCCTCAAGCCTAAGGTTGCATTTAAAGCCCTTTCAGTTCCTCCCTAGTTATAATCTTACATAAAAACGTTAAAATGAATATTAATGAAAGGAATCTGAAGACAGATCAAATGTTATTAAAGTTATCAATATTGAAATATATTTTTTCTATTGTAAAAAATAGTGCACCATATGTGCATTTCAGCAAGTAATGTCTCATCAGTGATGCTCGAATCCTAAACAGAGGAAATCTAAATAATGAATATAAAAAGTTCTAAATATGACCTAAAATGTATACCCCAAAAAACCAGATAAGGACAGAGCTATGTCTTCAGGGCGAAACACACACACAAAAAGAATTATACAAGGCAGAGAGGCGAGGTACTATAGCTTGGTCACGATTACTTTCCTTTGCACAAACCTTTCTTCTACAAGTATGTCTTAATAAAAATACACCAAGGGTGGACACTCTCCTTGTACACGATCGTGGCTCTCTCTTTTTTCCTTCCTACAGGCTGATTCCACGGCCCAACTGATACGAGTTTTGGTTTTGTTACCTTAAGATGAAAGAATAAAAGAAATTCAAATCGAAAAATTTAACCTATAACTTGCAATCGTCGAATACAGATTGCTAGAAGTTGAAGCCACGATCGTGTGCAAAGGAGAAATATAGCTATAACATAAGATGTGTCGACCCTTTGGGTTTTTAATATAGAGTTGTAGAGGAAAGGGTTTGTGCTGAGGAGTTTGTAATCAAACAAATTGCTCTATCATTTTCTCATTAATAGGACGACGAAAATGAAAATCTATTTCAATTTGACGTACAGATGGATGATCATATTCCTACCGATGTGACTGTCGAAAACACTACAGAAAGACGTCCTGAAGAATCATCCGAATATCACATTAGTGATGCCGCTGATGGGGCGTCTCATCCAAACGAGATAAATACATCTAGGCAATGGGGTATGGAGGTAAGTTGAATAGTATTCGAATATCTTTATTTTATGTCGTTTTATCTGCAGGGAATATCATTATTTGGTAGAAAGTATTATTATACCTCTACTGATTTTTTTCCTATATAAAAAGAGACTAATTAAATTTAACTAAATCCCTGAAAATCGCCTGATAAGACTATTTCCCTGCAAAGGGGTGCGTTAGTTGAGAAGACTTTTTCCCTAGGGAGTTAGTTTCAAAATGGGGCGGAGCTTCTTTTGGGGTGTGTCAGTATCAGCCAATCAGCGCCGTTGAAGGTTGATCGGATGATGTGAAGATTGATCGTATGACGCTATCAATACGCGAGCAGAGTAATCCGCCTCCTATCCGCTTAGCACATAAATTAATCCGCAATGAAATAAAACAATCAAAAATTAAACATGTATGAGTATGATAAATGATGTTTCTGTTTATCTTATCATCAAAAATTAATATTTTCCGTTACTCAGTCATTCAGTCGAGAAGGCAAGGCAAAATCATTAGAATTTCCATTTGAACCCTGTGAACCTAAGAGATATGTTCGTTTCAGTATAATGTTTGTTTCGGTATAGCTAAGACATATGTTTGTTTCATTATAATGTTTGTTTTGGTATAATAAAACAGTTAAAGTATACCATTGAGGGAGTTAGCACGATTCTGGTTCCCCGAGACCAGACCTATTTCCCTCGGCTTCGCCTCGGGAAATAGGTCTGGTCTCGGGGAACCAGAATCGTGCTAACTCCCTCAATGGTATACTTTAACTGTATTTATTATACCTCTACTGATTTTTTCTTATATAAAAAGAGACTCATTAAATTTAACTAAATCCCTGAAAATCGCCTTATAAGACTATTTCCCTGCAAAGGGGTGCGTTAGTTGAGAAGACTATTTCCCTAGGGAGTTAGTCTCAAAATGGGGCGGAGCTTCTTTGGGGGTGTGTCAGTATCAACCAATCAGCGCCGTTGAAGGTTGATCGGATGATCGTATGACGCTATTGGTACGCGAGCAGAGTAATCCGCCTCCTATCCGCTTAGCACATGAATTAATCCGCAATAAAATAAAACAAACAAAAATTAAACATGTATGAGTATGATAAATGATGTTTCTGTTTATCTTATCATAAAAAATTAATATTCATTCAGTCGAGAAGGCAAGGCAAAATCATTAGAATTTCCATTGGAACGATGTGAACCTAAGAGATATGTTTGTTTCAGTATAATGTTTGTTTCGGTACAACTAAGAGATATGTTTGTTTGTTTCGGTATAATAAAACAGTTCGCCTCGGGAAATAGGTCTGGTCTCGGGGAACCAGAATCGTGCTAACTCCCTCAATGGTATACTTTAACTGTATAAAAGTACCTGAAGAGGCGGTTAATTGGCCCTGAAAAATCGAAATTCAAAAATTTCTCAATCTGCTGTCAGGCTGGGTCTGGAAAATGATCTTCTCATCGAATTTTGATCTTTATGTTTTGCTTTGAATCAGTTTGATTTGTGATTTCAGAATTAAGCAGCTTTGCATCAGTGCAATTCATTGCCCATTGTTGAAAAAAATCATCATGAAAAAGACCACACACATAGCGATCTCTACTTTGATTTTATGAATTTTGCGTATCTCCTTTGCATGGAGTGCGTACGTAGCTCCCGTGGGGTCTATTCAGCAGCAAAGGACTATATATGATTTACATAGTAAAGTGGTCCCCTTTCAGAGCTAAATCTTAACTTTTCATGAAGTAATGAAGTACCAATATTTATTCTACAATGTAGGATACCTATGAAATATTACATTACTTTTAATTTCCTTTCTCAATTTCAAAAATGGTATATTTTGCAAATTTTCTGGAAAACCAACATTTTGGGGCTAATTTTCGACACACTTCCTATTAATTAGTATCGAGCGGGCTTCTGAACAAACTTTTATATTTTGGATATGTTGTTACCTATGTACGTCTTTAGGTGCATGCAAAAGGAAAAAGTTCTTCAAAATCCCGCTCGATGTTATCTCAATGACAATAATCAAGAATTATGCTGTTTTTCATGAAAAATTGACAAAATCGCCGGTTTTTATGATACTGATGCACATTTTACTAATGTCTTACAAAGCGAGGAACAGTTTTTATAACTAGATTTCTCAAAATATAGATATTTTTAATGTTTTAAAACTTTCCAAAAAGGACAACAAAATTTTAATTTGGAGAAGTCGATTATAGGGGGCCACTTTACTATATAAACCATATATACTCCTTTAAATAATATCTATGACATAGGTGACATCGGTTCAATAATTGAAAATTTTGTTGATCATTCAACAGATGATACAGTCTCCAGCATCTGACGAAAGCATAGAATTGAAAGTAACAATTTATGATGATTCATAGTCCATCGGCGAAAGGAAACCAACATCTATTTACGTATCAAAGTGACTTTACTTGGCGGAACTACTCAGATCAAGCAAATGGGACGAGAAGATTCAATTTTAGGTTCGAAACAACAGTACATGCACAGCAATCAGAGTAAATACCCATTACCTGTGATTTTGTATAGCTTTAATCACAGCCAGTGCTTCTGATGTACACTCTGTCCGCTCATGTTGTTGTGCTATTACAGTGAAATATTGCAAACTTTTAAGACTGAATTTGTCATATGTTAAACAGTGTAGTGTTATTTCAAATATGTACTGTTTGATTGAGATTGTTTGATAACAGTATTATTAAACAAAAATAATGAAAAAATATGGGGACTTTATCATTATTATCACTCCTGTAAATTGCATTTACAAATGCATTAGAAACTCGAAACAATTACAGTGTCGGGTCCTGATAATTATTGATTTGCGTGAATCTTGGGTGTTTTATATTTCGAATTTACCACGTCTAGTTGGAACTTTTTCTTAACGCACAAGAACTGTATTATAGTAATCAAGTACTCAATATCCTGTTCTGAAATAGTTTCTATTAAAGTTAAGGCATTGTATTAAATGAATATTTTATCATTATTAATTATGTACATCTGACGGTAATGAAACGCGCCAACTCTGCTTCATTAGATAAGCTAGCCTTGTGGACAAATATTTCCGCTCACAATGCAGAAATACAGGTTACGGATAATGATTCCACAGTTATATTTTCATCCCAAGTGAATCAGAGAAGCCTAAATAACAGCAGTCTAATTCTAAAATGTCCTCCATCACTCAATGAAGCAACGGAAAGTGTACATGGTAGTATAATTCTATGTGGAACACAATCCAAAAGAGACAGGATATGATTCTGCTGTCACCAGACTGACACTTGGTTTGGTACTTGACTAGTCTACAGTTTCTTTCAACAATGAATACTGACTGACTGTGAAGTATCTTAACAAAAATCTGAACTCAATAAAACGATGATAATAGTAATACATGTATGACGTCATAAGACGTAACGTTGGGAAGCACCGTGAACTGTCACTTTAAAGGGGGTGATATTTCCAACAAGATTCCATAACAGGTCCTGTCCAAACCTATTAGAGAAGACAGTGCCCAGACCACCTGTCCTCTTAGAATGTCGGTAGGACTCCTCGGGCGATAACATTCATGACGGCTACAGCCGGCAGAGCACAGACTGCATTTTGTATGCCCTCTATTTTCATATCCATCTGTGTGTTGCTCGAGCTTACGCTGTATTCTGTCTATTTGTATGGTCATCTTAGAGTGAGGAGGTTATTTTACAACATCATTGTGCATTTATCGAGATCCTTTCTCTTGGTAACTGCAAGAATGGAGGGTTGTGCGCACGTAATCCGGATAACCACACCATTTGCTACTGGC
Organism: Pinctada imbricata; assembly: GCA_033119305.1. Taxonomy (NCBI): domain Eukaryota; kingdom Metazoa; phylum Mollusca; class Bivalvia; order Pterioida; family Pteriidae; genus Pinctada; species Pinctada imbricata. Next base: position 45,474,086 of record VSWD01000006.1, read on the forward strand.
GTAGCAGATGGCTGTCCAAAGTCGGCACCGGTTGCAAATTGGTCCTGTTGGTTTATATGTAGTCTTTTGTGTTTGATATTTCCGTGTTATGTTTTGGTGTCCCTTGTCCCTTTTACGTCTCTTGCTGTGCATGTATGTTCTGTGTTTTTGTTAATTATAATACTAGTCCCCCTCCCCTGACGACGTAGGAGGAGAGAGATAATTTTAATCTGACTGATTAAATTAAGTTGTTAAAGTATTTTGAATTGACTCCCTTACTCTGCTCACTCATCCTAGTCACAAACTCCTATGTTTAAAAACCTTTTTGTATCATGATCAGGAATTTTTGCGAAGTCTTATCGATTCTGATTGTCATACAGGCTTACATCAGAGTGGGTTGCCATCGAAAAGCAAACAGAGACAACAAACGAAATGAGCATATAAGCATCATAGTTATTACAAGTAGAATTCATTCATTAAGATTTATAAGAGCATTTCAACTTTTCTCTGCGGATAAATCGGTTGCCACATGCCAAAGTGCTGGGTAGTTTCCTAAGTATTCTATTTCAAGCCTTAATCGGCTTGTTTATACCCAAAAAATGCCACGGTCATCTTTTCACAGATCTAATCCATACCAATAATATCCTCGTGAATAAGTAGTTCCAATTAAAAGATCTTTGCTTATATCTGATATAAATACTCTTTTTCTAATACGACTTAAAACGTCTTTAAATTCAATAGCATCATTCATGTACAGAAAAATTTGCAGCATGGACCAGACATGCACGTTTCGGGTACTTAGATAGCCATCTACCTACCAAGTATTTCCATTGCAGGAATGTTTTTGTTTTTTTTTTAAATGTTGATTTAAAATAATCTTCTCTGGAGCATACTCTAAAATAACATTGCCAGCAATCTCAGGAAAAGCGATGCCAGAGAACACTCTTGCATATTAATCCATCTTGGTATAACTGTTTAAATGTCAGAAAGGAATGATATGCTTAATTGTTAATCCAAATGATTTAGCTTTGAAGTAAAAGTCCTTACAAACGACCTTGGGAAATGTCGAAAGTGCCTTTGCAACTACATGGTTGTTGACCTTCTTAAGTAGTTCTGATTGAGTCCATCCTACCTTAACTGAAAGACCGGTCATTTCTGGTATCGTTCGTATGTCTGATGAAGTTTCCGTCTTCAGTTTTTACGGGAGTAAAAAAGATAGATTTGTTATTATGACGATTGTAATTATTTTGTGAAAACAAAGAGCTCAACTCTAAAAAGTCTCTTCTAGCAGATGGTTGCTCGACTTCTATTTTTTCTTTAAATTAAGTCGTTGAATTACCATTGCTGTCCATTTCATGTGCTGCAAGGTCCAATGATGTTTAAAGTGCATGTTTGGTGAAACCAAAATGGACTATGGTTTTCCACTTTGCATGCCAATATTTCTGTTATGCTGTTTTTTTTCCTGACTTTTCAGTAATAAATATCAAAGAAGTACCTATCAGTTATTCAGTCTCAAAGTCGAGGCAAGTCAGTATCAGCTGAACATAATTAATGTTTGCTGTACACCGACTTTTACATTCTGTAATAATTGCGAAAGCGAGGGGACATTAAAACCGTTCTGATCGTCCGTGACTTTCTATATACCCATCCAACAGTCCAAAATATATATCCTTGCACATGGTCATAACTGATAGTACTTTCAAATGTCAAATGCGTTTCCAAATGACAATCCATTGGTACCAAATTCTTTACCTTGTATCTTTGATCTTGGAGATTTACACACTTTTAAAAACTATAAACTATGTGATCTTGACCTTCTTTGTGTCAAAGCTCAAAAAGTGAGTGACCGAATTATCTCATTTGATTTTCTCGTTTTAATTTTGTCAAAGTTTTTGTTTGGTTCTATTTTATCTCTTGTAAGAAGATAATGCAGAGCTCCTTCAGCACTTTATGATACGTAGCTTCAAAATCTTAATTTTACATGTTTCTTTAACATTATCAATTTTCGTTGCATTTCTTTGTAAATAAAGTCTTAATCTAAGAGCAAGCAGTTAGTCCTTGCACATATATGATATAAAGTAAAATAAAGACATATCATATTACTAATAGCAATGAGTATGTACGGTCAGCCAAAAAATTGCAATATCTTGTGGATATCCAGCAATGATGCATGCAGTTCTTTGATAATATTTGCATTGAACCGTACTTGGAACTATTGAGACTTTTTCCCTCTTTTCTCTTGTTTATGGACGGAAAGGAAGAGTTCGCAGACACACTGTTTTTGCATCCATGTATTGTGTCGATTAATTTCTGTGACGGGCATTCTCTCATTCCAGTCTATAAATATCTGTCGGTTGTTGAAAATAAAATTGTGCACCTGTTTGACCACTGTCTCCTGTAAAATAAGTTAATACTGCACTTTTACAGATGGAGAAAAACGAAAAGGAAAGGGGAGCTAAAGATTTTTTTCGGAATACTTTTTACTGACTAATAATTAGAATATCCCGTTCCTACCCATCATGATCCGCGATTTATCATGCAAATAGCATTTTAAAAAAGTTTGCTTGAGTGGGAATGGTAGTTTGGGGATGTCATAGCAAGATAAAGCTTGTTCGGGAAGAAATGAAGTTCTAGCATTCAACAGATTCTACACATGTATACGATTGACGTCTATAAGCTTTTTATAGTGTAGTATTGTTTTGTCTCTTGATATTTGCATCTTCAAATTTTTTTTTCTAATAAAATGTCAAAATTTCAGCATAACTCAAGAGCTTTGATGTAGAATTTCGAGCAAAATGAAGGACTTATGATATATAGTCTTAAATGAAGGTTTTACATGTAGAGAGAAATTTGTCTTTTCAAATTCAGTATATTGCCCTCCTTTTTCTCACTCTTTGGTTTTACTTTTGTATTCCCCAGTAATAAGAAATTCGGAAATGAAATAGGTTCAAGCATTTCCAGCTGTCTTTCTTTTTTTCAGTTTATCTTTAAAACTTAGACCTTCTTCTTAACGTTTGAAGGGTAAGTAATAAGTATGTGTTGTAACTGGACCTTTCCATTGGCTGCAAAAGTTTTGACTATGAGTAGACCTTAATCTACTCTTGAAAATTCATGTGTGTTAAATTGTGTTTTATAGCAAGACCTTTTGATTAGTACATTATTTTTACCCTGTAACCTTATAGTTATGGAAAGTCAAAATAATATTTCCTTGATTGAATGGTATGGCAGTAGGATAAGCAATATAGGTCAATTAACGCCTTCTATTTATATATCCAATGGAAGATGCAGTCAATGGACTTGAAGTTATTCAAGATACACAACATTTGAAATGAATTTACATGTGTATTGAGATTTTACACTGTACGATCTATAATTACAATATAATAAGTTGTTAATAATGATACATTTCAACTGTATCAAATGAAATTATACCTTATCCAGATTGTTGTCAGGCTCTTCATCGACCTTTAAGGATTCGAAAATGAAATTCTGAAAACAAAAAAAAATTATGCAACGTACTTTGGAACTACGAAATGAAATAGCTAATATGACTGGAGGACCTATTTCATTGCGAAAAAATGATGAGCTTTCAGTTAAATGGATATTTTACCTCACATTGCTCCAAGTTGTACCTTATCAACACAAGCTGCGGTAACACTTTAAGGAAAAACAGTCGAATAACACATAAAAATTCAGAGCTCCAGAGCCCCATTCCACAAATATTCAGATGCTCAAGGCCAAAATGAAGGAAATCAAAATGTGTATATACAAATGTATGAACAATATTCTTAACATGACCTAAATTTATATAGAGCTAGATTCAGTTTGCGATAGAGCATCGCATTGACAGAGTTACCGCCTTAGTCTAACCCTTACCGCGATTAGAGCGACAATTAATCCTTTGTAGGTACATGGCCACAGAAAAGCTAACTTCAAAAATCGTTACAAATTCAGAAGTTTAAGTGTTTTGTTTTGTTTTTTTTTTTGCATTCGAGAACTCAGAAATATGAAAAGTTATTCAATTGATATCGATTGATATCGATAGAACGACGATCCCGTATAACAGAAGTTTTTGGCTCAGATGAGATTTATAAACCACCTTAAACTATATACATGTACTTAATTGATATCGATTGAATAATAATAGGAAGTGTTCCAACTCTTTACCTTCTTGACAAAAATCCGAAACCAACTTTAATGAACCAGGCAAGCGTCTCGAACAGCAAAAGTGATCTTCGGACACAACTAAAACCCACTCCTGAGGCGCCCTCTTGTTTAATTTTTTGACTTTAAATTTGAACTTTACTTTGCAGAGAGTGCGCGGCTCCAAATTTACTGTAGGGTCGATTCAGTAGCAGAGTTAAATAAAATCGATGACCAAAATACAATTTGAGGAATGCTTAAATATTGCTCAGATGTTAACTAACCTCCTTTAATTTCGATGTTATTTTTGGACGAAATGACAAGATTCCGAAAAAAGCAAAATAATATATATGATGTCAGGTTGATAAAGGGCCAAAAGAAAGCTTCTTTCGGGTGACAGAGCTGGAAAGAAGTAATTAATACATTTCAAACATTTAGTCTCAGGGAACGAGTTTAACTGTTCCACACTGAAACAAGAAATAATTAAGTGTTTAAAATGATAATACGGACGTGTTCCAACTCTTTACCTTCTAGAAGAAAATCCCAAACCAACTTTTATGCACCAGACACGTGTCTCAGACAGCAATTCACATTATCTTTACTTTTTAAACGGTTCACTTCATGAAAAACCCATCATTTTTCTGTTTTAGAGCAATTTCATAAGTCGCTGTTCCGATACGTCCTTACCGTTCTAGTCGTCATCGGAATCGTGATGTATAAAGATAGTTTTAGGGCTGACATTTTCCCAAACTCAATATTCGTTTAACTGTCAGAACATAATATTCTGGACAGAAAACATGGATTTTCCCTTAAAACATTACCCACAAATTTTTGCCGAAGTAAGGGGGCATGAAAAGGCAATGTCTCCGATTTGAAAATACTTTTTGTAAATTCACAAATTCAAGAAATTCATTCTCATTACACAATACTTGGCATTGGTATAGATAAGCAAAGGATACGGAAGTTGGCCTTGCTAAGCACCTGGCATGTTTGTAGTTATCACGCACTAGAGCTATAATAGCCCAGTCCTTTCTGTACTTCAGACAGTAGTCGAAGATGGTCCTTTCAAGAGCTGTTAACCCCTTGAAAAAAGTCATGAAAAAGGTAACTCATAAAAGTGACCCAGAGCAAGAACAAAAGCAATACCGGCATGAACAAACACACATCGACAGAGGACACGCGAATGTTATATTTGAAGAAACTGAAAGAGACCAATAAGTGCTCGTGTTGATATAGCTTCAATATTTCGCCTGTCTCACGCATTGTTCTTATTCGGTTATTTTTGTGTAAAATAACCGAATAGAAAAACGTATGAGACGGGCGAAATATTGAAGCTAGGGTTGATATAGAATTAAGGACATATAATTTGCTACATCCTCACAGTGAGGGGACTATTTTATACAAACATTGTGCCTATTTTGAGACTGCAACGGAACCAGACAAGTACAGTTTTTGTATGAGGGTTGTGCGCAAGTAATACGGATAACTACAACATTTGCTATTAAGGTGGTAGATTGCCGTCCTAAGTCGGCATCGATTGCCCATTGGTCTCGTTGATTTATGTGTGATGTTTTGTATTTGGTGTTTTGATGATGTTGTGTTCTATGTTTCTTGTCCCTCTAACGTCTCTTTAGTTTTGTGCTTCTCAACTCTTTATTTTCGCATAGTGTGTTTCGCTGTGGATTCTGTCACCATGTCTTGTTGGAGATCTCCTCCTTTCTTTTAGATATACCTATCTAATGAAAAAATCCCACAAAACTTCGTAATAATTTAAGCTTTCACAACATATATTGTTTAAGCTTTGTGTGTTTTGCATGCAATTTTGTCAAGGTCCTGGTATCCTTTTGCATTAAAGTGATTTTTTACGACATAATTTATGTTCGAAATAAGGGGTTATACCAATTCATTATACAATTGCACGCAAATACTTCTTTTAGGCTTCTTTTAAGAAGTATTTTTGTAAACCTAAGATAAAGTTCTTGATATTGATGAAAAAATATAGTAATATATCTTAATACCTTATATTTTGAGAAATTGGTATGAAAGTAATATATTCACTAAAAATTGACGTTTTAAGGGGGTATATGTATTCTTAGTGTAGTCATATATAAAGGGGAGGCTTCTTCTGTTGTTAGTTTTTTTTATGTTAATATATATAATTCCCAATACTTATGAAATAAAATAATACATAATTACAAATTGATTTAAAGAAATTTTGCATGAAAGTGAAAAATTTTACGACAAACTTGATGTTTCAAATAAGGGGGTGTACATATTCAATATACCACTGTACACAAATACTGTTGGTAGGCTTATTCTAGTAAGTCTTTTGATAGAGCTAAGATATAGTTCTTAATATTGATGCAAATTAAAGTATACCTTAATACCTTAGATTTTGAGAAATTAGCATTAAAGTGTAAAATTATTACTTGTATTCAATGAATGCTATAGGTACAAAATACCAAAATTTAAAATTATTATGAGAAATTCCTACATTTTCCTATAGAAAAAAACTGATGATAAGGCATATGTTTCAGAACATGTGTCAATAAATTGTACATCTAATACTATGTTCTGTATTTGTTGAAAATAGCTATTTTGTATTTTCAATTGGTAGCATTTGAATCATTTTTTTTTTCAAATATGTGGGTAACCTCTTAGATTAAGGTTTCAATTGCAGGTTCTTATAATAAGTTGATTTTTCAATTTTAACAACAAAATTAAAGAGTAACCATGCTAACAAAGTATGCATTGGCCTTAATATCCTTATCGTAAGTGAAAGTATGAAATATCATACCTTTTTCCCTTTGACGTTTAGTAAAATTGGAATAATAATTGTTGTAATTATTGCGAATAGGAAGGAGAAAAGCCATACAGCTTGGTTATCATCATCCTTTCCGGCACTAAGTTTTTCCATAACTCTGATTGCTGGTAGATATATCAAAGTCAGTACAAAGATCACTATGCTGAGTATAACCTGTCTCCTTGTGTTGAACATTAAACCATACCATTGGAATGGCCTTGATCTGTTCATTATGCCTGCTACCTTATTATACATATGTAGAATCTGAAATACGCTTTCATATTTGTAACATGTAACTGACTTTATAGATACGTATTTTCCTAAGGAAGCGTACAGGTTGTGTTGTAACTATATTTCTTGATATACGATATGTCGACTAATATTGATGTATGATAATACGCTGCTTTACTTATATCAATAAATGGTATATTTTCTTGATATTTAGCACTTTCTATGTCGTATTGGCATAATTTTATCAACTTAATCTAGAAGTTAACGTTAATCTAAGTTTAGAAGTTAATATAAAACGTTTCCGTAATTAAGCAAAAGTGTTGATTTCCATCACTGACCTATTAATTTTTCTTCATAAAATGATTGACATTATCATTACTAAGTCGACATAGTTATCAAACAAGTGAATGGCATAAATATGCCACCATTACTTAGGATTGCTTTGCATTCGGCGCGAAAACTTTCAATAGTTAAAGACAGAGAATTTAAACGCAACGATGAAAATGTAGACACTGAAGAAAACATGATTATTTGGCAATGGGGTTGTGCTTTTGTTCAAGAATTGTGTACTAACGATTTCTGATTATGATAAAACATAGGTACAATTTTGTTACAATTTCTTTATTTGTAAGCGTACCTCTTCTGATTCATATTCCGATTCATCTAAAGGAGGGAAAGCCCAGGCAACGCCTCTACAAGATCTCTGAGCTTTTCTGCATTCATTTGTCATCAACCTAGCTCCATTCTGACGCCTTATCTCTTCTCGAGTGTAAGGAAATACTGAAAGAGTGATCAAATTATATACTCCAATGCGAGTTATCCGACACCGCGTGGGATCGAAACGTCCTTAGACAGCTTTTTGGTGGTTTTTTTTTTTTTGGTCATTTTCTAAGTTAAACTTTACAAAACTGATGAGCCGTTGCAGTTGGTCAATGCCTAATAAATCAATCCATATCGTCTAGAAATGAAAAGTTTCACAGTTTTTGCAAATACTTCAATAGTTTGTCGACGACAGAAACGTTCTTGACCTAGTAGAACTCTTGAAGTGTTTGCAAAAGCTATAGATTTTTCAGATATATGGACTTACTTATTAGGCATTGCCCTTCTGCAACATCTCATCAGTTTTGTGCAGTATCAAACCTCCGCAATTAATAGCAACGTTATACGTTTCGATCCCACGCTGTGACTCTGATGTATTTGCCTGTTATGACCCTAGCCTAATGAATAGATGTGAAATACCATAAATTGGGGTTGGAAGCTCGACCAAATCCAGAAGCTAATATCAAAATGCTCATACTTACCTCGGTTTCTGATCAAATCGGTCCGATCGATAATTTCTACAAACAGATGAAATACGATTCTTACGTTTTACACATTGAAAAAATTAAAAAGTAATAAAACTTTACTAAATTTGTATTTTTGATTACATCTCTGCTCAATGTTTCATATGTCTGATATGGAATATGTTCATTAATTCTAAGAAATCAATCATATTCTCGAGCTCTATTTTCTTAATTTAAAATTCTTTATTTGTTTTCACCAAAACGAAACTTATATTTCGAATTTGAACTCACTCGGGTTATGAAATGACTCGAAGATTTTACACGATAGGTCATCGGTTTTTGAAGCATCGATGTAAGTATAGTACTCCAAAAATGGCGGCATCTCCGTTAAAACTGGTTTTAGAAGTACAGGTATGATCAAATCTTTCTTTCCAGATGACATCATCATAAACGCCCTCATCATTTCAGATTTGCACCAAAAACTTTCCACAAATCCAGGGCTAATAATCAGTAATATCTTTTTACTTTGTTCCATTTTCAACTTTAAATTATTTTCCACGGGAACTCCGATATCAAAGTCTCGGTCAGCCAGCATACATTTTAACTTGTATCGATTTTCGAGTTCATTGCATAATGGCTTCACATCCTCCAAATCTTCGCTTGCATGTGAAATGAAAATATCATATTCATCTGTTGTTTCCTGGTCAGCAGAGTGGACTTGAACAGCATCGTCTAGTTCTTCGTGTATAACTTGAAATGAAGTTTGTGCCTCTGGTGGATTCAAAACAGTTTTATGTCCGGTTTCTTCGAAATCATCCAGAAGCGGCTGAATCTCAATATCCATCTCAGTTTGAAATCCTTGAATGATATTTAAAAAAAACATTTTACTTACATTTAGAGGTAGATCTGACCCATTTTAAAATATCTACACGACACAGGCATATACCAAAGGATATTTTGACATCAATAAGGTGTATTTTCTTTTACTTGACGACGATATCCGATGACTGTAATCATACGGTATTTATATTTCTCTACCTAGAAAGAGACTATCAATCATCATGAGGTAATCAACAGAACATTATGCATGACACTGGGCATCTACAGACCTAGTGCCTTTCTAGCATTTCACAATTATCGACTGTACATAACGACGGGACTTCATGACGGAAACTGTCAGAGACTCGGTCCTGATCCCCGGTCCCCGTATTATATTCCTTCAGCGCTTATTGGTATTCATATACAGAGATTATTGGGTATGCCTATTTTGTCTGGGCTTCTTATTTAACTTAAAATTGGCTCATAATAGACCTTCCTCTGTGCATGAGGATAAGCGAAAGTGTTGTGCGCACGTACAATTATAGGTGCGTTCAGAACTCCACTCTTGGTCACAGATATCGCCAATGGTTACATGTAAAGTTGGTAACAATTATAGGTGGTGTTCAGAACTCCACTCTTGGTCACAAATATCGCCAATGGTTAAAGTTGGTAACAATTATAGGTGCGTTCATGATTCCACCCTTGGTCACAAATGTCGCCAATGGTTAAAGTTAGCCAATGAGTAACTTTGGTTAACATTGGCAGCCAACTTAATTTTAATTAGGTCACCAAATTTTGCCAAACTTGCCATCAAACGAGCCATCCTATTCCGGCTACTCTGATATGCAGAATCATGATACTCCGTAACAAATAAAGGTCGAGAGGGATCCGAATGTATTTTAAGTAAAGGTACAACAAGTCATCCAATTAGAAATATGGACACTAGCGTTAAAGTCGGGGAAATAATAATATGCTTTAATCTCGACGTTATTATAGGAATTTCATTACGTCATATACTATACCGTTTGAAATGGGAAGTTTGTAATCAACTTTTTTCCGATCACTCCAAAATTTTAGACATGAAGCTGATAAGATATGACGTAAAATCTGCCCTAAAAAGTGGAATTTTAAAAATGGAAATTTTAAGAAAAATTGTTCATTTAATTAAGATATATACGGTATCCCATCAAAACCTGAAGTCATTTTAGATCTATTATGCATTGCTAATATTTGGGTAAAAACTTGTCTTTTTCCTAAAGAAATCAATAGAAAACGGAAATGTTTTTTTTAACATGCCCCCCCCCCCCGGAGATACAGAACGCCACTTATACTGGAGGTATATATCCATTCTACAAAATTCTGGAAAGGGGGGGGGGGGTTCTGTATCTCCGGGGGGGGGGGGGGGGGGGCACTACTCCAGAGATGAAAAACTAAAAAAAAGGAAGGGGTGCTCTTAATTGCTAAAGGATCGATCTTTAAGATTATTTAATAAAGAAAATTTGACTATTTTACCTCCTTCCTCCATCAAAAAATACGATCTAATGAAATGTATAACAATTAGAAACGAAATAAGCAGGAGCGATGCACATGGATTTCTCCGCTAATTTCGCGCTAAAAAGCTTCTACTATAGCCATTACATACAAAATAAGACCGTATTTTGAGTTTCGGATTTCATCATTTACCGATTAAAGGAGATAGAACTTTCGAAATGTATTTCTAATTTACAATGTAGATATACTTGATATCTTTTCGTTAATATTTATCCATTTTAGGCAAAATATTCTAATAATTTCTACGTTTTTGGTCGATATGATTTGTTTTAATACCCGAGTACCCCTTACCTCTTTGGACCTTCATTTAGAATCTTCGGAGTATTTCCATACAAAAAGTCTTCAAATACATTATTATGTTTTAACAAGTATTAGCTTTCCAAAAAAGCTTGGTCGATATCAACATCTCTTTAATCCCACCACATTTTTTTTTCGTCGAAAGGGGGTGCTGGATCCGCCACTGAATTTGGAGGAAAATAAGGGGAAACTTCTAAAAAGTTCAAATTTTGTGACTCGTACAGTCTTGTAGACTTTTTTATCGCTCATTAATTTCTTTGTTTCATTTATCAAATTGTCTTAGGTAAGAAAATAAACAAACAAACAAAGTGGTATATCCTTAACGAGAAAAAGCTTAGTCGGATGAACGGTTAGAACCTTTTTAGCCACTGGCACCCCTGATACGTTGTGATCGCGTATTTCTTTGTTGCAATGGATCCAAGGATCCAGAAATGTCGTCCATAGGAATTTTGAAGGCATAGGGTTCACTGTAACACTCACTAATTGGTCATGACGACATGTCCTATTTTTGTGTTGTGGATAAATAAGTGGGAGGTCATGGGAATGCCTGTCTCTGGTCACGTGTTTTCACTAGTCATGAAAGTGGGAGGTCATGGGAATGCCTGTCTCTGGTCACGTGTTTTTCACTAGTCATGAAAACGTTTCTTTCATAAGGATTATTCAATGATGCATTATTGAATCTGACGGACTCAATTAGGAACTTTCTCCTATTGACAGCATCCGGTCTACAAATCTAGTAAGGTCGATTTCTTGAAATCGACCAATAATGATTATTTTTTGTCTGCATATGTACCGTCATGCGGAAGAAATACTGCATGAAATGTAGGGCTAAAAACGGCCCTTACCTTATCAGCTCCTTCACGTCGTCACTGTTCAACGCTGACACAAAAACTAAAATCCAAATATATCTGAAAAGGGCAAAAAAAGAAAAAAAAAAAGACAAGCGCATCGATATGCCAAAATGAAAATACACAAAGCATCAATGATGTCAATAAGAAACTATTATGACCATGGCCATAATATCCTCAAAATGATAGCTTTTACGAAAAGCAACTTCGTTAACTTTCAGTTCGCTTTCAGTTCCGAGGTTTCGATTTGATTTCCAAAAAGCAAAACCAGTAACCAAGATCGATTGTGCTTATTTATGTTCAGATTTGATAAATACCTATATATACAAACCTTAAGCTATTTTCAATCGCCGGTCGTAGATGAAAGAGTAACATAGATCCATGCGGTATTCACATATGTATCGTCATTGGGATGAGCAATAAGATTAAGAGCACTTTACTTCACTTTAGATTTGAACTTCCTTAAATGCGTTCACGTGGAGCCTGGCGTTAAACAGATACATATGTGTAACTATGTGTGGAGTGAACTCTGTAAACAAATTTGCAATGTCGCCTGGTTATTGGAATTTGTTCTTTTCATTCGTCGTTGTTTTGGTAAGAAGTTTTACTTATAAGAAATTAAATTAAACTAATTTATTTTACAACGTTTAACAAACAAGTACCATTTATATTTATATAAATGGTACTTGTTAATTATATTAATGTCTCACGTTGGCTCAGATATTGGCGTGAGGGGGTCCAAGGAGCAGGAGTACCCGGAGAAAAACCTCCTGCAGAGGCCTTGGTGGGGGACCATCTACCCTTCCACATAAGACCCTTCGCCGAATCTGGGATTCGAACCTGGGACCTTAGAGGTGAGAAGCGAGCGCGCTACCACTGCGCTAACCAGGCCGTTAAGTTTTACATAATCATTATTACAATGTTCTTCAGACTCGTAGAAATTTCAATTTAACTTAAAACAAAAAAGATTTCAATCTATATTCATAAGCACTTGATTGAGACGATTCTAGCTAGATTTCCTTTCACTGTAAATTAACCCTCTAGTGTCCCACATATTTAAGTTTCCTGGTTGGAACTTTCCTGTTTAAAAAAGAGAGATACGTAATCAGCATTTAGTACTTAACCGCACAGATATTAGCTTTCAAAGGATTTGTCTCCCTTTTGGGATTTTCTTCAATAAATTGTATCTGAAAATAATGTATCATAAATGGTACATTCGGCAGCTGAGACATAAAAATTTTAAATCATGAGAAAATGAAAGTTATACTAAAATTAATTTTACCTTTCAAATTTGTATATTGTTCATATTTCATTCTGTGCACATTAACATGGGAAACTCTACCACCTGTTTCAATTTAAGAATAAATCAAAGAAATAAATTGAAAATTTAGAAATACCACGAATGCCCGGTGTATCATAATTGATACCCAAATACCCAAAAAATTTTAGAGTAAAGGGCGAAAAGTTGAACAAAAATTCTTCGGTTTTGTTCTTACATTTGGGTAACTCTTCATCAAGTATAAACAGATGTGGGCACAAGAGCGTTAAGGAACTCCAGTTTTTTATGAAGAGTGCAAAATCGGCGTATCCATCTCAATTTCACTTCTAGTGATTCCATTTTAATAATATACCAGGAAAGTCATATGTAATCCATTTTTTCTTTTACTTGCTATCAAACATCAAATAAATAAATTTTAAGAATTTCGTCTATGTTAGGTAGGGTTGCCAGAATGTTCGCCTTGTTGCCTTTTGTTGTTAACCTTTGAATATGAATGTAAGGGATATATCGCTTTTTAATTGCACTGTTAATAATGTATTGACTTCCAAATCAATACACATCCTCCCCTCTTAAAAGGTACTAAGCATATTTTTAATTTTTGTTTGAATAGATGAATTGGCTCTTGAGATATCTTCGGGAAAGCATATTTCCTATGTTACTTTCCTTGATAATACGGAAGTGTTCCAACTCTATACCTTCTTGAAGAAAATTTTACACCAACTTATTTTGCACCAGACACATGTTTCCAAAATTAAATCCTCATCAGTGATGCTTCCAGCCAAAGTGTTTTTCATAAGCCGCCAAAATTCATTTCAGTAGCGCCCTCTGGTTTTATTTTACATTGGTGCATTTACTTTACATGGAGTGCGCGTCTCTTTTCCTTAAAGTTAATTTGACCTTTGAACTTCTGACTCCAAAATTAATAGGAATCTTTTAATCTCAATACACATAAACCATAAATCTAAAATGGATTTGGATAGGTAAAATCATCTGGAGACCATAATCAAAAGTGCAATTGTCCTTATAAATAGAGACCTCGACATTTGATCCATTTCATTCAAAATGAAAAGGCATCTTCCAATATTGATTAAGCTTATTAACATTTGATTTGGATATACATGTATGACAAATTTCTTGATTTATCATGTAGACGCCATTATTTCAAGTGTATTTGTCCTTGCAAAGACTGTGACATATTGACCCCAAATTCATTAAGGTACCGGTATTAGTTTAAACATATTTATTCATGGAAAATTGTGCATGTACATGACAATAGTAATGAATGAAGGTATTAGGGGTAAAGTAATAATATCGTCGAAAAGCTAGAAATTATGTACTCCCATATCTTGCATATTTTTAGGTATTTGATATATTTTTTTAATGTTTCATTCAACTCACCATGAAAATGTATGGTCCCGAAGAATGCCAAAGTCGTGCTTCTTCGACCAACTTCGTGGTATTTAATTTTTCTGTTATCAAAACAACCAGAAGTAGAATATTATGGAGGGGGATTAGGGTCACATTGCTATTTGACTTGCTTACATGCTTCATGCTATGTTGCTTCATTCAATGTTTGATTTTTCCAGGTTCATTCGTCTTGCTTCCATTTCAAATTTCATTTATCTTTCTTCTTTGTGTAATTTTGCTTCCGTGTATTCGTCAATGCATCATTGTCGTTATACCATGCGTTATGACATATTTCATTCTGCCATATCATTCTTTCGCTAATGCTATTGTTGCCTCGTCAATGCTTACTTCAATTTTGATACCAGATGGCGCTTCGCGCGACCGCTTGTGCCCGTTCCTTGAAATGAACTTTGAAACATCCCCTGTCGTTGGAAATCTCATTTTACATTCTACTAAAGTATTGTTCGAAAAATAAGTTATATCATCGCACGAGAGGACAGAAGTAGATTGATGACGATGTACAAATATTTGAAAAATATGCTATTATGAATTAGTAAATATTTGCTTAAACGTTTGCTGAAATTGTATGCATCAGATTTTTGTAACTTGTAACACTATAAAATACGTCTGAAAGTACGGAATCTTAGTAGCATAGTGGTTATCACATTCGTCCTAGGATGTATTTTTGCAACCTTCCAAGTGGGTTCGAATCCCGGACAAGGGAACATTTTTTTCATTTTGTCAATTTTATGTATAATGTAAACTGTCCATGTTGTCCATCTGCCCCTATAGAGGATGTAGAAGAAAATTGGGGGTACTTATAAAAATAAAATGTTGTTTATGCAAGTTCTTATTTTATATTATTTCTTTTTTCAGTTTTTCTTTGGGGGAGGGCGATGGGAGATGGGTCAGTGTTTTGGAAAACAAGAGGTCTAAGAGGACCACAATCGCTCACCTGAAAACTACGTTAACTAAGCATATCAAACTTATACTGTACATCATCGCCATTCAGTTGATATTAAAAGATAAACTATTCCAACTTTGCAATAGCTTCGTTGGCTCGCCGTCGTCGCTTGCAAGTCATCTATGAAAAGTCACGTCATAATTTCAATTAATTGCCTTTTAGACATTCAATTAAATATATGTCCGTCGATGTCTTTTCTGTATATATCGGGTGATTCTTGCATAACATGATACAACTTTTATAACAATTAACTTTGAAGTATAAACTTATGAAGGTCAATGTTCAAGGTCAATCCTTGCAAACATCTAAAGCTTGGATTTCATTCTTAACCTTGATCTTGGGTCGAACAACAGTGGCGGATTTATGGGTGCGGAATGGGCATCCTCTCCTCCTGCACAGACCCAATATTTTCCAGGCATAAATGGGTACATATATTTGGCCCATTTTCAGTAAAAAAAAATGCAAATTCGCTGATCTGCCACTGAACAAGAGGTGTAAAGTTTGGCCATTGTTGAAAAAGGCTGTGAATGAACTGTTTTGTGCCACGTTCTTGAACAGTCGTAGCCCTGGACAACAGCTTGAAGTAATTTTGGCTTATAGAGATGTCAAAAGGTATCTTCAAGGTCAAAATATGAAAAGAGACTAGAAACTGCATTATTGACTGAATCAATGTGGCCGGGGGATACTGATCTCTAGGCTCAGTGTAGGACGGCAGTTTCAATTTATCTAGAATTTTTCGATATGAAATACCGTCTTTCCCATGATATCTCAGGGGAAAAAACTGACTTTTCCCACACACATTCAAGAAAAAGAATTATGTAGTCGATGGGATTCGAAACCCACTCGAAACAAAATTAAGTGAGCCGGTCCGGCTCGATAACAGTTGAGCCACAGAACCATTTCTACCTCCACAGAAAACTTAGAGGTTTCAAATCCCCAAATGGCTATTACTGTATATTTAAGTTATGAGTGTCTTATTTTTTGCGGCTTTTACACTTTGGTTCGACAGGCTTAAATCTCGTGAACCGCGAAGCGGTTCTCGAAAGATTTGCGCCTGTCGAACCAGTGTGTAAAAGCCATGAACGCAAAAAATAAGATACCCATTCCTTATATTTACATTCAGAAACATTAAGATGTTAAACATCTTTGAAAACATCCTTGAAATTTTATACAAATTAAGTGAAAATTAAGATCTAAATGTTTCACGTGTGTCAATTCTCCCTACCAGGAAGGGTAAGATATATCGTCGAGTGCCCTCATTTCGATCGGGTCCTAAATTCGATCGGAATTCCTCTGCTCTTTATCTTAAGAAGCATTGCAGAAATTTTACGGGTCACTGCACATTTTTACAAATCTTACCGACGATCTTTCTACTGATACAAAAATATACCAACAATGCCTCCCAAGAAGGAAAGTGTAGCTCTAATATATACAATAGACAATAAAATGCATGATTTACTTAATGATATTTTTAGAACCAAACCATAAGCCCAAATTCTCCTGCTTAAAATATAAATTTCATCCGTCTCCAGTTCTCCTAACTGTATTAATAGTAATCACATGACTTCAATGGGAATCAAGACCAAATATGAAAAATATGTGGGTATTTTAGTTTCCTGTGCTCTTAATGCACAATTACACTGATGAGGGAAATCCTGTACATTTTTAAAGTGGCACAAATGGGTTGGAGGCATTAATACAAGGTACATTTTCCAATTGTACTGACAAAGGGAATGTGAAATTTGTATGTCCACACTGATTTCATAGGGATCACTGTATATTCAGTCTAGCATCTGACATTGCTGTTATACTGACTTATAATTTTCAATGACTGTTATTTTTGCAGCTTTATGATATATCTAATTAAAAAAAAATTATTATATGTTTTTTTTTTATTCAATCATTTATCTACGATTTCTAAATGGAATTGTTGAAAAAAAGCTAAACTAAAAATAAAGTTTGCTTGGCCTTATTCTCCCGCTTGATACCACGTGATCGAAAACAGGACCAAAATGGCGGAACGTTGGTAAAGTGGGTCAAAGTTCATTGCGCTGTCAGTCGTCTCTTCAGGGGCAAGTTTGGTATCGTGCATTTTATGAAATCATACTCCATAATGACTTAAACAGATTGCTTTTCTTGATAACTTCTTGAATGCAAATAAATACGTTTGGTAATAAATAGAAATTTAGGTGATCGAAAACTGGGCGCACGAGGATACTCCATTGCAAAGGGCCAAAATATACGGTTTGATATTACAAATTACCGAATAATTTAATTTTAAGATGTTTTCACGATGAGTCTTATTTTTGTAAAAAAAATTGAAAAGAATAAGGCCTTATTTATAATTAGAAAAGTCCGAGCTGCATAAATTCAATTCGGTAGCGCCATCTACATTCAAGTACACATGAACTCTGTGGGAGTTCACATTTAAAAATGGACTGTTACAACGTTTTCGCAGTGTTGTAAATATCTGCTGAAACGTTTTCATGATGAATTTTAACTTTTTATAAACAATTTAAAGAGAATAAAGCCTTATTCATAATATCAGAGTAGGCAGCGCCGCATAAATTCATTTCGGTAGCGCCATCTATATTGAAGTAGAGCAAGTGACCATATTTCGCCGGTGACCATATTTCGCCGTTTCA
Organism: Pinctada imbricata; assembly: GCA_033119305.1. Lineage (NCBI taxonomy): Eukaryota > Metazoa > Mollusca > Bivalvia > Pterioida > Pteriidae > Pinctada > Pinctada imbricata. The sequence continues at coordinate 45,492,335 of VSWD01000006.1, forward strand.
TAGTTAATTGCTTCTCGTTGGTTATCGGAATTGTTTGTCAAACTTATTTTTCTATATCATATCAAATATGACCGTAGCAGTCATGTTTTGATATATTGTGACATCTCCTGCACTCAAATGTGACGAAAAATATCAAAAAATGAGGAAAAATTAATTAAATCACTAAATTTTAGACGTAAACATCCAAAAGTTTTACAAACCAAAAGCGAAGAGAACATTTTATTTAGCATCATCTCGTAGAAGTAGTGGCGACGAAAGATTTCCTGTAAAGAAAATCACAATTTTGTTCGTTTTGTGTGCAAAATGGATACTTATCAGCAAAAACGGCGAAATATGGTCACCCCCGAAAACATGGAAACGAAATATTTTGACGTTCTATTAGGAAACAATGAAATGAGTAATATAAATAATTTTCCTAGTATTTCGATCGAGAATGGAGTTAAATTAAATTTTAGCAAAACCAATTGCTGAATCGGCCACCAAGTATTGAAAATTCCAAGAAAATATACAAAATATGCGGCGAAATATGGTCACTTGCTCTACACGTGAACTCTGTGGAAACTGTACATATACACCTACATAGAGTTGTTATACATATTTCAATGATTTTTTTGGTTGTCCCCATCTGTTTCTTCCCTTTTATATCGTCTCATTTCCCGTGCACATGTTGGGAATCTCCTCCTGATCGCAAATTCAGCATCAGTATGCCCCGCCCACTGTTTGAACTTCTTACGCGCACGTTATATGTGATTGGGACCAACCTGTGTTCATCGTGTAATGAACGTCAAAATTGAATAGGCGTTTAACATAGAAAATCAACTTGCAATGTAAATATTATGAATTAGACCGCGAACAGGCAAAATTTTATTCTTGAGTTGCTATTAATTATTAATACCTACTCAAGAATAAAATTTTGGCGTGTTCTCGGTCTAATTATGACTAAAAAAAACCCAAACACAAGTGACGTCTCAAAGTTCATTTCAAGGAACGGACACAAACGGAGCGACACCTGGTATCAAAATCAAGACTAACATAGACGAAGCAATAATGGCATTAGGACAAAAGAATGTTGGCAGGATGAAAGATGCCATAACGCATGGTATAACTACAATTATGCATTGACGAAGGGCAAGTGTAAAATGCAAGGAAGCAACATGCATTAAGAGGAAAGACAAATGCAATAAAGTCAATTTGAAATGGAAGCAAGACAAATGAACATGGAATAAATCAAACATTGAATGAAGCAACATAGCACAAAGTCAAATAGCATTGTGACCCTAATTTCCCTCCGTAGAGTATTATACCCCTAATGCCTTAAGTGTATCCCCGTCTTGATAAGTATAAGTATACATGTAAAACAAAATTTGGTTTGAATAGGAGTTATCCTATTGAAACTGAAAGTGTGATGTAATGACTGAAGGTCGGATAAAGAAACTCTTGTCGCTCGCTTCATTGCTTGGCAGGGGTATTATAGTGATGGAATGCAGTAGCATATCTGTATGCTCTCACTTTTTTATAATTCAACGATGATTAGTTATATCCAGTACACACCATCAAAGTGAATTATCAATATTGAAATATATGTTCTATTAGTTGTGTTTCATCAGTAATGCTCGAGGTCGGAGTCCAAATAATATGAAATCATGAAGAACAAAAGCCTAAATTGACATAAAATTTCTGCCAAAGAACCTACTTAAGACAAGGCAGTGCAATCAGAGAGATATACTTTTTAAAATAGTTTTTGATTTTGTGACGGATAATTTAAAAATGTATTTCAAGTCTATAGTGCGTAAACACCGTGTAACTATAGGCGAACGATATCCTTAGGGACTTAACAATCCACCAGCAGAGATACCAACCTTCTTATATTGAAATATATGTTCTATTATAAAATTTCAAAGCACCATATGAAAGTAAGGATATCAGTCACGAAAGCATATACTAGTACTGCAAATTAATAACAGATATGATCAAGTTACAAGCGTACTAATTTCTAGTTTACATAATTCTGTCAAAAAATTATCTCCATTTTATATCAGTAACGATTAAATCTCATTTATTGTAGTCTTTTGCAAGTATAGCCGGTAGTTACCTATGCCCGGAAAACTTTTGCCCAGAGAAAAACCAGGTTTGCTACAACTTCAGGTGCCTAAAGTCGTGTCCCGCAACAACTTATGTTTACAATAAAAACTGCGTGAAAAATTGTCCTAATGGATTGTTCTCCAATGGAAAGAAATGTGTCGAACAGTGCCCCTCAGAGAAACCCCTCATCCAGGATGGTCACTGTCAAAGTCACTGCACCTTTGGAAGAGTTCTAAATAACGGCACATGTGCTATCGGATGTCCGATAGATACCTATCTCTATACTAATTCATGTGTGGATGTATGTCCAAACACTCATAACTTGACTCTCAACAGTATCATTGTAACACGGAATCAAAATCACCAAATGATCTCCAACTACGCTTTAACCTGTGTGAATGAATGTCCGGAAACAACAGTGAAAACTACAAATTCTTGTCTCTTACAATGCCCAGAAAGGATGGTTTTATTCAATCGGTCGTGTGTTCACGAGTGTCCATCATCGCATCCAATCGTTTTTCTACAAAATTCCTTTTTGAATTCAATACCCACTTGTGTGACACAATGCCCTTTAAATCAGTTTCGTTTTATCAAGACATGTGTTCTTCATTGTCCATCTGATACTTTGATCAGAAATGGTACATGTGTTAAAAACTGCAGTAATTCATTTCCGTTTCTTTGTGAACGGGGGAAATGCACAAATGATTTAATTGATTCACCTTCAAGTGGAGAATGTTTGTCTACTTGCCCTAGAGACCACTTTCTTTTACAGGGAAGTTGTTTCCAATATTGCTATCTAAGTCCTTGGCGGTATCGTTTGAATGACACTTGCGTATCAGAATGCCCTGCGAATTTAACGTATAGATATTCATATAAAATGGATGCGGAATGTGTAAATATATGTCCCAATGGAACAGTGCAATTGGGAAACGAATGTAGGTCAAGATGTCCTCTATACATGATCTCCGTAAATGGAAAATGTTACACAGAATGTCCAGAAATGTACCCCTACAGAATTGAGTCTTTCTCTTATCATTATTATCCCGGGAATATAAAAAAAATAGCGTTTACATGTGTAAAATCGTGTCCTTCAGGCACATTTCATTACAAAAAGCATTGCTTACAGAACTGTCCGAATGAGGCTCCAGCAGTACAAAACAGAACTTGTATGAAAAACTGTACCGATCAATTTCCATTAACGTGTATAAGAAACAAGTGCTTTTCCCCGTACCCCATCGGTACTGTACAGTGCCTAACAAAATGTCCACCGAATCACAAACAATATGGACAGGAATGTTTTCGTCACTGCTATGATACTCCGCTAAAATATCTTGAAAACGGAAGATGTGTGCATGAGTGCTCTAAAAATTTGTCCGATGGGACTGAAAAGCTATGTGTGGATACCTGTCGACTAAGTTATAAAGATTCATGTGTTGATAACTGTCCAGAAAATACTTTTTCTTTTAATGGAGTTTGCTATGTATCGTGTCCTCCAGAATTTCCGAACAAGTTTGAGCATACAACAAGTGACTGGCAATTAGGTACTCATATAGATGTAACATGTAAGAAAAAATGTCCTCATGGCACAGTTAGTTACAATCATACATGTGTAAAGCATTGTCCAACTGGATGGTTTATTTTCAATTCTTCGTGTGTAGAACAATGCCCATCTAGTCATCCATTTATATATACAATATTTGGTTCAGTCAATGAATACCGTTGTGTCAATGAAAGACCAAAGTATGCATTAGAAATGAACAGCTCTTTCTACAGTAGATGCCCGGATTCTGTAAAATTTGTTTTTAATGGAACATGTTTTTCAAATTGCCCGGAAAATTATCCGTATTCGCAACTTGTATCTCTAAATGACAAAATTGCAGCAGAATGTGTGCATGTTTGTAGGGATAATACAGTATTATGGAATCATACATGTGTACCTAACTGCCCGTCTGGTCTCCTGATTTATAGGGAAGAATGTGTGTCATCATGTCCCAAAGACGCGTCTTTGATATATGTGGCGAATCGAAAGTTCATGGAATCACCAATGTCTCAGGCTTTGACAGAAGAAGCGTCGCTTTTCTGTAGTAGATACTGTAAAAGAGTCGATGGTTTCGAAAATTTAAGAGCACCATGTATATACCAAGGACAAAATGGGTATCACTTGCTAGAAAGGATTTGTCAGCATATGGAACATTCGAAATCGTTCGAAAGCATTGTCCGAAATTGCATCACATTATCATTATTTGAAAGAAATGGAACATTCTTTGAGCGTTGTCCCAATCAGTTCAAAGCAGACAAGAAGAGCTTGTGTTGATGAATGCCCATCCAGTGAACCCTTTTATGATTCAGACTCAAGAAGATGTATGACAAGATGCGTTGAAAAAGCAATTTACACACAAAAATGACTGTGTTAAGGAATGTCCAAATAAGACCTTAATAATAAATTCTGTATGTAAGGATATAGAAAAATGCCCATCAGACACACCGCTATCTCTTGCAGGAGATGATGGGAACTACTGCATGAAGCGTTGTCCTAATAATTATTTCTTGGATGGAAATGCGTGTGTAACAAAATGCAGAGGAAAGATGATTTTGGAAAAGACTTGCACTTTTAATTGCACGAAGACCCATCCGTATGTTATGACGGGGGAATATTCAAGAGAAGATATCCCAGAATGCTTTCAAGTGTGTCCTGGAGATTATATTGGTAACGTAACTTCGTTTGAATGCATACACGGATATGATTGTCGAGGCTTTGTTTTCAATAAAAGATGCTATACGAAATGCCCCGATCATACTATAACAGTGATTAATTGGAACAATGGAAACTCAAAAATGTGTAGAACTCGACTTTATCTACAAATAGAACTTTTGATTTATTTCCTTATTGCATTAGTTTTTGTGTTACCAAGTATTCTATGTATGTGTGTCGAAAAGGGAACACCTACAAAATGTCTTCGTAGATTCCAATCATATATAGATCAACATTCCAAAAGCCAAGGGACGATGGTACGATTTCTTCTTTGTTTATTTTTTATTGTGTAAATGTGTTTTCATAATAAAATTTTAATTACATTTTCATGTGAAAGAAGTACAAAAGAGACTGAATATCAAATTAAATAATATATAATTTAATAAGTGAAAATAGAACAAGGGTTTATATATTTTTCACGTTTTGTTTAGGACGACGAAAATGAATTTCTGTTTGATTCTGATCGACTCGTAGATGATCAAATACAGTCTGAGGTGGCTGTTGAAGACATTGTAGAAAGATGTCCCGAGGAAACGTCACAGCAAAACTGTAAAGATGACACAGGACGATTGAGTAATTTACAGGATGTAAAGACGTAGAGGTATCTAAAATAAAATCTAAAATATATGAATATTTTTGTACCTAACGAATTCGTCAGTATAAATTCCTTACTTTCGAATATACATTACATTGCATTTCTTGCATGGCGATTTTCTATACAAATTAAGGGGTGCCAAAGTTATTTAGTATAGGTATTCAAAACGATCAATCACAAAAACTATGTTTAAATATCAAATTTAAGAGCCAAGTAAAAACGATTAAAATTAACGCGACGGGTCTTCATTTTAAGCTTAGTTAATTTTCTTAAAGATTCGCTGATATTTACTAATTTGTCAAAAAGAACAGTATATTTCTGTCATCCCAATGATGTACTCTTAGTGACTTCATACATGTACTTGCCACATTGTAAAATTCCTTTTTAAAAGTCATTTTGTGCCGAAACAATAACAATCACTCACCATAAATAAACAAAAATAAAATGTACAACTCTGCGGTCTGAGAGCATCCTTCTTGACAAATGTTTCTAAATGTGATGCACCGGACATGCATGTTTCAGAGGCTGAATCCTAAATTGATCACTAGTGCTTAGAGCCAAAATGACTCAACATTGAACAAAATGGGGAGATGGTCCCTTTTCCCTGTTTTACTATTGGTAACTATTTTGTTCCTTCTGTTGACTGTCTAGATGTCCCGTATCTCATATTTTACATGGAATCTTTTGTTAAACGTCTAATAAGGCATCTTTTCACGGTTTTACATGTTATCCTTAAAATTGTTCATTGCAATCCTATGCATCTTTTGATTACTGACTTGCATGTGTTTGTTTGTGTTTGTCGTACATGGAATTTTTCTCTTTGAAACCTTTTTGTATTTTACTCCCCTAGCAAATGTTAGTAGATGCTAAAATCATACACCTCGTTTCATAAATACCGTATGAAGTAGAAAATGATTTAAGATACCATATACATGAATATTTCTATCCTTACAATTTCCAAAAAAGTAGAGGTAGCGAACGAGAAATAATCGAGTGATTTTGAAGCTTTTGAAGTCCTTATCTTACCAGCTCCTTATTACTTTGTGAGGTCAAATTGGAGAAGTTTATTCTTTGTTTCTTTATCCCATATTTGTTTCTTAATAATGCTTTATTTGTATTTAGTGTCATATTGAACTGAACTTACATTCAATATGGCGGACTCTCAGGACTATCACTTCTTTGATTTTTCAAATCATAATAGGTTAGCGTGATCGACATTCGGCTTAACGTAATACCAAGGGAGATTTAATGTATGGTACAGGGTCATGTGGCAATTTCCAAGAAGTGTAACCATTTGTATCATTTCGTAATTTTTGTTTCTTTTTTTCAGACAAAGGTAAAAGGTAATATCTACAGATCACGAGGAAATTCCCTCCGTTTGAAGAAACACGGGGATCCGTCCTTCCGATAAAGTACTAGTATCACATCATAAGCTCAAACGCACTTACGCAATGTATGCTTTCATTGATGCTCAATCTATGGATACCTCTACTTGAAGTCCAAGATATTGCCAAACAGGGACCAGGTCATTTATCCTACACTCATAGCCAATGACAATATAGATACTTTTATGCTATTGAGTAGTGTCTTACATGTGTTCTTTGGCTTTATGATGTAATGTTAAATAAAACCGATTTTTATCTTTTGGTGTGTTTTTTTATAATGCAAAAGATGCGATTTTTTATAATGCAAAAGATTAAGAAGAATCTTTGAAATACCATAAAAAGCACTGGTAATATCATAAACTTATTCCATGAATTTCACGAAAAGAAGAAATACTCTACAGTACGTTGAGTTTTTCAGTTGGTCTTTTTTTTCCTTTTTGGAGAAGTGAACTATTTATTTATATCGACAAATTCTTGTTTTTATTTGGCAAAATTTTACTCATTCCAAACTGTGACTTTGAACTATGACCTTGAAAAGCAATGGGATTTCTTTCTTTCGTTATATAAAGTTATTGTGTTTACTACCGTTACAGTTGGTAAACGAAGCCGAAAAAGAGCAAATCCAAATAATCGATTTTTACAGGTAATACGACACAGAATTCAATTTCATTTGACTTACAACTAAAGGGGGGAGGGGACTTTGCTAAAACAAAATATGGATCGAATTTTCGACACACAAAATATTAAATACCCCGACCCGAAGGGTCATGCGTATACTGTACATGTAGATAGTAAGAAAAAAAATTATCTACTCGGATGGCCTCGAAAAAAAAATCCGAGAAAAAGAAAACAATTACCGCCTGCCAAACATTCCCCAATATTTCAATGGTGACTAGCATAGAAATCAACTTTAGTGAACGCAAAATAACACAATTTTGACACAAGGTATATGTAGATATATGTACTAACAAAGATTCATTTTCAAATCATTTTGACCAAAAATTCTCTCAACATCTTTCATAATATATATATGCATCGAAATCGAATGAACAGGTATATGACAGCAAAAGAGTGCTAGGACTTGTCAGGTCAATATGGCGACGCCATTGCCTAGTCCTGCAGAATTCCTTCAATTTGAATTAATAGAACGACGCAATTGTTTAGATAAGCCCTAGTTCTAAAGGGTTATAGCTAATCTGGGTCCTTTCAACCAGTTTAGGTCCCGTCTTCGTCCTTATTACCCCTTTCAGCAAACACTTTCTAAATTTATTTTGGTAAAATTTGTCCTCCTTATTTTGCTTTGGCTAGATACACGAAGGCTAGTATTAAGGTGAATTTTACGTCGCCATTGTTTAGCCCATCCCTAGTCATTGAGGGCTTAAAAACTAAATTTTGGCCCTTTAAACAAGTTTGGGCCAAATCTTGGCTCTTATTAATTACCCCTTTCAGCAATACTTTTTAAAATTCATTTTGTTAAATTAATTTTTCTCCTCCGTAGTTTTTCCTGGGTAGCTAATCGAGAGCTTGTAGGGTCAATTTAACGACGCCATGGTTTAGTTTATTAAAGTACTTCAGGGCTGTATAACTCAATGTTGGCCCTTTAACCAAGTTTGGGTCCAATCTTGGCCCTTATCTTGCCCTCTTTCAGCAACACTTTTTCTTATTAAAGGTGATATCAGAAGTTTCGTGTTTTAGGATAATTTGTTTTAGGAAAATAGTATAATAATATTTATTTTATAGCCCTTTCAAGTACGTCAAGGCTATATAATTCAATTTGGGCCCTTTACCCAGTTTGAGCCCGATCTTTGCTCTTATAACCCCAACTAAACAAGACTTTAACTATTTATTTCATTAAATATTGTCCTCTGTATTTAGCTAGCTAAACTAGGGATTGTAAGGTCAATCTGACGACGACATTGTTTAGCCTTGCCCGAGTTGTATAACTCAATTTCGGCCCTTTCACAAAATTTTGGCCCAATCTTGGTCCTTATTACCCAATTTCAGCAGCACTTAAAAAATCTCCTTATTTTGCTCTAAACGAGGGCTTGTGAGGTCAATTAAACGACGCCATTGTTCACTCCTGTACGAGTACTTGAGGGCTGTATAACTCAATTGGACCCATTAACCCAGTTTGGGCCCAATTTTGGCTCTTCTTACTCAATATCAATAACACTTTCATCTCGTAAATTTTCTCCATATTTTTCTCTGACTAGCTTAACGAGGGCTTGTGAGGAAAACAGGGAAATTTAACAACGTCATTGTTAAGCTCTGCGAAAATACTTGAGGGCTGTTTAACTCAATTTGTGCCCTTATACCATGTTTGAGACCAATCTTGGCCGTTATATCCCACTTAAGAAACGTTTTCTGTCTTTTTCAGTACATATTGTCATCCGTATTTCCCTCTGGCTAGTTTAACGAGAGCTTGTAAGGTCAATCTAACGACGACATTGTTTAGCCATGCCCAAATACTTAAGGGTTGTATAACTCAATTTATTCCCTTTCTACAACTTAATTCTGTCCTCCAAATTTTCCTCTGACTAGCCTTACGAGGGCTTGTAGGGCCAATGTAATGACGGCGCAGTATAGGCATGCCCAAATACATGAGGGCTGCATAACTCAATTCGGACCCATTAACCCCATTTGGGCACAATTATCGCCCTTATTATCCCGTTTCTGGAACGTTATTTTTAGCTCACCTGAGCAAAGCTCAAGTGAGCTTTTGTCATAGCGCACCGTCCGTCGTCCGTCGTCTGTCGTCCGTCGTAAACTTTTCAACATTTTCGACTTCTTCTCCAGAACCACTGAACAGATTTTCATGAAACTTGGTAGGAATGAAGTACTCATTGTCCCCTACAAGTGTTTTTGTTTTTCGTCCGGATCCATCAATAGGTGGCGCCACCACAGGCAAAAGTATGTTACAGGGGGTACCCTACTTTGACAAACTTCTTCTTCAGAACGGAAGCACGTATCGACAAACCGAAAGCATCAGGATGATCTAGAGAGATGTTTAAAGAAGTGTTGTTATTTTTGGTTCCAATCGGAAGTCAAATTTTTGACGCGTTTTTGACGTCTTTTCGGACTTTGTCAACAATGCACATTTTTGCACTATTTCTTTAAATAACTCAATAAGTGTATGGTTTTACACATTCATTTACTTCATATTTATCATATTTTAAAAGTTACTAAATGCTTTGAGAAGTATTTTATTCTAAAATTTGATTTTTTTTAATTTTTTATGAATTTTTTTCTTATGTGAAAAGGAAGGGGGGGGGTGATTTTCAAACATATTCAACTTCTTCTCCAGAACCACTGAACAGATTTTCATAAAACTTGATAGAAATTAAATACTCATGGTCCCCTACAAGTGTTGTTGTTTTTCTCCGGATCCATAAACTGGTGGCGCAACCAGAGGCAAAAGTAGGCTACGGGGGTACCCTCCTTTGACAAACTTCTTCAGAATGGAAGCACGTATCGACAAACCGAAAGCATCAGGATGATCCAGAGAAATGTCTTAAGAAGTGTTGTTATTTTTGGTTCCACTTGGAAGTCAAATTTTTGACGCATTTTTGCATCTTTTCAGACTTTGTCGGAAATGCACATTTTTGCACTATTTCCATAAATAACTCAATATGTGTATGATTTTACACATTCATTTACTGCACATTTATCACATTTAAGTTACTTAATGCTTTGATATGAATTTTATACTAAAATATTAATTTTTTGAATTTTTATGATTTTTTTTCTTATGTGAATAGGAAAGGGGGGGGGGTGATTTTCATACTTATTCAACTTCTTCTCCAGAACTGCTGAACAGATTTTTATGAGTATTTTTTCAATCATGAATAGGTATCTTTACTGTGCACATGGACCCAAGGCTTGTGGGTTCAAGTTCTGGTACTTCTTTTATCTATATCAGGAATTTTAACCCTGGTAACTTTAGTTTCGTATAAGAGGGGGAGAACTCTAACAGCAGAACTCATGTATGCATGAGTTGTCTTTCTTTGATATTAATATATTTTTTGAGCTTTAAATTCTTGAATTATCGATTCATTTGAATGTTATATATTTTAATTTATTAAATAAGTACGTAAAAGGAAACTTAATGATTTAAAAAAGATGAATAAGTATTTTCAAATTTATCTTGTGAAGACTTAGATACATAACTTTGAAATTAAAATATTGAGAGCAGCTCAAAATATAAATGTAAAATCACAATATGTATATCAATTACGTAATGAAAGGAGGGGGGAGAGGACTGTAATTTATAAGCAGGATTTTGCTCTTGCTTCTGTATAACTGTCTCTCTCGGGTTACTTAGATTACTCAAGAAGAAGGGGGGGGTGATTTTCATACATATTCAACTTCTCCTCCAGAACCGCTGAACAGATTTCATGAAGCTTGGTAGGAATGAAGTAATCATGGTTCCCTACAAGTATTGCTGTTTTTTTGTCCGGATCTGTCAACAGGTGGCACCACCACAGGAAAAAAATAGGTCATGGGATGTACCCTCATTTGACAAACTTCTTCTTCAGAACGGAAGCACGTATCGATATACCAAAAGCATAAGGATTATCTAGAGAGATGTCTTAAGAAGTGTTGTTAATTTTTGTTTCACTCTGAAGTCAGGTTATTTTCCTTTTACATGATATGCTTAGTTTACGTAGTTTTCATGTGAGCGATTGTGGACCTCTTGTTTAAATTTCGGTATGTTTTGTCCTCCGTACTTTGCTCTGGCTAGCTTAACGAGAGCATGTAAGGCCAATCTGAAGACGCAATTGTTCGCCCAAATACAAGAGCTGTATAACTCAGTTTGGGTTCTTTTACCCAGTTAGGGCCAAATCTTGGCCCTTATTATCCCCTTTCAGGAACTGTTTTATTTTCTATTTCGGTTATTTTTGCCCTCCGTATTTTCCTCTGGCTAGCAACGCCATCGCTTAGCCCTGCCAAAATACTTGAGAGCTGTATTGCTCCATTTGGGCCCTTTTACCTAGTTTGGACCCAATCTAGAACCCTTTTATCAACTTTCAGGAATGTTTCATTTTCTAATTCGAAATATTTTGTCATCCGTATTGTGCTCTGGCTAGTTTAACGAGAGCTTGTTTAGCCCTGCCAAAATACTTCATGGCTGTTTAACTCAATTTGTACCCTTTTACCCAGTCTGGGCTCAATTATCCCCTTTCAGGAACGTTTTTGTGTCGCCTGCGAAGCATAGCGACACTTAGGGATCACTTTGTCCGTTGTCTGTCTGTCACACTTTGGGTGTCACAGCCCATAACTTTTGATTGGTAAGTGATAGGGCTTTGATATTTCACATGTGTATTCCTTGTGACAAGACCTTCCTACACATACCTTAATTTTTGACCTATTGACCTTGACCTACATATTTGACCTACTTTTGAAAAAAAGATAAGATTCGCAATATCTTTTGATTGGTAAGTGATAGGGCTTTGATATTTAACATGTGTATTCCTTGCGACAAGACCTTCCTACACATACAATAATTTTCGACCTAGTGACCTTGACCTACATATTTGACCTACTTTTAAAAAAAAATTAAGAATGAATATATCTTTTTATTGGTAAGTGATAGGGCTTTGATATTTCACATGTGTATTTCTTGCGACAAGACCTTCCTACACATACAAAAATTTTTGACCTAGTGACCTTGACCTACATATTTGACCTACTTTTGAAAAAAAGATAAGATTCGCAATATCTTTTGATTGGTAAGTGATAGGGCTTTGATATTTCACATGTGTATTCCTTGCGACAAGACCTTCCTACACATACAATAATTTTTGACCTAGTGACCTTGACCTACATATTTGACCTACTTTTCAAAAAAAATTAAGAATGGATATATCTTTTTATTGGTAAGTGATAGGGCTTTGATATTTCACATGTGTATTCCTTGTGACAAGACCTTTGTACACAGACAATAAAATTTGACCTTTTGACCTTGATCTAGATATTTGACCTACTTTTCAAGAAAAGTAATATTGGCTATATCTTTTGATAGGTAGGTGCTAGGACTTTGATATTTCACATGTATTTTCCTTGTAACAATGCCATTCTATGCATACCATAATTTTTTTTACCTTTTGACCTTGACCTGCACATTTGACCTACTTTTCAAAAAAATTAAGAATGGATATATCTTTTGATTGGTAAGTGATAGAGCTTTGGTATTACACATGTGTATTCCTTGTGACAAGACCTTTCTACACAGACCATAAAATTTGACCTTTTGACCTTGATCTAGATATTTGACCTACTTTTCATGAAAGGTAATATTGGCTACATCTTTTGATTGGTAGGTGATAGGGCTTTGATATTTTACATGCATTTTCCTTGTAACAATGCCATTCTAAACATACCATAATTTTTTACCTTTTGACCTTGACCTAGCTATTTTAACTTCTTTTCTAAGGTTGTATATATCTTTTGATTGGTAGGCGATAGGTCTTTAATATTTCTTATGATGAGACCTTTTTGTTACCAATTTTTACGTAGTGACCTTGACCTAGATGATTGACACTATTTTCTGAAAATGAGAATGACCATATCTTTTAATTTGTAATTAAGAGGTCTGATATTTCAAATGAATTTCATATGACAAGACTTTTCTACTTATAACAATAATTTTGATCCACTTTCTAGAATAATAATCAAACCGCTTCGCAGGCGACACAAGCATTCCTTGGATTGCTATTTTTTTTCTATTTCGGTAAATTTTGTCCTCCATATTTTGTTCTGGCTAGCTTAACGAGGGCTTAGAGGGCAATAAATTAACGCCGCTGTTTAGCCATGCCCCAATACATAAGGGCTGTATAACTCAATTTGTGCCCCTTTACTAAGTCTGGGAACAATGAGCGCCCTTATAACCCAATTTTGTCTTCCGTATTTTGTTCTCGCTAATTTAACGAGGGTTTGTAAGACCAACCCAACGACGCTATGTTTAGCCATGCCCAAATACTTGAGGGCTGTATAACTCAATTTCTGCTCTATCAAACAGTTTGGGCCTAATATTTCGGTATATAATGTCATCCGTTTATTGCTCTGGCTAGTTTAACGAGGCCTTCTACGGCCAATCTAACGACGCCATTGCTTAGCCAAGTCCAAATACTTGAGGGCTGTATAACTAAATTTGGGCCCATTTACCCGAATTGGGCCCAATCTTGGCCCTAATAATCCCCTTTCAGGAAAGTTTTATTTTCTATCTCCGTAAATTTTTTTCTTAGCCCTGCGGAAATACGTGAGGGCTGTCTAACTCAAGTTGTGCCCTTTTACCTAGTTTGGCCCAATCTTGGCCCTTATTACCCACTTTAAGTTAGTTTTCCGTTCGTTTCAGAATATTTTGACCTCCGTATTTCGCTCTGCCTAGCTTAACGATAGCATTTAAGGACAATATATCGACGCCGTTGTTTAGCCATGATCAAATACTTGAATGCTGTATAACTTCATTTGTGCTAGCTCCTTTACCAAGTTTGAGTTCAATATTGGCCCTTATTATCCCCTTTCAGGAACGTTTTATTATCTCTTTCGGTATATTTTGTCCTCCGTATTTTGCTCTGGCTAGCTTAACGAGAACTTCTAAGGCCAATCTAACGACGCCATTGTTTTGCCCAGCCCAAATACTTGAAGACTGTATAACTAAATTTGTGCCCTTTTACTCGGTTTGTTCTCAATTTTGCCCTTATTATCCCCTTTCATGAGGGTTTCACTTTCTATTTCGGTATATTTTGTCATCCGTATTTTCCTCTACTACTTGCTCAAATACTTGAGGGCTGTATAACTCAATTTCCGCCCGGTTTTGGCCAAAAGTCCCTCATAATCCCCTTTCAGGAACGTTTTATTTTCCATATCGGTTTATTTTTTCCTCCATATTTTGCACTAGTTAACTTAAGGAGAGCTTGTAAGGCCAATCTAACGACGTCATTGTTTACCCAAGCCCAAATACTTGAGGGCAGTATAGCTCAATTTGGGCTCTTTTACCCGGTTTGGGTCCCATCTTGGCCCTTTTTATTCCCTTTCAGGAACGTTTTATTCTCTATTTCGGTAAATTTTGTCATCCGTATTTTGCTCTGGCTAGCTTAAAGAGGGCCTGTAAGGCCAATCTAACGACGCAATTGTTTAGCCATGTCCAAATACTTTAGGGATGTATAATTCAATTTCGGCCCCTTTACCTAGGTTGTGCCCAATCTTGGCCCTTATTATTCCCTTTCAGGAACGTTTTATTTTCTATTTCGGTATACTGTATTTTATTTATCCGTATCTTGCTCTGGCTAGCTAAAAGAGGGCTTCTAAGGCCAATCTACCAAAATGTAACGACGACATTGATTATCCTGCCAAAATACTTGAGGGCTGTATAACTCAATTTGGGCCCTTTTAACCGGTTTGAGTTTTATTTTCTATTTCGGTAAATTTTGTCCTCCGTATTTCGCTCTGGCTAGCTTAACGAGAGCTTGTAAGGCAAATCTAACGACGCCATTGTTTAGCCTGCCCAAATACTTGAGGGCTGTATAACTTTATTTATGCCCTTTTACTAAGTTTCGGTTCAATCTTGGCCCTTATTATTCCTTTTCAGGAACGTTCTATTTTCTATTTCGGTAAATTTTGTCATCGCTATTTTGCTCTGCCTATGTTAATGAGAGCTTGTAATGCTAATCTAACGACGCCATTGTTTAGCCCTGCTCAAATACTTGAGGGCTATATAACTCAATTTCGGCCCTTTTACCCGGTTTTGGCCAAATGTTGGCCCCTAAAATCCCCTTTCATGAACGTTTTATTTTCTATATCGGTTAATTTTTTCCTCCGTATTTCGCTCTGGCTAGCTTAACGAGAGCATGTAAAGACAATCTAATGACACCATTGTTTGGCCATGCCCATGCCGGACTTTATAACTCAATTTGTGCTCATTTACTCAGTTTTGGTCTAATCTCGGCCCTTATTATCTCTTTTCAGAAACGTTTTATTTTCTATTTCGATATATTTTTTACATCCAAATTTTGCTCTGGCTAGCTTAACGAGGGCATGTTCGGCAGATCTAACGACGTCATTGTTTATCCCTGTCAAAATACTTGAGGGGTGTATAACTCAATTTGTGCCCTTTTACCCGGTTTGAGCCCAATCTTGGGCCTTATAATCCCCTTTCAGGAACGTTTTATTTTCAATTTCGGTAAATTTTGTGATCCGCATTTTGCTCTGGCTAGCTTAACGAGGGCCTGTAAGGCAAATCTAACGACGCCATTGTTTAGCCAAATCGAAATACTTGAGGGCTGTATAACTCAAGTTGTGCTTATTTACTCAGTTTGTGCCCAATCTTGGCCTTTATTACCTCCTTTCAGGAACGTTTTATTTTCTATTTTGGTTTTTTTTCATCCGTATTTTGCTCTGGCTAGCTTAACAAGGGCCTGTTTGGCAAATCTAACGATGTCATTGTGTAAGCAAATTGAAATACTTCAGGGCTGTATAAGGACTATTTAAGGTCAATCTAACGACGCCATTGTTTAGCCATGCCAAAATACTTGAGGGCTGTATAACTCAATTTCGGTCCTTTTACCCGGTTTGAATCCAATCTTGGCCCTTATAATCCCCTTTCAGGAACGTTTTATTTCCTATTTTGGTATATTTTGTCATCCGTATTTTGCTCTGGCTAGCTTTAAGAGACATTATAAGGCCAATCTAAGGACGCCATTGTTTAACCTTGCCATAATACTTGAGGGCTGTATAACTGAATTTGGGCCGTCTTACCCGGTTTGAGTCCAATCTTGGCCCTTATAATCCCCTGTTAGGAACGTTCTATTTTCTATTTCGGTAAATTTTGTCCTCCGTATTTCGCTCTGGCTAGCCAATTCTGAATACTTGAGGGATGTATAACTCAATTTCGGCCCCTTTACCCAGTTTGTGCCCAATCTTGGCTCTTATTATTCTCTTTCAGGAACCTTTTATTTTCTATTTCGATGTACTTTGTCATCCGTATTTTGCTCTTGCTAGCTTAACGAGAGCTTGTAATGCCAATCTAACGACGACATTGTTTAGCCCTGCTCACTTGAGGGCTGTATAACTCAATTTCGGCCCTTGCACCCGGTTGGGCCAAATGTTGGCCCTTCAAATCCCGTTTCAGGAACGGTTTATTTTCTATATCGGTTAATTTTGTCCTCCGTATTTCGCCCTGGCTAGCTTAACGAGAGCATGTAAAGATAATCTAATGACGCCATTGTTTAGCCATGCCCAAATACTTGAGGGCTGTATAACTCAATTTTTGCTCATTAACACAGTTTGGATCCAATCTCGGCCTTTATTATCTCCTTTCAGGTACGTTTTATTTTCTTTTTCGGTAATTTTGTCATCCGTATTTTGCTCGTGATTGCTTAACGAGGGCATGTAAGGCGAATCTAACGACGCCATTGTTTAGCGATGTCTGAAAACGTGAGGGCTGTATAACTCAATTTCGGACCCTTTACCCAGTTTTTCCCTAATCTTGGCCCTTATCAATCATTTTCAGGAACGTTTTATTTTCTATTTCGGTATATTTTGTCATCCGTATTTTGCTCTGGCTAGCTTAAAGAGACCTTGTAAGGCCAATATAACTACGCCATTGGTTAGCCCTGCCAAAATACTTGAGGGCTGTATAACTCAATGTGTGCCCTTTTACCCGGTTTGAGCCCAATCTTGGGCCTTATAATCCCCTTTCAGGAACGTTTTATTTTCTATTTCTGTAAATTTAGTCATCCCTGTTTTCTCTGGCTAGCTTAACGAGGGCCGGTAAGGTAAATCTAAAGACGCCATTGTTTAGCCAAGTCCAAATTCTTGAGGGCTGTATAACTCAATTTCGGCCCCTTTATCCAGTTAGTGCCCACCCTTGGCCCTTATAATTCCCTTCCAGGAATGTTTTATTTTCTATTTCGGTATATTTTTTCATTCGTATTTCCTCTGGATAGCTTAATCTCTTGTAATGCCAATCTAACGACGCCGTTGTTTAGCCCTGCTCAAATACTTAAGGGCTGTATAACTCAATTTGTGCTCATTTACCCAGTTTGGGCCAAATCTTTGCCCTTATAATCCGCTTTCAGGAACGTTTTATTTTCTTTATCGGTTAATTTTGTCCTCCGTTTTTCGCTTTGGCTAGCTTAACGAGAGCATGTAAAGACAATCTAATGACGCCATTGTTTAGTCATGCCCATATACTTCAGGGCTGTATAACTCAATTTGTGCTCATTTACCCAGTTTGAATCCCATCTCGGCCTTTATTATATCCTTCTAGGAACGTTCTATTTTCTATTTCGGTAAATTTTGTCATCCGTATTTTGCTCTGGCTAGCTTAACGCGGGCCTGTAAGGCAAATCGAACGACGCCATTGTTTAACCAAGACTGAAAACTTGAGGACTGTGTAACTCAATTTCGGCCCCTTAACCCAGTTTGTGCCCAATCTTGGCCCTTATGAATCCCTTTCAGGAACGTTTTATTTTCTATTTCGGTTAATTTTGTCCTCCATATTTCGCTCTGGCTAGCTTAACGAGAGCATGTAACGCCATTGTTAAGCCATACCATAATACTTGAGAGCTGTAAAACTCAATTTGTGCTCATTTACCCAGTTTGTGTCCAATCTCGTCCCTTATTAATCCCTTTCATGAACGGTTTTTTTTTCTATTTCGGTAATTTTGTCATTCGTATTTTGCTCTGTCTAGCTTAACGAGGGCCTGTAAGGCCAATGTTTAGCCCTACTTTAATACTTGAGGGCTGTGTAACTAAATTTGTGCCCTTTTACCCAGTTTATGCCAAATCTTGGACCTTATAATCCGCTTTCAGGAACGTTTTATTTTCTATATCGATTAATTTTGTTCTCCGTATTTCGCTATGGCTAGCTTAATAAGAGCATGTAAAGACAATCTAATGCCGCCATTGTTTAGTCATGCCAAATAATTGAGGGCTGTATAACTCAAATTGTGCCCTTTCAACCAGTTTTGGCCAAATGTTGGACCTTATAATCCCCTTTCAGGAACGTTTTATTTTCTATATCGATTTATTTTGTCCTCCGTATTTCGCTCTGGCTAGCTTAACGAGAGCATGTAAAGACAATCTAATGCCTCCTTTGTTTAGTCATGCCCAAATACTTGAGGGCTGTATAACTCAAATTGTGCCCTTTAAATCAGTTTGGGTCCAATCTCGGCCCTTATTATCTCCTTTCAGGAACGTTTAATTTTCTATTTCGGTAAATTTTGTCATCCGTATTTATCTCTGGATAGCTTAACGAGAGCATGTAAAGACAATCTAATGCCGCCATTGTTTAGTCATGCCCAAATACTTGAGGGCTCTTTAACTAAATTTCGGCCCCTTTACCCAATTTGTGCCCAATCTTGGCCCTTATTAATCCCTTTCAGAAACGTTTTATTTTCTATTTCGGTATATTTTGGCATCCGTATTTTGCTCTTGCTAGCTTAAAGAAATCTTGTAAGGCCAATCTAACGACGCCATTGTTTAGCCCTGACAAAATACTTGAGGGCTGTAAAACTCAATTTTGGCCCTTTCACCCGGTTTGAGCCCAATCTTGGGCCTTATATTCCCCTTTCAGGAACGTCTTATTTTCTATTACGGTCAATTTTGTCATCCGTATTTTGCTCTGGCTAGCTTAACGAGGGGCATGTAAGGCAAATCTAACGACTCCATTGTTTAGTCCTGCGCAGATACTTGAAGTCTGTATAAACCAATTTCGGTCCTTTTACCCGGTTTGGACCTTATCTTGGCGATTAAAATCCTCTTTCATGAACGTTTTATTTTCTATATCGGTTAATTTTGTCCTCCGTATTTCGCTCTGGCTAACTTAACGAGAGCATGTAAAGACAATCTAATGACGCCATTGTTTAGCAATACCCAAATACAATAGGGCTGTATAACTCAATTTATGCTCATTTACTCAATTTGGATCCAATCTCGGCCTTTATTATCTCCTTTCAGGAACGTTTTATTTTCTATTTTGGTAAATTTTGTTATCCGTATTTTGCTCAGGCTAGCTTAACGAGGGCCTGTAAGGCAAATCTAACAACACCATTGTTTAGCCAAGTCTGAAAAATTGAGGGCTGTATAACTCAATTTTGGATCCTTTTCCCAGATTGTGCCCAATCTTGGCCCTTATTACCCCCTTTCAGGAACGTTTAAATTTTCTATTACGGTATATTTTGTCCTCCGTATTGTGCTCTCGCTAGCTTAAAAACACCTTGTAAGGCCAATCTAACGACGCCATTGGTTAGCCATGCCAAAATACTTGAGGGCTGCATAACTCAATTGGTGCCCTTTAACCCGGTTTGAGCCCAAACTTGGGCCTTATTATCCCCTTTCAGGAACGTTTCATTTTCTATTTTGGTAAATTTTGTCATCCATATTTTACTCTGGCTAGCTTAACGAGGGCCTGTAAGGCAAATCTAACGACGCCATTATTTAGCCAAGTCTGAAAAATTGAGGGCTGTACAACTCAATCTAGGACCCTTTTCGAAGTTTTTGCCCAATCTTGGCCCTTATTATTCCCTTTGAGGAACCTTTTATTTTCTATTTTGGTATATTTTGTCCTCCGTATTTTGCTCTAGCTAGCTTAACGAGATCCTGTAATGCCAATCTAACGACGCCATTGTTTAACCCTGCCAAACTACTTGGAGCTGTATACTTAATTTCGGCCTTTTTACCCAGTCTGCACCAAATCTTGGCAATTAAAATCCCCTTTCAGGAACGTTTTATTTTCTATATCGGTTAATTTGTCCTCCGTATTTCGCTCTAGCTAGCTTAAAGAGAGCATGTCAAGACAATCTAATGACGCCTTTGTTTAGCCATTCCCAAATACTTGAGGGCTGTATAACTGAATTTGTGCTCATTTACCCACTTTGGATCCAATCTTGGCCTTTATTATCAATTTTCATGAACGTTTTATTTTCTATTTCGGTATATTTTGTCATCCGTATTTTGCTCTGGCTAGCTTAAAAAGACCTTGTATGGCCAATCTAACGACGTCATTGTTTAGCAATGCCAAAATACTTGAGGGCTGTATAACTCTATTTGGGCTTTTTTACCCGGTTTTAGCCCAATCTTGGGCCTTATTATTCCCTTTCAGGAGCGTTTTATTTTCTATTTTGGTATATTTTGTCATCCGTATTTTCCTCTGGCTAGCTTAAAGAGACCTTGTAAGGCCAATCTAACGACACCATTGTTTAGCCAAGTCTGAAACTTGAAGGCTGTATAACTCTATTTTGGACCCTTTATCCAGTATGTATATTTTGTCATCCGTATTTTGCTCTGACTAGCTTAAAGTGACCTTGTAAGGCCAATCTAACGACGCCATTGGTTAGCCCTGCCAAAATACTTGAGGGCTGTATAACTCAATTTGGGCCCTTTTACCCGGTTTCAGCCTAATCTTGGCCCTAAGATCCCCCTTCAGGAACGTTTTTTTTTCTATTTCGGTAAATTTTGTCATCCGTATTTTTCTCTGGCTAGCTTAACGAAGGCCTGTAAGGCAAATCTAACGACGCCATTGTTATGCCAAGTCCAAATACTTGAGGGCTGTCTACCTCAAGTTCGGCCCCTGTAGCAAGTTTGTGCCCAACCATGGCCCTTATTATTTCCTTACAGGAACGTTTTATTTTATATCTATTCTATATCGATTAATTTTGTCCTCCGTATTTCGCTCTGGCTAGCTGGACGAGAGCATGTAAAGACAATCTAATGCCGCCATTGTTTAGTCATGCCCAAATACTTGACGGCTGTATAACTCAAATTTTTCCCTTTGAACCAGATTGGGTCCAATCCGTATTTTGCTCTGGCTAGCTTAATGAGAGCATGTAAGGCAAATCTAACGACGCCATTGTTTAGCCCTGCTCAAATACTTGAGGGCTGTATAACTCAATTTCGGCCCTTTTACCCGGTTTGGACCTAATCCTGGCGATTAAAATCCCTTTCATGAACGTTTTATTTTCTATATCGGTTAATTTTGTCCTCCGTATTTCGCTCTGGCTAACTTAACGAGAGCATGTAAAGACAATCTAATGATGCCATTGTTTAGCAATACCAAAATACATGAGGGCTGTATAACTCAATTTATGCTCATTTACCCAGTTTGGATCCAATCTCGGCCTTTATCATCTCCTTTCAGGAACGTTTTATTTTCTATTTCGGTAAATTTTGTTATCCGTATTTTGCTCAGGCTAGCTTAACGAGGGCCTGTAAGGCAAATTTACAACGCCATTGTTTAGCCAAGTCTGAAAAATTGAGGGCTGTATAACTCAATTTTGGACCCTTTTCCCAGTTTGTGCCCAATCTTGGTCCTTATTAATCCCTTTCAGGAACGTTTAATTTTCTTTGACGGTATATTTTGTCATCCGTATTTTGCTCTCGCTGGCTTAAAAACACCTTGAAAGGACAATCTAACGACGGCATTGGTTAGCCAAAGAGCTTAAAGAGACCTTGTAAGGCCAATATAACTACGCCATTGGTTAGCCCTGCCAAAATACTTGAGGGCTGCATAACTCAATTTGTGCCCTTTTACCCGGTTTGAGCCCAATCTTGGGCCTTATTATCCCCTTTCAGGAACGTTTTATTTTTTATTTTGGTAAATTTTGTCATCCGTATTTTACTCTGGCTAGCTTAACGAGGGGCTGTAAGGCAAATCTAACGACGCCATTGTTAAGCCAAGTCTGAAAAATTGAGGGCTGTATAACTCAATTTCGGACCCTTTTCCCAGTTTGTGCCCAATCTTGGCCCTTATTACTCCCATTCAGGAACGTTTAATTTTCGATTACGGTATATTTTGTCCTCCGTATTTTGCTCTCGCTACCTTAAAAACACCTTGTAAGGCCAATCTAACGACGCCATTGGTTAGGCATGCCAAAATACTTGAGGGCTGCATAACTCAATTTGTGCCCTTTTACCCGGTTTGAGACCAATCTTGGGCCTTATAATCCCCTTTCAGGAACGTTTTAGTTTATTATTTTGGTATATTTTGTCCTCCGTATTTTGCTCTAGCTAGCTTAACGAGAGCTTGTAATGCCAATCTAACGACGCCATTGTTTAACCCTGCCAAACTACTTGAGGGCTGTATAACTCAATTTTGGCCTTTTTACCCGGTCTGCACCAAATCTTGGCAATTAAAATCCCCTATCAGGAACGTTTTATTTTCTATATCGGTTAATTTTGTCCTCCGTATTTCGCTCTTGCTAGCTTAAAGAGAGCATGTCAAGACAATCTAATGACGCCATTGTTTAGCCATACCCAAATACTTGAGGGCTGTATAACTGAATTTGTGCTCATTTACCCACTTTGGATCCAATCTCGGCCTTTATTATCTATTTTCAGGAACGTTTTATTTTCTATTTCGGTATATTTTGTCATCCGTATTTTGTTCTGGCTAGCTTAAAAAGACCTTGTATGGCCAATCTAACGAAGTCATTGTTTAGCCATGCCAAAATACTTGAGGGCTGTATAACTCTATTTTGGACTTTTTACCCGGTTTTAGCCAAATCTTGGGCCTTATTAATCCCTTTCAGGAACGTTTTATTTTCTATTTTGGTATATTTTGTCCTCCGTATTTTCCTCTGGCTAGCTTAAAGAGACCTTGTAAGACCAATCTACCGACGCCATTGTTTAGCCCTGTCAAAATACTTGGGGGCTGTATAACTCAATTTTGGCCCTTTTACCTGGTTTGAGCCTAATCTAGGGCCTTATAATCCCCTTTCAGGAACGTTTTTTTTTCTATTTCGGTAAATTTTGTCATACGTTTTTTACTCTGGCTAGCTTAACGAGGGGCTGTAAGGCAAATCTAACGACGCCATTGTTTAGCCAAGTCTAAAAACTTCAGGGCTGTATAACTCAATTTCGGCCCCTTTTCCCAGTTTGTGCCCAATCTTGGCCCTTATTATTCCCATTCGGGAACGTTTTATTTTCTATTTTGGTATATTTTGTCCTCCGTATTTTGCTCTGGCTAGCTTAAAGAAACCTTGTAAGGCAAATCTGACGACGCCATTGTTTAGCTCTGCCAAAATAATCGAGGGCTGTATAAATCAATTTCGGCTGTTGTAAACGGTTTGAGTCCAATCTTGGGCCTTTATATAATCCCCTTTCAGGAACGTTTTATTTTCTATTTCGGTAAATTTTGTCATACGTATTTTGCTCTTCCTAGCTTAATTAGGGCCTGTAAGGCGAATCTAACGACGCCATTGTTTAGCTAAGTCTGAAACTTGAGGGCTTTATACATGTGTAACTCAATTGCGGACCCTTTATCCAGTATGTGCCCAATCTTGGCCCTGATTAACCCCTTTCAGGAACGTTTTATTTTCTAGTTTGGTATATTTTCTCCTCCGTATTTCGCTCTGACTAGCTTAAGAAGAGCTTGTAATGCTAATCTAACGACGCCATTGTTTAGCCAAGCCCAACTACTTGAGGGCTGTATAATTCAATTCGGGCCCTTTTACCCGGTTTGAGCCCAATCTTGGCCCTTATTAACCCCTTTCAGGAACGTTTTATTTTCTATTTTGGTATATTTTCTCCTCCGTATTTCGCTCTGACTAGCTTAACGAAGGCCTGTAAGGCAAATCTAACGACGCCATTGTTTAACCCTGCCAAACTACTTGAGGGCTGTATAACTCAATTTCGGCCCCTTTACCAAGTTTGTGCCCAATCATGGCCCTTAAAATCCCCTTTCAGGAACGTTTTATTTTCTATATCGGTTAATTTTGTCCTCCGTATTTCGCTCTAGCTAGCTTATCGAGACAATCTAATGATGCCATTGTTTAGCCATTCACAAATACTTGAGGGCTGTATAACTCAATTTGTGCTCATTTACCCAGTTTGGATCCAATCTCGGCCTTTATTATTTCCTTTCAGGAACGTTTTATTTTCTATTTCGGTATATTTCATCATCCGTATTTTGCTCTGGCTAGCTTAAAAACACCTTCTATTGCCAATCTAACGACGCCATTGTTTAGCCAAGTCCAAATACTTCAGGGCTGTATAACTCAATTTCGGCCCTTTCAACCGGTTTGAGCCCAATCTTGGGCCTTATAATCCCCTTTCAGGAACTTTTTTTTTATTTCGGTAAATTTTGTCATTCGTATTTTTCTCTGGCTAGCTTAACGAAGGCCTGTAAGGCAAATCTAACGGCGCCATTGTTTAGCCAGGTACACATACTTTAAGGCTTTATAACTCAATTTCGGCTCCCTTTACCCAGTTTGTGCCCAATCTTGGCCCTTATTATTCCCTTTCAGGAACGTTTTATTTTCTATTTCGGTAAATTTTGTCATCCGTATTTTGCTCTGGCTAGCTTAACGAGAGCTTGTAATGCCAAGGTAACGACGCAGTTGTTTAGCCCTGCTCTAATACTTGAGGGCTGTATAACTAAATTTCGGCCTTTTTACCCGGTTTGAGTCAAATGTTGACCCTAAAAATCCCCTTTCAGGAACGTTTTATTTTCTATATCGGTTAATTTTGTCCTCCGTATTTCGCTCTGGCTAGCTTAAAGAGAGCATGTCAAGACAATCTAATGACGCCATTGTTTAGCCATACCCAAATACTTGAGGGTTGTATAACTCAATTTGTGCTCATTTACCCAGTTTGGATCCAATCTCGGCCTTTATTATCACCTTTCAGGAACTTTTTTTCTATTTCGGTATTTTGTCATCCGTATTTTGCTCTGGCTAGCTTAAAAAGACCTTGTATGGCCAATCTAACGGAAGTCATTAATTAGCCCTGCCAAAATACTTGAGGGCTGTAAAACTCAATTTGGGCCCTTTTACCCGATTTGAGCCCAAATTTGGCCCTTATAATCCCCTTTCAGGAACGTTTTATTTTCTATTTCGGTAAATTTTATCCTCCGTATTTTGCTCTGGCTAGCTTAACGAGGGCCTGTAAGGCAAATCTAACGACGCCATTGTTTAGCCAGGTCCAAATACTTTAGGGCTGTATAACTCAATTTCGGCTCCTTTACCCAGTTTGTGCCCAATCTTGGCCCTTATTATTCCCTTTCAGGAACGTTTTATTTTCTATTTCGGTAAATTTTGTCATCCGTATTTTGCTCTGGCTAGCTTAACGAGAGCTTGTAATGCCAAGGTAACGACGCAGTTGTTTAGCCCTGCTCTAATACTTGAGGGCTGTATAACTAAATTTCGGCCTTTTTACCCGGTTTGAGTCAAATGTTGACCCTAAAATCCCCTTTCAGGAACGTTTTATTTTCTATATCGGTTTATTTTGTCCTCCGTATTTCGCTCTTGCTAGCTTAAAGAGAGCATGTCAAGACAATCTAATGACGCCATTGTTTAGCCATACCCAAATACTTGAGGGCTGTATAACTGAATTTGTGCTCATTTACCCACTTTCGATCCAATCTCGGCCCTTATAATCCCCTTTCATGAACGTTTTATTTTCTATTTCGGTAAATTTTATCCTCCGTATTTTGCTCTGGCTAGCTTAACGAGGGCCTGTAAGGCAAATCTAACGACGCCATTGTTTAGCCAGGTCAAAATACTTGAGGGCTGTATAACTCAATTTCGGCCCCTTTACCCAGTTTGTGCCCAATCTTGGCCCTTATTATTCCCTTTCAGCAACGTTTTATTTTCTATTTCGGTAAATTTTGTCATCCGTATTTTGCTCTGGCTAGCTTAACGAGAGCTTGTAATGCCAAGGTAACGACGCAGTTGTTTAGCCCTGCTCTAATGCTTGAGGGCTGTATAACTAAATTTCGGCCTTTTTACCCGGTTTGAGTCAAATGTTGACCCTAAAATCCCCTTTCAGGAACGTTTTATTTTCTATATCGGTTAATTTTGTCCTCCGTATTTCGCTCTGGCTATCTTAAAGAGAGCATGTAAAGACATTCTAATGACGCCATTGTTTAGCCATACCCAAATACTTGAGGGTTGTATAACTCAATTTGTGCTCATTTACCCAGTTTGGATCCAATTTCGGCCTTTATTATCACCTTTCAGGAACTTTTTTTTCTATTTCGGTATTTTTGTCATCCGTATTTTGCTCTGGCTAGCTTAAAAAGACCTTGTATGGCCAATCTAACGAAGTCATTAATTAGCCCTGGCAAAATACTTGAGGGCTGTATAACTCAATTTGGGCCCTTTTACCCGGTTTGAGCCCAAATTTGGCCCTTATAATCCCCTTTCAGGAACGTTTTATTTTCTATTTCGGTAAATTTTATCCTCCGTATTTTGCTCTGGCTAGCTTAACGAGGGCCTGTAAGGCAAATCTAACGACGCCATTGTTTAGCCAGGTCCAAATACTTTAGGGCTGTATAACTCAATTTCGGTCCCTTTACCCAGTTTGTGCCCAATCTTGGCCCTTATTATTCCCTTTCAGGAACGTTTTATTTTCTATTTCGGTAAATTTGTCATCCGTATTTTGCTCTGGCTAGCTTAACGAGAGCTTGTAATGCCAAGGTAAGGACGCAGTTGTTTAGCCCTGCTCTAATACTTGAGGGCTGTATAACTAAATTTCGGCCTTTTTACCCGGTTTGAGTCAAATGTTGACCCTAAAAATCCCCTTTCAGGAACGTTTTATTTTCTATATCGGTTAATTTTGTCCTCTGTATTTCGCTCTTGCTAGCTTAAAGAGAGCATGTCAAGACAATCTAATGACGCCATTGTTTAGCCATACCCAAATACTTGAGGGTTGTATAACTCAATTTGTGCTCATTTACCCAGTTTGGATCCAATCTCGGCCTTTATTATCACCTTTCAGGAACTTTTTTTTCTATTTCGGTATTTTTGTCATCCGTATTTTGCTCTGGCTAGCTTAAAAAGACCTTGTATGGCCAATCTAACGGGGTCATTAATTAGCCCTGCCAAAATACTTGAGGGCTGTAAAACTCAATTTGGGCCCTTTTACCCGATTTTAGCCCAAATTTGGCCCTTATAATCCCCTTTCAGGAACGTTTTTTTTCTATTTCGGTAAATTTTGTCCTCCGTATTTTGCTCTGGCTAGCTTAACGAGGGCCTGTAAGGCAAATCTAACGACGCCATTGTTTAGCCAGGTCCAAATACTTAGGGCTGTATAACTCAATTTCGGCCCTTTGCCCAGTTTTGCCCAATCTTGGCCCATATTATTCCCTTTCAGGAAACGTTTATTTTCTATTTCGGTAAATTTTGTCATCCGTATTTTGCTCTGGCTAGCTTAACGAGAGCTTGTAATGCCAAGGTAAGGACGCAGTTGTTTAGCCTGCTCTAATACTTGAGGGCTGTATAACTAAATTTCGGCCTTTTACCCGGTTTGAGTAAATGTTGACCCTAAAAATCCCCTTTCAGGAACGTTTTATTTTCTATTTCGGTATGTTTTGTCCTCCGCATTTTGCTCTGGCTAGCTTATAGAGACCTTGTAAGGCCAAACTAACGACGCCATTGTTTACCCATGCCCAAAAAATTGAGGGCTGTATACCTCAGTTTGTGCCCGCTTCCCCAGTTTCGATTCCATCTTGGCCCTTATTATCCCCGTTCCGGTACGTTTTATTTTCTTCTTTTCTATATTATTGTCATCCATATTTTGCTCAGGCTAGCTGAACGAGAGCTTATAAGGCCAATCTAACAACGCCATTGTTAAGCCATGCCCAAGTACCTGAGGGCTGTATAACTCAATTTGTGCCCATTTACCCAGTTTGGACCAAATCATAGTCCTCATAAACCCCGTTCAGGAACGTTTTATTTTCTATTTCGGTATTTTTGTCATCCTTATTTCGCTCTGGCAAGCTTAACGAGAGCCTGTAAGGCCAATCTAACGACGCCATTGTTTAGCCAAGCCAAAA
Organism: Pinctada imbricata; assembly: GCA_033119305.1. Classification (NCBI taxonomy): domain Eukaryota; kingdom Metazoa; phylum Mollusca; class Bivalvia; order Pterioida; family Pteriidae; genus Pinctada; species Pinctada imbricata. The sequence continues at coordinate 45,520,924 of VSWD01000006.1, forward strand.
TACTTGAGGGTTGTATTACTCAATTTGTGCCCTTTTACCCAGTTTGGGTTCAATCTTGGCCCTTATTATCCCCTTTCCGATAAGTTTTATTTTCTATTTCGGAATATTTATTCATCCGTATTTTACTCAGGCTAGCTTAACGAGAGCTTGTAAGGCCAATCTAACGACGCCATTGTTTAGCCATGCCCAAAAAATTTGAGGGCTCTGTAACCCCATTTCTGCCCTTTTACCCAGTTTGGTCCTTATATTGGTCCTCATTATCCTCTTTCAGGAACGTTTTATTTTCTATAACGGTATATTTTGTCATCCGTATTTTGCTCTGGCTTGCTTAGCGAGAGCTTGTAATGCCAATCTAACTACGTCATTTTTTAACGAATCCCAAATGCTTCAAGGCTGTATTTTGCTCTGGCTAGCTTAACGAGGGCCTGTGAGGCAAATCTAACGACGCCATTGTTTAGCTGAGTCCATATACTTAAGGGCTTTATAACTCAATTTCAGCCCCTTTACCCGGTTTGTGCCTAATCTTTGCCCTTATTAGGCCATTTCTTGTTTTATTCTGTTTTGCGTTGATATTGAGAAACCTACCAGCCAGCCAGGGAGAAAAACAAACAAAAATATAAAACAAATATGCAAATTCATATTATGTGACCTTATGAAATATGACAGAAACTTATATCATTTGATTATTAACAGAGTTTAGTCAGCAAAAGAATGATGGATAATGTAATGTCTTTAATCATTGCAGTACTTTTACATTTTAACATGAAATTTAAAACATTAAACAATTTCTCTTTAATTTTTGTAGAAAACAAATCTAATTTGTAAAAGATTCTATTATTTTATTTTGTTTTGTTTTGTGACTTTGGGCTTAAAAACTACCAGCACGAGGACGCAAAACAGAAAATAACAAAGAAATGGCCTTATTTCCTGTCAGGAACGTTTTATTTTCTATTTCGGTACTTTTTGTCATCCTTATTTCGCTCTGGCAAGCTTAACGAGGGCCTGTAAGGCCAATCTAACGACACCATTGTTTAGCCAAGCCAAAATACTTGAGGGTTGTATAACTCAATTTGTGCCCTTTTACCCAGTTTGGGTTCAATATTGGCCCTTATTATCCCCGTTCCGGTACGTTTTATTTTCTATTTCGGTATATTTTTTCGTCAGTATTTTACTAAGGCTAGCTTAACGAGATCTTGTAAGGCCAATCTAACGACGCCATTGTTTAGCCATGCCCATAAACTTGAGGGCTGCATAACCCCATTTCTGCCCCTTTACCCAGTTTGGTCCTAATATTGGTCCTCATTATCCCCTTTCAGGAACGATTTATTTTCTATAACGGTATATTTTGTCATCCGTATTTTGCTCTGGCTAGCTTAACGCGACCTTCTAATGCCAATCTAACGACGTCATTCTTTAACCAATCCCAAATGCTTCAAGGCTGTATAACTGAATTTTGGCCTTTTTACCCAGTTTGGGCCAAATCTCGGCCCTTATAATCCCCTTTCAGGAACGTTTTATTTTTTATGTCGGTTTTGTCCTCCGTATTTCGCTCTGGCTAGCTTAACAAAAGCATGTAAAGACAATCTAATGACTCAATTGTTTAGCCATGCCCAAATACTTGAGGGCTGTATAACTCAATTTGTGCCCTTTTACCCGGTTTGAGCCCAATCTTGGTCATGATTATCCCCTTTCAGGAACGTTTTATGTTCTATATCGGTTTTGTCCTCCGTATTTCGTTCTGGCTACCTTAACAAAAGCATGTAAAGACAATCAAATGACTCCATTGTTTAGCCATGCCCAAATACTTGAGGGCTGAATAACTCAATTTGTGCCCTTTTACCCGGTTTGAGCCCAATCTTGGCCCTGATAATCCCCTTTGAGGTACGTTTTATTTTCTATTTCGTTCAATTTTGTCATCTGTATTTTGCTATGGCTAGCTTAACGAGAGCTTGTAAGGCCCACCTAACGACGCCATTGTTTATCCATGCCCAAATAGCTAGCAAAAATACTTGAGGGTTGTATAACTCAATTTGTGCCCTTTTACCCAGTTTGGGTTCAATCTTGGCACTTATTATCCCCTTTCCGGTACGTTTTATTTTCTATTACGGTCAATTTTGTCCTTCGTCAGTATTTTACTCAGGCTAGCTTAACGAGGGCTTGTAAGGCCAATTTAACGAGGCCATTGTTTAGCCATGCCCAAATACTTGAGGGCTGTATAACTCCATTTGTGCCCTCTTACCTAGTTTGGTCCCAGTTGTGTCGTTTATTATCCCCTTTCGGTAACGTTTTATTTTCTATTTCGGTATATTTTGTCATCTGCAGTTTGCTCTGGCTAGCTTAACGAAAGATTGTAATGCCAATCTAACGACGTCATTGTTTCGGCAATCCCTCATCCTGAGGGCTGTATAACTCAATTTGGGAAATTTTGCCCGGTTTGGGCCCAAACTTGGCCCTTATAATCCCCTTTCAGGAACGTTTCATTTTCTAATTCGGTAATTTGGTCATCCGTATTTTGTTCTGCCTAGTTAAACGAGAGATTGTAATGCCAATCTAACGACGCCATTGTTTAGCCAAGCCAAAATACTTGGTTGCTGTATAACTCAATTTGGGCCCTTTTGTCCTGTTTGCTCCCAATGTTGGCCCTTATAATTACCTTTCAGAAACGTTTTATTTTCTATTTCGGTAAACTTTTCCTCCGTATTGTGCTCCGGCTAGCTTAACGAAGGCGTACATGCAAGGTAATTCTAACGACGCCATTGTTGAGTCATGCGGAAATACTTGAGGGTTGTGTAACTCAAGTTGTGGCCTTTTACCAAGTTGGGTCCAATCTTTGCCCTTATTACCAACATTAAGGAACGTTTCTGTTCATTTTGTCATCCGTATTTTGCTCTGGCAAACTTAACGATAGCTTGTAATGCCAATCTAATGACTCCATTGTTTAGCCAAGCCCAAATACTTGAGGGCTGTATAACTCAATTTCTACCCTTTTTTCTTGGTTTTGGCCAAATCATGGCCCTCATAATCCCCTTTCAGGAACGTTTTAATTTCTATATCGGATACTTTTGTCCTCCGTATTTCGTTTCGCCTAGCTTAAACAGAGCATGTAAGGCCAATCTAACGACGCCATTGTTTAGCCATGTTCAAAAACCTGAGGGCAGTATAACTCAATTTGAGCCCTTTTACCCAGTTTGGGTCCAATCTTGGTCCTAATTTTCCCATTTCAGGAACGTTATATTTTCTATTTCGGTGAATGTTGTCCTCCTTTCTTTGCTCTGGCTTATATTGTGTCATCCGTATTTCCCTCAGGCTAGTTTAACAAGGCCCTGTAAGGCAAATCTAACGACGCCATTGTTTAGCCCTTCCAAAATACTTGAGGGCTGAATAACTCAATTTGGGAGCTTTTACCCGGTTTGAGTCCAATCTTGGCCCTTATCATCCCCTTTCAGGAACGTTTTATTTTCTATTTCTGTACATTTTGTAATCTGTATTTTGCTCTGGCAAGCTTAAGACGAGCTTGTAATGCTAATCTAACGACGCCATTGTTTAGCCAAGTCCAACTACTTGAGGGCTATATAACTCAATTTGGGCCCTTTTTCTCGGTTTTGGCCCATTCTTTGTCCATATAATCCACCTTATAAAACCCTCAAGTATTTGGACTTGGCTAAACGATGATGTCATTAGATTTGCCTTACAGGCCTAGCCAGGTACATTTTGTCCTCCGTATTTTGCTCTGGCTAGCTTAACGAAGGCCTGTAATGCAAACCTAATGACGCCATTGTTTAGCCAAGTCCAAATACGTGAGGGCTGTATAACTCAATATGTGCCCCTTCACCCAGTTTGTGCCCAATCTTGGCCCTTATTATCCCTTTTCAGGAACAGGGTTTTTTTTTGTATTTCGGTATATTTTGTCACCCGTATTTTGCTATTTCTAGCTTAAGGCCAATACAGCGACGCCATTGTTTAGCCCTGTCAAAATACTTGAGGGCTTTATAACTCAATTTGTGCCCTTTTGCCCGGTCTGGGCCCAATCTTGGCCCTTATAATCCCCTGTCAGGAACGTTTCGTTTTATTTTCTATATCGGTTATTTTGTCCTCCGTATTTTGCTCTGGTTAGCTTATTGGATATTTCATACGTGTATTTGTAATGTGTAGACCTTTCTATTGATACTAAATTTTTTTTACCATGACTTTGACCTTTGACCTACTTTACAAAAACTTTAACATTTGGGATATCTTTTGAATGGTAAGTGATAGGGCTTTGATATTTCACATGTGTATTCCTTGTGATAAGACCTTTCCATTTCTACAAAAAAAATTTTAACCCAGTGACCCTGCTCTTGACCTTTCACTTACATGTACTTAACAGAAAATAGTGCTTATGCTAACAAAGATGCTACCGGGAGTTTTTGAAAAGTACTGCAAAGGTCAAGGTCAAGGTCATGAGGTCAAAAATTTGGTATCACTTGAAAGGTCCTGTCACAAGGAATACACATGTCAAATATGAAAGCCCTATCACTAATCATTCAAAAGTTATGCCAAATGTTAAAGTTTTTGAAAGTAGGTCAAAGGTCAAGGTCAAGGTCACGAGGTCAAAAATTTTGGTATCAATGGAAAGGTCTTGTCACAAGGAATACACATGTCAAATATGGAAGCCCTATCACTTACCATTCAAAAGTTATGCCCAATGTTAAAGATTTTGAAAAGTAGGTCAAAGGTCAAGATCACAAGGTGAAAAGTTTTGGTATCATTGGAAAGGTCTTGTTGCAAGGAATACACATGAGAAATATGAAAGCCCTATCATTTCCCATTCAAAAGTTATGTCCAATGTTAAAGTTTTTCGGACAAACAGACAGACAAACAGACTAACAGACAAACAGAAGGACAGGCCAAAAACTATATGCCCCCGAATCTTTGATTCCGGGGGCATAAAAAAAATCATATTTTTAAATACCTAAACAATAAAATGATTCAACATTTATCTGCTGACTATAAACTTTGAAAAGAGGTATCTCTCAGGACCTTCAGTCCTTTGATTTCTTTACTTTGTAAATTTTGTAATCTACATTTTGCTCTGACTAGCTAAACGAGGGCTTGTAAGGCCAATATTAAGACGCCATTGTATAGCCCTGCCCAAATATCGGTACTTGAGGGCTGTATAACTCAATTTGAACCCTTAAACCAAATGGGCACAATCTTGGCTTGTATTACCCCTTTCCGCAACTTTTTTTCATTTATGTACGTAAATTTTGTCATCTGTATTATGCTCTGGTTAGCTGAACGAGACGAGTGCTTAAAAGGCCAATCTATTGACGCCATTGATAGGACCCGCCCAAGTACTTGAGGGTTTCGTTACTCAATTTGGGCTCTGGCTTTCTAAACGAGGGCTTGTAAGGTCAATATAGCAACGTCAATGTTAAGCCCTGCCCAAGTACTTTAAGGCTGTTTTACTTAATTCGTGCACATTAACTTAGTTTGGACCCAATCTTGGCCCTGATTCTCCCCTTTCAGGAACGCGTTTTTATATATTTCGGTAAAGTTTGTCCTCTGTATCTTACATTGGCTTGAAAGGCCAATCTAACGACGTCGTTGTTTAGCCCTGCCCAAATACATGAGGACTGTATAACTCAATTTTGGCCCTTAAACCCATTTTAGGCACAATCTTTGCGCGTATTACCCCGTTTCAGCAACATTTTTTTATTTTATTTTAGTAAATACTGTCATTTGTATGTTGCTCTGGCTTGCAAAGCTTACCGAAGGACGCCATTATTTAGCCCTACCAAGTCTATGTGGACTGGGTAACTCATTGTGTGCCCTTTACCAAGTTTATGCTCATTCTTGGCCCGTATAACCCTCTTGAAGCAACCATTTTTTTTTATTCATTTCGTAATTTTTGTTCTCCGCATTTTGCATTGGCTATCTAAACGAGGGCTTGTAAGGCCAATCTAACGACGCCGTTGTTTAGCCCTTCCCACATACTTGAGGGATGTATAACTCAATTTGGGCCGTTTAACACAGTTTATTGACAATCTTGGCCTGTATTACCCCCTCTTTTAGCAACACTTTTTTTTAAACTTATTTCGGTAAATTTTGTCATCCATATTTTACTATGGCTGTATAAACGAGGGCCTGTCAAATTAGTGAAGTAAGCGTTAAGCCCTGCCCAAATTCTTGAGGGCTGTATAACGTAATATGAGAAGTTTAATCAAGTTTGGGCTCAAACTATGCTGTTATTACAACCCTTTAGTAAAGTTTTTTTTTCTCGGTAAATTTTGTCCTCCGTATTTTCCTCTGGCTACTTAAAGAAGGCTTCTAATGCCAAAATAGAGACGTCATTGTTTAGCCATGTCAAAGTAGCCGAGGGCTGCTTAACTTAATTTGGGACAATAAGCCCGGTTTCGGGCTAATCATGGACCATATTAATTAGCCCCTTTCAGCAAGACTTTACATATAAGGTAAATTTTGTTATCTTCATAATGATCTGGTTAGCTATACTAGGGATTGTAAAAGCAATTTAACGACGCCATTGTTTAGACCAAACTTGGGGTCCAATCTTGGTCCTTACAACCTTCTTTAAGCAACAGTTTTTTATTTATTAATTTTGGTTATTTTTATCCTATGCATTTTGCTCTGGCTGTCTAAACGAGGGTTTGTAAGGTCAATATATCGGCGCCAGAGTTAAGGCCTATCCAAGTACTTAATTTGCGCATTTTAACCCTTTTTGGGCCCAATCTTCACTTTTACCCAGGGTCAATCTTGGCCCGTATAACCCGCTGTCAGCAACACGTTTTTATTTATTTCGGCAAATGTTGTCCTCTACTTTTTCATCTGGCTTTCTTAACAATGACTTGTAAGGCCAATCTAACGACGTCATTATATAGCCCTGCCAAAATGCTTCAGGGCTTTATAACTCAATTTTGGCCCTTAAACCCAGTTTGGACACAATCTTGGCCCTTATTATCCCCTTTCAGGAACGCTTTATTATTTCTTTCGGTTAATTTTGTCATCCGTATTTTGCTATGGCTAGCTAGGCCAATCTAACAACGCAATTGTTTAGCCATTCCAATTGCTTGAGGGCTGTTTAACTTAAAAAAGGCCCAGTTTGGGCCCAATTTTGGCCCGTATAACCTTCCTTCAGCAACACATTTTTATTCATTTCGGTCAATTTTGTCCTCTGTATTTTTCACTGATTAGATTAACAGGGGCTTGTAAGGCCAATCTAACGACGCCGTGGTTTAGCCCTGTGTAACCATATGGCCTCTCCCCCACAATAATTATGCTCATTAATTATTCATATAACTTAAGAATATGTATATGGAAATTGCTAAATTGAGTTTACTATAGTAAAAGGGAAATCATGCTAACTTAATACCTTGACTTTAAGTTCGAATTTCATATTGAGACAATTAATTCTAGTTTGTAAATTCTGTAATCTGTTTAATTTGATTCCCACGATGCTGAAAACACTGTAGTAATTTGCACACCTGCAAGTACTTTAGTCTTTGTTTTCCGTACGAATTAATTGAAAGCTAATTGGAAATCTCCCCGTAAAAGCCATTATTGTTCTGTATTTGGAAGAATCTAATTTCCAAAATGTCTTTTTAATCAAAAACCAATTACTTATTATTTTGTGCAGGTGTTAGCAATTTCCAATCGTCCACATATATATTCGGCGCATCGTTTTGCCGACCAGTTAAGTTTCGGTTAAGTTAGACTCCAGTTCAGTTTAAGTTTCTTTTAGTTAGGTTTAGACTCCGCTCTCGTACTGTCAACATGTAACGTTGTTAATAAACGTAGAACTTTATTCGGACTTCGGTTTATAGTTTTCAAAATGACTATTTAATACACAACGCGAACTACACCTAACCTGTAGGCCATTGCCTTACAAGTTGTATTTTGGCGCCGTGACCTAAACGAACCAGGGAAAATATGATTACAAGTTGTATTTTGGCGCCGTGATCTAAACGAAATTACAAGGTTTTATTTGGTACCGTGACCTAAACGTACCAGGGGAAATATGAAGAGGTTCATTGCTGAGATTGCAGATGATGCACGCCGCGGAACCAGGATTTAACAATGAGACGATGAACTTTACGCTGTAAACAAAATGCGCGATCGTAAAAGGTATGACACATTTAATTTCTCAATGTAATCTCAGATTGATTGACCATGTATTTTTTAATGTTATTTTTAAATTTTTGAAAGTTTTAAGCGAATTTTTGTTGTTGAAGAAATCGGATCAGAGTTTTTTCTCAGATATTTTCGATAAGAAATGACGGACAGAGACAACGAAGTAACATTTAATATTTTGGGAATCGGTCGAGTTTCACGTAATCTTGAGTTGATTGAAGATTTAGGTTTCGGTCGTTTTGAGGATTTCGGTTTTTCTCAGCCGCTGAGTCAGGGTCTAGATCAGGGTCCCGTCATGTCGCTAGAACGCCGGGTATAGGTGTGGGACCGTAGTAAGAGACGGGGGAGTATCCGTCTCTGTAAGGTTTTTCAAGATGATAGAACATTACAATTAAGAGGATACTTCGATGGAACCCATATATTCCAGTTTGTTAGGTGATGAGCTGTTGAATTTGCTCGGTATATGGCGATGAAACGCCGAAAAATGGCACCAGTAGAAATTTCTGGGAACGTAGAAAGTTCGTTCGGGTTTGTTGCGTATACAACCCTGTCATTTCTAATTTGTGCTATGTGAGAGCACGTAATTTTTTTCGGATTATATGACACCATCGTAGTATTCATCATCTTATGTATGTTTTGTGCTGTCATTTCGGAGGTCTTGATTTTTTTTATTTCAAGAAAGGGAGGAAATGGTAAATATCTTAAATTAAAAGAAAATCGGTCAAAGTTATATCGGAATTTCGTGTCAAATTAATCAGGAGTCTATCGCGATCGCGATGTATATAGTTGCAACAGTATACCCTAAGTCTGCATGTTTTTGTGTTTGATTATTCATTTAACCCCAATAGTACTCTGCTTTTTGCACTTTGTAGTTTTAATTGGCCTTCATTTTGGGTATTCATGTTACAGTTCTCACTCATCATTCAATGAGCGCTAATAAGTTTGACCTTTGTTGCCCCTTTTCCCTGTGTTGGAATTTCATTGACGGTCTTTAGTATCTTATCGGCTGCAGATGTGTAGTATCAACGATTAATCACTACGCCGAGACATTAACGTTCGACAAGCGACATGCATAGACGTTGTATTTCATTTCAGAAAGTTTTTCAATTTATGATGAAAAGTTTTAATTGCTACAGATGTTTTCTTTATTAATTAGATTTTTGTATTCGTCTAAAATAAATACAGAAGACCTGTATTTCGTATAAAGTCAGTGAATATACAAAGTTTTCAAAATTAACTTTGTCCAAGTATTGGTAAAAAAATCTTATTTTGGAAATCATTCACTTAGTTTTGGTACAGGCATCTAAATTATTTTTGTAAATTCAAAATTGTGGTCAATTAGAGGTACAGAGAAAATCCGATGTCATAAACTACCTGTAACCAGAGACAATGATGTGAAACTTATCAGTGTAATAATGATGCAGACTTGATACTTTTATCGCTGGGATTAGACGACGATGCAAGATAAAACAGTTAAGTTCCAGATGTGCAGTTTACCCATGAACTTTGTGATTGGAATCGCCTGTTGTGATACGAGAGACATATAAGCGTACAGGTTTATCACAAAGACATTAAATCAAATCAGACGGTAGCTGAAAAGAAGTCCGAAGCAGTGACGTCAGGTATCTCTGTGCACGATGTTGTCCGTGTGGCCGGATGTCAAACCAGCCCGTCACTATTAACATTATTTCGCAGATTATATGACAGGGTGAAATATGTCATAGCGAAATTGATGACAGCAGAACCAGATTGGACATTTTGCACTTAATGACCTGCTTGATCGACGCTTTGAATGAGAGCATTGATTACCCCGTCGCTTTTCTGGGTGCATGGCGTCATCCAGATTACGGGAAGATCTTGGTAACGTCATTAATACCAAGATGCGTCAAAGCAGGGTCCAGATGGAAGATAAACTCCAAATTCCGGGTGGAGGAAGAAGACGAAACAGATGACGATTCGATGATTATTGGTATACCAAACCAAGAAGACGACAAAGAGGTCCGAATCATTCGTCATACTCCTCGGAGGTCACAAGGTTCACGAAGAAGGATCGTAGACGAAATATAAGACGTACGGAACCAAAACCAAAGAAGAACGACCGTGAGAAGATAAAGAAGTGAATTAAACCGGTGTTGTGTTCTAGTGAAAAAAGCAGAGTAAATGTATATACATATGTATTATGCATCTTATCCGTGATTATCATTAATTGCTTTAAATTTGTACATTGCTTATTATATATGAATAATGCAAGTACGTATTGGCCATGGGTAACTTTATTTATTTTGTAGGTAATTGACAATTAGATGAAAATCGGGTCACTCTTTAAGAACAGTGAAAAAAGAACTTGAGATGAAATTCATGTGATTTAATTTCAGTTGCATTGCTTAGAGTGAACCCTGATGATATTTCATTGAGTTATGCATTATTGTGGTGTCAAGGCCATGCGTTTAGAAAATAACCAAGTATTATAACAGATTCACACAAAGTTTTGGATGGTAATTGAAAGTTATCTTAAAGTTCAGAATAACAATTGAAATCAAAATAATTTGAATCTTGGTTATTTTCTTAAGTGGGGGAGTATTGTAACCATATGGCCTCTCCCCCACAATAATTATGCTCATTAATTATTCATATAACTTAAGAATATGTATATGGAAATTGCTAAATTGAGTTTACTATAGTAAAAGGGAAATCATGCTAACTTAATACCTTGACTTTAAGTTCGAATTTCATATTGAGACAATTAATTCTAGTTTGTAAATTCTGTAATCTGTTTAATTTGATTCCCACGATGCTGAAAACACTGTAGTAATTTGCACACCTGCAAGTACTTTAGTCTTTGTTTTCCGTACGAATTAATTGAAAGCTAATTGGAAATCTCCCCGTAAAAGCCATTATTGTTCTGTATTTGGAAGAATCTAATTTCCAAAATGTCTTTTTAATCAAAAACCAATTACTTATTATTTTGTGCAGGTGTTAGCAATTTCCAATCGTCCACATATATATTCGGCGCATCGTTTTGCAGATCACTCCAGTTCAGTTTAAGTTTCTTTTAGTTAGGTTTAGACTCCGCTCTCGTACTGTCAACATGTAACGTTGTTAATAAACGTAGAACTTTATTCGGACTTCGGTTTATAGTTTTCAAAATGACTATTTAATACACAACGCGAACTACACCTAACCTGTAGGCCATTGCCTTACACCTGCTCAAATGCTTGACGGCTGTATAACTCAACTAGGGCCCTTAAAATCAATTTGGGAACAATCTTGGCCCGTATTACCCCCTATCAGCAACACTTGTTATCATTTATTTCGGCAAATTTTGTCATCCGTATTTTGCTTCGGCTAGCTAAACGGGGGCATCTAATGCAAATATAAAAACGCCATTGTTAAGTCATACCCAAGTAGTTGAGGGTTGCTTAACTCAATTTTTGCCCATCAACCTAGTCTGGGACCAATCTTGGCCCTTAGCCCCTTTCAGCAACAATTTATTTAGGTAAATTGTCTTCTTTATAATGCTCTGGTTAGCTAAACGAAGGCTTGTAAGGTTAATCTAACGACGCCATTGTTTAGACCAAATTTTGGGTCCAATCTTGGCCGTTACTACCCTCTTTCAGCAGGCCATTACTACCCTCTTTCAGCAACTACTTTTTTATTTACTTTGGTAATTTTCGTCCTCAGCATTTTGCTCTGGTTGTATAAACGAGGGCTCGTAAGGTCAGTATAGCGACGCCAGTGTATAACCCTGTCCAAAGACGTGAGAGCTGTATAACTTACATGTAATTTGTGCACTCTAACCCAGTTTTGACACAACCTTGGCCCTTATTACCCCCTTTCAGGACGCTTTTTATTTATTTCGGTAAATTTTGTCCTCCGTATTATGCTCTGACTAGCTTAACGAGGACTTGGTAGGCCAATTTAACGACGCCATTTTTAGCCCTGCCAAGTACTCGAGGGCTGTATAATTCAATTTGGGCCCAATCTTGACCCATTTCAAGACCACTTTTTTTCTATATTGGTTAATTTTGTCCTCCGTATTTTTCTCTGGCTAGGTACACGAGGCCTTGTAATGTCAATTTAACTATTACTATTGTATTCCCTTGCCTAAGTACTTGAGGGCTGCATCGCTCAATTATGGCCCCTTAACCCAGTTTGGGTTGAATCTTGGTCATTATTACCCCTTCTAAGCAACACATCATTTCGGTAAATTTTGTCTTCCGTGCTTTGCTCTGGCTAGCTAAACCAGAGCTGGCAAGGCAAATCTGAAGACGCCGTTATTAAACCCTGCTTTAGTCGGGCCTTTTGTCAGGTTGTTTTCTCTTTAAAAGTTTTCAAAATATTGATCCGCACACTTTAACATCATCTGAGATAATTATTCTTGTCACTGGCCTGTGTGTGTAGTACTATATGGTGTCAATGTAAACGTCTTCAAATTGAATAGCATCATTTAAGAGCAAATAAATTGGCAACGTGGACCAGACATGCACGTTTCGGGTACTTAACCCTCATCAGTGATCCTTAATCCTAAATCTAAACAATATAATATGCCAAAAAGTATGAAAGTTACTATGTCGAAAAAGGGTACCGAAAGACGTAGCAGGATAGGTGGGATATGATGCTACAGGACCCACTTTTTTAGAAATTTCAAGAAATTTTGATAACAGAAATTTAGATTGCGTTGAAGAAACGATCAACCGAAATTGATCGAACTTGGCTACATGTGCCCTCGGGGACTCCTGGTCCACCAGCAGTGACACTCACCAAGTGGTATAAATGTAAACGTCTTCAAATTGAATAGCATCATTTGAATATAATTTGAATTGAATAGATCGTTGCTGATTCGCGTTATTTTTTTTTTTCATTCGCGTCACATTCTTGGCGAATTCGCATCACAGTTGTATCAGATTCTTTCTTGTCAGGGCTCTGTCGTGGCTCATTCTTCTCCATCTTGGGAACAAAAGTGCACGCGAATGTGATGAGAAGGTGCAACAAATGGAGGATAATGCAACGCGAATGTGCTGCGCATGTGCCGCGAGAGCGAGGCGAATAAGAATTCAGACGCGAATGTTTTACACAGTTTGAAACATTCGCGTTGCTGCGAAGAGAGGAGAATACGACATGATTGTGAAACAATGAGACAAGAATGCCTGCGATTGAGGGGAAAATGCGCTACGATTAAACGGAATCACCTAATCGTAGCTCTATCGCCTCTGCCAGCCCGGCTTAACAGGAACAACATTGTTCAGAAACACCTTGAACACATTCTTGCTTCCACAGACTATCCCTTCAATGCGTTTACCAATCTTGTATGCTGATAGAGGGAAACACTCCATCTAGTCAAAGTTAGTGTTTGACCTTGAAATTGTGTTTTGGTCTGAGCGAGTGAACGTGATGTAGACCATACAGGCAGAACAGATTTCAACTCAGGGCATTATAGTGTGTCTTTAACTAAGATTTATATTCAATATCAAGACGTTAAGTTTTCAAATACCCATTTGAATTATGGACACATTCATACAACACACAACTGTATCTCTAAGACTTCAAGATTTGATCAAGGCAATTCTTTTTTCTGATTTCACCCCTCATAACATTGAGAATTTGATAAACTCATAATTCTGAAAATTTGATTTTAACAAACACATTCATCCCTACCTATATCAAGTGAAAGGTATGTGTCACAATGACAAGTTCTGCTTTTAATATATCATTATGCTACAAGGAATACAATACAATTTATTCATATTATTATCATATTGAAATCAGATAGAAGATCATTGACTCAGTTTAAAGTTGCAATTTCACACAAGATATACAGACAAGAAAAAACAATAAAATAATTCAGATTTTTCCATCTAAATGAAAATTTATGGGTCTGACAAAATGAATTAATTTTACCAATTTTACAAATCATGAAACTATGAAGTCTACAGCAGAAAAATAACCTTGATAAAACACTTGAAAAATGAAAATGGGAATGTTTAAGAGGTGTATCCTGATTATTGCACTAAGTATGTGGACCAACATATCTCGACATTAAATATAAATCTTTGATTTTTGACATCAATTAGGACTGCCCAGAGTTGATACCTATTCTGTGTATAGTTTTTAGCCCGAGATCTTAGAGACGTGAACCAAAAAAATACTTCCAGATGAAACATAACAATCACTTATCTTGACAAAGTGGATCGAGAAAAGGGTTTGAATTCATGGAATTTGTATAAATCAAACAGAACTCAAAGAAACTTTAACTTTATCAATACAATCACTGATGATCTCTCATCATTCAAACCTCCACATTTATTTATTTCATCAATTGATACGAATAGAATTGTCCAAATAAAGTTTCAAGGTGACCAATAATTAAAATGACTTATAAAAAAATCCTTGGAAAACCTCCATACTAATTAGGACACGAAAATGCTAAATTCACGTACTCCAAAGATGGTAAACAAAAGCAACAGTGTGTTCAAATAATTTCTAGTCAACACTGCAGCTGCCATAGAGACTTCTCAGTTAAACTGAATGATTAGATGCTCATCTCACTTCAGAAAAATCCAAAATTGTGATAATTTTTTTTATTTCTGTTTCACATGGTATCATAAAAGTACCATTTGTAAGATCTCAATTTTCTCAGTATTCATTACAATTATTTGGTGATTATAAGTACGACCACACATTTGCAAAAGCCAAAATTAATTTTTGATTAGGTATCTTTTCATTTTTTTTCAATTGTCAGTCATATCACCTGTAGAATCTGTGTTACATATCTCAAATATTCCAGGCAATATGGTTAGGATGAAATTTCTAATCTAAAATAAATTCTGGCTTTTGTAGGGGCTTGCAAGCACCTACCAATATCAAACATTAATACTCGCAAGCAGAAAGGATCTATCAAAAGTACTTTTTATTCAAATTAGACAAAATCCTGACTTTCTAGTTCCTGGTCCGAGCTCACAGCAAGATCAGTAATTGATTTCATATGTCAATTTGAAATAAATGAGTTTTTCTGTGTCTTTATGTGCCAAAAACATCCAGAAAACAATTGTCAATCCTTGTGTGAATCATAATCATGACTTTACAAATTTTCTCCGGATATCAATTAATGGACAATTAAGGTTGATTAAATTTAAAAGTCAGAGAGCACTGAATATAAAACTGTTTCACCTCTATCCAATGAGACACTTAATACTTGACTCTTACTAAGCTGTTGATATGGATATTACCTTGAAATTGTGTTATCTTACAAAGGAAAAGAGGCTGAAAATTCCTTGAATTGATACTGAATGTTTCTAGCTATCTATATGAAATTCCACACGGGGGAAATTCTCTTCAATCTTTTGATGATGCACACATTCAACCACTCTCTGTTTGAAATCAAACTCAGCACTTTAGAATATATTATGTTACAATATACAATGTATATTAAAATTTTGGCCTTTTAAAAAGGAAACATCATTATTTGCCATTTTTTGTAATGATTTGATTCATTGTAGTGTCATTCAAATGCCCTTTTTCTCAATCAAGCAATGATTTCATTTACTTGAATTGTTTTAGTATATGTTTGAGTTTTGCTGTTAAAGTATTTTTCTTTAAATTTTGAATCTACACATTAATTCCTAATCTTCGTTATGCTATGAAATTACATAAAAAGTCACCATCAAGAGAAGGCGAGTGTTTATAGAAGATCAACAGATAGAAGGATTGAGAACTGTTTAAGAGATCTAGCCATCACTCATTACAGAAGTCTCTTCTTTTGTTTTTGAGGGGGGGGGGTTACAAAATCTGACTTTAGGAGAGAAAGAAAGAATGGGTTCTATTTGAGACAAACAGAATCAAAGAATTTTCATATCAAATTCAGAAGAGTTACATCAAACAGCTGACGCATACTATCATCCACACTGCTCACATCACAAAATGAAAAACAAGAGGCCGAGGGGCCACATTGCTCATTTGAGAAAACTGGAAATCTTATAGTGAATATGATTTAAACCTGTTTAATGCTTATCATGAGCCTTATGTAACATACGTTAATCAAAGATGACATTGCTCGAAATAAAGGCTGTAACGATTAACTGAAAAGTCAGAATTTCCAGCTAAAAAGAATTCTAATAAATTCAAAAATTGAAATTCTTTATTATGAAAAAAAGCAATTCAAGGAATGCTCATGTCGCCTTCGAAGCGGCTTAATTTTCAAAAGTGGATCAAATATGTAGGTCAAGGTCACTTGGTTCAAAGTTATTGGTATGAGTAGCAAAGTCATGTCAAATATAATTCATATGTGAAATATCATACCTCTTCCTCAATGATTAAAGGATACGGTCAATCTCAAATTTTCAGAAAAGAGGGTCAATCACCTTGGTCAAGGTCACTGCGTAAAAGTTTTGGTAACAATAGAAAGGTCTCAAGATAAGAAATACACATATGAAATATTAAAGCCATATCACTGTTTTTGCACTTATTACTTCTTCTGACAAGTTCTTCCAGAAAGTTGCTTCTCTGACTGACTGACTGTGAAGCCATACTTCCCTTTTTTTAGTTTCTGCCTTTGAATGTAAATTCTTTTTTTAATGTCAAATCTCTCTTCCTGTGTAATGAATAGTACTATAGTTCTTTCTAAGTTTACAGAAATCTATAGCCTCACTGTCATATTTTCAACTCTATATCTTGTTTACTTCTATTATTATGTCTCCCCTGTTTAATCTCCTATACATGAGTATTGGAAGGTTCGTGCAGTATCTTTAATCTTTTGTTCGCATGTTGACAGCTCTGAAAGTCCAAGTATTTGCTTTGTTGTGCATCTCTGAACTTCCTCTATCACTTCTACCTGTTGAGCCTAATATGGGTGCCACAGATAACTCAAGTATAATCCAGATGTGATCAAACAAAAGAGTTCTTTATAGCGGAATAAAGGATTTTTCATCAAGATATTGGAAAATTCTTCATAGAAGTGTAGATATGGCGGCTGTTGCTTTCTTGAATTTTTCTCTATTGTGCTTGTCAGAGTCTAGCTATTATTACTCCTGTCTTTTTCCTGCTTTACTTGCTCCAGTGTGTTGCCTTATAGACTATAAAGTGAGCTAATGGTAAGTGTCTTTCCTTCCAATGTGCACATTGCTTAATTTTTTCCCAGAAGAACTACAAAAGACATTTTCATTTGATATTTTGAATACATGTAATAAATGAGTTCAAGAAGATCCTGACGATAATCTCAATAGCACTCACAATAGAGCACAAAATTGAGCATCAACGGACGCCTAGCAAGCTAGAGGTGGGACCAGGTGCCTGGGAGGAGTAAGCATCCCCTGTTAGCTAGCCGCATCCGCCGTTGATGTTCATGCACAAAAATGAAAACAATATATGAAATGCATGCACTGTCTGTGGCTATGTCTTACATATAGAACGTGTTATGGCGACCATATGTCAGGGAAAAATATTCAAAACACTTACTGTCCAACCCCTCGCGGGGAACCTTTTTACGAGCTCCACACGACAAAGTGCATAAGTGTGACACAAATGAGTTAAAGAAGATCATGACGATAATCTCAATAGCACTCACAATAGAGCACAAAATTGAGCATCGACGGACTCCTATCAAGCTAGAGGTGGGACCAGATGCCCGTGAGTAGTAAGCATCCCCTGTTGGTTAGCCATAGTCTTACTCAATATGACATTTTCAGGACAAAACATCAATGAAGATAATCACATTGCTAAATTGTAAAGCTGTATCTTTCTGGGAATCATTATAGTCTAAGTGAAGTTGAATGACAAAAGTGAAAGCCATAGTACACATTGAAGACTCTGACCACAGAAAAAATGCATGTGGAAAATCGCAGTAATATCCTCTGATGAAAGATATTTTGAAAAGTATGTCATAGATCAAAGTTGTTTGTTTACAAGTCATGGTAACAAGTTATACCAAATTAAAGTCCTCATCACAGAAACTATATAATTATGAAAAAATACTAAAGTTCATCCATCAAGCTTTAAAATAAAATAGCCAAGCATTGATTTTTTTTTCAAATGTAAATCAATTTCTAATGTCACTAGGTCAAAATGGAATACATTAAAGGCTCTGTTGTTATAGAATCTACATATAGGAGATGTCTCAAAAGGTTCAAAAATATAAACTAAGTAATATTTCGATAAGAGTGTGCCCAAATCATGGATCAAGGTCACTTAGTCAAAAGTTAGCATATCTTTCATTGAAAGAGATCTTAATTAACATGGGTAACCTTCTTCTACAACTGATACCACTACTTAATACTTTTCATAATGGTCTGACATTTTCTAACTAATCATTATATAAACTAAGGACTATCTGACCCTCAGTGCAGAACTCTGTCCTTTCTATTCTTTGGCATACATTTCAGTTCTTTTTTTTGGGGGGGGGGGGGGGGGGGGGTTAAATGTGCATATGGTTAAACATCATAGATCATAGATTCCAATACTGTAATACATGTAGAAAATACACTTAGTCTGTAAAATGCATTTGGTTGTTTTTAAGAAAATATTTCTTCAAGCATCAAAATGTTAGATTTTATTCAATTCCTGCCTTAAATATCACTCATGAAACAGTTCAAGAAACAATATGGACCTCTTGGACTTCACAAAAAAAGAGAAAATTATAATTGTTTGTCATATGGAAGTTGCTACCTGTCTTCAGAGATGGATTTTTTACTCGAAAGAACGACAGAAAGCGGATGTTTTTTTCTTAACTACCACAAAGACTTAAATTTGTACGGGAAAATTCATTTTTCCAGCAACCATTATCAGAGTGATGTCTCATATTCCCTATATACCAAATCATATCTAATTTGTTTTACAGAAGGATTCTTTTAAAACACTCGGATGACTTGATTTATCCTTTCTGTAATGTCTTCAGAATCAGCATTAAAGCAACACTGCCTAAAATTTGAAACTGTTTAAACACATTCTTGCTATAGCAAATAATCCATTCTATGCTTTTAGATCCTTATTTGTAACTCATATATCCCATATTTCGTCAACAAAAATGAAAGCAGTGTTTGACCCTGAACTTGTACTAAGGTCTGAGCACTATATGGTGGAATATACAGAGAGTACATATTTCAACTGTACATGGACATGCAGTCAAGCATGTTGTTGTTCATAAAGATTGCACATACCGTCCTATAACTAGAAATTTTCGTGAGTATCAAATTTTGTGCTTTTATGGTAAAATACAGTGTCTTTTTTATGCAAGTACAGTTTTTCCTATGAACATATGATGTAACTGTTCTGTACCTTTAATTATTGTATTTTTAGAAAGATCTCTCATATTTAAGACTTCCCTTAACATCTAAATAAAGTGGAAATTAGTATCTTACAAAAAATTCTGGTTTTACAGTGTTATTCTAACAAGTCATCCAATTTTTACACACTAAATCTTACAAATTTATTCTAAATTTCAGAGTTAGGTTATCAAGAGTGTACATGTTATGGTTTTAATGTAAATAAAGACTTGGGTGTTTTATTATTCTAAAATTATTCCAACTTAATTCTTTTGCCTATCTTCACTAAATCTAAGTTACCCTTAAATAAGTACAAGAAAAGAAAATACAACAATTAAAACATGTCCTCCCTAATGAGGCTTGAATTTCCCATCAAAGTGTTCGCTTCATGTTTTACGTCTTCAGTTTACATTTGATGATTTCTGGTGTCCTGCTGTGGGGAATAATCATACTTACTTATAATCACTCATTTCTGACAAAATGGGCAATTTCTCATTGATTGTCTTTTATATATCTAAAACTAATATCGGATAAATGGACTTTTAAATATATTCAACTACCGTATATCGGGAATTTTTCACGTGTGTCCTATTTTGGCAGTTTCCCTAAGCTTAATGTGAGCATCATCAAATCGCGAAAAAATATACATAGCGAATAAAAGACACAAGTCTTAACACTTGATGTTATAAACAGATAAGCAAAAATTAGACTTGGCAAAAAAAAAAAAAATAGATATAACACCATTTTAAGATCATTTACGCAAAATTTACACGAGGGAAAAAATACCAGATACACAGTATTTCAAGGAATACACATATGAAATATGAAAGCCCTATCACTTCCCATTCAAAAGTTATGCCCAATGTTAAAGTTTTTGAAATGTAGGTCAAAGGTCAAGGTCACGAGGTAAAAAATTTTGGTATCAATGGAAAGGTCTTGTCACAAGGAACACATGTGAAATATGAAAGCCCTATCACTTCCCATTCAAAAGTTATGTCCAATGTTAAAGTTTTTCGGACAAACAGACAGACAACAGACAACAGACGGACAGGCCTAAAACTATATGCCCCCGAATCTTTGATTCCGGGGGCATAAAAAGGAAGAATTGTGATGCCGGTAAACATTACAAAGACAGCAATACATGTACCCCTTTACTGCTGGAGCAGCTCGATAGCTTCACAAATTGGTAATCTTTCTTTTCGACAACATTTTTAAAGAATAAATTTAATGTTTGATTGGACTTGATTTCTCCTGCATTATCACATATATCATCATAAGTGCTTCTATATTTACCAAAACAAGGAAACAATTTTGAACGAGAGCATTTCTCTACGACGACAGCGATGTATGCACTCAGCATTCATTGTCCTGAATGAGGGTCTGGCTATAATTTACAGACCCTTGCATATATTAGAAGTATTAAATGTACAAAAAGTTACGAGAAAAGTAGACCTATCAAACTGAGTAAATCTTAGTGGTGTAATGACATATGAGCATCAACATCTACATAATAAAGATCAAGAGAAAAGGCTTTCATTATTAAGTTGCTGTAGTGCTATACAAGTTTAAAATAGCTAAGATTGTCATGTCATCTGACAAATAAGCTATACTCGCTATGAATTATTACATTTTCCCTGATCTCATGGACATGTATATAACATGTATATAAGCTACAATCTCTGCAACAGATCATACATTCTCAGATATCTCAGCATAGATTGGCTATACAATGTTCAGGACATTATACTATTACTAACTGTGATCTCTGTGATATATCATATTATCTACATGTAATCTCCATAACATGTTTTATTAGCTACTATCTCCATGAAAATCATCATCCCTATGATATATCAAATTTTAATACCTACAATGAGATTTTACATTTACAACCTCCTTTCATTTATCGTTTAATTACTTTGACAGTAACATATTACTGACACTAAATGAAGTCATCTTCAGGAAGAAAAATTTTTGTGACATTTGATACATCAGCTGTATGTTTTGACATGGATAATTGTATATATATATATCTTGGAATCATTTGAAAAAGAATTTAGATTTGATATTGAATCCTTATCACATTTTAAAGTTTCAAACTGCCAGAGATGATGGTAATATTATCTTCAATGTACATGTATGTGCACAAACCAATCCAAGAAAATATTAAATATTTGATTATTTAATCTGTAATGGTAGCAACAGGTTGTCATTAAATTTCAAATGGAGTTGCCATTTTTCTACACAAAGCATTCCATTTTTAGAGCATGGATGTAGAAGTAAGAACAAAGTGATCTCCCTTCACGATAATCATAATTATGTAGATCTGATCTACATAATTATGATTATCGTATCATCTTTATTTCAACCATATTTGGTCAAATTAAAATGAACAGTATATTAGAGCTGTGATCTGAAGATGTTTCAAGATATTGCATCAATATTCCAATTGCAAAGAGCTATAGCTATCAACTCCTGCAGTCTGTAAGTTAAAACAAATGTATGTCTCTTCATGAACACATCCCTCTTTCTTCCATATTTTGATGAAAATCTGTTTTAAACACTGTAGGAGTTGTCATTCTGTTTTTTTATTATGTTGGCCTTACAATAGTCAAAAGTTGACATTGGGTTTCTTACATTTGAAAATTTGAAGCTTTACCCACCAATTATCAAATTTTGGTCAAAACTCAACTTGTATATAAAAGCACAAGCTACATTAACTATACTTGACTGAAACTAAAATTGATTTCTAAATGCAGACCTGAATCAAAGGATAAAATGAAAATCTATTAGAGAAGTAGTTTCTCTGAACTGCAGATTGTTTTTTCCAATGCAAAATTAACTTATGACGTCTAACATTAGATGTTCTTGCACTTAGCAGCTCTTATGCAGATAGTTCTTTGTCCAACAACATTTTTCCTCTGATAAATTGTTTATCAAATTCTTTTAGAACAGAAGTTTTATTGACTGCAGATTTACTTTCCAAGCACATTTCCAGAAACACATGAAAAGATGTATCAATTTCAATGTCTATTTCCTGATCGAGAGTTTAATCTCTTGAGTTTCACTCCCTTTTGAGAGTAATGATAAGTTCTCTAGAATGAAGCAGATTGACGGTCCCTCACATTGCTCAACATTCTTTCATTTTCCTCCTCAACTCCGAGATATTGTCTCCAAACAGTTTAGGTCAGATTCTATAAGAGTAATTTCTTGGACTGCAGATTGACTATTTACAGTGTAGTCCACCACACTTGACATCATTTCAAAGTCCTACAGTAGTTTTTGTGTTGCCTGCGAAGCATAGCTACACTTAGGGATTACTTTTCTTATACTACAGATTCTGCAACTCTAATTTTGAAAAGACTAAAAAATTGTTCCAGATTCAGATAAGGGAAGTAGTTCCTTTGACTGAAGATACAATTTCTTCAATCTTTCATGTGAAATATCTGTCCAAATTCCCCCTATATTTGACCTTCTATACTTTGAGATTATCTCCCTGATGAGGATTGTAAGATTCTGCAAACGAAATTGTCCTCATGAATTCAGGAAGAGACATTTTCTTTTTTATCACACCTCGTACTAATTTTAGCCAATGACATGGCAGTATGAGTCATGTGGTGTCCAACCTTGACGCTGAGATACGGCCTACAGCCTCACCCCCCACAAATTTACACGCCTACTTTGAGTAGGAAGTATGACAGGAACTAATCCAATAACTAATAGAGGTTTCCCATGGGTCACTAAAGAACTACCAAGTTTCAAAGTAAAGTGATAGGAAGGGGGTGTAAAGAGAGTCCCTTACATCTTATCTAACTATATAAGTACATTGTATCTCCATAGAAACATGGCCATTATAAATATAAAAATACCATGCACCCATTGAATCTCCATTATAGAAACCTTCAAATCCTGACAATGTCACAATAAACATGAGCATAATTGTCATAAAGTCCTACTATCATGGAAAATCTGATCTCTGGAAATACAAAGATCTGTCTGGTTGGAGGAGTAAGGGACTCTTGCTGAGGTGGTAATGTCTACTATCTATCTTATTTGTTCATAAAATGAAATATTGTCTTTGAACTCTTTTACAAAAGACAGAACACATCACCTACTATATCGTGAGATACTTTTAAAGTTTCTTTAGATAGTTACTTTGATCACTTATAAGCTAAGAGATTTGAAGAAAGTTTAACAGCAAAATTATTACTGTTAATAATTCTACTTTTATACATTGGTTAATGAATGTTCTTTTAAAAAAATATCAGAGAATTTGATGCTGCTTCATTTCAAAGACACACAGACAGGTCACAAATCAATAATGAAAAAGAAAAAAAGCAAATATTGATTTCTAATATGTTCAATTTGGTAAAATTATTATAACTGGGATCATGTAGACAGACAAGCAAAATTAATGTTGTATTATACTGGTCGAGAGAGATATCATGTCCAAACCACAACATACCTCACAAGATATTGAATGAAAATCTAAAATGTATCATATACATGAATGCATAGACTATTTCAAGTTTTATTTCTTTTAGCTATTTTCTCATTAACCTTTTTTCTAATTATCTCTTCATTTTTTTTTTTTTTTTTGGTTCAGCTTCCTAAAACCTGTAGTAAAAGTTTTTTCATGACAATGCTCTTGATAGAAATCTATAATAATGATAAATAGATTTAGCATGAGTGGAGAATAGGGGAAATTTATGTCAGATAAAAAGAAGATATGGTTAGAAGTTGAATGTTTAAAATTACTGTTAAGAATCTTGTCTACAGATGTTTGTTTTAAACATCAAGAACAGGCTGTTTAGATTCCTAACCTACTTCATCAATGTGAACATAAAGTGCAATTCTACAAGTTTATTGAATCTCAACATAATTAGGCATCTATGAATTCATAATGTACGAAGATTTCAATAATTAATGTCTATCTACATTTCAAAGTTGCTCTGATGTTTTACCAAAACTCATTAGTGAAGCCAGAAAATTTTGGGTCTTGTATAGATGACCAGTACATCTTCAAAAAGGTAACAAAAAATAAAATATATATGAAATGTGTCTTTAATGAGTAAGATTTCTCAGCAAGCCCAAGTTGTGCTTTGTCACATTTAATATATATATAAACTGTTGTTCCAATTCAGTTCATTGGACCGTTACAAAAGAAAAGAATTCTATTTATTTTATCATGGAGCTAAGTGTCACTGAATGGATGAAGACTAGTTCTCGTGTTTTCATAATGTGAGAACCCCGAAATTTCTTTTAATAATTATTAGCAGAAGGCTCTATTAACTTAAAGGCCGAACTCCAATTTGTCGAAATACCGGTGGGTAAGCCATCGAGAGTATCTGGGGCATTGGGCAGTTCTTATCTAACAGCGTCGATAAAAATAGCAAACAGCGTGCTATGGCAGAGCGGTGCACGTGTATTATAGCAGACGAATCTTTTACACAAAATTCACGATTTACTTATGAAAGTCTTGAGTCAGAGAACAATAAATTAAAAGTATAATTTTATAAAACTCGTAGCCGTCTTATAAATGTTATTTGTATGATTTTATGTCTAGAGAGACAGGTTACACATACATGCATGACCTACATGTACATATGTACATATAGATAATGGAAGCTGGGAATTAGGATTGTGCAGGAGAGGCTGCAAAGGGTCATTTCGTCGAGGATATCGCAAAGATTATTTTTTTCCCATTTTGTTTTTACATGTTTTTGGAATTGTATATCTACATTTTTCTTAGAAAAAAATGACAAGGAATATTTTACATTTAATGAAATTGTCCGTCCCTAAGTAAACCTCTCGTTTTTGGCGGGTACTTTTGCGCGGATCTGCATAAATTAGAGTAGACAATGGCCGGCGCTATACAGCATGTTTCTCCCAAGAGAAGATCGTGAAAATCTGGTTTAATAAAGTAAAATTACACATTGTGAAAAGTGTATATAGTGGTGTCACTGAACATAAAACGGATCTATTTGACTTTATACTGAGGATATCATCTTTAAAAGATAAAACTTGGGACTTTTCACATCAGTTTGCTAATAAATCACTTCAAAGAAAACAACAAAACACGAGACATTGTGCAGTCCGTCATAAAAAATAAAAAGTGATTTTTTTTCTAAGAATTTCAAATGTTTACTGAAATAGCTTTATTTTAGGTATCAATGGTGTAACTGATCACTAAACTCAAACTTGATCTGAAAAAAACAGCACTCAGCTTACCTTCCAAGTTTTATATGTACCAGAGTTCAGCCTGATTTCCCACAAAGGGTAATGCATAGTCCTACAATGGGACAATCTAGGTTGAAAACAAAGTATTTTTGCTCACACAGCCTTCACGTGTTCCCATCAATCATGCCAAGTTTGTGTTTGACAGAACCATTTCTTTATCCCACCAGCCCCACACTGACTGCTCAGAACACACAATTACATGGAGAAAACTTTGGAATCTTATTCATGCCTTCACCCACTCAGTCCTTAAGATTTCAATGATTCATACTAGGTTGTTTGAAAAAGAAGTTGGTTTCTCTGATTCTTGATGTCTTTTGAGTAAGATACAGCAATAAAATATAATACTGTCTTAATAAAAAAAATCATACAGGCCCCCTTTCCCTTGAAGGAATTCTAATTAAATAGGTTCATATCTATATATAGATATATTAAATAAAATGTATCTAGAGACTCTTGAAATAATCTCTTCTCTCTATAAAATGACCTTGAACTTGTACTTGTTGTCTTAACAATGTTACAACGCACATTAGAATTAAATACATCAGAATAACCTCTGTAACTAGTATTCCTCATCATACTATTTTAAAAATGTAAAGCATTTTTGAGGTGATACTGAGAAGTACAAGTATCAAATGCTGCCATCTTTGATATTAAAAGCTTTTTTACACAGATGATTTAGCACAAAATAAAAGTTTGGTGACCAATGAGTCCCAGCAACAAATAAATGATGCAAGTCTTCAAATTCATAGAATCATTTAAGAACAGATAAATTGGCTATAAATTAGGTTACTTTCAGTGTATACGAGTACTTTTTTTTAATCATGTTTATCTAAAAGTTTGAAAACAGCATATGGGCTCAAAGCATTGGGTATGAAATATGAAAAATATGTATGTATAATGTAATTGTGTTGTCAATGATTTGGGAACAATGCATAAGAAATTGGCACAAATCTGTCATGTTGGTTGGCAGAGAAGAAAAGGCATAGAAACAATTTCATTTTGCACGTAAAGTAAGTAATCAGAAATAAGCACAATACTGCTATACAATATGTGCAGGGAAAAACGGGAAACAAAACTATTGCACACTACTTTCACCTTGCCTACGTTTAAAAATCACAACACAATAATCATAGCACCATAAATTGGCACAATACTGACATATTGTGTAGATATTAACCACAAGGAACACAATATTTGATGAAATTTGCATTGCCATGTCATATTTGTTATTAACGCAAAGTTGTTTTCCGATTCATTGGGGCATTACATATTTTCATTAAATTCATTTCTGATACTTCTTCAATAAGTCATTCAAAGTCATCAAGCCACTTTTGTCGAATTGATATTTCATTTCAAATACAGACAGATTTTTTTTATTCAGGCAAAAACAATCAGGAACAAAGTCCTAACCTCCTAGACCCTGTCCAACAACCTTTTTTTTTCCCTTTTTTTTTCTTTTTTTTTTTTTTTCTTTTTTTTTTTTTTTTTTTTTTTCTTTTTCTTCTTCTTTTTTTTTCTTTTTTTTCTTTTTTTTCTTCTTTTTTTCTTTTTTTTTTCTTTTTTTTTTCTTTTTTTTTTTTATCTTTTTTTTTAATTTTTGCTTTTTTTTTGGTATTTGTTTCAAGTTGTGTTTTTAGTTTGCCTTGTTATTAGTTTTTGTGTGTTTTGTATTTTGTTTTTTTGTTTTTTTTGCTTTTTTGATCTGTGGTTTGTTTGTTTTGTAATTTTGTTTTGTTTTTTTTTCCTTTTGTTATATGATTTTGCTTTTCTTTTTATGTTATTTTGTCTTCGTGTTATTCTTTTTGTTTTATGGTTTTGTTTAATTTTGTCATGGTTTTGTTCTTTGCTTTTTTGTTTTGTGTTTTTTTGTATTACTTGGTACCTTTTGTTCTGGTTTTTTTTTTGTTCTTTTTTTTCTGTGTGTGGTTTTTTTTTTTTTTTTTTTTTTTTTTGTTTTTTGGGGTTTTTTTTTTCTTTTGTCTGTTTTTTTTTTTTTTTTTGGCTGTTGGCAAGGGAAAAGCAGATTTGATATTCGTGTCAGCTCTTATAAAATGAACTTGTTATTCTTCTGTCATTTTTTTAACACAGAACTACAATGCTGAATGGTATGCATATAAAAACTTAACTAACAAAGGAATGAACATTAAATATTTTTCTTTTCATCTTTTCTTTCACTTAATTATTAATCAATTCAAACGATATTTTGTTCATTTATCCAGTCAAGTATCTATTCTCATAATACATCTTTGGCATTTGAATATTGAGAAAACGAGTACTTTCAAAATGTGTGGTGTTAACATAGACAAATTATACTTATACAACAATGGAAAAAAGTTCCAATCAAAGTTAATCTATAACAAGCTAAAAATAAGATTTATTCCCTCATTCATCATCAAAAATTAGTTCATTCATCATTTAACTAAAATCATCCATCCAATTGCTTTCAGTTATTTAGTAATTCATTTTTTTCCATTCTTACAACCATTCATTCAAACATCCATCCATAATATTAAGTCACACATTCAAACACTCAATCATTAATTAAGCCATTGATTCATTTTACCATTCATTAATTCATTATTTCATCATTCACTCATAAAGCTCTGCAGTTTTTTTCTAACAAATCATACATTTACCATTTATTCATTAAGCCATTCATTCATTCAGCCATTTATTCATCTATTACCTAGCCATTCATTCAATCAAACATTCATCCATTTAGCTATTCATTCATTCACTATTCATATAACTATTCATCCAATTACCTGCCATTCATTCATCCATTTTAAAACAATTAACACAACCATGCATCCATTTATTTGTTCAATCATCCATTCAACCACACATTAGTTTGTAAATCTATTCATGTAGCCATTCATTCAACAATTTATTCAACCATTCATTCAACCTAACATTAAATTATTCATCCAATCACATGTTCATACAGCCAGTCTTCAATATATTACTTTTTAAACCATTCATACAATCATGCATTCATTCATACATCCATTAATCTGCACAATCATTCAACCATACATTCATTAATTTGTACAATCATTCAACCAAACATTCATTAATTTGTACAACCATTCATTCAAACATACATTCATTAATTTGTACAACTATTCATTTAACCATGCATTCATTAATTCGTGCAACCATTCATTCAATCATGCATTCATTTATTTGTACAAACATTAATTCAACCATGCATTCATTCATTCATTCATTTGTACAACCATTCATTCCACAATACATTCATTAACATGTGCAACCATTCATGCAATCATGCATTCATTTATTTGTAAAACCATTCATTCAACCATACATTCATTCATTTGTGCAACCATTCATTCAACAATACATTCATTACTATGTACAACCATTCATTCAATCATGCATTCATTAATCTGTGCAGCCATTTGTTCAATCATGCATTCATCTATTTGTACAATCATCCATTCGACCATGTATTAATTTATTTGTACAACCATTCATTCAATCATGCATTCATTTATTTGTACAACCATTCATTCAATTATGCATTCATTTATTTGTATAACCATTCATTCAATCATGCATTCATTTATTTGTACAACTATTCATTCAATTATGTATTCATTTACTTGTACAACCATTCATTCAATCATGCATTCATTGATTGTTCATCCTCACTTCTTTCAATCAACTATTCATTCATTTAACATCCCTCTAAGGACAGTGGCACAGTATCTAGTATAGCTGTTATAAAGTTGTAAATGCAATTTTATAGGTGTGAACTTAACTTATCATGATAATATGCTGGCATGTAATTGCAAAGGTATACTAAAGAAATTGTTAAAAAAAAATTTTTTTTTTTAATCAATTCATTTACCATTAATTTTCATTCATTAAAACCATTCATTTACCATTTTATTTCCCATAATCTTTTTTCATCTAATCTACATTTCTTTAGATCTTTACAAAACATAGGTAATCACAGATTACGAAGCTCACCTTGTGACAGCAAAATTCAATTCAAACATATTTCTTAGTACATGTATATTGGCTTTTAAAGGCAAAACCACTCAAGCAGAAAAAGTAGGTCAAGGTCATTTTATGAAAGTTTGATCAAAGATACATCCAATATGCAAGTTTGGTACATGTAGCAGTTATACTTTGCTCAATATTGGCTTTATAGAGCAAAATCACTCAAGCGGAAAAAGTAGGTCAAGGTCATTTTATGAAAGATTGATCAAAGATACATCCAATATGCAAGTTTGGTACATGTATCACTTATGCTTTGCTCAATATTGGCTTTTAAAGGCAAAATCATTCAAGCGGAAAAAGTAGGTTGAGGTCATTTTATGAAAGTTTGATCAAAGATACATCCAATATGCAAGTTTGGTACATGTTGCAGTTATACTTTGCTCAATATTGGCTTTATAGAGCAAAATCACTCAAGCGGAAAAAGTAGGTCAAGGTCATCTTATGAAAGTTTGATCAAAGATACATCTAATATGCAAGTTTGGAACATCTAGCACTTATACTTTGCTCAATATTGGCTTTTAAAGGCAAAATCACTCAAGCGGAAAAAGTAGGTCAAGGTCATTTTATGAAAGTTTGATCAAAGATACATCCAATATGCAAGTTTGGTACATGTAGCACTTATTCTTTGCTCAATATTGGCTTTTAAAAGCGAAATCACTCAAGTGGAAAAAGTAGGTCAGATGCTGCATCCCATGCATGGGTCCACAGATGAATCACTTGTGCAAGTTTGGTTACTGTAGTATTAGTACTTTGTCAGATACTGAGCTACCCCAAACTTCTTATCCAAATCACTCAAGCGGAAAATGTAGGTCAGATGCTGCATCCGATGCATGGGTTCACCTCAGCATCCAAAGATGAATCACTTGTGCAAGTTTGGTTACTGTAGCATCAGTACTTCTTTCAGATACTGAGCTACCCCAAACTTCTTAACCAAGTCACTCAAGCGGAAAATGTAGGTCAGATGCTGCATACGATGCATGGGTTCACCTCAGCATCCAAAGATGAATCACTTGTGCCAGTTTGGTAACTGTAGCATCAGCACTTTGTCAGATACTGAGCTACCCCAAACTTCTTAACCAAGTCACTCAAGCGGAAAATGTAGGTCAGATGCTGCATCCGATGCATGGGTTCACCTCAGCATCCAAAGATGAATCACTTGTGCAAGTTTGGTTACTGTAGCATCAGTACTTTGTCAGATACTGAGCTACCCCAAACTTCTTAACCAAGTCACTCAAGCGGAAAATGTAGGTCAGTTGCTGCATACGATGCATGGGTTCATCTCAGCATCCAACGATGAATCACTTGTGCCAGTTTGGTAACTGTAGCATTAGCACTTTGTCAGATACTGAGCTACCCCAAACTTCTTAACCAAGTCACTCAAGCGGAAAATGTAGGTCAGATGCTGCATCCAATGCATGGGTTCACCTCAGCATCCAAAGATGAATCACTTGTGCAAGTTTGGTTACTGTAGCATTAGTACTTTGTCAGATACTGAGCTACCCCAAACTTTTTAACCGGACGCGGACGCGGACACGGACGCGGACGCGGACGCGGACGCGTGGGGTTATAGCATAAGCTCACTCAACTTCGTCGAGGTGAGCTAAAAATTACATGCTATGCCACTGAATAATAAGGTTCCAAAACCGTAAGATAAACTTAAATAATGTACTAAACAACTTTTTATCAGGTTGTCAATCTTGTTTAAGCAGCATCATGTAGTTCTTTTGTTCTTTGAATGACAGAAATTTAATCTGTGTACACTGATCTTGATTCTGAAAAACAAAATAAATTCATATCTATAACTTAAAGCTGGAAAAGATCATATATTTCAATACTGACAGGTTAAATTGTTCATACTGAATACAATCATGTATAATCCAAGGTCATAGATTGAAATTCATGAGACTTAATTGGATCTTAAATGAAAATATTGTGAAGCCTGTGTTTGTGAAACACGAATGCCTCTGGTGGCATCTTTTTCAGTATAAACACCATTTTCCGTTAAGTACATGTATGTGAAAGGTCAAGGTCTGGGTCACTGGGTTAATAAAAATTTATGGTATCGATGGAAAAATCTTGTGACAAGGAATGTACATGTCAAATATCAAAGCCCTATCACTTACCATTCAAAAAATATTCCAAATGTTAAAGTTTTTGTAAAGAAGGTCAAAGGTCAAAGTCAAGGTCAAAAATTTTGGTATCAATAGAAAGGTCTTAAGATAACAAATACACATGTGAAATATCAAAACCCTACAATTTACCATTCAAACGCTATGCCCAATGTTAAAGTTTTTGAAAAGTTGGTCAAGGTCACGAGGTCAAAAATTTTGGTATCAATGAAAAGGTACTGTCACCACGAATAACATGTCAAATATGAAAGCCCTATCACTTACCATTCAAAAGTTATGCCCAATGTTAAAGTTTTTGAAAAGTGGGTCACAGGTCAATGTCACAAGGTCAGAAATTTTGGTATCAATGAAAAGGTCTTGTCACAAGGAATACACATGTCAAATATGAAAGCCCTATCACTTACCTTTCAAAATTTAAGCCCAATGTAAAAGTTTTTGAAAAGTAGGCCAAAGGTCAATGTCAAGGTCATGAGGTCAATAATTTTGGTATCAATGGAAAGGTCTTGTCACAAGGAATAATCATGTAAAATATGAAAGCCCTATCACTATTCAAAAGTTATGGCCATTGTTAAAGTTTTTGAAAAGTAGGTCAAAGGTCAAGGTGAAGGTCACAGGTTAAAAATTTTGGCATAAATGGAAAGG